>JAKSZT010054396.1:16680458-16947308 GCA_026826555.1 Tolypeutes matacus
ATAATAATAATAATAATAATAATAATAATAATAATAATAATAATAATAATGTGTTACCATCATCTCTATCCATTTCCAAACATTTACAATCAACCTTATTAAAAAATCTGCAGACACTAAACATCAACTCCCCATTCTCAACTCTTATTCTGTCTCATGGTAACTATACTCTAGATTTTAACTCCCTGAGTTTACTTATTGTAATTAGTTCATATTAGTGAGACCATACAATATTTGTCCTTTTGTGTCTGGCTTATTTCACTCAACATAATGTCCTCAAGGTTCACCCATGTTGGCTCATGCAACAGGACTTCATTCCTTCTTACAGCTGAATAATACTACATCACATGTATATACCACATTTTGTTTATCTAAGTCATTGGTTGATGGATACTTAGGTTGTTTCCATCTTTTAACAATTGTGAATAATGCTGCTATAAACATCAGTGTGCAAATGTCTGTTCACGTTCCTGCTTTCAGTTTTTCTAAATATATACCTAGTTATGGGGTTGCCGGATTATATGGCAGGTCTGTATTTAGCTTCCTGAGGAACTGCCAAACTCTCTTCCACAGTGGCTGTACCCTTCCCACCAACAGTGAAGAAGTGTTACTATTTCTCCAGCACTTGTAGTTTTCCACTTTTTTAATAGTGGCCATTCTATAAGGTGTGAAGTGCTATCTCACTGTAGTTTTGATTTGCATTTCCCTAATGTGATGCTGAACATCCTTTCATATGTGTTTTAGCCATTTGTATTTCCTTTTTGGGAAAATGTCTATTAAGTCTTTTGCCCATTTTTAAAATGGGTTATTTGTCTTTTTATCATTTAGTTATAGGATCTCTTTATATATATATATCCTGAATATTAATACTTATTGGATATCTGGTTTCCAAGTGTTTTCTCCCATTGATTAGGCTGCCTTTTCACCGTTTTGACAAAGTCAAAAGTTTTTAATTTTGAGAGGGTCCCATTTATTTAATTGCTTATGCTTTGGGTATAAGGTCTAAGAAACGGCCTCCTACCACAAGATCTTGAAGATGTTTCCCTACATTTTCTTCTAGAAGTTTTATGGTTCTGGCTCTTATATTTAGGTCTTTGATCCATTTTGAGTTAATTTTTGTTTATGATGTGAGATACAGGTCCTCTTCTTTCTTTTGGATATGGATATCCAAGAATCTGGCTCTTTTGACATGGCCTGTGTGACCCTGATAAACCTTTACTCAGGTCCCTGTTCTTTTTATTAAGATGATTTTATAAGACCTTTTAGCACTCAACACCCCTTAAATCTTTTCCTAAAAATCATGGATAGAGGGGAAAAGCAAGAATAGATCCTGCTGGAACCCAGTGACATGAACAAGGCAGGAAGTTGAGCAAAAGAGAGGGAAAGAGAATACTTCCGTATGGAAAATAATCTGAGAGGGTTAAGTGTTTCTGAAAAAGGGAGTCAGGCTTAGGAGAGTCAGAATTTTGCAATCTCTTTATAAACTTTTCATCTTTTACATGCATATTTTTACCTTTGTTTTATGTCCTGTTTGTTTGTGTCCATGTAGTTATAAAAAAATGATTAGAATACTTTAAGGGACATAGGGAAAGAGGTTGGCAACAGGCTGGAGGTGGGGAATGACCAGGTAAGATAATTATTTTCCTAATTTCCCCCTTGTTTTCACCAGTGATGACAGTGAAAGAGTGAGCTGACCACTCATTCTTTTCACTGCTTATGGGAGCCCATTATGAGCCAGGCGCAGGGCTAGAAACGAGTATAAAAATGTTTCTGATTAATTAAAAAGGCAGATGACCAGCAAAGCTGAAATTAGCATATTCTTTGAAAGACTGGACTGCCCTGAGTCCTGAAAAAAAATCTAACTCAAACTATTCATTAACTTGTATTTTGCTACATTAGTCATTTGTTACAACTCTGGTTAATGTCTTAAAAATTAAAACTCCTTTGCATATTTCTCACTATTGGTTCTGTGGAAAGGATCCATGAATTGAGGTCAGAAGATGATCATTTATTAGATGTATGGCCACAGGCAAATCACAGACCTTCCTTGAGCTTCATATTCTTCTGTAGGAGACGGATAATAATTTCTGTGTTCCCTACCGATTACCATAAAAGAAAATTATTTAAATTGAAACTTTCTATAAATTATCAAGTACTTTTCAAGTATTAGTTTTGTTAATAAAAAATTGAATTCATTACATTGAATTTCAAGGGAATTTGTAAATTATTTGCTTTATAGAATAGTTGTATCATGAGCACACTAAGTTATATGAAATAAAAATATATATGCTTAGGGAAGCGGCTGTGGCTCAATCAGTAGGGCTCCCGTTTACCATATGGGAGGCCCCGGGTTTGGTTCCCGGGGCCTCCTGGTGAGGGCAGGCCCGCCCGCACGGCATGGTTGGCTGACCCAGCGAGCACAAGCAGCAAGGGGGTGATAAATGAATAAATAAATAAAATCTAAAAAAAAAAAAAAAAATATATATATATATATATATATATATGCTTACAGAAAAATAAAGTGACAGAGAAATATTTTCAAATGTTAAGGGTGTTCTGTTTGTCATTATACTTGCTGAGCATGAGATGAAGATCAACACCTGCTTTTCCCTCAGGGCCTCTTTAGAGCTTCCCACCAAGCCAAATGTGATTCTCATGTTTAAATATATAGTATGCATTTTTTTATACAAAATGGTCCATTAATACAAGCCAAGTATTTCTTCATTTATTACTCAACTGAAGGAACAATGAAAGAGAAAACCTCTAGTTATGTGGGCCTGACAGTACTATATTTGTACTTCATGAGTAATTTAGGAGATTTTCAGTGTATATTTTTTATCTGACTTATATGTAGTTTCTGACCTCTCTTAGCATATGCCTTTATTGTACTGGATTTATGTTATGTTTTATACTTGTTTTAAGTAAGTTGTCTAACAGCTGGTACAAGTATTACTGAAGAGGTTTAACTCTAAGCAATCTTTCCTGAAATATTTGCCAGAAAAAAAATTTCCTACATTTGATGGCATAAAGATAAGAGTCTATGTGATGTTATCAAAACTCATTAAAGGAAAAAAAAAATTGAATTTGCTGATTGTTTTGATTTTGGTTTGCCAAATAGGCAGCCATCTGTCCTCTTATTGTCATCTTGTCTTTACTTCATCCTTTCCCCAGCATCTAAGTCAGTCAATGGTAATGGTAGTTTTGGTATTAGAAAAAAATTAAGATGTTTAAGGGGAGCTATCTTTACTACTGCTTCACATGGCCCTCTAAATAAGTGAAAATTTAATTGTTATTACAACGATATGTGAGAGTTTTTAAATCGTAAAAATTAATTTTGTGATTTTTATAAACCATTATAAGATCAGATTTCGATCTGATCAACTAAGAAATATATTTTTGAATACCTACACTGTGAGAAACATGTAAAGAAGTTTTAAAGATAACAACACTGTTTCCAAAATTGCTAAGATTGGGCAAATATAACAAAATACAAGCAAATTAGTAGCTTTGGCAGAATCTCTCAGAAGTTCCTTCCATTTTTTCTGGAACCAGTTCTTTTTCTTTTTAGGTCAGCTGCTTATCCAAACATGTGGAATGAACTATATTAGGGACAATTAAAAAAAAAAAAAAAAACAAGATAATCACGATGGCAGTCCTTAAAATATGTTAAAAAAGTAAATATTATTTTAATGCTGAAAGTTACTTAGAATCAAACCATACTCTAGTTGATAGATGATATGTATTCCTAAACATCTTAAGTCCTAATAGTCTCAGGAAATTATGTGTGGTATATTTCTGTTTGTGTTTCAGGTCTATGCTTGGGGCTGTGGAGCTTGTCTAGGTTGTGGTTCTTCAGAAGCTACTGCTTTGAGACCCAAGCTTATTGAAGAACTGGCTGCCACAAGAGTAGTTGATATTTCTATTGGAGACAGTCACTGTTTGGCTCTTTCTCATGGTAAAGTGTTTTGTTTTTAAACAGTAATATTAACTGCTACCTTCCATAAATACATTTAAATTAGGCTTTCTTTTTTACTTTGTGTTTTCTTTTTAGATAATGAAGTTTATGCCTGGGGCAATAATTCAATGGGGCAGTGTGGCCAAGGAAATTCCACGGGTCCTATTACTAAACCAAAGAAAGTGAGCGGCTTAGATGGCATAGCGATTCAACAGATCTCAGCTGGAACATCACATAGTCTGGCATGGACTGCTCTTCCTAGAGACAGGTGAGAGTGCCTGCTTTTTAAAATTCTTATGTTTTAATAACAACAAATACCAATAAAAAAAATTGTACGTCTTTCATAGAATACCCTTCTAAACATTTATAGTACTGATTTTTTTACTATCATAGAATTGGCATCTAAATTTCTTTTAATTTGAATTTTGAGGTTAGATACGTTTCATAAGCAGGAAGTTATACCAGGTATTTAAGACATTTTTAAAATTTAAGTGTCTTGTAAACATTTTAATTTCCTTTTTGTCTCCAAATACTGATTTTAAAAATGAAATGTCTGCATATCAAAGAGAAGATGAAATTGAAATAATCAAAATCAGAACTAGTCTTTAGTTATTTGAAACAGTTAATTAGTTCCAGTGCCATTTATCTGGTTAAATTTTTTTGTAAAACAGACACACCAACAAACAGTGGCTGTACTTTAAAATTAAGTTACTTTTTGCAGAAATTTAACTTTTTCCTAAAATGATAACTACTTCTTTATAGATGATTAAGTATGTGGTTTTAGTCAACATTAGGAGGTTGACTTTTTTTTTTTTTTAAGATTTTATTTATTTATTTATTTATTTATTTATCTATCTATCTATTTATTTATTTATTTATCCCCCCCTTGCTGCTTGTGCTTGCTGGGTCCATTTGCTGTGCGTTTTCCTGTGTCTGCTTGTCTCCCTTTATTGGGTCGTCCTGCTGCGTCAGCTCACCACGCCGCTTGGGCTGGCTTGCCTTCAGCAGGAGGCTCCGGAATTCGAACCCGGGGCCTCCCATATTGTAAACAGGAGCCCTATCGATTGAGCCACATCCGCTTCCCAAGAGGTTGACTTTTAAGGAATGTTTGGGTTGTTCCAGATATTTTTCAGACACATGTATGCTAATTTACAATTTAAAGCTTCATTATATCTGCATTTTAAACCTTTGATTTAGAGGGGGTTTATTATAACATTATAACCAACTAAAAATATTTATAGAGACATAGTCCTCCAAAACAAGCCAAAAATATAGGTTGAATATAAACAGTTTTCTATTAGTATTAATACTAATACTGCAACTCCCCAATTTATATATAGATAAGTGGTTTCTAAGATACTGAAAATCTTCACAAGATATTTTACGAATTTTTAAAAAAAGTAGATTTGAGTATATTACTCTACAGAGTCAGGATATATTTCCTAATATGAAATATACATTCTGTAGACTCTTAAGAACCAGAAAGGGCTTTAGTAACCTTTTCCTTCAGAGCAGTGACTATCCAAACCTTCCAGAACATTTAGTTATGTTTTCTGCTAAAAGAACTCTAGGGATGGTGTATTATTGGTTTCTTTCAGTAGCTAGAATGAAGGGTTTTATCACCTTTATAAGCAAGGTCTTTTGTCTATGCTGTTGAAATCTTTTAGAGTTAATGTCTTAATTTTTGTTTTTTAAAAATGTGTGAAAATTCTATTTTAAACCTGTTTAATGATTTTCTTATGCTTCCTTCTAGACAAGTTGTTGCATGGCACCGACCTTACTGTGTAGATCTTGAAGAGAGTACCTTTTCACACCTGCGTTCTTTTCTTGAGAGATACTGTGATAAAATAAACAGTGAGATTCCCCCACTCCCTTTCCCTTCATCAAGGTATGTTTTTTATACATAAATGTGTGTGTGTGCACATGAATTAATTACCTGTTTTGAGTTTTGAGTTTTGATTTACTGTGACTACTAGACTTTTCTTGTTTGCTTGTTCTCCCCCCCCCCCCAATTATATGGAACTTCTTTATAATCTAGAAAAAGAAATAAATTTAAGTACTTATTGATAATAACTTCCAGGAAAAATTACCCATAATTCCATAAATCAAGCTTTAAAAATTACTAGTGTTCATGATTTGGCAAAATTTTTAAAGAGAAAAATTATTGCTTAAACTGGATAGCACATACTCTTTTTTGTTCCAGAAATTCACAGCAGTTTATTTCGTTTCAGGGAACACCACAATTTCCTTAAGCTGTGCCTGAAACTGCTTTCAAATCACCTTGCTCTCGCGCTTGCTGGGGGGGTAGCTACCAGCATTCTTGGGAGGCAGGCAGGTCCACTTCGAAATTTGCTCTTTAGACTGATGGACTCAACTGTTCCAGATGAAATCCAGGAGGTAAGATCATAGCACTTGTGAATCCGAATCTCAAGCCACATCTTTCCCTGATGTTGTATCTCATCTATTCAGTTTTATATTGGGCAACTTCAGTTGAATATTCTTTCCCTTACTCCTATTTCTTGGTGAAAGTAGATTTTTTTTTGGTTACCTCATCCTTTAAGAAGGCAAGGACTCAATTTTTATTTATTTATTTAATTAGTTAGTTTAGTTTATCCCTCCCTCCCTCAGATGGTTCTCTTGTCTGTCTGCTCATTGTCTGCTCACCTTCTCCAGGAGGCACTGGGAACTGAACGTAGGACCTCCCACATGGGAGGCGAATGCCTAATGAATGGCCTGAACCACATCCGCTCCCTGTGGACTGTGGCATCTGCTGGCTTGTGGCATCTGCTTGTTTAGTGCCTAGTTCTTGTTGTGGTGGGGTGCAGGCGTCTAGCTCTCGTTGTGGTGGGGTGCAGGCATCTAGCTCTTGTTGCTGTGGGGTGCGGTGTCTAGCTCTTGTTGTGGTGTGTGTGGGCATCTGCTTGGCTTCTTTAGGAGGCACTGGGCCCAAACCCGGGACCTTCCATGTGGTAGGCAGGCGCATGGGATGTGGTTGAGCCACATCTGCTTCCCAATTTTATTTATTTTTGTATCCTTAGCACCTGGTGTATGTCTTTATCAATGATAGTAATTGAATAAGTGGGCTGGGTCCTGTCCTAGAACCCCAAACAAAGGTAGGAGAGAAACATTGATGTCTTAGTTTGCCAAAGGTCTGCCAATGCAAAGTACCAGAGATGGGTTGACTTTTTATAATGGGAAGTTTATTAGGGGTAAAGGAGTACAGTTCTGAGGCTGTGAAATATCCAAATCAAGGCACCATCAGGGATGCTTTCTCACCAAAGTCAGCTACTGGTGATCCCGGTGTCTTAGCATGTGGCAAAGATGGTAGCCGATCTCTGCCAAGGTCCTTACCTTCCCCTCCAGAATCTATTATCTCCAGAAGCTCAGCTGTGGGCATCCAGGCATAGGGCATGTCTCTTTCTGGGCCTCCTCTCTGAATCTCAGCTGCTCCACTTTCTTCCCAGCTTCAGCTGTGGGCTATCAGGTACATGGCTTGTCTCTTCAGCCTTGAGCTGCTTCATGGGCCTACCTTCTTGGGGGTATTGTGCTTAAGCTTTGGCTACTAGTGATCCTTTAGTCTTCTCTCACATGGCAGGATAAAAAATGGCAGCTTCCTTTTTCTGTGTGTTTCTGTGTCTCCATTTATACAAAGCTCCAGTAAGAGGGTGGAGACGCAACCTGAGTCATGCCTCACTAACATAGTCTAATCAAAAGGGCCCTATACCTCACAGGAATGGATTAGTTCAAGAACATAGTCTTTTTCTTTTCAGGATTCATAAAATAACTTCAAACTGTCACAGTTGGATTTAGGTAGGAATGAGTCCTAGGATAGAACAGATTATAAATAAAGAATATAGTTTGAAATAGCTTATTTGGTATTGTAATACAGTATAAATTTGGGGAACTTAAAAAAAAATAACCCTTGTCCATGTGTAGTCAGGCACATTTGTGCCTCTTTCTACTTCTAGTATGTAATTCTATTTCCCTTCACACTTATAATTACTTGTTCAGAGTTTTTCTCATTAGAATATATGCATCATGAAAGCAGGGCATTTTTCTATCTCCCTCATTGCTATATCCACAGCATTTTGCACAGACCCTGGGCTCAACACTGTAGACTCAACACTAAACATTAGTTGGGTGATGATGAGCTATCTAGTGGCAAATCCAAAATATTTATCCTAGTCTTTATTATTTTTTTAGAGCAGATGTAGGTTTACAGAAAAATCATGCAGAAAGTACAGAGTTCCCATATATGCCCCCCCTCTATTATTAACACTTTGCTTTAGTGTGCTACTTTTACTATACTTGAACCAATACTATATTATTCACTAAAGTCCATAGTTTTACATTAGGGTTTACTCTGTGTTGTACAGTTCTATAGTTTTATTTTTTCTTAATTTTTATTGTGGTAACATATACAACCTAAAATTTCCCATTTTAACCAGTTTCAAGTATGCAATTCAGTGGTATTAATTACATTCACAGTGTTGTTACCAGCATATCCTAGTTTTTTAAAAAACATCCGAAGGAGGATTTGTATGTTTTCTTTGTTCACATGCCAACTTCTTTAGACTTCTGTGATCCTATTAGTTAGAGGATTCATTCTGTAGCTGTTTTTATTTAAAAAGATAAGAACCAGGGCAATAAATTGACTTTTCTTTTTTGATATTAGGTGGTAATTGAGACTCTTTCAGTGGGCGCAACCATGCTATTGCCTCCATTACGAGAACGGATGGAATTACTTCATTCGCTTCTACCCCAAGGACCTGACAGATGGGAAAGCTTATCTAAAGGACAGGTAAGCCTTTGAGTGGAATCTAAGTAAACCGGTAGTTTCAAACACAAACAAATGTTCTGAGAAGGAAACAGATCTCATTGATTCTTTCTCTGGGGCAACCACTAAATTACATAAGAGTTGAAAATTGTCCTATACACTTATTTTGTATTGTTTTAGTTATTTTTGTTAATGCTTAAGTTTCATTATCAATTTCATTTTTCCCAAGCCATGAAATAGAAAATGACATTATTGTTCATGCTTCCTTCTTTTGAAATAATCTGGTTTTAATATGAAATATAGTCTTAGAGCAATGTGTTTCAACTTCATTGTGCATATGAATCACCTGGGGGTCTTGTTAAATTGCAGATTCTGATTCAGTCAGTCAGGCTCCCTCCTCCCCCACCCTTCTCACCTTCTTTCCCAAGAAAACATTTCCAATAAGCTCTCAGGTGATGTTGCTGGTCCTAAGGCCTCAGACTACATTTTGAGTAGCACGAGCTAAGAACGTTCACTTATTACCTTTTCGTTCTGTGATTATTTGTCTGCTTTAGAGAAATTATTGTGGCAATGCAAAGATGAATCCAACCATGAATCTTGTCCAATAGCAATTTGCAGGCTTGTGGGGAAGTTAGACCTTGGATACAAATAAAATATTTTCTTTATTACTTGATCAGTGATAAAGTATAGAATGTACTGATCATTTGGCTCATTTAAAAGTTTAATACATGTTAACAGTATTGAGAATACAAACTTTTTCCCCCAGTCAAGGTTTCTGTCTGCCCCGAAGTTAGCATAAAAAGGTATAGAGCTTTTGCATTTTTCTTTCGGTACCATTGTGTCTTTGGTAATTGAAGATAATGTAATATATCAAGATTTTCTTCTGTCCTGGTAGGCAAAATCTTGTGATTTTGATTCCTTTCAGAGAAGAATTATGAGTAGATGCTGTTTGAGTTTAATAGGATTCTGGAAGGGAAAATCTGTTGGCCACAAACTGAAAGCCCAAAATTATTTCAGCAGTTATTGGGTGAAAAAGAAATTGCTACTACAGATAGAGCTTTATGATAGAAGAGGGGGAATTGGTTGAAGAATAAATTTATTTGGGAGAAATTATACAGTCAGAAGCCTTGGACTTGGGTGTTGGTTCCATTGCTTAAAAGTTATGTGATCTTAGGTAATTCAGAAATTTCTTCACGCTTTCCCCTTTCTCCCCGCCTTATTTGTAAACCAGAAATAATATCTGTTCTGCTCTCCTACCAAACATATTATGAGGCTCAAATGAGTAATTTGTGTCAAAGTTCTTTATAAACTGTGAAAAACTGTAGGAATGTAAAGCAAGGAAAAAAAAAAAATAGCAAATCCTATAGAACTGAAGAGGGGATAGGGGATAGCTTTAAAAAATTTGGAGAGAATGCAGGATTTAACAGGGACTTTTCTATGACATGCAGAGGTAGTGTTCCAGCCATTTTTTGTGAGTAAAAAGAACCAGAAATTAGTTTCTAGGGCAAAAGGAAGTCACTCTGGTAAGTTAAGAAATTATCTCATGATTCATATATATAATATTTGCAGCTCCTTAGATACAATGAATTATATAAATAATGGTAGATATGGTATTGTGAAGCAAGTTTGATTTGTTTTCCCTGTTAGGCCTATGTGATGTGCCTTATAAAATGATTGACATACAAACTATACCCAACTAAAATTATGCATTCATTTGTATTATATCTTTGGAAGAATTAATTTTAGTATTCTTTTCACATTTACAAATAATGCTGATCATTTCTTAAACTAAGAGCTACTCTTTTTACTTTCTTTTCAGCATTCTATTATTTTCACAATGCCAGGAAAATCAAAGATAACTTATCACCTATTATTTCTAGTATTACTAATCTATGTTATTTTATTTTATTTTATTTTATTTTATTTATTTTATTTTATTTTATTTTATTTATTTTTTTATTTTTTTAAAGATTTTTATCCATTTATTCACTTATCCCCCCCCCTGCTGCCTGCGCTCGCTGGGTCAGCCAACCACGCCGCGCGGGCGGGCTCGCCCCCACCAGGAGGCCCCGGGAACCGAACCCGGGGCCTCCCACATGGCAAACGGGAGCCCACTGATTGAGCCACAGCCGCTTCCTAATCTATGTTATTTTAATTGTTTCATTGTTTTAATTATTAGAACTGGAGCTAGAGGGAGACAGGTAGCTTAGAATAGTAAGTGCAAGTTTGATAAATTTGATAAATAAACTCAAGTTAAAAATTAATGTTCTTGGGAAGCGGCTGTGGCTCAATCAGTAGGGCTCCCGTTTACCATATGGGAGGCCCCGGGTTCGGTTCCCGCGGCCTCCTGGTGAAGGCAAGCCCGCCCACACGGTGCGGTTAGTTGACCCAGCGAGCACAAGCAGCAAGGGGGGATAAATGAATAAATAAATAAAATCTTAAAAAAAAAAAAAAAAAAATTAATGTTCTTGGGAGTGGATGTAGCTCAAGTGGTTGAGCGCTTGCTTCCCGTGTATGAGGTCCTGGGTTGAATCCCCTGTACCTCCTAAAAACAAACAAACAAATGAAAAAATCCAACTCTCATTGGGGAGCAGATGTAGCTCAGTGTTTGAGCATCCGCTTCCCATGTACAAGGTACTGGATTCAATCCCTGGTACCTCCTTAAAAAAAAAAAAAAAAAGATCTTTATTAATTTTTTGGGAGGTACTTCATTTTTTAATTTGTAGTTTGAGTCTATTGTCACTCAGTAAGTCAGGCTAAAAGTAAGTTCCTATGTATTCATGGAGCAATATTGACTTGATGGGTCTGCTAAGTCCTAGTTATTTAATGTTATATCCTGGGAAGTTCCTAGATTTTGCATGACTCCAGGCAAAGCAAGTGATAATTTATTAAATGATTTAGTACATTTATTAAATTATGGCTAATTTTTCTAGCATCTCTTAAAATATCAAATGAGAGGCCCTTTGGTTAATTTGTACTGTGCTGAGTTTAAGTCAAGGGTACATGTTACTGTTGGTTCTATGCCCAGAACTTGGTCTAAAATTGCTTATACAAAAAGTAAAAAGAGACGACTGTTATGAAAAAGTATTAGATAGTATGAGTTTCCTTATTCTCTCCATTTTTAGTATCTTATATATATTAAAATAAGTACATTTTGTTCAATCCAGCAGAAAAAATCAGTTCTTGTAGAACTATAGATTTGAGGGAAAAGTGGTACTTACTGGCAATATAATATCCATATATGATTCCAGTGAGTATTCTGCATTAGTTTAGATTTCAAGTTATTTATTTTAAATATTAGAATGAGTAGTTGCCCTTGATAATTCTGTAGAAGAATGTATACTATAATTTATATGGTGACATTTTGTATTCTCTACTTTTAACACTAAAACCATTATGCACAGTGTACCATTTTAGTTTAGAGTTTTAGGTACTATAATGAAGAATGAGATAAGAAACTCTTTTGAATTGTTGAGATTGAGAGTAAGTTTTATTTTCTGGAATGGTATAAATTGGAAAGCTTCTTTTATAATTACACATGCCCTAAAAGATTATTGTTTCTCAGGATATTAAGTGGGTTAGTTATCATTATTAGTATAGTTTTTTTTTTTTTCTGGGATCCTCTTTTAAAAACAATTTTCTAGTGACTTTTAAGCTAATTATTAACTTGGTCCTATTTCATCAGTGGAAATATTTTTCTTTAGAGAATGCAATTGGATATAATTCTGACAAGTTTGCAAGATCATACCCATGTGGCCTCCTTACTTGGCTATAGTTCACCCTCTGATGCTGCTGACCTCTCGTCTGTGTGTACTGGCTATGGAAGCTTGTCAGATCAACCCTATGGCACTCAGAGCTGCCATCCAGATACCCATCTGGCTGAAATTTTGATGAAGACTCTCTTAAGAAATTTAGGATTTTATACAGTAAGTTGCTCTTTTTCTTTGTAGTAAAAAGAGTAAAGCCATTCTTTTGGAGGGATTGGGGATCTCTTCAGGTTAAGATATTTGATATTTAAGCATGTATGATATCAATAAAGCTCTGTCCCCATCCCCAACTCCCAAAGGATGACATGTAATTGAGAATTCCAAAGAGATTTATTTTGGAATCTTATCAAATATTTCTGATGTTAATGTAGAAGAGTAAACAGGTAAAATAGTCAACATTTTAAAAAAGAAGAATAATGAGGATTAACTGTACCAGATATAATATTGTAATAGTTAAACAATGTAGTTGGTACTGACTAATAATAGACTGGTCAATAGGAGAGAATACAATGTACCCCTTAGATCTCCCCATATTAGGAGACCATTTATTTTTATTCCGTGGTGTTTCTTAGATCCATCCTCTTTTTCTTTCCATTTCTGTAGTTCTAATCCAGGTCATTATGACTTAATATAATAGTAATGTTAAAGCTATTGCCACTATTACTGGTCTTTCCTCAGCATCTTACAGCTGTTGGAATAACCTTTTGTATTAAATAACTTCATTATATTAAAATTAAAATCTCTTCAGACGTTTCTGGCTCACACACCATTTTCATGTGAACTCATGCTTTCTCAGCGTTTGCACCTGGCATACCTATTTCTTGCTTGTGCTTCCTTTCTACCAATTTGTGATTTCTAGGAAGCCTTTCCCAACTAAGCCCATCTAACCACGTGATAATAGTTGTATACCCCTATACCTCTCGGCACTTCTAGGGTCAAAATGTACTATGTGATGTCACTTTGAATTGTTTGTGTATCATTTCATATTGTCCCCTAAACTCTTCAGAGCTAGGTCTATATGTTCTTTTTCTTCTGTACAAGTCTAGTGCTCTACTCTGCCCACATTAAAAGCTTGCTAAGTCAAAGTGAAAATTGTTTTTGTGGAGTTATTTTCTTTCAGATATAATAATGTAAATTTGAACTGATATTTGATAACTATAGGGAAATATTGGCTACATATGGAATGGCAACAATGCTATAGTATTACTGAAATTTTTTCCTAAAGCTCTAAATAACATTTATGCTGCATTAAAGCAGTGACTTTCTTATGTCATTAGGGTCTAGGTAGATGTGTACATTACATGGAAATTTAAATAATTAAAATACTGCTTTTGGGATATAATAATAAATTATTGTTTCTTTGATATGATTTAAACCAAATTAATCATGTTCTAAGATTTTACAATAATGGTGTTTATCTGGCGACTTTTAATTGTGCTTATATATATAGCAAGGGCCTTAAAAATGTTCTGAGACTCTATCTTAGAGTAAAATTGTAAACATAGACCAAACTTTATGCACAAAGATGTTCATTACATCATTATTCATGGAAATAAAAATTGGAAACAACAAATATCTAAAAATAAGAGTGTATTAAAGTAAATTACTATATATATGCTCAATAGTATATTATATGACAAACTATATAGATGGTTTATGAAAATGTAGAAAATACTTATGAATCTCTTGAAAAAGAGCAGACTAAATATAGAATATGTAGTATTATGAGAAATAAAGACAAAAAAAAAAACAGGAAAAAATGCATCCCAAAATATTTATGTTTTTCTTTGAGTGGTTGGCTAAATGTGATTTTTAGCTTTCTTTTTTTTTTTTTTTTAAAAGATTTTATTATTTATTTATTCATTCATCCCCCCCCCTGCTGCTTGTGCTCGCCGGGTCAGCCAACCACGCTGTGCGAGCGGACCTGCCCTCACCAGGAGGCCCCGGGAACCGAACCCGGGGCCTCCCATATGGCAAACGGGAGCACCACTGATTGAGCCACAGCCGCTTCCCTTTAGCTTTCTTTTTTAATACAGTTTTCCTTTTCTCTAAATTTTTTATACTGAGCTTTTAAAAAAACTTTTTATCTTGAAATAATTTAAAACAGAGGAGTTAAAAGACGCATTCAAAGAACTCCCTTTATCTTTCACCCAGATTTGCTTTATCAATCCATCTATTTTTTTATTCTGAATCATTTGAGAATAAGTTGCAGATATCATGCCTGTTACCCTTAAATAGTTAAGCATGTATTAAGTACATATTTCCTAAGAACAAGGCCATTCTCTTACATAATCACAGAACAGTTATTAACTTCAAGAAATTTCACATTGATATAGTACTTTTATCTAATATATACTCCATATTTGAATTTCTACAATTGTTGCAATAATGTCCTTTATAGCAATCCTCTCTACCAATCCAGAATCCAATCCAGAATCACACATTAAATTCAATTTTCATTCCTCTTTAGTCCACCAAAAAAGTTAATTTCTCAGAATTGTGTTCTTAGAAATTCAGAAGCATGTGAAAACAAAACTTTTACACAGAAGGTCTGGAAAGCAATAGTGCGGTCAAAATTTTGAAACACGCCATATTTGGGTAGTAGTACTGTTTTCCTTTTTTGTGTTTCCTCTGTTTCCAAAGTTTCTGTAGAGTAGCATGCATTACTTTTTTTTTTTTTTTTTTTTACCGGGAGGTCCCAGGGATCGAACCCGGGTCCCTCCATATGGGAGACGGACGCCTAACCAGTTGAGCTACATCCAACCCCGCATTACTTTTTTAATGGCAAAAAATTTGAAATTGTTTGACAAATCTTAACCATCTATAGTAAGGATTTAAATATGGTAATAGGAGAGAGGAGATAATGGTTTCTTAAGTCACAATGGTTTATGGTAAGGCATTACTTAGATTTTTCAGACATTTCAGATATAATCTTTATCATTTTAGGATCAAGCATTTGGAGAACTAGAAAAGAATAGTGATAAATTTCTACTTGGAACATCATCATCGGAGAATAGTCAGCCTGCTCATCTTCATGAACTGCTGTGTTCACTACAGAAACAGCTGCTAGCATTTTGCCATATCAATAACATTAGTGAGGTATGTGATTTTTTTTTTTTGCCATTATGGTGATCTGTTGGGGACCTTGAAACTCTTAATTTTTGGGATTTCCGTGATTTTTTTTTTTACCTTGAATATTTCAAAATAGTAATTCAGGAAACTTTTTTTCCCTCAGAACTCAAGCAGTGTGGCATTGCTTCATAAACATCTTCAGCTTTTGTTGCCTCATGCCACAGATATTTATTCACGTTCTGCAAATTTGCTCAAAGAAAGTCCTTGGAATGGCAGCGTTGGAGAAAAATTAAGAGGTGTGTGTGGTATCGGATTTTAAATTTAATCATTGGTTGGAAAACAAGGGTCCTTATCCTTTCCAAAACCCTAAGAGAGTATGAAGCCTCTAAATGGAAAAGGAGTGATTTTCTTGAATCTCCTTTCTATTGAAAACCCTTTGATTTTGGTTTAGGCAGGATGGTAGCAGTGATTGAGCTGATTGACCTTAAAAGATTCTAATTGGCATGGCAGAGGACTAATTTGAAGGCATTGGAGAATATAAACTAAAAAAGATTAATTTTAAGTCTCATTTTATATGAGATTTTTTAATCTACAGTTTCTTTTCTTTTCTTCAGCGTTTGCCACTCTGTCCTTCTTTCCTTCTTGGGATGCTTTTTCGCTGGGCGTCTGTATATTCACAATCCTGTTTTTCTTATATCTGTCTGCTCCTTTTCAATGGACTCCTCTAGGCTTCTCTTCCTTGGACATGTCTTTTAATGTTGAGGATCCTCTGAATTTTGCCTTCAACCTTCTTTTCTCCCTGGATGATCTTATCTAGTCCCATTGCCTTTTACCATCTTGTGTATGTTGATGACTACCAAATCTGTATCTAGTTGAGACTTCCTTTCCTGAACTTCAGGGTTTTTCTTAAGAGTTGCCCACTGGGTGTCTTCTCTTGGTTGTCCCAAAAGCAACTAAAATTTAATATGTCTGTCCAATATGGAACTCATCTCTGAAGTTCCCTCACTGAAAAAAATAAAAATAAAAAAATAAATAAATAAATAAAACCATTGCTTGCTAGACACCTCCATTTGGCTGTTACACAGTCTACTAAAATTTAATACATTCAAACTGAGCTCATCTCTGAATGCTCATTTTTGCCCCAAAATGTAAACCACAGCAACAAAACTCAAATCTCCTTCCACAGTTTCTGAAAGAAACCTGACCATTAGCTTCATTTTCTTAGTATTAACGTATCCTCCTACTTTTCTGTATGCCCTCTGCTATCACTTTTGTTTAGGTCTGTATCATCTTGACTGAACTGCTATACCAGCCTTCTAACTGGTTTCCTTGCCTCCAGGCATGCGCCATTTTCTGGTCAATCTTTACACTGTGACCATTGGGGGATGGTTGGTGGTGGTTGTGGGGGTGTTTTCCAAAATACAAATCTGGTCATGTAACTCCATGTCTTAAAAAAATCTTTTAGTGATTTTTCCCGTTGCCAATAGTATTAAGACTCAGTTCTTTAGAATGGCATAAGTGGCCTTTTATGAACTGGCTCTGGATTTCCTTTTCAGGCTTATCTACCACTCCTGTGCTTATTTCCCATCTTACCCCCACCATTCCTTCCTTTTCCTCTAATCCTGTACTATAAGGTCAAGCCATACTGAAATACTCACAGGTTCTCAAAGAACTTGCGCAAGCTTGCTCTTTTCTCTGAATCTTTTGCAATGCTATTCATCTACCTGGAATGCACATCCTCACAGGCATAACTGATTCCTACTTTAGGTCTCAGCTTAGACATTATTTTATTATCATACTGGAGAGAGAGATCTTGATCTCGAAGAGTGCGTTGCATGCTTTATATCCTCCCATAGCACCCTGTTTTTCCTCCTCTCTGGATGGTATTATAATATATAATAGGTATTATATATTATAATTATTATAATTGTATGTCTATCCCCACTGGACTGCACGTACCTAAAGGGCATTAACCAGGTCTTCTCCCCTCACTTGTGTCTCCAGTGCTAATAGTGTGTGGCACATAGTAGGAGTTCAGTAATGTTTGGTAAAAATATGAATGAATAGTTTGAAACTCATATGTTTTCCTGTTATCAACATAATTTTAAGTAATTTACTTTTTTTCCTGAATTACCAGAATGAAATATTGAAGCAAAATTGATTTAAAACCAATGCAGATAATAAAATGATAGTTATTTTAATAAAGAAGTAAATTTGATTTTTAAAATGTCAGAGGCTTCCCTCATTAGAGTATTAGCACTGTGAGAACAGGTATTTTTGTTAGCTTTGTTCATAGCTGTATCTCTTTCACCTAGACTAGTGCCTGGGTATGTTGTAGGTACTCAAATTTATTTCTTGAGTAAATTTTTAAATGAGGATAAATTTGTGAATGAGAAGTTCATAATGCATTTTTAAGGGAAGCAGCTATAATACTTTGAACTTCTTGGCATGAATGATATGTACGCTTTTCCCACAAAGTGTTTCGTGGTGGCACTGTCTGAAAGTGAGTAAATACTAATACCACACAAGCTATCAGGTAGGTGTTCATTATAGAGTTATTAAATCAATATACTCTAGATTATAAACATGTTCTTTCATGAATTATAACAAATGTACTACACTAATGCAAGGTAATAATAGTAGGGTGGTATATAGGAACTTTTTATTTTATGCATGATTTTTCTATAAACCTACAACTTGTCTCATAATAAACATAAAAGTGTATTCTAGGCTAAAATGGTATTTCTTAGGTTCTTTTTTTTTTTTCAGTTTGTTAGAAACAATTGATCCATGTTGCATTTCTTATCCTTTATAGATGTGATATATGTCTCAGCTGCAGGCAGTATGCTCTGCCAGATTGTTAACTCCCTGCTGTTACTCCCAGTGTCAGTGGCTCGGCCTTTATTGAGTTACCTCCTAGACCTGTTGCCACCACTTGATTGCCTTAATAGACTCCTGCCTGCTGCTGCTCTTTTAGAGGACCAAGAATTACAGTGGCCACTTCATGGTAAGCAGAGATAGTAGAAGAACAAATAATGCTTTTGATAAAAGTTTGTTCCTCTTGTATATATCAAGTATATTATATCTGCACATGGGTGTTTCATGTGATCAAAAAAATAAAGTTGTTACCTTCTAGGAGTTTATAGTCTAAAACGGGCAGCTGAGATGGGACCACTTAAGATACTCATGTATGTATATGAGAGTGTCACATGCAAAGGGTCTTTATGGTCATCACATTTTTAATACTGTATTTCATTGATTCAAAGACATTGTTTTTAGATTTTGTCATGGTTGAAATTGGGATGCATTTACAATGGATGATAGGAAAGCATTGTGTCATAATTTAATCGGCAGCATTTTTTTTCCTTAGAAGAACTTAAAATAATGATGTATCTGCCAATCAGTGGATTCTTTGATTCAATGGAATAGTTTTATTAAATACAAAGATGTTTAGTTTTAATTCTCTGGCAGTAAAATATTTGGAATTTTGATTGTATATATAGATAACTGATTGAATGTGAAAGATAGTTTCTAGAAACCTATCATTCATTGTTTTTCTTTTTAGGTACTTTATAGGACATTGATTCTAATTTTAGGCATGGTATCCGAATTTATTCTTCATTTATAAACTGCTGGTGATTCTAGGTAGTTGAATATAACTTAAAATATTATGTCTGGAAGACTAATATCAAAGTGTTTTTTTTTCACTGGAGTCATTCTAAGGCTATCAAAGGAGTTACATCACTAAAAATTTAAAACCTTTTAGGTTTAAGTGGAGCCACTTGTTTTATTGGAAAAAATCCTGAGCTGAAGCATAAAGACATCTAGATTTTAGTCTTGACTCTGCAAGCAACTTGCTGTATAATCTGGGGCAAGTCACTTATAACTTCTCAGAGCCTTGGTTTCTTCATCTGGAAAACTTTACTATTATATGGCTTTGTGACCACTGAATTTAGATGAATTTATAACCCTGTTAGAATGTTGATTAGGTTTATAGAGAGCGGCTTCAGGTGTTTTTCTTGGTTTTCTAAGGAATCTTGAAATTTTGTAAGATTCACTCCACTTTGTATCTTGTTGTCATTTTATTTTGGATTTTTGCATCTGTGTTCGTCATTGATATTTTTCTCTAATTTTCCTTTTTCATGCTATCCTTGGCAGTTTTACTACCAAAATTATACTAATCTCATACCATGAGTTTGGAATCTTTTCTTTTTCTGTTCTCAGAAATAATTTGTGTAAGATAGGGATTATCTCTTCTTGGAGGTTTAGAAGAACTTACTTATATAACTCTCTGACCTTGGTGTTTTTTGGTAGGTAGACTTTGGCTTTTTCTTTAATGGTTGTTCTTTTCCATATTTTTATTTCTTCTCAAATCTGCTTTGGAAGTTGATATTTTTCTAGATAAGGTCATTTTGTTGGTTTTCAAATTTATTGGCATGAAATTGTTCATAATATTCACTCTTATTATTTTTTTTTTTTAGGAGGTACTGGGGATTGAACCCAGGACCTTGTTCATGGGAAGCAGGTGCTCAACTACTGAGTGATATCTGCTCCCCTCATGTATTTAAAAAAAAATCTAGTGTATATGTGGTTATATCCTCTTTTTTAAATTCCTAATTTAAATTTATGCAATCTTTTTAAATTGATTTAATTTTATTAGAGGTTTTTTCATTTTTTTTGTCTTTTCAAATAACCAATTTTTGGATTTATTGATCTTCTCTTTTTTTTTTTAAACAATTTCATTGATATTTGTTCTTACTGTTATGGCTTAAGTATCATTTTACTGGATTAACTCTTGTGTTGATTTTGGAGCTGCATCGAGTACTCACTAAAGAGGATGATCTGGATAATGAAAAGCAAAGAATGGAATCTTTTGGGACAATTTTGTCCTATACTGTTTTAGTGTGTATCTTAAATTAGTAACTTTACAAAGGAAATTTTTATTTGAGAGCATAACTTCTCTGAATATATTTTAAATTATCCTGGTAAAAAGAATATATATAGAAAGTATTATAATTTTGTTTACATTATAAAATTATTTGCTTCAATTTCAAATTGCAGTGCAGTAGAGTAGGAGACCATGAGAAGGCTTTTGAATCTTTCAAGTAGCAGATAAAGACTTGATTACTAATGATTTTTGTCTTTAGGAGGGCCAGAACTGATTGATCCTGCTGGCATACCATTATCTCAACCAGCCCAGTCCTGGGTGTGGCTGGTAGATTTGGAAAGAACAATTGCTCTTCTTATTGGTCGGTGCCTTGGTGGCATGCTTCAGGGCTCCCCTGTGTCTCCAGAAGAACAAGACACTGCATATTGGATGAAAACACCACTTTTCAGTGATGGTGTAGAAATGGACACACCTCAGTTAGGTAATGTGCTTCTCTGCAACATTTAAAATATATGCTTTGAATGTGTGAACCTCTGTTGGAGGTTTGTTCTGGTTTGCTGGATAAAGAACTGTTTAAAAAAACAACTGCAACATTAGCAGCATAGAGATGTAAGACTAACTTGGAGCTCTTAAGAAAAACTAAATCCAGTTGCATGGTACATGGAAAAGGACCCCTGAACTAAGAAAATGTAGGTTCTAGTCTCCACTCTCTCATTATCTATCACTAATTTGGGGCAAGCCATCCAAATTATAAAAATGGGAAAATTCTTTATTACTTATGTTCTGAAATTCTGGGGTTGTGAAACTGTCTCCTAGAATGGAAAGCACTACAAGGGTGCTTACTATGATTTACCTATGCTCTTTTCAAACACCCCCTCAGATGTGAGTGGCAACCCTTTTCCTGTCCTGTCCTGCTTTCATGCTCATGTTAGCTTGTGTGATTCTTCATTTTCCTCCTTCCCATTTATGGTGCCTTGGGGTTTCCCTTTTCTGCCTCATCTCCCATGTCTATTCATTGACAGGCTATTTTTCAGACTGAACATGAGGGCTTCTCCAAAACCTAACAGATGACCTAGTTGTCTTATTTAGGATTGGTCCTTTAATCTCTCTGGGCCTCTAATTATGATTCTATAAAATAGTGGTTTGATTTGGATAGGACTTGTTAGATCTAAAATTCATTATTTCCCTAATAAGAGAAAGAGATTCAGAGAATGACCAAGAAGGAAAATCAAACAGATTAAAAGAGAGAAAAAACGAAACCAAGATAAAATGAGAGAAAGATTCTCCTTTCCGGGTTGGGGAATTGGAGACTGGGGGTGGGAGAATAGTTGAAAATTTCCTTCTTTTTTCAAATAGGAGTGTACCTTCATCATTTCATTTATGAGCCAGAAGTGACTAGCTGTGGCTGACTGGTGCTTATGATACATTTGTATCAAAGAAAAATAAAATCATGAATTTTAAAGGAATATTTAACATCAGAAAGATGGTTCCAGTGTTTTCAGTCTTTAACCCTGTGACACTACCAATCTTCCTCATATTTCTATTGTTGTATTTATTGTATTCAATTAATTAGCTTTTAATATGAATAAACTTAATTTCAGTTTTTAAATTATAAAATCACGAAACTTGAAATATTGTAGTTTGTGTTTAAATACTTGTATATTTTAGAAAAAAATTGAATGTATTATAATTCAGTTATATCATGGAGGTTAAATTGACTTTTGATACTAGGCCAGAACCTGACCATCATTTAGAATAGTTTTCTTTGTTTTTTTTTTTAAATGGAGAATGAATTCTGAAAGCCAAAGGTTCTATTAAAAGTTAGGAAGATGGCGGCAGACTAGGGTGCTCCAAGAGTAAGCTTGTCCAACAGTGTAGTTAGTAATCAGCCAGAGCTATCTGAATCACCTGTTTAGGGGCCCAGGAGACCAGAAGAGCATCTTGCAACATCCTTGGAAGAACGGAAGAAGGAGACTGCCCATCGGCAGTGGAGATTCGTGAGTAGAGTACTCCATGCCATGGAGGCTGGTGCCCATCCCCCACTGGCTGTGCAAGAATCCTCAGGAGCAATTCTCTGGCTGGAGTTGGAAACTCCATTTCCCAAAAATGGGGGAGGAAGAGACTGTCAGGCACCAACATCAGCTACTGATTAATAAATTTGGTTGGCTAGAGTCCAATCCTAAAAACAGCTGAAGTTTGAACCTGTCCAAGTTGGAAAGAGGCCAGCAGCCTCCATTTTAACTCTATCCCCAGAGTGAGGGGAAGTGGGGCTAATTGAAACCACAGTGACAGTAGGGACCAGCTTCTTTCCACCCAGGTTGGTTTACTGCCCTAGCCTGGGCTCTAGCTCCATCTCCAGCAGAGAAGAAGCTGAGGGGACCTGCACCAGCACTACAGCAGGCAACTGTAGTCACTTTCGGCTCATACATGCTAGAATGCGGCTCGCATGGACTAGATTGTTGGATGCCTGTGGCTCCATCCCCATTCCCAATAGAATGGGGGATAGGTGTTTCCCCAGCCTCTCTGGAGAACTGCAGCCACTTTTGACCTGCGTGGACTAGACTGTTGGACACATCTCTGACTCCATCTCCAACCCTGACAGGGCAGGAGGACAGATAGTACTCTCTCAGCCTCTCCAGGCAATTGCAGTGGCTTTCAGCTTGCATGGACAAGATTATTGGGTATACCTGTGACTGCATCCCCGCCCCTGGCAAGGGAGGAGGTGGGCCAGTCCTTCGTCAGTCTCTGGGCAAACTGCGGTCAGTTTTGACCCACATGACTTAGTTTATTGCCCATGACTGCAGCTGCATCCCTGACCCAGGCAGGGGAAAAAATGATGTAGAGCTTCATGAGACTCATCAAGCAACTACAGATGGACTTGGCCTGCATGGCTTGGATAACTGCACATGGCTGTGGCTCTGCGCCTACCTCTGGCAGGGGAGAAAGATAGGAGAAGCTTCATCAGTTACTGGGGCAATGTGGGCAGCTTCAACCTCCACGGCGTAGTACCAACTGCATCCTCGGCTCCTGCTCCACAACCAGCAAGGGAGAAAGGGCAAGAAATGGACGGAAAAAGAGCTGAAAAAGTGTAAAAGTATAAAAAGGGTGAAAATACAGACAAAACCCAAAGATCAAAATGGGTGAAACAAGAACTGCCTTTATAGTAATGACATTGAATATTAATGGATTAAACTCCCCATTCAAAAGACACAGACTGGCAGAATGGATAAGAAAATATGAGCCATCTATATGCTGTCTACAAGAGACTCACCTTAGACCCAAGGGTACGAGTTGATTGAAAGTGAAAGGCTGGAAAAAGATATTCTGTACATGCAATAACCAAAAATAACTGGAGTAGCTATACTCATATCGGATGAAATAGACTTTTAAAAGCAAAGCTGTTACTAGAGACAAGGAGAAGGACATTATATATTAACTAAAGGGGCAATTTACTAGGAAGAAATAACAAATCATAAATGTATATGCACCTAACCAGATGCCCCAAATTACATGAGGCAAACACTGGCAAAACTGAAGGGAGAAATAGATGCCTCTACAATACACCAGTCTCATCATTGGGTAGAACATCTGGGCAGAGGATCAATAAAGAAACAACAGAGTTTGAATAATATGATAAGTGAACTAAACCTAAAACACATATATAGAATATTGCATCTCAGTACAGCAGGTTATACATTCTTCTCAAGTGCTCATGGATCTTTCTCCAGGATAGACCATATGTTGGGTAACAAAATAGATCACAATAAACTTAAAAAGATTGAAATTAGGGAAGCGGCTGTGGCTCAATCAGTAGGGCTCCCGTTTACCATATGGGAGGCCCCGGGTTTGGTTCCCGGGGCCTCCTGGTGAAGGCAAGCCCGCCCGCATGGCGTGGTTAGCTGACCCAGCGAGCACAAGCAGCAAGGGGGGGATAAATAAATAAAATCTTTAAAAAAAAAAAAAAAAAGATTGAAATTACACAAAGCAATTTCTCTGATCATAATGGAATAAAGCTGGAAGTTAACAACAGGCAGGAAGAGGGAAAATTCACAAATATGTGGAGATTAAACAACATACTCTTAAATAGTGGGTCAAAGAAGAAATTGCAAGAGAAATCAATAAATGTCTTGAGATGAATGAAAACGAGAACACTGCTTAGCAGAACCTATGGGATGCATCAAGCAGTGCTGAGAGAAATTTATATTCCTCAATGCTTACATTAAAAAAGAAGAAAGGGAGCAGATGTAGCTCAAGCAGTTGAGTTCCTACCTCCCACACGGGAAGTCCCAGGTTCAGTTTCCAGTGCCTCCTGAAAAAAAAAAAAAAAAAAAAAAAGAACAAGCAAAAATAAAACAAAGAGACTAACTCAGGGAAGCCGATGTGGTTCCATGGTCGAGTGCCAGCTTCCCACATTTGAGGTCCTGGGTTCAGTCCTCAGCCCCCAGTACCTCAAAAGAAAAAAAAAAGCGAAATCAGTGACTTAACTACACAGCTGGAAGAACTAGAAAAAGCATAGCAAACTATTCCCAAAGCAAGCAGAAGGAATGAAATAACAAAGATCAAAGCAGAAATAAATGAAATTGAGGACAAAACAACAACAACAATAGAACAAATCAACAAAACCAAAAATTGGTTCTTAGAGAAAATCAACAAAATCTACAAACCCTTAGCTAGACTGACGAAAAAAAGAGAGAAGATGCAAATCAGAAATGTGAGTGGGGACAATATCACTGACCCCACAGAAATAAGAGATCAGAGGAGGATACTATGAACAGCTGTACACCAAAAAACTAGACAACGTAGACGAGATGGACAAATTCCTAGAAACACCCAAACAACTTACACTGAAGAAATAGAAGACCTTGACAAAGCAATCACAAGTAAAGATATTGAAACAGTCATCAAAAACCTCCCAAAGATGAAAAGCCCAGGACCAATTGTCTGGTTTAATACCCATCTTCAAAGATGATCTAATACCAATCTTGCTCAAGCTCTTCCAAAAAATTAAACATCAAAGAATGCTACCAAACTCATTCTATGAAGCCAACATCACCCTAATACCAAAACCCGAAAAAGACATTACGAAAAAAGAAAATTTCTGACCCATTTCCCTAATGAATATGGGTACAGAAATCCTTAACAAAATATTCACTAATTGAATCCAACAACACATTAAAAGAATTATTCATAGTGATCAAGTGGGTTTTATACCAGGCATGCAAGACTTTGTCAAGAAGGAGAAAAGGCATTCCACTCAATGGGAGAAAATATTTGGAAACCACATATCCAATAAGGCTTTGATTTCCATGCTATCTAAGGAGATCATACAACTCAACAATAAAAGAGCAAGCAATCCAATTAAAAAATGGGCAAAAGTCTTAAAAAGGCATTTCTTCAAAGAGGAAATTAAAATGGCTAAAAAGCACATGAAAAAATGTTCAATATCACTGGCTCTGTAGGGAAATGCAAATCAAAGCTACAGTGAGGTCCGTCTCACACAGTGGGATTGCATCATTTAAAAAATTATTATTATTAAATGCCATTTAAAAGAACCCAGAAAACAAATGCTGGAGAGAATATGGAGAAATAGGAACACTCCTTCACTGTTGGTGGAAATGTAGACTGGTGAGGCCTCTGTGGAAGGCAATTTGGCAGTTCCTCAGAACTAGGAATATATACAGAAGAACTGAAAACAGTGTCACGAACAGATATTTGTACACTAATGTTCATAGCAGTGTTATTTATGATTGCCAAAAGATGGAAACAACCCATGTGTCCATAAACCGATAAATGGATAAACAAAATGTGGTATATACATACAATGGAATACTATGCTGCTGTAGGAAGGAATGAAATTGGGACACATATGATAAGGTGGATAAACCCTGAGGACATTATGCTGAGTGAAGTAAGGCAGACACAAAAGAACAAATATTGTATGGTCTCACTAATATGACCTATACACAAAGAATAAACACACGGAGTTAAAACCTGGAGTATAGGTTACTAGGAGATAGGTTGAGGGCTGAGAAGGGGTACTAATGCTTAATGTATGTAGAATTTTAATTAGCTTGACTGTAAAAGTGTGGAAATGGATGGAGTTGATGGTAACATAGTGAATATGATTAACACTGCTGCTTTATAAATGGGATTGTGGCTGAAAGGAGTAGTTTAGGGATGTAAATGGAAAGAAAGCTAGAGAGTAATCTAGGAGCTGAATAACATAATGAATCTGCAGGTGGATGGGGATTGTGGTTAATAGTACAAATACAAGAATGTACTTCTGTGAGCTAGAACAATTTACGTCATTATTACAAGATGGTAAGAATATGGTGATGCATGGGAAAATAAAATTAATGTAATTTACAGACTGTAGTTAACAGCAGTATTGCAATATTCTTCCATTGGTGTCAAAGAAGGTACTATATCAACACTATGGGTCAGTAATAGGAAGGTGTAGCAGTTTGGCAGTTTGATGTAATTATGAATTCCAAAAATAGATATTGGATTATGCTTATAAACTGGTCTGTTAATCTGACATGATTAAGTTATGATTAGGGCATTGACTGGGCCATGTCAATAGGGCATTGAGCTCCACCCCTTGGTGGGTGGGGTCTCAAAGATAAAAGACATGGCAAAGGACAGTGTTGGAACAGTTTTGAGTTGGAGTTGTGATGCGGAGTCTTGAGCTGGAGCCCCAGGAAGTAGCTTACAGAGGAGCTTGGTCGTGAGGAAAGAGAGAAGGCCCTGGGAAGAGAAGCAAGCCATTTGCCTGATAGTCTACAGCTGGCCTTGTGGCACAAAGCAAGCCTGAGCCCAGAGAGAGGCAAGCCCCGGGAAGAGAAGAACCCAAGAAGCCTGAACCCTGGCAAACGTCGGCAGCTATCATGCTCTAACACGTGGCAACAGAGTTTGGTGAAGGAAGAAACTTATGCTTTCTGGCCTGGTAACTGTAAGCTTCTACCCCAAATAAATACCCTTTAAAAAGATCAACAGATTTCTGGTATTTTGCATCAGCATCCCTTTGGCTGACTAATACAGGGGGTATGGGATTTTTTCTTTTGAACTAAGGAAAACATTCAGATATTTACTGAGGCAATGCCTGCACAACTCTGTGATGAAAGTGAGAGCCACTGAGTATACACTTTCAGTAGAATGTACAAGGCATGGGACTCTATAACACAGTGAACCATGTGGTGGAAGATGGACTGTGGTTAACAGTACAAATATGAGAGTGTTCTTTCATGAACTATTACAAATGTACAATATTAATACATGGTGTTGATAATAAAGGGTATATTAGTTAGCCAAAGGGGTGCTGATGCAAAATACCAGAAATCTGTTGGTCTTTATAAAGGGTATTTATTTGGGGTAGAATACAGTTACCAGGGCATAAAGCATAAGTTTCTTCCTTCACCAAACTCTGTTGCCACGTGTTAGAGCATGACAGCTGCCAACGTTTGCCAGGGTTCAGGCTTCTTGGGTTCTTCTCTTCCCGGGGCTTGCCTCTCTCTGGGCTCAGGCTTGCTTTGTGCCACAAGGCCAGCTGTAGACTATCAGGCAAATGGCTTGCTTCTCTTCCCAGGGCCTTCTCTCTTTCCTCACGACCAAGCTCCTCTGTAAGCTACTTCCTGGGGCTCCAGCTCAAGACTCCGCATCACAACTCCAATTCAAAACTGTTCCAACACTGTCCTTTGCCATGTCTTTTATCTTCGAGACCCCACCCACCAAGGGGTGGAGCTCAACGCCCTATTGACATGGCCCAGTCAATGCCCTAATCATAACTTAATCATGCCCAGATTAACAGACCAGTTTACAAGCATAATCCAATATCTATTTTTGGAATTCATAACTATATCAAACTGCCAAACTGCTACAAAGAGTATATGGAAAAAATATACCAAATGTACGCTATGGACCATAGTTAGTGGTAATAGTCTGATAATGTTTTTTCCATAATCTGAAACAAATGTTCCACAACAATATAAGGTATTGGTTGAGGGGTGATATATGGGAATTCTACACATAATGCATGATTGTTTTGTAAACTCACAATTTGTCTAATAAAAAATATATATCTTAAAAAAGTTAAGACCCTGGCAAACGCCGGCAGCTGTCTTGCTCTAACAAGTGGCAATGGACTGTGGTGAGAGAAGAAACTTAACGCTTTATGGCCTGATATCTGTGGACTTCTACCCCAAATAAATACCCTTTATAAAGACCAAAAAAAAAAAAAAAAAAGTTAGGAACCAACTATACAAATGTAAATATCAACTGGGAAATTGTTCATGGTATCTTTGATCTTTTTTAGACCGTATTTACCTGATTATTTCCCCTTAAATTGGAAAGAAGAAAAGATTCTTGTCTGATGTCTTTCCCAATGGTCCCATGATATTCCATTTCAAACAAGACAATTCTTTGTTATGCAAGACTGTGCTGACATTTAGGAGTTTAGGATCCCTGACCCCTGCCCACCAAAATGCCCAAAGAATTCCCTGACCACGTTTCTCTAAATGCCTTCTGCAGACTGGGAGGATTGGTATTATCTCTAATTGAGAAACATTAAAAGGACTTTGTAGCATTTATTTAAAATGGTTTGAAGTATGTCATTTCATATTCATTAAATAAATGTAAGATTTATTTTGTAGCATCAAAATTTGTGAGGCTTAAAATTGATAACTTGAGTAATTTTTTTTTAGATAAGTGTATGAGTTGCTTATTAGAAGTGGCTCTTTCGGGCAATGAAGAACAGAAGCCTTTTGACTACAAATTGCGACCTGAAATTGCTGTGTATGTAGATTTGGCATTGGGTTGTTCAAAAGAGCCTGCACGTAGCCTGTGGATCAGCATGCAGGATTATGCTGTTAGTAAAGGTAAGATGAAGGATAAAGGGGGTAAATATGCAGTTAGCTCATAATGCTGACTAATATGTATGTAATAATATATGCAAATAAAAAATGATAGGCATCACCCTATTGCTTTTTATAGAAAAAGGAATTATACAGAAACATTTTTTAAAAATTTGTTTTCCCCTTTGTGGCAAACCTAGGTATTTTATTATATACATGTATCCCACTTGAAGCAATCCCATGGTGTGAAAATTGAAATTTATATAAAACATACATTTGTAGGTGATTGTTTTACTAAGGATTCTTTATTATATATATGGATCTGGTGTAAAAGTCTGTTTAATAAGTTTCTTCCCTGTGCAAGCCCTGGTGTAATAACTGAAAGGATGCATATTTGGGGTCTAGGCTCTAAGAGTACTCAACTGCTTGTGAAGATAACATTTTGAGATGAGGTATACTGTTAAGTACAATAGTAAAATATTATGCAAGTATGTAGTGGTATTTCAGTTACTAATTGATTAAGATTAATTTCACATATAAGTTTTTCAAAGGCTGTACCTAATTTCTTTCTTGTGTCCCTGTTTTCCCTTTTAACAGTGACTTGGATTGTTCAAAATCACATATCCCTAGTTGCCTTCCTCTGGGTTATTCTACCTTATCTTTTCTTTAGTAATCCTCATTTCTTTGGATTTTCTCCCTTCTGTGATAAAAATGATGAAAGTAAATACATTTTTCCTTTTGTTTTTTATTTTGTATAATCGTTAAATGCAATATAGATTTTTTCAGATCTTTTAAATACCAGTGAGATTTTACTTTTGAAAGTTTCATCTCATCCAGTTTGTTTATCATTTATTCATTCATTCTATTGTGTTGACTCTCACCATATTTTAAAAGGTAATGAGAAAAAAATTTACTTTCTAAAATGTATTTTCTGATATTCTCATATTTGTATCATTTACTTGGGATATGCAGTTAGATTTTTAAAATATTACATTATTACTAGCTACATTGCAATGAGAACTTAAAATTTAGACATAAGGTAAACAAAAACTTCCTGTATGGCTCCATTTGCTGATTGCTTGTACACTGAATAGCACAGACTTTATACCTGAATAGTGAAAATATTCTGTAGTGCTTGGTAGGAAGTGAACATAACTTTAATGAAGGTTTATTAAAAGAATCCATTGCTCTAAAAATTGCATATGAGGATAATCCCAACTAAATTTGAAACACAGCAAAAGGTGTTACTTTAATTTGCATTTTAATTTAAAATTAGCTCCCTTGAAATGGGCTGCTTCTTTTTTTTTTTTTTTTTTTTTAAGTTATAGCAGTTCTTAGATGAGTAACCTGATGATTTCCCAAGAATCTGATGTCGAAAAGTTTGTATGTAATACAGTCATTTTAAGATTCTCTGTAAGCTGTAAGATTTTCTTTAGTCTGGCATATTCGTATTTCACATTTTTTTTAACCCTAAAGTAGATAATAACTTAAATTTTGACCCAGGTGTACAGAAACAACTGGAAAACCAAGATGTAAATAACATTTTATCTCTTGAAATAGGAATTTTAAGAAGGGATTAAGAACAGATAAAATTAAGTTTGGGCTCAGTATTTTCCAAGGGTGATTTTTTTGTTTGTCTTTGTTTTTAGGTAGCACAAGCATTTAGTAAATCTATGAAATGAACAGAGTCTAGTAGCCAGTCTGGGGGTAGGGTGGACAATAAACTTCCACCTTCATTTGGTATCTACTAAATGTACTTCATTTTTATGGTACAGTATTGATGTACTAATGTGGACTTTGAAAATGGGAAGAAAAACACCCTACTAGACTTCATCACCTAATGGTTTTGTTTGAGTTATCAATTGCATATACTCATCTCAGTCCAAATATTTCATTTTTTATTCTTTTGAATGTATGTGTATTCAGAATATTTATTTACCATCATGGTATCAGATATCAAATATACATGCTTGACTAGTTTACTCAGTATCTCCACCAGGGTGTCCAATAGACAGTATTTGAAACCAGACTCCTGATTGCAATTCCCTGTCTCTCAAAATTGTTCTTTCTCTGGCCTTCCTCTCTCAGTAAATGCCAACCACATTCTGAATATATTTTAGTCAACCTTGATTCCCCTCATATTCCTACATCACATATTTGATTTATCAGCAATCCTGTCAACTCTATCTTCAAATTACATATGGAATCTGTATGTAATTTGATACTCACTACCACTTCTCACTACCTCTACAACTATCCTAGGCTGAGCCACCATCCTCTCTCACCTGAATTACTGATTATTACTTCTGCTGCTCTTGTCCCTATAATCTTCCACTCAGCAGTCAGAGTGAGCCTTTTAAAACACAAATCAGAATATGTCATGTCTCTGTTCAAAGCCTTCCATCCTGCCCATTTTCCTCAAAGTAAACCCAGAGGACTTGCAGTGGCATGCAAGGCTCTATGTGATCTGGCCCCCAGCCAGTTCTCTAATGTCATCTTCTATCACTCTTGTGCATTCACACTTTGCTTCAGCCACACAACCCTCCTGAACACATCGCAGAGCCTCTGTCCTAGCTTTTCCTGGGGAGTGTGTGTGGGGTGGAGGGAGTAAGGAATGACACTTGCTTTCACATGGCTTTTTCACCATACTTCTGTTCAAATGTAGCATTTTATCAGGGAGGCCATCCCAGACCACCCATATAAAATAGTAATCCCATGTAGTACAGTACTTCCTGTTCTCCTTATGTGCTGCTTATTTTTCCCCATATCGCTTATCTGTCGTATAGTCTATTTTTTTGTTAACTATCTCCTTCTTGGGAGACACCTCCCCCCCTCCCAACCTCCAACCCTAAGCTATAATATAAACTCTGTGAAATCAGGGACATAGTTTTTGTTCACTTCTGTATCCTCAGCACCTAGAACAGTTGTTGGAATCTAGTAGGTACATTTGTTAAATATTTAGAAGGGTGATAAAATTCAGGTAGTGGAGTACTAAAGCTAATAAAATTACCTCTGAACTGTTTCTGCGTCCTTTTAAATGTCAGTGCATCATTTTTATTTTCAGATTGGGACAGTGCAACTTTAAGTAATGAATCACTCTTGGACACTGTGTCTAGATTTGTTCTTGCAGCTCTTCTGAAACACACAAATTTACTTAGTCAAGCATGTGGAGAAAGCCGGCAAGTAACTTAAAACTATCCTCAGACAAATATTTGATCTCATGATGTTAGAAATTAGGTAACTTTTAAATTTTGGTTATTTATTTAGGTATCAACCTGGTAAAAGCTTATCAGAAGTGTATCGTTGTGTATACAAAGTTCGAAGTCGTTTACTTGCTTGCAAGAATCTTGAACTTATTCAAACCAGATCATCATCAAGAGACAGATGGGTAAGGGTTGGAAATGAATTAATTTTTATGTCTTTCTGCATCCTTTGAGAGATGACTCCATATTGGTTGATTTGAGGAAAAAAATGTGCCTTGAATATTGCAGGTGTTCAATAAATGTTTAGAAGTTCTTTTGTTAGTGAAAAAACAAGCAGATTGAAAGATTTGGGGTTTATTTAACCTCACATTTATCAAATGTGATGGCTACTAAGAAAGCTTATATATTCTTGGGCTGCATAACTAATATAATGAATTGTCCAAATCATAGGAAATATTACTCCTCTTTTTTATGGCGATCAGACCACATTTGAATTAATCTGTTTAACTTGGAGTAACCTTAATTTATGAGGGACATTCACAAACTGTAGTTGGATGATAGTTCAGATTGGTGAGAATTCCAAAAATCATCTTCTATAAGAACTGGAAAGTATCAAAACAAAGAGGGGTCACGTGATAGCTACCTTAAAAATATTTAAAGAGATTTCATATAGGAGAGGAAATAAGCGTATTCTTTGTTGTTCCGGAGGAATGAAGGGTAACAATTGAATGGGAATCATTGTTAGCTGAATTTAAGAAGAAAACCTTTTAATAATTTAAGCTGTCCACCATTGGAGGTGAAGATTAAAACCATTTCTTAAGGATGGTGCAGAAGTAATTCTTGCAAAAAAAAATGAGGTAACTTCTGAAGTACTTAGTAATCCTGATAACATGATCTTTTAATTATAAATACTAGCCTGGATAATACATCACCTTCAGAAAAGCTTTCTTTGAAACTTCACATATTAGATACTTTGCACTCTATTATTCAGTTCTTAGATTTAAAAAACCTAACTTTGTCTTCTTATTTTTACTTGCAGTAGACTTCTGGTATGTACCAGTTTAATATCTGTGTGTCTAACAATTTGTTAGTGACCTTGAAAGTCCATGAAATATATTACTTTGCCATTTTGTTGAGACTCAGATTTGAAACTCATTTATTATAGGGATAAATGACTATATACTGTGTGAGTCTGACAGCTTAATGTACCTATCTTTGTGGAATTTTTAAGTTGTTTACTGGTCAGGGATCACAACTTTTATTATGGATTTGGGAGGTCATTTGAAATTTTTATTTGTACTTTATTCTGAAATTTGTGGGGGAGGCATTATATACTGTTAGGGTATTTGTGACTCTCTTAATACCTGTTATAAGGACTCTATCTTTTCGATGACTGCTAAGTAGCATAACCACCATGGAAAATAAAATTAACATTAGCCTAATCAGATTTCTAATGCTTGGTTTCTTCAGGGGCAAATAAATTAAATAGAAAAAAAACCACAAAAACAAATTTAAACTTACTCTAAAGTTAGAATTATTAAACATTCATACAGAGTAATAATAACATATACAACTTGAGGGAGACTGAATGGAATCAAAATTGTGTTCTTTAATTACCTTTTATGCTTGGTCTCATGCTCAGTATAACTCATTTTAAGTTGCAGATCTGTAGGGGTTTACAGCTGAACAGCAATATAAATAACATTAATTTATAGCATGACATTCTAATCAAAAGAGCATGTGTTTATATGTCTACATATAGTGTTTATATGTGTATACATTCTTTCTATTCTTTCAGATTTAGCTAATTATATCTTTTGGGTTTTTTAGTAGAATTCATGTGTTATTGATATGAGCCGTATTTTCCATGGTAAAAACCTTTAGGTTTTTAATGAAGTTTTTCAAGGTTTTTGGAAAATATATTTAGTGTATTTCTTTAAGACTTCAGAAAACCAAGACTCTGCAGATGTTGATCCTCAGGAGCATTCATTTACCCGGACTATTGATGAAGAAGCTGAAATGGAAGAACAGGCTGAGAGAGACCGGGAAGAGGGGCATCCAGAGCCAGAGGATGAGGAGGAGGAGCGGGAGCATGAAGTGATGACAGCTGGCAGTGAGTACTCCCTTATTACCATACAGATACATGCCATGGCATTCTTTGTGTTAGGGGAACTGACCTTGGAGAGAAAGGCAAATGTTTCTCCACAGATTTTCTAAAAAGACCTGATATTCTGCTGATCTGAATTTACATTAGCTAGCTGATAGATTTTTAAAATATATATAAACATATAAAGTACTCATAAAAGATTTTAAATGAAAGCTGAGAATCAGTTTAATCATGTTTTGAATGAATGTGAATTTGTTTCTTATCATCTTCAGTTTAATATTCGCAATTTGGTAGTCTTGTCAAAGCCTGAATATTTCAGGGAGCTTTTTTAACTGTGCTAGGTCCACTCTGAAGCTATTGGATTGCATGTGCAGGGCTGAAGAGCAAGCATGTCAGTACCCGTGCCACTGAGTCTCATGAATGAAATGATACCTATGAGCTGCTGAATACAGGTTATTCAGAGTATTCCCTCTTTGAGAACCAGGCTGTCCATCTGCCTGGCAGATGTCTTTGTGATGAGGAAGAAAACCCTTTTTTTGCCTAATATTAGAAGAACCCAATTATTCTCCATATGTAGACCTTTAAAAGTATAAATTTCACCCACTGACTATACTGCTATTTTTAATAGGGAACAAGAGTATGCATGAGAAAACTGCTGGCTGGGTGAATAAAACTTTTTCATACTTTTATATTCCAAGGCTACAGATAGTTTTTAAAGGTAATTATTTAGATGTTTAAAGAGAAGTGTCAGAGCTTTTCAAAAACATTTCCTAGTATCTTTTGAGTGATTTACCTATTCCAAGTTAAAGTGTATATTCAACTTGTAGCCTAAAACATTATCATCAGCTATGCCTTTGGTGTTGGAATTGTCTGTATCAGTCCATTTGACATTCACCATCTTATTGACTTATTTGTGGTCTGCATACTTCTAAAAATGATTTTTAGCTGGCTCAGAACAAAAACCAAAAAAAGAATTAAAACAAGAGGGAAAAAGTTAAGATTGGAGATGGGAAGGGAGATTAATTATATTTTAAAAACTTAGGCTGGGGGAACTTATGCAATTGAATTTAAAACTCAGTTTAGACATTCCTGGAAGCAAAGGCCAAAGGGGAAAGCACAGTAGCAAAATAGAATCCTCAATTACAATAAAAGGAAACATCATGAAGGGACTAATAATTTTTAAAGTAGCTGCCATTTTTGAGCACCTCTTATGTGCTGGGTAATGAGTCAAGTGCTTCATATAGATTAATTCATTTAATCATCACAAAAGCTTTATGAGATGAGTTCTAGTATTATTCCATTCTAAAGACAGGCAAACTGAGGTGTAAGAAAGCAAAATTATGTGCCTAGGTGGCACAGTTATATTAGTGGCAGCTGAAATTAGATCCCATAGATACCAGGTCTGTTCCAAACTCCAGTAGCCATGCACTTAAATACTTCAAGTGATTTCTACTTCTGGACTCTGAGAGAGTATGCTGCTTTGATTTTTATAAAAATAAAGGACTTCCAACAGCATAATGAAAGTATCATTGTAATAATTTTATAAAGTACACAGAACCATTTTTTAAAGTTTATATTTCCATATTAGCAGATGAATCTAGTATTTTACAAGCATTTCTGCCTGGCTTCCCCATCAAGCACACCATTTTTACTCCAAATTTGAGCAGAAAATTATTTTCCTATTGTGAAGTGTCACAGCCTCAAAACCATGTTACCTCCACTGACTTTTTACACTTATGAATCAGGGAAGGGCTGGCATCAACTGGACATTTCTGGTGATGTCATCTGGCTCTGGAGGCAATCTTGGCCATATATTATAACCAGATTCTGTTTAAGCAAAGACCTTTGGTGGTTGTACTCATTTAATGTGTTGAAGATTCAGCAAAGTATAGGCACTTCGGTGTTAGAAATTATGTGGATTTTGGAAGGGGACAGTAGGCTTCTCACTATAACTAATGTAACTTATATTTTGCCTGTTGAAAGTTATTTTTATCTACTGCAGTGCTTCTCAAACTTTAGCAGACTTCAAAATCATCTGGAAGCTTATTAAAACAGAGATTGCTGGGCCCTACTCATAGAGCTTCTGATTCAGTAGGTTTGGGTGGGCCTGAAAATTTATATTTCTAATGAGTTCCCAGACTCTGCTGATACTGCTGGTGTATGTCCACACTTGGAAAACCCCTGATTTTATTCATTATTAAGATAGAAATAGACCCAGCCAAATAAAGGCATAAGAGTGTTTTCTATTGTAATTTTTATATGAAAAATTTAAGGTTATATGTGCATTTTAATATAATTTTAACTAAGTTACTATGCTGTATTTACTGTCTAAAAAATAATTTTTCCTTCTTTCAGTAAGTTTTTAGTCCAAACTTTTTGACTTTTTTAATTGTTATTTTCTTTGCTCTTCTCTCCCCATGTGTTAAGACCTTGCTTTTGTGTTGCATGTTACAGAAATCTTTCAGTGTTTCCTCTCAGCCCGTGAAGTAGCTCGTAGCCGAGATCGAGATAGAATGAACAGTGGGGCAGGGCCTGGGGCTCGAGCTGATGAGCCACCTCCTCAGTCTCAGCAAGAGCGAAGGGTCAGCACAGACCTTCCAGAAGGTCAGGATGTGTATACTGCTGCCTGCAACTCCGTGATCCATCGGTGTGCCTTATTAATATTAGGAGTAAGTCCTGTGATTGATGAGCTTCAGAAGCGAAGAGAAGAAGGACAGTTGCAGCAACCTTCAACAAGTACTTCTGAAGGGAGTGGACTTATGACCAGGTGGGAGTGATTAGAAACTTAAAAGATTACCATCCTCTCTTTATTACTTTATGCATTGAAATGATTTATTTTCATAGTTATGTTGTTCCTCAGAAATTAGCACAGGCATGAAGGAGAAAGTACAAATTGACTAGGCTGAATTTAAAGTAATGTAACAGGGATTCTGATCCAGCCTGGAATATACATTTCTGATTAAATGAGAAGGCACAATTTTTCATACATTTAAACAACAACAGTTGAGAAACATATGAAGTTATTGCATCTCTGTAATATAGTGGTATGCAAGATATTTTGATGTAATTGAGAAGGGCTTTGTGCTTAAACCAGAGTCAGAATTTCTCATCATAGATGTAATTACTCCTCATTGTGTTTGTCTATTATCTCTATGCTGCTAGTTCCATTCAATTTTATTTTCACTAACAGTCCCAAATCGAAACACTTTTCTTTGTGCATGTGAGACAGGAGTGAAAGTCTTACTGCAGAGAACCGGCTAGTCCATGCAAGTCCAAATTATAGACTGATCAAATCGAGGAGTGAATCTGATTTGTCTCAGCCTGAATCAGATGAAGAGGGTTACGCACTGGTAGGTATACCTAGATTCAGTAAAGAAGGATTTTTGTTGTCAAAATATAGAGATATAAGGGTTTGGTTAGAGTAAGTAATATACTTTTTTTTAGACATACAAAAGCTTTTCTTGAAAGAACTTTAAGAGAAATGAGATAATTATATTGCATATATATTTTATCCCCTATATGTTAATAACTCTGAATGTCAGGTTACCCCAGTCTTAACCTATCCAAAGATGAGCTCATCTTTTTCCCAAAGCTGCTTCTCTCTTCTTTCTATCTTACCTCCTGGTGCCTGCATCTCCCCCACCTCCATAGTCCAATTAGTCATTGTATTAGTCAGCCAAAGGGGTGCTAATGTGAAATACCAGAAATGGGTTGGTCTTTATAAAGGGTATTTATTTGGGGTAGAAATCCACAGTTATCAGGCCATAAAGCATAAGTTTCTTCTCTCACCAAAGTCCATTGCCACGTGTTGGTGCAAGACAGCTGCTGACATTTGCCAGGGTTCAGACTTCTTGGGTTCTTCTCTTCCCGGGGCTGCATTTCTCTCTGGGCTTAACGCCTCTGTTTCCTCCACAAGGTCAGCTGTAGACTTTCAGATGAACAGCTCACTTCTCTTCTCCTGGGGCCTTCTCTCCAACATCAAAACTCCAACTTCAGAACTGCTACAACTCTGTTCTTTGTGATGCCTTTTATATTTTCTTCCCCCACCCAGCAAAGGGTGGGGCCCAACGCCCTACTGATGTGGCCCAGTCAACGCCCTAATCATAACTTAATCATGCCCAGATTAACAGATCAGTTTACAAGCATGATCCAGTTATATTTTTGGAATTCATAATTACATCAAATTGCCCAATAGCTACAGTCATCAAGTCTTGAAAATTTTGCTGTGAATATGTTTTCTGATATGTCCTTTCCTCTCCATCTCTTCTTTTTTTTTTTTTTTTTAAGATTTTATTTATTTATTCATTTATCCCCCCCTTGCTGCTTGTGCTCTCTGGATCAGCTAACCACACCGTGCGGGCGGGCTTGCCTTCACCAGGAGGCCCCGGGAACTGAACCCGGGGCCTCCCATATGGTAAACGGGAGCCCTACTGATTGAGCCATAGCCGCTTCCCTCTCCATCTCTTCTGACACTGATCTATTGCAGACTTTCTTTCTCTTTTGCCTAGACTAGTACAGAAGTCTCCAAACTAAGGTTGCTTCATGTCCTGCCTTGTACTCATCTTCCACATTTCACTAGAATAATATTTCTAAAACACAAATCTGTTTTATAACTCCTCTGCTTAAAATCTTTCAGTAGCTTTCAGTTACCTACCAAAAAAGCCTCAGAACCTGGACTGTAGTCATTTAGAGTAAAAATCAAACAATTGAGGTGCTAATTTTTATAAGAAGTAAGATGCAAACTATACTATAGTGTGACAGGTAAGATAAATTATAAAGTGAAAATTGTCTAAAAGTTTGCTTCTATTCAGGGAACTTTGGACTTGGAGTTGATAGCTGGATTTTCATTAGGGTGTTCCCCTGACTTATGTGTGATTCTATATGTGCCGTTTGACATCTCTGGATGTCTCATTATATGATATGAGAATAGTAGTGTCTGTTGTGTATGTGTGTTAGACTAGGCTTCTGACCCTGATTCTGCTGCTGAAAGCTGTGAAGGCTGTGAAACCTTGGTCATGTCACACAACTGCTCAAACAGAAATTCTGGTTTTTTTGGGTGAATGATTTATGAGTTCCATTTTTAGCTCTGAAATTCCTCTTGTGTGAATTGAAATAATGGATATGAAAATATTTTTCAAAGTATAAAGTGCTACATAAACAAAAAGCTATTGTTTAAAAGAAACTTCCAGGCATAAAATGATTCCTTATCTAAGGGAAGCTGAACAATCTTTGAGCAAGTTTCTTTGTATTATGTTGTTTTTGTTTGTTTTTCTTCCTTTTATCCTTCATTTCTATTAGTATCTCTGTGCTCCCAATCCACTCTCCCAGTCTTGTAGTCTACTGAGATTCCTTTCTGTCCATTTATTTTTCTAGTCTAGACAGTCTCATTATTTAGTCTCTTAAACCTTTGATAATTTTAAAACATAAATCATGTCATGTCTCTGCGCAGAATCCTCTAATGACTGCACTTTTTCTCAGGGTGGAAGCCTAAGTCCTTATAGGGACATACAGGTCCTTCAAGTCCATACATGATCTGACCCTACTACTTCTCTGATTTTCTCCTTTACAACTTTCCTTGATGATTCTTCTTCCACCACACTGGCCTTTTGGCTGTTCCATATACATACCAGGCAAGTTCATGTTAGGGCTCTTGGGGTTGTTTTTTCTATCTGGGATACTCTTGTCAGCATAGCTAATTCCCTCCCTTTCTTGAAATCTTCATTCTCATGTTACTTTTTCAATGAGACCTAAAGTTTCTGTTAGCTTAACTGCACTAGAATATAAGCTCTTCAAGGGCTGGAATTTTTGCTATTTTAATCACTGCTTTTTCACAAGCACCTGGAATAGTACCTGGCACATAGTAGGCAGTCAGTAAATATTTTATGAATGAATGACTGTCTAATCTATTTTTTTTTGTTTGTTTGTTTGTTTTTTTTTTTTTCTTTGTCTAATCTATTTTTGGTAATAGTTTTGGTTCCCATTTCCTCCTTTGCACATTTTGGTTTGGGCCTTCATTACAGTCTCACTCCTTAGACACTGCTCTCAACATCAGAGCTCTTAAAAACATATACACACAACACAAGCAACAACAAAACACTTGCTGGTCATGTTACTTCCCTACTCAAAATACTCGGTAACCCTGCATTGCCTACCTAGAAATCAAAGCTTCTGGAGAATATTGCCTGCCTACTTTGGAGCTAGTTTTCTCTGGTAGGAATCTGCATTTTTGGCATAGTAGTCTATCAGCCAGACCCTAAATTCACCTCCTGAGTTTCTGCTCAAGAATTGTTTGCCTTAAATGCCCTCCCAGGTTTTCTTGCTGAAGTCTTGTCTCTACTTCAAGGACTGGTTAAAAGTGTCACCTCTTTCAGAAAGGTTTTTCATATTACTTTACTCAGTGTCTATCTCTGTTATTCCCATGGCAGTTAGTGCTTCTCATAAACCACTAACAGCTTGTCTCACATTGGACTTATATATTATTAGTATATCTGCCCTATAGACCTCCTAGAAGGTCTAGTCTTTGTTTTTGTTTTAAATGTCCCTGATATCACATACATAGTGTTTTGCATATTGTAATTGAGAATTACAATTTATTTGAACTGAAATGAAAAGATGAGGATGGATATAGTTAAAGTGACATACTTTTTGGAAACGGGCAATGAAATCTGACTTAGAAGCAGAATAAGCTTTAGATTCACTATGGATTTTGACCTGGGGAAAGCCCCAGTTTATTTTTGAAATGGGAATAGCACTACCTATTATACTTATCTCAACTGGGTTGTTGTGAAGAACAAGCTTAGTAAGACTTAAAACATTTTGAAAATTATAAATGGAGAAAATAGATCAATGGAGGAGGGTTAAGTCTAGTAATTGCCAAGATTGTTCATTTAGTTTTTACAGAATTAAGAAAAATAATAACACATTTTTAAAAAAGACTGACTCTTGATCATCTTTCCTTATAGAACATTTAGCAGGATAATATCATAGTTAGGTGGAAAAGACAAGAAATAGAGAACAGATTTAGTCAGAGATGAAAGGAGATCTGGGCTGCACCTTGAGCTTCAGAGAGCCTGGGTAGGCAAAGTATAATAAGCTCTAGGGACAGTTTGGGTTTTTCCAACTGAAATATATTACCCTTCTATATGGTATGAGGTTAAGATTACTGTTCATATCCTTGATCTATAGTAGTACCTCATTGACCCTGAATTGTTAGAGAATGAAATAAATGCTTTTTAACAATGACTGAAGTTAACCACTTCAATGCTAAATCTTTGTTTTAGCCTTCTATCATAAGGAGTATTATGTGATATTTTATCTACGTTTCTTAGAAAACAGAATACCAAACCTAAGTTTAAATGTTTGCTTGACAGTTGCCTACTTTTGCCTATCAACATTTCTTACTACACTCTGTTATACAATTCTCTTACCCCCTAATTTTACAAAGGATTTGGTTTAGCTTACAAAAATAAATATTTTAAAAAGGATAAATTAGGTGAATAAATTAGGGCAAAAAGAAGGTGAAAGAAGAGAATAAAGCACTGACTAAAACTTGTATACATCAGTGCATATCCTGTGGTGTCCTATATAATTGCTAGAGGTGGGCTATATATTTGGTGCTAAGTTTCTTAAAAGCCAAACCAACAGGAAAAGCATAATGAGTTACATGATTCACAGTGTCTAAAATAAAAAAACAAACCAATTGTTCAAGAGGAACACAAATATTTCTGGTTCTGAGGGGTAGGTCTGAGATATTTCTGGTTCTAAGATAAAATTCTTCCATGAGCAAAGGTACTATGTGATGAAAATGCTTTTTTCATGATACAGTGATGCCTTCAAGAGCTGTTGTTATGATCAGGGCTGTTTTATCCAGCATCAAATGGCCTGAGAATATTTCTATTGATGTATATGTGTGTATATATGTGTATATGCGTGTGTGGGTATTTGTAAAGCCAAATGTGTTTATCTGCAATGTAGGTATTTGTGTCTTTATGTTTGACCAGGTAATGATTTGCTATATAGATATTCCCCTAATGGATCTATTTTTTCACTTCAGCGCCCTTTCTTTTTTGGCACTACTTTTGCTGATTGTGTGATAGAGTACAACTGAGATTTTTAAGACACCATATTATCAAGTCTATGCATAAACTTGAGTCATGTATGGATTGTACATATTTGGCCTTATATATGGGCAGATTAGCCAGTTGCCTATGGTGTGTACAGGAAGTATCCACCTCTTCCCCACCCCAGACACAGAAATATATTCCATTCTGCCTGAAAGTCTTCACTGTGTTATATTAAGTTGCCTACAATTTCACTGATTTGAGATTTCTCTGTTTTAAGTCAGGACTTTTAAAACATTTAAAAATCTTTTAAAATACTGTCAGAAGGCTTAGGACTATGTTATTTTTCTGTTAATTATTTTCTGTTAGAGAATTATCAGATCTCTTCCACTAAACCCTAACTAAGGCTAGTGGGTGTTTAGGAAATAATGAAAAGTGAAGGTAGAGGAAGGAAAAGTACTTTTGGAAAATGAACTTTGCTGCAAGGGCTTTAGGCATCTAGAAAAAGGTCATACTGTGCCTAGAAGACAAGAGACAAAGATTCCACAGAAGAAAAGAAGGTGGCAACAAAGAAAAACTTCCTCTACTTGACAGTGTTAAATAATATGAATCTTGACTTTGTATTTGATTTAGTATCTTGGAGTTAGGTGCTTGGGCTTTCTTAAAGCTGTTTTCAATGAGTTTTTAGATTTTGTTGTTAGCCTAACTGCTGGATAAGTAGGACATTGCTGTAATCATATAGATTATTTTTATTTGAATCTAATTATCAAAACTTAATCTTAAAATGCTTTTCACAACTAAGTATTTAGTTATTTATTTTTTTTACTCTTAATAGAGTGGAAGACGAAATGTTGATTTGGATTTGGCATCATCTCATAGGAAGAGAGGTAAATATTAAGAACATATTAAATATCTGGTTAAATTAAGTAGCTACTTTTGTATCTAATGTATAGAAAACCTGTTGCTGTTGAAATGTTATTGCAGAAAAAAGTTAATTTAGAAATATTTTAGCAGAAGAATTTAAAGGAAGAGCATTTTAAAAATATATACACGCTTTTAAAATTTCGGAACATCTCAGAGTTAATAATAATCTGTTTCCCATTTGTCATATTCTTTTGACTTTTTAAAAGTCCTGTGGGACTCCAGAAATAGTGTATTCCATATGAGGGGCTATATACATCATTTGCCATAAGTTTTAGTGTACTGATATAGTTGATATAGTTTAAGTGGTGTTATAGGGAAAAACCTTTAACCCACTCACACCCCAGAAAAACATACACACACTTTCAATCTAGAAGTTTCTAGATTTTTTTTTTCCTCTTGGCTTATTAAGACAAAGCATATGAGAGATGAACTGCTGGTCATTTTTCGGGTATGTTTCTGTTAGGAACAATTTTTACAGTGCCTTCAAGAGTTAAGGTCTTTTGTTACAACCTCTATCTTAGTGAATAATATAGTTAACTCTTGATTATTTTTGCAAATAGAGGTAAAGAACAGTTTTAGATAATGTAAATCCAAGGATAACTAAAAGCTCTTTAAGTATTATTCTCCATTAACTGGCACTTTTACTAACCCATTTAATTGGGTTATGTCTCCAAAGACTCCTTCATGAGAGGGCCTATTGCCTATAATCTAAGTATTTATTTGGTATTGGGGATAGCAGGATTCGTGCTGTTGAACCCTGATTGCTTCCATTTTCTTCCCTCACTCCTGTTAATGTTTCACAGTAGTCAAGCTCTTGGTCCAAGAAAGTGAAGATGGTAGGAAGGGGCAGAGCAATGCTAACAAATACATTTAGGTCAGCCAGCTTTCTCAGCTTTACAGAGGCATTAAAGCTAACTTCTGAATCCCAAAGTACATCATTAAAAATAAGTCATCTCAGAGGTAATATGAAATTTGCACTTATTGAACACTTATAAATTGCTTGCTGTATGCCAACAATTGTTCTAAGTAGTTCACAAATATTAACTCATTTAATTCTCATGATAGCCTGCTAAAATTTGTGACAAAACCTGTCAAAAAATGTTGGTATTTTGGTACTTTGGTCAATACTTAAAAGATTTACTATAGTTGCGCAAAACTGAGCTGGTCCTTCACAGAACCACCATACCTTTTTGCAGATACTAGATTTCAGTTGGCATGTTTAAGCTGGAGCTGATACAGTGAAAAATGATGGGGATATCAAAGCAACAATTGAAGCAACATCAGAAATCTTAATTGGTTAAGACACTATATGGTTTGATTTCCATCCCCCCCCCCGCCCCGGTATTTAAATATAGATGTTAGGGCTTTATTGCTAAAATAATGCTGGAAACATTTATCAACATGTATGTTTTGTGGTATAACATGTATGGTAAAATGCTGTCATCTGTACATTTCTAATTGGGTTGTATAAAGAAAGAAGAATAAATGTAAATGTCTCGTATCAAATTTCTTCTCTTGTCTTCTGATTTTTGTGTGGTAGTGTATTTACTCCTTTTTGGCCAGTTGAGCCCCAGAAAAAAGAAGAGCTTCAAGCAAGTACATGATGGCATGTTTAATTTTTTCCCCCCTTTTAGCTTGCCTACATATTTTATGATTTATAAAGTATGTATTGCAGCTCTGCCATTTTCATTTTGAAAATTCCATTTAAGAACCGAAGTTGTCAGGACAAGTAAACAATCTCTAAAATTTGTTGTTGGACTTTATTTTGTGTTTTCTTCATATAGTAGTTGCCTGTGAATTAAGTATAAGTTAGAATTGACCTTAGTTTCAATTACTCTGAAGAAGCTTTTGATATGCTTTTCTATATTCAGCTTTTCTGTAATTAGATAAAACAATACAGAACAAACCAAAGTTATCTAATTGTTATAATTTTTTAAAAATTTGAGAGCATTCATTTTCCATTTCCATACTATAAAGTTTTTGTGTTTTGGAGTATTTTTTATGTCAGACTAGAATTTTTGGTTAAAATTATTTTATTTATTCTAATACTTTCAGATAGTGTTTTTCCTCTTATATTTTATTCATATAAAGTTTTACTGGAGTCATGTACTTAACAATTTTCATCCTTTAAATTGAGGATAGACAAACAGTGGCCACAGGGCTAAATCCAGCCTGCTACCTATTTTTAAAAATTTATTTATTTACTTTTATCCATTTTAACCCCCTCCCTCCCCCCTCGTTTTTGCTGTTTTGTGTCCATTCACTGGGCCATTCTCTGTGTCTGTTTTCTGCCCTCTCTTCTCATCCTTCTCCTCCTGTCTTCATTGGGATTCGATCCTGAGAACCTCTGATGTGGGAGAGAGGCCACCTATGCCACCCTCAGTTCCTGATTTTTCTCTGCCACCTATTTTTATAAATAAGATTTTATTGCCACATAGCCACATTCATTTGTTTATGTATTATCTATGGCCGTTTCACACTTAAACAGCAGAGTTGAATAGTTGTGACAGAGACCATATGGCCAACAAAGTTTAGAATATTTACTATCTAGCCCTTTACAGGAAAAGTTTGCTGATTGCTGCTTTAAATTGAAGCAATTTAATGGGCTCATCTGGCCATTCTATAGGATATTTTGGAGTATATGAAGGCAATTCACTGATTATAGATTCTTCATGATTGAACCTTTGTGTAGGCAGGCAATAGAGATTTCCATGGATCAGTGATTTGAGAGTTGATTAATAATAGGAATGTGCAAGACCACCCCCATCAAATTAAGGAATTACTGTTATTAATTTGGCATGTCAGTTTCATTGAGCCTTCATTTCCTCAATTAAGGAAATTGTACTGATAATCTTTAAGGCATTTTTTTTTTTTTTTTTTTTAAGTCCATGTACTTTTTTATTTTTTATTTTTTTTATAGGGTGTTCCCAGGGATTGAACCCAGGTCCTTCCATATGGAAGACGGATGCCCAGCCATTTGAGCCACATCCATCCCCATTTAAGGCACTTTTTGCTTCTGTGGTTCAAATACCAGCTTAGTTGCATTTTTTTTTTTTTTTTTTTTTTTTTCTTTTTGAAAAGTAACTTTATAAGTATTAGAAAGCAGAGGAACTTTTTATCTGAAATTTTACTATTGATAAAACAAGCTCAATGCAAGGAACCAAAAACTATTATTTGTAAGTTTAAGGGTAAATCTATACTCTGAATTTGGGGTGCTTAAGGAAATGAAAAAATTATATACATATATATATATTAGTAGCTGCTTTAGTCTTTAAATTTTATTTTTAATTTAATGTTTTTTTATATCCTTGACATTATTTTTTGGATTTTTATTCTTTTGTTTCTATTTTACATGAAAAATATTCGGCTATGCAATTTGGGGAAATTTTCGTATTGTTATTTTTCATGTTCAGTAAAACTGAAATTCAGGATTTTTTAATCTCAAACATTCTTTTTCTAAAACATGGGAGGCAAATAAACCATGTATTCTTTGCCATTCTAAATTATTTTACTAGAATGTATATAAATTATTTCATAGTTACCTTCTGTTAGATGCCTATTATGAATTTCTATCACTGAATTTGAAATCCTGGGGTTTCACTAACACCAGTTTAATCATTGGAAAATGAGATTATACATCCAGTATTGTGTTAGTTTATTTTCTCTGTGGGCATTAATTAGTACCTAAGTAGTTAACTTCCCTAATCTTTTCCATCTGGTTATGTAACAAATAGATTTTTTTTGTCATGCATATTTTATTAGGTATGTTTAGATGCCTTCCCAATAAAGAAATTTGGCCTGTTTACATGATGGAATATTATACAGCAGTCAAAACAAATGAACCATGGCTATACACAATAATATGGATGAATGTTAGCAGTGTCACAATGAATAAAAGAATATGTCCAAAAAGTTTACGTAAAGATGATACTATATTTTAGAAAAGCAGATAGGTACAAGTTATCGTCAGTCTTCTAGTTCTTGTGTTTACAAGTGTTATAAACAAATATGTAAATACAAAAATGGGCCATGCATGGACCAATGATGAGAGTATATCATAAACCAAGGATTATGATTAATCTAATTCAAGTACCTGAGATCAATTAAAAAAAAAAAAAAAAAAAAAAGACAAAGCTGTGCAAGAATTGGACATGTTTATATTAAAGCTAATATTGGCAAATGACATGGACAGTTGTTTTTGTGTTCAAACATGTTAACACTTTTGATGTTTAATGTAAAGATTTTAGCCTAGAAAATGCCCACTGGCAAAACTAATGGTATTATATTTAGCAACTTTTGTATCACCACTTGGTAATTTTATAGGTATAGATATTAATTTATTATAAATAACACATATTCTTGTCTGTGAAACTTTGCTTCCTCCATTTAGGAGTTTCACAACCTGCAATAAATACATATGACATAGTCAGTGAGAGTGGTTATTTCTTACGTTAATGAAACTGAAAGGGTGAGGTGTATGTCACCTTTGTGTACATTTACTTGCCCTTCTGTATTCATTTTTTGGTAATGTTTTATTGCAGATACGTAGACACTCTGTGCAGCCTTAACTTACCCTTTGTAATGATAATGTTAAATCAGATGAAACCCTTCTTTTATGAGTAGGTCTTACCAGCAGTGTCCTAAGTGCCTCGTTCCTTTTTTTGTTTGTTTGTTTTTGTTTTTTAAAAGATTGTACCAGGGAATGAACCCGGGACCTCATACATGTGAAGCAGGCACTCAACCACTGAGCTACTTTTGCTCCCCTAGTTCATTTTTGTTCATAAATGATGGTCTCGTTTATACTGCAGAACATTTTCAGCTAAGCATTTTGTGAGCAGCTTCTGCCTTTATTTTTCTCGTGGCAGTGTGTTGCTAAGGCGCTTATAGACACTGGTACATCAAACAGGGCTTTCCCTTTGATTTTTACATTGCTCCAGTTTTTGTTTGTTGTTTTTTTTTTAACCAAAGCATTTTGCTCAGATTCACTTAGTGCATGCATGTATTCAAACATGAGTATCCATTTTTCACCAGTTGCTAGTAGCACTCGTCCTCATCTAGTTTCAGAATGTATGCTCTATTTGGTTGCCATTGATACATATTTGTTCTGTTTGTATATAGGTCCTATCCATAGTCAGCTGGAATCCCTGAGCGACTCTTGGGCTCGCCTGAAACATAGCAGAGACTGGTTGTGCAACTCCTCTTACTCCTTTGAATCTGATTTTGATCTTACCAAGTCTTTGGGAGTTCACACTTTAATTGAAAATGTTGTAAGCTTTGTGAGTGGAGATGTGGGGAATGCCCCAGGTTTTAAAGAACCAGAAGAAAGTATGTCTACAAGCCCCCAAGCCTCCATCATTGCAATGGAACAGCAGCAGTTAAGGGCAGAAGTAAGTCTTTCATATTTATATCTTGTGAGGGTCTCTGGAGACTTAAACCAATCCACTGAATATCCAGTTCTAGGAAAAACTTTCCTTGCCTGCCGCTTTTTTCCACCTGAGCTTTTTGATGTCATTTTGTTAACACAGCATTGTATTTTGTTTGAACTGGACAAATGTACACTTTTTTATTACTGTCTCTAAGAACAATATACTCTAATTATAAGTCTTTCCTTGTCTCCTTGAAACTAGGATGAGACTGACTGATGACCATAGGGACCTGCTTCTCAGAGTCTCCATTTTTAACCCATTTATCTCATTTTAAAAAGGGCTAGAAAAACAAAACTAAACAAAAGGTCTAGATTAGAACACTACAGAAATAATTGCTGCAGGCAAGACCCACTGTTAAATGCTAAAATTAATGGGCAAAACTTCAAAGAGAAATAATATTTGCATAGCCTCCAAATATCTCCCCCAAATAGTTATTATTGTGGTTTTAACAGGTCCATAAATTCTCTGTTATGCCTCTCTCCAGGAGATGGAGCTTAATTCTCCTCCCCTTAAGGGCAGACTAGACTTAGTGACTTTTTTCTAACAACACAGAATGGAAAGGGAAAAATAGTAACTTGACAGTGCAGAAACATCATCTTAACCATGTGATCAAGATTAACATCACCAGTGATAAGTCTTGTTGATATAATATACTCCTGATATAATGTGACGAGAAGGGTACTTCACCTCTGTGGTATTCCCCAAAATCCCTAATTCCAGTCCAAACTTGAGAAGACATCAGGCAAACCCAAATTGAGGACATTCTACAAAATACATGAACAGCTCTTCAAAAGTGTCAAGGTCATGGAAAATAAGGAAAGACTGAGAAACTGTCTAGAGGAGAGATAGCAACTAAATGCATTGTGATATCATGGACTGGATCCTAGAACAGAAAAGGGGCATTGTGGGAAAATTGGTGAAATCTAAATAAAGTCTAGTTTGCTTAATAGTGTTGTACCAATATTAATTTCTTAGTTTTAAATATAACATTGTTATGTAAGATGTTAACATTAGGGGAAGCAAGGGAGAAATATATGAGAACTCTTTGTACCATCTTTACAACTTATAATCTTAAATTATTTCAAAATAAAAAGTTTGAAAAAAAAAGAGGGATAGGCTGATTGACTGTAGTGGTGGGTAGTTTTCTCCTAGGAAAGATGAAGTCAGAAGTTCAGGAGAACTGTAGAGAAACTTTTCAGAGCTATTTCCTAGTTTCTTCAGATTAAGTATTCATTCTCTGAAACTTTATTGTAAATAAAGGAAACCATAACAATACTACTTTACACTTTTTAAACTTTCACATGTATCTGATGAGTTTCATATTAACTTCGTGTGTAGCTTAGATAAGGTAGTATTAGCCTCATTCTACACATGAAGAAACTGAGACTAAGGAAGTTAAATGACTTTTCCAGGGCCACACAGTAGGTTAGAGTCTGGCTTGAGATCAGATCTACTACATCCAAATCTACTTTTCCTATTGTTCTAGGTAGCCTCTTTTATACTGAAGTATTATGCTTATCGAGTTTTTAGAGATATTTTGACCAAAAACAGTTACAATACGGAAATAAATATTTATCTTAGGTCAGATTCCTTAGAAAATGTTAGAATTTCTTCTGTGATAAATAAAATATTGTCTGTGACATAGAGTTCCTTTGTGCCTGATTTCAGTGAACTCTAAAATTTATTTATTTTACTTTCTCTCAAGCTTCGTTTAGAGGCACTTCATCAGATCCTTGTACTATTGGCTGGGATGGAAGAAAAAGGTAGCATTTCACTGGCAGGAAACAGGTTGAGCTCAGGCTTCCAGTCATCTACACTGCTCACGTCTGTAAGGCTACAGTTTCTAGCAGGGTGTTTTGGTTTAGGCACTGTTGGACATGCAGGAGCCAAAGGAGAGAGCGACCGATTGCATCACTATCAGGTAGGGACCTCTCTTGTGAGGGTGACACTTTGCACTGTATTCAGATTTTAACGGAATTTTATAAAACCAGATTAATATAGCCAAGATTTTTTTTTTTGTTTAAGATTGATATTTTAAAAGTATGAAGACTTTTAAATTACTTTGTAAGATAATTCATTGGTTTAATTTCCTAAGTTGGGATTCGTTGAACAGTGATACTGTTGTACTTTTAGATTCTTTGCTGGCTCAGTTTTTTTTTTTTTTTTTTTTTTTTAACTTTATTTTGTACATTTAATAATTGAAAACATAAGCAATTAAAAACTAAAAAGTAAACACAGATGAATAAATATATACATTTCTCAATTAAATGTAATGGATACATGTAAATTTTTTTTTGGTGAATCAAACAATATATTACACAATATATTTGGTTCATAGTAACGCATTCATACAGTATTTGTCCTTTTGTGTCTGGCTTGCTTCACTAAACATAATGTCCTCCAGGTTCATCCATTTGCCATATGCTTTATGACTTCATTTCTTCTTACAGCTGCATAGTATTCCATCGTGTGAATAGACCACAGTTTGTTTATCCATTCATCTGTTGATGGACACCTGGGTTGTTGCCAACTTTTGGCAGTGGTGAATAATGTGGCTATGAACATCGGTGTGCAGATGTCTGTTGATGTCGCTGCTCTCAGTTCTTCTGGGTATATACCCAGTAGTGGTATTGCAGGGTCACGTGGCAAGTCTATATTCAACTTCTTTAGGAACTGCCAAACAGTCCTCCATAGTGGTTGTACCATCCTGCATTCCCACCAACAGTGAAGAAGTGTTCCTATCTCTCCACATCCTCTCCAACACTTGTAGTTCTCTGTCTTTTTAATAGTGGCCATTCTGATAGGTGTGAAATGATATCTCATTGTAGTTTTGATTTGCATTTCCCTAATCATGAGTGATGTTGAGCATTTCTTCATGTGTTTTTTTGCCATTTGTATTTCTTCTTCAGAGAAATGTCTATTCAAGTCTTTGGCACATTTTTTAATTGGGTAATTTGTCTTTTTATTGTTGAGTTGTAACATCTCTTTATATATCCTGGATATTAAACCCTTATCAGATATGTGATTTCCAAATATTTTTTCCCATTGAGTTGGCTGCCTTTTCACCCTTCTGACAAATTCCTGTGAGGTGCAAAAGTGTTTAATTTTGAGGAGGTCCCATTTATCTAGTTTTTCTTTATTTGCACGTACTTTGGGTGTGAGGTCCAAGAAATCACCACCTACTACAAGGTCTTGAAGATGTTTCCCTACATTTTCTTCCAGTAGTTTTATGGTCCTGGCTTTTATATTTAGATCTTTGATCCATTTTGAGTTGATTCTTGTATAGGGGGTGAGATAAGGGTCCTCTTTCATTCTTTTGGTTATAGATATCCAGTTCTCCCAACACCATTTGTTGAAGAGACTGTTTTTTCCCATCAGTGTGGGCTTGGTAGGTTTGTCAAAAACCAGTTGACTGTATAGGTGAGGGTTTATTTCTGGATTCTCAATTCTATTCCACTGATCGATATGTCTATCTTTATGCCAGTACCATGCTGTTTTGACCACTGTAGCTTTGTAATAAGTTTCAAGGTCAGGCAGCAAAATTCCTCCCACATTGCTCTTCTTTTTTAGAATGCTTTTGGCTATTCGGGTGCACTTACCCTTCCAGATGAATTTGGTAATTGCCTTCTCTAATTCTGTAAAGTAAGCTGTTGGGATTTTGATTGGTATTGCATTGAATCTATAAATCAGTTGGGGCAAGATTGACATCTTCACGATATTTATTCTTCCAATCCATGAACATGGAATGTCTTTCCATTTGTTTAGGTCTTTTTTAATTTCTTTTAGCATTGTTTTGTAGTTTTCTGCATATAGGTCCCGTACTTCCTTGGTTAAATTAACTCCTAGGTATTTGAGTCTTTTTGTTGCTATTGAAAATGGAATTTTCCTCCTGATTTCCTCCTCAGATTGTTCAGTACTAGTGTACAAAAACATTACTGATTTTTGTGTTGTTGATCTTATATCCTGCCACTTTGCTGAACTCATTTATTAGTTCAAGTAGCTTTGTTGTGGATACTTCAGGATTTTCTAAATACAGGATCATGTCATCTGCAAACAGTGAGAGTTTTACTTTCTCTTTTCCTATTTGGACGCCTTTAATTTTTTTGTCTTGTCTAATTGCCCTAGCTAGAAGTTCTAGTACAACGTTGAATAACAATGGTGACAGTGGGCATCCTTGTCTTGTTCCTGATCTTAGGAGGAAAGCTTTCAACCTTTCCCCATTGAGTATGATGTTGGCTGTGGGTTTTTCATATATGCCTTTTATCATATTGAGGAATTTTCCTTTTATTCCTATCTTTTGAAGTATTTTTATCAAAAAAGGATGTTGGATTTTGTCGAATGCCTTTTCTGCATCTATTGAGATGATCATGTGATTATTTTCCTTCAGTTTGTTAATGTGGTGTATTACATTGATTGATTTTCTTATGTTGAACCAGCCTTGCTTGCCAGGAATAAATCCCACTTGGTCGTGATGTATAAGTCTTGTGATATGCTGTTGGATTCGATTTGCAAGTATTTTGTTGAGAATTTTTGCATCTATGTTCATGAAAGAGATTGGTCTGTAATTTTCTTGTGGAATCTTTATCTGGCTTTGGTATTAGGGTGATGTTGGCTTCATAAAATGTGTTGGGTAATTTTCCCTCCTCTTCGATTTTTTGGAAGAGTTTAAACAGGATTGGTGTTAATTCTTTTAGAAATGCTTGGTAGAACTTACCTGTGAAGCCATCTAGTTCTGGACTTTTCTTTGCTGGGAGATTTTTGATGACGGATTCAATCTCCTTAATTGTGATTGGTTTGTTAAGTTCTTGTATTTCTTGTTGTGTCAGTGTAGGTTGGTTATGAGTTTCTAGAAATTTGTCTGTTTCATCCAGGTTGTCTAGTTTGTTGGCATATAGTTTCTCATAATATCCTCTTATGATTCTTTTTATTTCTGTGAGGTCATTTGTAATTTTCCCCCTTTCATTTCTGATTGTATTTATTTGCATCTTCTCTCTTTTTTTCTTTGTTAGTCTAGCGAGGGGTTTGTCAATTTTATTGATTTTCTCAAAGAACCAGCTTTTGGTTTTGTTGATTTCCTCTATTGCTTTTTTGTTCTCATTTTCATTTATTTCCACTCTAATCTTTATTATTTCTTTCCTTCTTTTTGCTTTGGGATTGGTTTGCTGTTCTTTTTCTAGTTTCTCAAGTTGTTCAGTTAAATCTTTGAGTTTAGCTCTTTCTTGTTTCTTAATATAGGCATTTAGGGCTATAAATTTCCCTCTCAAGACTGCCTTTGCTGTATCCCATAAGTTTTGATATGTTGTGTTCTCATTTTCATTTGTCTCAATATATTTACTGATTTCACTTGCAATTTCTTCTTTGACCCACCGAATATTTAGGAGTATGTTGTTCAGTTTCCACACATTTGCAAATTTCCTTTTTTCCTGTCTGTTATTGATTTCCAGTTTCATTCCATTATGATCTGAGAAGGTGCTTTGTATAATTTCAATCTTTTTATATTTATTGAGAGCTGTATTGTGACCTAACATGTGGTCTATCCTGGAGAAAGATCCATGGGCACTTGAGAAGAATGTATAATCCGCTGATTTTGGATGCAGTGTTCTATATATGTCTGTGAGGTCTAACTTGTTTATCATATTGTTCAAGTTCTCTGTTTCCTTGTTGATGTTCTGTCTTGTTGTTCTATCTAATGATGTGAGAGGGGTGTTGAAGTCTCCGACGATTATTGTAGAAATGTCTATTTCTCCCTTCAGTTTTGCCAGAGTTTGTCTCATATATTTGGGGCACCCTGGTTAGGTGCATAGATATTTGTGACTGTTATATCTTCCTGGAGGATCGTTCCTTTTATTAATATATAATGGCCTTCTGCATCTCTTATCACTTTTTGGCATTTGAAGTCTGTTTTGTCTGATATTAGTATAGCTACCCTGCTCTTTTCTGTTTACTATTCGCATGGAGTATCTTTTTCCAACCTTTTACTTTCAGCCAGCTTGTATCCTTGGGTCTGAGGTGAGTTTCTTGTAAGCAGCATATGGATGGCTCATGTTTTTTTATCCATTCTGTCAGCCTGTATCTTTTGATTGGGGAATTTAATCCATTCACATTCAATGATATTACTGAAAATGCACTATTTATTTCCTCCATTTTATTCTTTGGTTTTCATATGTCATCTTATTTTTGTCTCTCTTTTTACTCTTTTGGTTATCCTTTCTGCTTTTCTTTCTTCTATACTCTCTTCCAAGCCTCTCTCTCCTGTCTTTTTCTTTCAGGTTCTAAGGCTTCCTTTAATATTTCCTGCAAAGGTGGATTCTTTTTTCAAACTCTCTTAGTTTCTGTTTGTTTGTGAATACTTTATATTCACCTTCATATTTGAAGGACAGTTTTGCTGGATAAAGAATTCTCGGCTGGCAGTTTTTCTTTCAATTTCCTAATTGTATCATACCACTGTCTTCTCGCCTCCATGGTTTCTGAAGAGAAATCTGCACTAAGTCTTACTGGACATCCTTTGTACGTGATTGTTTGCTTCTCTCTTGCTGCTCTGAGAATTTTCTCTTTATCTTTTACATTTGACATTCTGAATAATATGTGTCTTGGCGTAGGTCTATTTGGATTTATTCTTATTGGGGTACGGTGTGCTTCTTGGACATGGAAGTTCATTTCTTTCATGAGAGTTGGGAAATTTTCAGCTATTATTTCCTCAAATACTCTTTCTGCCCCTTTTCCTTTCTCTTCTCCTTCTGGAACTCCCATGACACGTGTGTTGTTGCATTTTGTGTTATCATTCAGATCTCTGAGCCCCTGCTCAATTTTTTCCATTCTTTTCTCTCTGTTCTTTTCTCTCTTCAATTTTAGCTGCTCTGTCTTCAGTATCACTTATTCTTTCTTCTATCATTTCGAGTCTGCTGTTGTATGCTTCAAATATATTTTTTACTTCACCTATTGTGTCTTTCATTCCCATGAACTCCGTTACTTTTCTGTTCATGATTTCAAATTCTTCTTTACATTCGCGCAGTGACTTCTTGATGTCATTGATCTCTTTAACTATATTCTCTTTCATCTCATTAATTTGATTTTGGAAATTTGTGCTCATCTCACTGATTAGTTCTCTCAAATTGTGCATCTCTTCTGGGACTTTGCTGTATTCCGTTTCTTGGGCCATGTCTTCTATTTTCTTAGTATGGCCCGTAATTTTTTGCTGGTGCTTAGGCATCTGGTTAATTTGTATTTTATTTAGATGCTTTATCTTTTTCTCTTTTATGGGGTTTTAGTCAGGAGGCTGTGAGTTACCACCGCTCTTTGATTTTTGGCTCAACCTTGATTGTTAGGATTGTTCTGCTGGTTACTCAAAACTGAGCACTGGACCCAGTAATTGGTTGTAGAGTTGTTTCTTAGGGCCTTGGGCAGGGAGGCTATAGAGGCCAGGAAAAGCCTCTCTTACTTATTAATTTTCTTATGTGCATTTCCTTGTTCTGCCAGGAGATGGCGCTTGTTGGCAGCTCTCAATTCAATGCCTGGTCGGAGCGTATTTGTTGTGACATAGGCCAGATCAATGTGATAGAGCTTCCTGTCTAGGGGCTAAGAGCCCTGTGATTCAAACTTTCTTAGACTGTTCCCCAGACTTCTCTCGTAGCGCCCCCCTTTTCCCAGCTAGGAAATATTTCCACTCCCTTCTGAATCCTCAGCAATCAGTCCCTGTTAGTAGAGGAGGAGATAGGGAGGTTTGTATATCTTTAGCCCCTTGCAGGCTCGCTCCAAGGCAATGGCGCAGCCCCACCCAGCCTGGAAGGGCTCTCGGGACAGGGCAGACCAAACCTGGGAGTCCAAAGCAGGGTCAGCCCCAGGCTCTCTCTCCCCTCTCCTGTGGAGTCCTCAAGAATTAGTCCAGGTTAGAAGAGTGGGAGGTTGCGAGGATCGGATTTCTCCAGTCCTTTCTAGGCTCCCAGGGCAAATGGCTGTGTGGAAGGGTCTGTGGGGCTCTGCAGCCCAAATTTCACGTCAGAACCTGAGTCAGCCTAAGGCTGTGTCCCTCTCTCTCCCCTTTCTGGGAGTGGCAGATCCCTGAAGCCCCCTTTGTCTGTGGTCACAGGCCCAGTGGTCCGAGAATTCTGAAGAGTGTGGGGGAGGGTGCCGGCAGCAGCAGAAGCTGCTACTTGCAACTCACAGTTCTGTAGTCGTGATTTCCCTCTTCTGTCCCTCTCTCCTCTGGGTGGTGTGCAGCCTTCACCTGCTGTCCTAAACCCTAGAAGATCTTTTTCGGTGCTGTTTCTGCTTGTCCTCTAGCTATTTTTCTGGAGAAGAGATTCCCGTGTCTTACTAGTCCGCCGTCTTCCCGGAAGTGCCTGCTGGCTCAGTTTTATTAACTCTTAGCCAAATTGGATATACATAGATCTAAGTTGGAATAGGGGTTAATGTTTGGTTGGAAGAGCTTCAAGAATTTACCTTTTAGAATTAATCATTCTACCTAGTTTCTCTGATTCCTTTGATAATTAAAAAAGAAAAAAAGTATGCCTTCCAAATTTAAAGAGGATAAATTACTCTGTGGGGAAGGAGAAAGCTTATAAAGAATCAAGAATTATCAAGCATTTAAAAATAAACTTAAAAAACTTTCATGTACTGAAATACACTAAAAATTAAAAACCAAGATAGGGCTCTAGCATAGGTTAGGGATAAAATGCTGTTACTTCTTTTGTCAAGGAGATGTTATTGTTGCTAATAGAAAATCTTTATGTGTAATCCAGGATGGGATCAGGGCAGCCAAGAGAAACATTCAGATTGAAATCCAGGTGGCTGTTCATAAGATTTATCAGCAGTTATCTGCTACCCTGGAGAGAGCCCTGCAAGCCAACAAACATCACGTTGGTGAGTAACTGCTCCTGCAAATACAAGATGTGGGTTACATTCTGGCCTTAGGTTACACTAGGTAGTTGCATTCTATATCTTTTTTTTTTTTTTTTTTTTTTTACCGGGAGGTCCCGGTGATCGAACCTGGGTCCCTCCATATGGGAGACGGACGCCCAACCAGTTGAGCTACATCCGACCCCAATTCTATATCTTTTGTTTAACATTAGTAGATCCACTTACAGATAAAGCATACATTTTTTTCATTTATTTTTTTTATTTAAAAAAATTAAAATATATCATTCATATATAAACATACATAAACATTAAGCATATTAAAAGTTGTGAACTTCAAAACAAGCATGCATAACATAATACTGGGCTCCCATACATCACCCCATCACCAATACCTTGCATTGTTGTGAAACATTTATTAAAAATTATGAAAGCGTCTTCAAAGTATAGTTACTGGGGAAGTGGCTGTGGCTCAATCAGTAGGGCTCCCGTTTACCATATGGGAGGCCCCGGGTTCCGTTCCCGCAGCCTCCTGGTGAAGGCAAGCCCGCCCGCGTGGCGTGGTTAGCTCACCCAGCGAGCACAAGCAGCAAGGAGGGGATAAATGAATAAATAAATAAAATCTTTAAAAAAAAAAAAAAAAAAAAAAAGTATAGTTACTGGGAAGTGGATGTGGTTTAAGCAATTGGGCTTCCGCCTACCACATGGGAGGTCCTGGGTTCAGTTCCCCGTGCCTTCTGGAGAAGACGAGCTGGCATGAAGGGTAGGCATGCCGAGCTGACACGACAAGATGATGCAACAAAAGAGACACAAAGAGGAAAGACAATGAGAGACACAACAAACCAGGGAGCTGAGGTGGCGCAAGCGATTGAGCGCCTCTCTTCCACGTGGGAGGTCCCAGGTTCGGTTCCTGGTGCTTCCTAAAGAGAAGATGAGCAGACACACAGAGCACACAGCAAAAGGACACAGAGAGCAGACAGCGACCGCAAACAACAAGAAGGGGAATAAATAAATAAATCCAAAAAAAAAAAAAGTATTAATTACTAACTATAGTCCATATCATACATTTGGTGTTATTTTCCCCCAGCCCTCCCTATTATTTTTGTTGTTGTTCATAAACTATACAATTTATCTAAAGTGTATAATCAGTGACATTTGGTATCATCACCAGTTGTGCATTCATCACTTCAGTCAATATTAGAACCTTTTCATTTCTCCAAAAAAAGAAAAAAAAACAAAAAAAAAAACGCAAAGAATAAATATTTGAAAATGTAATAGCATTCCATATTTCTAATTATCTTATGGAAAGATGATTCATTTTGTGTTCTTCAAAGATTCTTAACTCTCTCACCCTCTCTTTTCAGAAGCCCAACAGCGTCTTCTATTGGTTACGGTGTTTGCCCTGAGTGTGCATTATCAACCAGTGGATGTTTCTTTGGCAATTTCCACTGGCCTTCTAAATGTTTTGTCACAGTTATGTGGCACAGACACCATGCTGGGACAGCCTCTGCAGTTGTTGCCAAAGACGGGTGTTTCCCAGCTTAGCACAGCTTTGAAAGTAGCCAGTACAAGATTGCTCCAGATTCTAGCCATCACTACAGGGTGAGCATTTGTAGATGTCTTGGAAGAACTGTATGGGGCCTTTTCTCACCACATTTTAGTTATCTCTTTCCCCCCCCCTTATATCTACTTCATGCATTTAAAACAATGTTTGCTTTCCTGTGTCCTTACCACTTATTTTTTACCTTTCATTTCACATAGAACCTATGCAGATAAACTGAGCCCCAAAGTAGTTCAATCCTTATTGGATCTACTGTGTAGTCAGTTGAAGAATTTGTTGTCCCAAGCTGGTGTACTACTTATGGCCTCTTTTGGAGAAGGGGAAGGAGAAGAGGAGGAAGAAGAAAAAAGAGTTGACTCTATTGGAGAAACTGAGAAGAGAGACTTCAGAGGTATCATAAACTTTTTTCTCTGTCATTATTTACAAGCATTTATGGAATCCCCATTGTGTGCGTATCATTAGAATGTAGACTTCTTTCTGTTATGAGGCATAAGATTATAATTTGCTTGTTCATTTACAAACCCCTTTTCTCTCCTAATATGTATGGCTTAGATGAGCTTATTAAAAGGAGTCTTTTCATAATTAACTCTGATGCTGCGACCATACTGCTCACTCTCTAGGTTCAGCCTCTCCTTGGCTGTCTGTCCTGGCTCTAGGACTTAGAGTCTAGGTTAGTGATATACCTAGGTTATATATTGCCTAAGGAGAGACAGATATTTTCTTAGGATTTGACCCTGACAAGTCAGCTCTAACCATAGTGCTGGCCTAAGTGTTCCCTAGAACCAGATTTGATTTGGGGGAACTGGATTTTAATTAGAAGAACCAGATTTCTTCATTAGGCTTTTCTGTTCCCTAGTCACTAAGTTCTTCATTATACTTAGCTGTCATAATTTTTAGTTACTGTAATATGGACATCTATTTATAGCTTTAAAAAATTACAGTGAACATTGTATTTCAATAAAACTTACACCTTGAACAACAGAACTACTGCATATGTCTCTTTAATTAAGAGAATAAAGGTCTAAAATTGGTTATTTATTAAAATATTTTGGGTCTACTATGTCCCATTACTCTAATAAACTCTCATACACAATCAACAAAAGAAAAATAGATAAATTGAACCTAATCAAAATTTAAATTTTGTGCATCAAGATCATTATCAACCAATAGGGAAAAAAAATACTTGGAAATCATATATCTGATAAGGGTTTAATGTCCAATAACTCAACAGCAATGAGATAAGAAACCCAATTTAAAAATGGACCAAGGACTTGAATAGACATTTCTCCAAAGAAGATATACAAATGGTCAAGAAGAACATGAAAAGATGTTCAAAGTCATTAGCCACTAGGAAAATGCAATTCAAAACCACAGTGCAATACTACTTCACACCCACCAGAATGCTGATATTAAAGAAACAGAAAATAACAAGTGCTACTGAGGATGCAGAGAAATAGGAACCTTTGTGCATTATTGGTGGGAATGTAAAATGTGCTGTGGAAAAGTGGTGATTCCTCAAAAAGTTAAACTTAGTATTAATATATTACCTGGCAATCCTACTTCTAGGTTTATGTTCAAAAGAACTGAAAGCAAGGACTTGAACAGATATTTGAACACTAATGTTCATAGCAGAATTATAGTAGCCAGAAGGTCAAGCATCACAAATGTGTCCATCAATGGATGAATGGATTAACAAAATGTGGTATATATATATTTTAAGGCTGAATATTATTCAGCCTTAAAAAAGGAATGAAGTTCTGATACATGTTACAACAGGACTGAACCTTGAGGATATCAAGTTGAGTGAAATAAGCCAGACACAAAAAGACAGATACTGTATGATTTCACTTATATGAAACAACTAGAATATGCAAATTACTGGAGACAGAATGTAGAATATAAGTTACCAGGGGAGGAAGATTGGAGAATTAATGCTTAATGAGTACAGAGTTTCTGTTTGAGGTAATGGAAGAATATTGTTTGATATTGGATAGTGGTGATGGTAGCACAACATCGTGAATGTAATTAAGGCCACTGAATTGTAAGCCTGAAGGTGGTTAAGATGGGAAATGTTATGTTGTATATATTTTAATGTTATGTTGTATGTTATGTTTTATATTTAAAAACCAGAAGAAACAAATCAAATAACTCTGGAAGCCCTTAAGTCTTTCTGGATTAGAGAGAGAGAGAGAAAGAGAGAGAGCAAGTTACTTAACCTCTGTGCCCCACCCCCATTCCCTCATCTATAAAATAAGGATAATAATAGGATCAACCTCCAAAGATGGTTGTGAGGATTAAATTGTTTATATACTCAAAGCACTTAGAGCAGTGCGCACATAGTGAGAGCTCAATAAATATTAATATTAAAACAATATAAATATAAATAATATTGTTGATAGGTTGGGCAAGTAGAGGAAATACCCTGGGGATACAAAGATATTAAACATTGTCCCTGCCCTCAGGGGCCTTCTAGTATAATGAAAGAGGCAGACATGTAAAGAAATAATTTCAATGTAATATTCGAAGTTCAAAAGAAATATCTAAATCCCTTAAGTAAAAATCTACGAGAATGTATGAATGATTAAGGACTAGCTTTTTAGTTAGTGGTTGGACCAGTACCAAGTTCCTTTTCCCTCTTTATATAGAGTATGATCTTTATACAAGGAGTATGGGCAGACTCACAATGTGTGATAAAATAAAAGCTAGCTTTTAATGCCACCTCCTATTTTCCTGAGAAACAGTAGAGAATAAAGCATTGTTTAGGTAACAGTTTCTTACCATTCTGTGCTGAGTACTGCACATATGGACTGCAGGAAGGATGTAATTAATTAATTTAGTGTCTTATTTCAGAAATACATGCTTGGGAAGGGGGTAGGATGCAAGCCATGGGATTTTCCCATGGACCTCTACCAAAATAGAAGGCTTCATAGACGAGGTAGCTTTTCAACTTTATCTTGAAGGAATGTGTAAGACCAAAGTTGGAGTGAGATATGTGGGTATCCAGGTCAGGCTAATAATTTGATATTCTTCAAACTAATATTATTTTATTTATATATATATGCTTAGCATTTAAGTAAAGAAGACATAGAGTACTGTGTGGAGGAAAGGTAGGGAAGGAGTTCTTAGCTTTTTTCTCTAATTGTCTCTAGCAGTTTAGTTCTATCATAGACTTGCTTACCAATCTTTAGCAAAACAGAAGCTTCCAGTTAACTGAAAATACCCTCCTATGAAGATAGATTACTGGCCATCTATTATCACCCAAGCATGCCCCTTGTATGTGAATTTGGACATGGCAGAATCTCCCTGAAGTGCTGATATACCCATCTCCAAATTGTTTTAATTTTCTGTATGAGAATGCCTCTTAGGGATTGACATCCTATATAGCTGCCCTACTGGCACGTTTCTTCCCCTGGGTCTGAGTGGGACTGTGCCAGGGTAAGGAAGTTTGAAAGGTGTTATGTGATAAGAAAAGATGGTGTGTTACAGGAAGAGCAGATAGTTCTCTATTCAAAGTACACAGCGTCAGGGGAAACACTGAGAGGGGGGTGGATAAGGGAGACGGTGGTACCGATGGTGGTGGAGAGACTGGGAAGATGGGTTAGGGTAAGATTGTGTGAAAGGTTTTACATATAGAATTTGAGCTCAGACAAATGATAACCAGCCCTCAAAATTTGTTTCTTTGGGTTTCACAGACTGTATTCCCTCAAATGTTATCCACTAAACCCCTGATCTTGGGTAGAGAGCACTTGCTTTTTAGAATAGCAGTTAAAAAAAAAAAAAAATTACACAAAACCAAGTACACATATTTTATTCTAGCATGCTCACTGTATCACACATAGATGTAAATGATGTTTTAAGTTTGGCTTTATTTTCTGACCTTTCCCCGTTCTGTTTTTTTTTTTTTTTTTACCGGAAGGTCCCAGGGATCAAACCCAGGTCTCTCCATATGGGAGATGGACACCCAACCATTTGAGCCACATCCATTCCCCTATTCTGTTCTTTAAATTTTCAAAAACTCAGTAGGTTACTGACAATGTAGACTTTGAATTAGATTTGTGCTTACTGTAATCTAAATATAAGTAATCTGATATGACTTCTGTTGACTTTTTGTTGTAATATTAACGTGTCTCTTCGCTTTTCAGCTGCACTTAGGAAGCAACACGCAGCAGAACTACATCTAGGGGATTTTTTAGTTTTTCTTCGCAGAGTTGTTTCTTCAAAAGCAATTCAATCAAAAATGGCTTCCCCCAAATGGACGGAGGTGCTTCTAAATATAGCATCTCAGAAGTGTTCTTCAGGTACATGACGTTTAGAATATTTTTATTCATCATATGTGTTTTATTCAAATAATGCTAGATTTTAACAACATAGGGCACTTAGTCTTGAATTCCAGGCTTTTCTTTCTTTTATTCTGTGTACTTATTCAATCAAAAGAAAACTCTAACGTTAGGAGTAGAGAATTTGACCCTAAATGTTCAAAGAGCAATACTAAAAATAAGCAGACTACATCCCTGTTTAATATGATAATTTGCCACAGATTTTGACCTTACTTCTTTGATTATCAGGATGCAGATCTGAGTTTGTCCATTCTGTCTTATGATATGATTTCTCTTGCCTTGATTGTGATTTCTGATTGTGTGGTACCTGTGAGAGCTTGATCCTTAGTTCTTAGCCTGAAAAATTGGTCTGCATGCATAGATTGCTGTCACTCCTTTACTAGTCTGTTTTAAATACGTTAAAACATTATGGACTCTTCCATAGTATATGTTATTTTATATGTATACATTCTCAATATATGTTAGTAGTTTTTCTTAACTAGTATAATTTGCAGCAGCTTTTCTTTTTCCTTTATAAGATGAGGCTTAAATAACATTGATTACGTTCTTAGAGCCTAAAAATCATATCCATTTATTTTCAACGGGTTTTATTATATTAATGTATATTAAGAAACATGGGAGCGGACGTGGCTCAAGAAGTTGAGCACCTGCTTCCCACATGGGAGGTCCTGGGTTTGGTTTCTGGTGCCTACTAAAAACAAAACAAAACAAAACACAAAGATACATATTTATGCATCAGTATCTGTTTCTACCTTTGTTTACTTTAGCAAAGTACAAACTACTTACTCCCCATTAATCCTAACAACCTCTGTGGGATAGTCAGGGTGTGGATGGGGAAGAGGCAGTGAGAGATGCTATAATAAGCATGAGTTTAAAAAGAAATAGATTTGTTTAAAAACTATCCCTGCCTCTACTGAGCTGGGTGGCTTTGTTCAAGTTACTTCTCTAAGGCTCTGATATAACCATCAATAAAATGGTTATATAATGTAGGATTTATGAGACTTTAAAGGATTTAATGTATATAAAATGCATAGCACGACGTGTGGGACAGGTAATTATTATAGTGCTTTTTCTATTATGTACACGTAAAAACTAAAGCATAAGCATGACTATCCCTATTGATTAATGGGTACAGGATGGTTCTAGAATTCTTGTGATAAATAATAGGTAAAATGAAGTCCATTCCACCCACAAATGCTCAGCAGTCTCAGCTATTTTTTTTCAAGAGGTTCATTTTAACTTTGAATTTAAGACTCACTGATAATTAGAAAATGTCTTCCCCCCTTTCCCCACCCCCCAGGTATTCCTCTAGTTGGTAACTTACGAACCAGGCTCCTTGCACTTCATGTCCTTGAAGCTGTGCTTCCAGCTTGTGAATCTGGTGTAGAAGATGATCAAATGGCCCAGGTTTCTATTTTTAAAGTTATTATAACATGTTTTTCACATCTACAACATGATACACACAAAATCTAAACTTATAGACTCTTCATTTGTAAATACCTCATTTATTCCACTTCTAGTTTGCTGCCCTTATTATCCCGCTCCCAAGCAAGAGTAAAGAGAAATTAAGTTATGGAGTGGGAGGATAGGGAATACTTGCAAGGGAAGAAGGAAAAGAAAATCTGTGGAATTTCTTTGTAGACTTGGGCCTCTAGAGAGCAATATGTGAGGTTGTATGTACTTATCAGATGTCCATATTGTAAGACAACATGCGGGCAATAGAACCTGCTTTCTAGCGGGTTAATGTTCTTTCTGAAGATGTTTAACTTATAACCACCAAAGGTCAGGTATTGGTGGAGTCACACTTAACATGAGACTTAATATTACAGTTACATTATTTCTTTTTTTTGTAAAAGTACTTCAAATTACTCTTTATACTTCATCATTCTTTTTCCTTCAATAAAACAGGTTGTTGAACGCTTATTTTCCCTTCTATCGGATTGTATGTGGGAGACACCCATTGCTCAGGCCAAACATGCTATACAGATAAAAGAAAAAGAAAAAGAAATAAAATTACAGGTAATTTATTCTTCCAAAAAGATATTTTTTGACAGCACAAGTGAGTATTGTGTCACCTGTGTCTGGATCCCTTCTCTCTGCATTGTCTCCCTCTCCATTGATTCCTTCCCCTTAGTATAAATATGCTTGCTTTTCATTTCTCCTCTCAAATTCCTTTTTCATCCATGAAGCCTTCTCTAGCTTCTCTTTTTTTCCTTCACTACTAAGCTACTCAAAAAAGTAATCTTCATATGTTTCAGCCACTTCCTTCTCATTTTCTATTCAACCAAATAGTTTAACTTTCAGCAAGGTACCAAAAATAAATGACTAACATAAATGTTCATTGCTACTATTGTTTTAAAACACTGCCTTGGGGGAAGTGAATGTGGGTCAAGTGGTTGGGCTCTCGTTTACCATATGGGAAGTCCTGGGTTTGATTCCCGGGGCTTACCATATGGGAAGTCCTGGGTTTGATTCCCGGGGCCTCCTGGTGAAGACAAGACTGCTCGGGCAGCATAATGAGCTGACGGCCTGTGTGGCGCGGTGAGCTGACACGGCAAGATGGTGCAACAAAGGGAGACAGACACAGAAAAATCCAAAGCAAGTGGACACAACAAGCACAAGCAACAAGGGGGGGGTAAATAAACAAATAAATCTTAAAAAAAAAACACTGCCTTCTCCTAGGTCTCCATATACTCTCTGCTAATGCTTGATTTCCTCTAGAGGCAACTCTTCTTTGATATCACTTTTCCCTTGCCTCCATTCCAGGATGTTGCTGTTCCTCGGAGTTCTAGCCTTAGATTTTCCAGCAGTCTCACCCACACCAATGATCATTTTCACCTACATGCGCGGTGCCTTCCAAACTTTTTTTTTTTAACCAGGAGTTCCTGGGGATCGAACCTCAGTCCCTCCATATGGTAGACGGACGCCGAACCTCTTGAGCCACATCCGTTTCCCTTTTTTTTTTTTTTTTTTACCGGGAGGTCCCGGGGCTGGAACCCAGGTCCCTCCATATGGGAGACAGATGCCCAACCATTTGAGTCACATCCGTCCCCCGCCTTCCAAACTTATATGCTAGTCGGTTCTTGCCTCCTCAAGCCTTTCCCCTTTTCTTCCTGCCCCATTCTTGATTGACGGCACCACCATTCACCTGGCTTTCCAAACACTAATTCCTGGGAATTCTATACTCTCCTAACTTGCCCATCCATGTAGTCACTAGGCTGTATCAATTTTACCTCCTAAATATCTCATAGCTCTTCAATCCCTCCATCTACCTACCTTAAGTCTTCTCTTGATTTCATGATTCCACACTTTTCTGTTTTTTTCTTCTACCTCCATATTTCTTATTCTTATTCTTATTCTTTATTGGTTCTTTCTCTTCTATTTAATCTTTTAAGTGTTGGAGTATCCCAGTGCTTGGTCCCAAGACTCCCTCTTTTTTTCAAATTTCACCCTCGTTCTCTCTCCTGTACCTAAGGAAACCTTAGAGACATAAGCCATTAATTCCCCAATTTATAATTCCAGTTCTGACTTTTTTTCCAAATTACTTGTCTCACCACTTGAATGTGATATTCTAATAGACATCTCAAACTTCGTATGTCAAAAATAGCATTCTTAGTTCCATCATCTCTTGTTCCTTCCCCAGACATTCCCATTCTTCTAGTTGATTATTAAATCAAAACACGTGAGTCATTCTTGATTCCTTCCTTCCTTTCATTTTCTCTATCCATAACATCTCCAAGTCCTGTTGTCTCCTTTAAAACATAACTCGAATTTGCTCACCTCTTCAGTTCTCTGCCAGAACCCTATTCTAAGCCACTGTCATCTCTGGCCTGGACTGTGCAATAGTCTCCCTAACTGGTCTCTCTGCTTCCATTCTTATTCCATATAGTCCACTCTCTACATGGAATCCAGAGTGATCTTTTACAATTGCAAATCAGAGCATGTTGGTCCTCTGCTTAAAACCCTCCAAAGGTTTCTCATCATTCTTAGATAAAATCTAGAAGTCCTTGTCCTCTCCCTTTTGGTTATCTCACTCTGAATAACTTGCCTTATTCCTGTTTTTTGAATACACTAAGCTTGTTCCTTCCTTAGAGTTTTGTATTGGCTGTTCTCTCTACCTGGATTACTTCTCTCAGGTATGTTTCTTAGAAGTTGACTATTTCTTGTTATTCAAACCTCAACTTAATTATCACCTCTTTAGATAGTCTTTTCCTTATCACTCAATCTAGAGTTGCTGCTACACCCTCTTCATTACATCACCAGTTTTAATCTCAGCATAGCACTTATTACAGATATTTCCATGTTTATTTATTTTCTGTCTTTCTGTTCCAAAATGTAAGTTATATGAGAGTTGAGACCTTATCAATCTGCTGAATAGATAGGATCTGGTAGTGTGTCTGGCACATAGTAGGTACTTAATAATGCTTATTGAATGAATGAACGAATGAATGAGTGAATGAATGAGTTCAAGCTTTCCTATTTCTTACCTGAACTCTTGCAGTAAACTCCTGATTGGGCTCTCTGTCTTCATCCTATACAGCCCTAAAAAATGATTTTTATAAAGCACAGATCTGATCACATATCCCTATGTAAATCATTCCATGTAGGTACTTCTTATTGTCTATATAAAGTAAAAGTTTAAACTTCTTAATATGGCATATAAGACCTTCCACGATTTTGCTCCTCCTTCTCTTTCCAGCCTCATTTTCTGCCAGTCTTATGCTGCAGACATTCCACACTGTTTGCAATTCCGTTAAATCACTGAACTCTGTGGTATCTCCGTGCTTTGATATATGTTATACACACTGCCCTACCTGCCCTTCTGTGCCATGACCAAACTGCTTAATGCCTTTTCTTCATTCAGGACTTAGCTCAGAAGTCACCCTTATTTTGACTTTGTGCTTACTTTGTCCTTCCCAACCATGGTTAGACACATAAACTTTTATGTTTCAGCTATGCCTATTATGTAACTTCTATTATTCTCTCACTGTAATACAGCTGTGATTTATTTACTTGGCTCTCTGTCCTCTAATTGGACCATAAGCCCTTTATGGGCAGGGACCATGCTCTACTTATCATTGTGTTCTCATTGTCTTGAACAGTAACTGGTACATAATAGATAATTAATAAATATTTGTGGGGTAAAACCAAGGAGTCATGGAATGTATGTCTTACCTAAGAGATAGGTTGCTCCAAAATATTGACCCATTTTCTTTTCTGGTAGAAGCAGGGAGAGTTGGAGGAAGAAGATGAGAATCTTCCTATACAAGAAGTATCCTTTGACCCAGAGAAAGCTCAGTGTTGCCTAGTGGAGAATGGACAGATTTTAACTCATGGCAGTGGAGGAAAAGGATATGGATTGGCATCAACTGGAGTAACTTCTGGGTGTTATCAGTGGAAGGTGTGTAAAACTCCAAATAGCTTTTTGAACCTATTGCCTTTTAATCTTTTTTTTTTTTTTTCCAGTTTTTTTTCTAAAAAAAGTATGGGGAAAGACTTTAAAAATCATTTTATGTAAATGGTCTATCACTATGCAAGATGTTAACATAAATGGAAACTTAGTAAAGGGTATACAGGAACTCTACTATTTTTTGTAACTCTTCTCTAAGTCTGAAATTAAGTCAATTTAAAAATTATTAATCATCATATACCCCTCCCATGAGGGGTCACACAGAGCACACTCTTCCTCCAGCAACAAAAACGCAGCAACATATGTGAGATGTTTCTGCCTAGGAAAGTCATTAGAGACTCATCACCCAAGGTTTTTACTGGGGGCTGGTCATGGAGGCACCCTATGACTAGCATAATCCAAAATTCCAGACTCCTGGAAGGAAAGCAGATATTCACCATAAACCACATTGTTTGCTCAAACAGTATTGAGCCACCCTTATCAGTTAGGGAAAAGTTCATATCAGAGTAGGGAACTGTTTGCCAATCAAGTTCCCAGGTACCAGTCAAGGGCAGTGTTGCAAGCAAGCCTTTCTAAGAAAGGCGGTCTCAGATGGGACATGTTAACTCTTTTCTGCAGAGAAGTATACACAAGAGAGTAATTAGAAAATCTATATGTAAAGAATTTCCATTAATAATTTTCTGAACTAGACTTCTTCAGCTTTATAATTGTGAGCTAAAATTGCTTATTTTAAAATGTAAGTGCTTAGAGGCTATTCTAAATGTTCTGCAAGGCAAAGACTAAATTTGTTTTTAAGGCTTTACAAATTGATGAAATGATTTCCTTTTCTTTGTAATTTTTCACTTAGGCTGGGAATAAACTTAACATGTTTCCGTAAATTCATAAATATTTTAATAAACGTTACCCAGTATTGGTTAATGCAGTTTATAATATATAATTAGAGTTTTTGAATATTAATAAATATTACCAATTTTATTTTAGTTTTACATTGTGAAAGAAAACAGAGGTAATGAAGGCACGTGTGTTGGTGTTTCTCGCTGGCCAGTTCATGACTTTAATCATCGCACTACCTCGGATATGTGGCTGTATAGGGCCTACAGTGGTAATCTCTATCACAATGGAGAACAGACTCTGACGTTGTCCAGCTTTACTCAGGGAGATTTCATTACCTGTGTATTAGACATGGAAGCCAGGACCATTTCCTTTGGGAAAAATGGAGAGGTACTGAAACCTATTCACAAGCATTGCATGTTTTTTTATTTACATTTCTAGTCAGCTTAGTTATTCCAGTGCTGGTTATTCAGCTTATAAATTATCCACTCTCCTCTGGCTTTTCTCTAATATTCTTTGGTTCTTATAGTATTTATCAGCACCAAACAAACAATACAAAGGAAAGATAGTAAAATCCCAGTAAGATTGTTGAAATGGATGAACAAATTAGCCTCATTTATTTGTGGAATTCCTTTGGTTAGAAAGGCTAATTGAGATTTGGCTACAGTAACTTTTACTTCGTTTCATAAGAGCTTTGAATTTTACTGTTGGACAGTATCAATTTTTAAAATTCTTATTTCCTTTTGTTTTTTGTTTTTTTTCATCATGTCTGCCACACTTTAGGAGCCCAAATTAGCTTTTGAAGATGTGGATGCAGCAGAATTGTACCCTTGTATAATGTTCTATAGTAGCAACCCAGGGGAAAAGGTAATGAAACCTCAAATCTTTATACTTAAGTATAAAGGATATTTATTTTTATTATATTTGTTAGCATCTGATAGAATTTATAAATGTAATATAACTATTTCTAGCATTAAAAATATCTGGTTCAGATAACTTACTCTTCTAGAGTAAGTAATAATTTATAGGAATTATCTTTATTCTTTATTAAGGCAATATTTGATATTTCTGGCATTTTGAATATAGTGAGTCAATTTTCAAACTTGTGCAATTAAAGGAATTATAGGAAGTACTTTAGGGATAATCTGGTTCACTGGCAATTATGCACAAAAGAGAAATCTAGAAATAATATTAAATGGAAAAAGATGTAATTAGCTGAATAATGGACATTCCAGTTGAGGATCGGAAGTCCTCTTTTATTCATTCAGCTGGAGAGTTCTTACCCCTTGTTGATGGTGTAAATTTGAACCTTAAATCCTCATGAGTTCAGGATTAAAAAGATACTCTCTCACTGAAAACTCTTTTCTCCTCATCTAAAACCCAAACAGAAGCAAACTTCTTTGTGGTCTCCCTGGGCTGGTGGGTGGTATTTTTCTGCTCCATCCATTCACTTGACAGTATAGTCTAGGTCTGGTCTACAGAATTTCTAGTTATTATTTAGAGAAAGGTTTTTAGGTTATCTCGTATATAATACCTCTGTAAAGGAAGTGCTGCATCTCGTAAATCCTAACATGAAAATTACTTTTTATTTTAGTTTAAATATACTTTAAAAGATTTTTAAGGTGGTAAAGACTAGTAGTCTTTAAGGACGTAAAGACTAGCAGTCAAGAACTGCTTCTTGAACAGCTAGTCAACAAAACTGAACTGGAGGTGAAGTAAAGAGGCAACCCAGTGCCTGCTGTCATCCCTTTCCTTGATATTCTTGCAGCACAAAATGAGTTCTGGCATGTTCTGGTTAATGGCTCAGTGTTCCCCAGCATCTGTGAACCTTGAAGGAATCGATTCAACTGTAGACTATGTATTTGTCAATTTATTCTGCCTGGAAAGCTTTTGTGATAAGTTTCAGAATCTCTGAGAAAAATAATGCTAATAATAGTATATTTTGAGCATTTATGGTGTGTCCAGCACTGTACTAATAAGTATTTTTTTTTTATGTGCATAGTCTCATAGTCTTTAAAATAACCATAAGAGATAGAACTATTACTCGTGTTGCTTTTTCAAATGAAGAAACTGAGACTAAGAAAGATTAAACAATTTTCCAAGATTATGCAGAGTTAAGATTTGGACCCACATCTTGCTGCTCTCTTAACTTCTATGTCTTATTTGCAGTGTTTGTCCAGACTGGGAATACCCCACTTGTCTAGATTTATGATTTTACTCTTGTGCCCTATGAATAAGATAAGGACTCATTATTATTCTAGAGCCTTGAGAATGAGAGCATGTAGATCCCCAAAGCTTTTTTGGACTAAATTGAGCCAGTCAAATACACCTTAGTCTATATCCATCTTTCAAGTGGCCAATAATTCTGGAATTCATGGACTCAAGGAAATTTAAATGACAGGGCAGCTTATTCCAGAGGACCATACTGCTACTAACTTCTGGTAGGTCTGTAACATTTGCTCACTCCTTGTTGGGAGCCAATTGATATAATTCACATGTATTAGGAGACCAAGGACTACTTCAACATGGGTTTCCATGTGTTAAATTTATTTATTTAATTTTAGGAGAACTATTAATATTGTACATTTGCCACCCCCTTTTATTTTATATAGGTGAAAATTTGTGATATGCAGATGCGTGGCACACCACGAGACTTACTTCCAGGAGATCCCATTTGTAGTCCAGTAGCTGTAGTACTGGCTGAGGCCACTATTCAGCTTATCCGCATCCTTCACCGAACAGACCGTTGGACTTACTGCATTAACAAAAAATTGATGGAAAGGCTGCACAAAATTAAGACATGTGTTAAAGAGTCAGGTCAGAAGCTAAAGAAAAGCCGCTCGGTTCAGAGCCGAGAGGAAAATGAAATGAGAGAGGAGAAGGAAAGCAAAGAGGAAGAGAAAGGTAAACATAATAGGCATGGCCTTGCTGACCTCTCAGAGCTGCAGCTGAGGACCCTTTGCATAGAGGTGTGGCCTGTTCTGGCGGTAATAGGAGGAGTTGATGCTGGTCTCAGAGTTGGAGGTCGGTGTGTTCACAAGCAAACTGGGCGCCACGCCATGCTGCTCGGAGTAGTCAAAGAGGGCAGCACATCTGCTAAGGTCCAGTGGGATGAAGCAGAAATTACCATCAGGTATGATCTGTTGACTTACCCTTTGAGCAAATGAATATTTAATGGTAAAATATATGTTAGAAGAGCTTTCAGTTAATTTTTAAAAATAATTTACTGTGATTTCATAAAGGAGTTGTTCCCAAACCCGTGTTCCTTGGAATGCTAGTGGTTTGTAAAATATTGATAGTTTTTGGTTTGTTTTGTGAAGAACTGGTAAGCTCACTCATTTAGATTTAACCGGGATCCTTCTTTCTACTCTTCATTTGGCTTCTTGCTTTTTGATCATTCCTGTTTTACAATGGGATAGAAGGAAGCCAGCTAGAAAATACACATCTGTCCATTATATTTTGTGTTAGGAGGGTTTTGCAGAGTGAGAACATTTGAGTGACAAAATTAGGTTTTGGATTATCTCTGATTCTAAGTATCTTGTTCCCCCCCTCCTTTTTTTTTACGTGTACAACATTTTGGGTAGATATGAAAATTAAATTTGCTCGACACAAACTACCTAAAAGCATTTTTGCATTCAGATATGATTTGTGTGAAATAGAAACGTATGTTTAAAAGGAAGTATGTTAAGTATTTCCATTGATAAAGGGACTCATTTATCTAATGATCTACATAATTGTATTATTTAAAAACAGGAATTTATTAATGATAGGATAACAATTAATGATGTTCATTATACTGTCTAATGTGATTCCTTTATCATGTTATTATGACATGGAAAAATATCTAAAACAGTGGTCCTTAGTGTTTTTTTGGAGGTAGTGCCATTTTAGAATCCATGAAAGCAATGGACCCTCTCAGCTGAAAGATACACATACATAAGAGCTAAGAACCAATGAAAATTTTACAAAGTTACATGAAATTACCTACCTTTTCTTTTATTGTTTCAGAAAGGATTTATGATGCCTTGTCAAGATGCATAATTATTAATTTTAAATTTAAATTTAAACAAGAAAAATGAAGCAAAGGGAAATTAAGATTAGGGAGGTGTTAAAAAAAAAAAAAAAATTAGGGAGGTAAGGTGGAACCAGGATTTAGGTTAGTATAACAAATGTATGCCACAAAGTTTTGTATACTTGCTAAAGTTTTCTATTATATTTTGTGTGATTTTAACATTTTTATGCTTCAGGAAATTCTTGTCATGTATCAAGAAATATATTATCATATTTCTGCTTAAGCTATAAATTTCAACGAAGCATTAATTGAAGACTACAAAGTAAAAATTTTTAAATAAAATGGTCTTCTGTGAAATAGATTATAGATGGTCATTACCAACATAATAAACTAGATTAATAAACACAAACTTTCCAAATAGTTTACATTAGGGATCAGCAAATTATGATCCAAAGGCCAAATCCAGTCCACTACCTGTTATTGTAAATAAAATTACAGCCAGACCCATTCATTTAGGTATATCAGTGACTGCTTTTGCACTGTGAAGGCAGCAGATACCCATAGGTCTACAAGATCTAAAATGTTTGCTAGCTAGCCATTTACAGAAAGTTTGCCAACTCCTGGCTCGTATTATTATAATAGTGAATATTCTCATTTGAGAACTCAGGTACATCTTCATTGCTTTTGCATTTAGCATCCCATCTCCCCATTTTCTCATAATAGATTCGTTTCTCTCTCTGTTTGTAATGACTTCTCTAGTTTGTGTAAATTATTCTCTCTACTGTGTACATGATACATCTTATTTTGTCTACGTTATTTTCTGTACCTTCCTCCTGTCTATCCCTCACTTGCTTCTTCCTGTGTCATTCTGATCTTTATTAAAGCTTCCCAACTTTTTGGTCGCCTAGTGATACGCCATTGTATAATCTGGAACCCTGTGAACCACTGCCGTTTGATGTGGCGCGATTTCGAGGCTTGACAGCTTCTGTGCTGCTGGACCTAACGTATCTGACCGGCATTCACGAAGACATGGGGAAACAGAGCACCAAGCGACATGAAAAGAAGCACCGGCATGAGTCTGAGGAGAAAGGGGATGTTGAGCAGAAAACTGAGAGTGAATCTGCTTTAGACATGCGAACAAGCATAACATCTGACGATGTCAAAAGTCAGGGTACCACAACCTCCAAATCGGAAAATGAAATAGCTTCATTTTCTTTAGATCCAACACTGCCAGCTGGAGAATCCCAACATCAAATAACAGAGGGAAAAAGAAAAAATCATGAACACATGTCCAAAAACCATGACATAGCCCAGTCAGAAATCAGAGCAGTCCAGTTGTCCTATCTCTACCTTGGTGCTATGAAATCACTTAGTGCTCTTCTTGGCTGTAGTAAATATGCTGAACTGTTGCTGATTCCAAAAGTTCTGGCTGAAAATGGCCATAACTCAGACTGTGCAAGCTCTCCAGTTGTTCATGAAGATGTGGAGATGCGTGCAGCCCTGCAATTCTTGATGCGACACATGGTGAAGCGAGCAGTCATGCGGTCACCCATAAAGAGAGCATTGGGATTAGCGGATCTGGAACGAGCTCAAGCCATGATCTATAAATTAGTGGTCCATGGGCTCTTAGAAGACCAGTTTGAGGGCAAAATTAAGCAAGGTATGTCAGCTAATATTTTTTTTGCTTTTGTGCTGTTGGAATTGTTTATATTTATAAATGTCAGAAGTGATATATCCTATAACTGATTTCTAAATTTTTTTTTGCCAAAGCAATTTTACATTGTTTTTCTTTTAGAAGAAAAACAGGTTTTGTTTCTTTTATATTAATAATCTGACTCCCTATAATTTTCTATTTTAAACCTACACAAGCATTAGAATGTGATAATTCTTACTACATTTTGTAAAATTGAAAGGTGCTCAAGTATTTGTTGATCTGGTTCAAAATATATATCATTTTGTTAACTTCTCAGAGACATTTCAAAGGACATTTTAAAGTCCACTAATTTCATGTGCTATACATATATGTAAAAACCCTTGTTTTTTCCTTTTATCCTCACCTTTGGGAATAATATGAATTTCTCAAATAAAATTGAGATTCATTCAGTAAATGTTTATTGTATGTCTACTATGTGCCAGGCACTCTTCTAGGTTCTGGCGGGTTCACAGTGAACAAAACAAAGGCCCCTGCCTTCATGGAGTTTACATTCTTTTTTCCTTCTTTCCTTCTCATCCTTTTTGTCCTTCTTTCTCTTTCCCCTCCCTCCCCTCCTTCCTTATTAAGCTTAGACAATAAATAGAGAGGCGCATGGTGCATATAAGGAGTTTTACGATCATAATGATTATGAAGGAACATGGCCATTTAGCAAATGTAACAGAATTAACTGCATTTGTAACAACTTCCTATTTTGATTATATTTATAGACTCCCTTACCAGATGGGAAAAATATATAAATATTTGTAAAGTTTTAAATATTTTAACTAAATCCTTTTAAAATTTTACTCTTAGGGGGAAGCGGCTGTGGCTCAATCAGTAGGGCTCCCGTTTACCATATGGGAGGCCCCAGGTTCGGTTTCCGGGGCCTCCTGGTGGAGGCAGGCCCGCCCGCGCGGCGTGGTTGGCTGACCCAGCGAGCACAAGCAGCAAGGGGGTGATAAATGAATAAATAAATAAAAATCTTTAAAAAAAAAAAAAAAAAAATTTTACTCTTAGGAATAGTTTAGTTTTTGAGGTATTGTTCTTTTTAGAGCATAGAGTTTCTTCCTAGGTTTTTATTCTTCTTGTATTTATATGTCTTCATCTTTGCCTCTCTATAGACTAAAAATAGGCATCAAAATCAAAGTGTCAAGGAAATACAGTTTTAATGATCAGATATCTTCAGAGAAATTCTTATCAAATCTTACAACCAAAAGTGAGACTATTTTTTGGTTTGTTTTTAAGAGAACCATCATCTTAAAAAAAAAAAAAAAAGTAATAGCAAGGGTTTCTTATATGTAGGGTCTAGAATACTGAATATAAGGATGTTTATATGAAGAACATTTATTTTTCTGCAAATTTTTCATAGAAGATACTTTGGAAAGATATTTAGAAACTTTTCCAATTAAAAGTTAAAAGTTTTTCATTCTAATTGCCACTTTGGAAAAAACAAGATCCTTACTACTCTCTTAACCTTTAGAGATTGATCAGCAAGCCGAAGAAAATGACCAAGTCCAGCAAGCACAGACACCAGTTACCACCAGTCCATCAGCCTCGAGCACAACTTCCTTTATGAGCAGCTCCTTGGAGGATACCACAACTGCCACCACTCCAGTCACTGACACAGAAACAGTGCCTGCATCTGAGTCCCCAGGAGTGATGCCACTTAGTCTTCTCAGGTAGAGAAATTGACCTTTAATGTCTGCCATACATTACATACATACATTTTCCTGATTCAAAAGGAAAATCTTTGAAATAGGACCTTTAGGGAGGGGCTGTTTTATAAGCTCTCTTAACTAGGGCTTCAGTGAAATTAAGAGGATGGTTAGCCTCCCTTTTCCTTGTTTCTTTCCCCCTTTCCCTTAGTTGACCGTTCATTATTATTTGCATTGTGTAGCTAGATACCTTAGAGAGTGGAAGAGGAGAGTAGCTATTGTAGTGGTTCTTGATTTTTGGTGTGCACAAGAGCCATATGGGGAGAGATTTTTAGAGCTCCAGGGTCATATCCTCCATCAAGTCTGATTCAGTAGGTCTGGTGTGGGGCTCATAGTTTGCATTTTAAATTAAATTTCCCCAGTGATTTTTGATGTAGTGGTTCACACTCTGAGAACCATTGCTTTACAGCTCTGGACTTGGGCAGAAAGAACAGTAATCCTAGTAGCTACCATTGCTCAGTCCCTCTACATCTGCCTCTTGGCTCTCTCACTTGAATAACAAAGTTCTGGGAAGCGCTTCTGTTGAAGAAAGGCAAAAGAGAGGAATGATAGGATATTCTAATATAGTTTTTAATCCCTTTAGCAATTACAGAATTCAAGGTATCCACAGAGGATACTACTATGACTCCTTATTCCCTTTCAAGCCTTGGCTAGTGTAGTTGTGGGATTCAAAGATAAAATAATGGCCCATGGCTCCCAGAAGCATTCACCAGGCCTTTTGACGCCTCCTTTCTTAGTCTTTGTTTCCTTCCTGTTGGCTGGATAGAATTGAAAGTGTCCTTTCCTGGCAGAAAGTCCTTTAACAGAAGAAAAGTAAGTGAACTACTGCCCCCTATGTGAATACCATCATATCACAGTCATATCATATCACTGGGTGGTCAGTGCATTTTTAATGCTTAAAAAGTTCTTTTCAGTTCTGTTGGACAAATCTAAAGAGCAACCAGGATCTTCCTGGGCTTTATTTTCGTCAGTGTTCACCTTCTTACTTGAGAGGAGGCTGCTTCCTTTATACATTCATCCCTTTATACAGCTGGGATATCATTATCTGTAAAGTATTTTTCAGTTATGCTATGTGACTGGGCAATTATCTTTTTTTTCTAAAAGTTGCCTGTAAATTATTACTGTGACTCCATGTGAAAAATTTTATGGCTAGCTAGTGAATTTTCATTTGAAGGAACTGCAAATTATCTAGCTTTAAAAGTCTTTATTCTCTAACTACTACTATATGCCTACCAAAATATCCCTCCCTTCTTGTAGTAAAGTAGAAAGAAAACTCCATTAAGGCAGAAATTATTATCTATTTTATTTAGTTTTATTTCCTCCACCTTCTATGTTTCTGCTATTTTGTTGAATAAATAATAAAATTTTATTATCTCTCTAATTAAGCATCCTATGAGAAAATTATTTTTAAAACTCAGGAGTTCCCTCTCCTCTACTAAACTGTAGTAATCTGTATAATTATTTAGGCTGCATATTCTTCTATAAGAAGATAGTGATGTGTATTCCATTTTCTGGTCAGATTTTTATGCTAACCACTGTTGTTTTCTTAAAGGCAAATGTTCTCTAGTTACCCAACAACTGCTGTACTTCCCACACGTCGTGCTCAGACTCCTCCAATATCATCATTACCAACCTCTCCTTCAGATGAAGTAGGAAGGAGGCAAAGCTTAACTTCTCCCGATTCCCAGTCAACAAGGCCAGCTAACCGCACAGGTGTGTGTGCTGTCATGTATTGTGACATCCATACCTCTTAGTGTTCCTCATGAGTGGGACTTCATTATGTACTTTGTCTTCACTAAAGGTAAAACAGTAATTTTAACCAAGGGAGAACTATCCATATCAAACTGAATTGTACTCTCTATTCTGAAGCTAGAAATTGAATTACAGCTATTTGGAGAAGAAATATACTGTACATCAGTCATTATCAGACCTTTCTTATCTAATATTGATATTTTAGTACGATAAATTTCCCTTTAAGCCCTGCTTTAGCTGTCCCACAAATTTTGAAATGCTTTGTTAAGTTTAAATTACTTTCTAATTTATCTTTTTTTTTTTTTTTTTTTTAATTTTTATTTATTTATTCATTTATCCCCCCTTGCTGCTTGTGCTCACTGGGTCAGCTAACCACGCCACGTGGGCGGGCTTGCCTTCACCAGGAGGCCCCGGGAACCGAACCCGGGGCCTCCCATATGGTAAACGGGAGCCCTACTGATTGAGCCACAGCCGCTTCCTCTAATTTATCTTTGATAACTTCTGTGACCTGTAGGTTATTTAGAGGAGATTTTCCAGTGTCTTTCTGTATTGATTTCTAATTTAATTTCATTGTCATCAGAGAACATATCTTGTATAATTTGAATCCTTTTAAATTTATTGAGACATGTTTTATGGCCCAGAGTTTGGTCTGTTTTGATAAATGTTCCATGTGTACTTGAAAAAAAATGTTTTTGAGTGTAGTGTTCTGTACATGTTAGTTAGGTCATTCATTGATAGTACTATTCAAGTCTTCTTTATCCCTACTGGTTTTCTGTCTCCTTGTTTTATCAATTATTGGGAGAGGTGTTGAAATTGCTGGCTGTAATTGTGGATTTGTCTGTTTCTCCTTTGATTTCTCAGTTTTTATTCCATGTATTTTTTTTTTTACCGGGAGGTACCGGGAATTGAACCCCGGTCTCTCCATATGGTAGACGGACGCCGAACCTCTTGAGCCACATCCGTTTCCCTCCATGTATTTTAAAGCCCTGTCTTTAGGTCAATAAATGTTTAGGATTCTTATGTCTTCTTCATAATTTGACCTCTTTATTTTTATGAAATGGCCTTCTTTATCCCTGGTAATATTCCTTGCCCTAATATCTGCTTTGTCTTATATTAATATAGCTATGCCTACTTTCTTTTGATTAGTGTTAGAATTGTGTATCATTTCAATCATTTTACTTTTAACCTATTTGTGCCTTTATATTTAAATTAGGTTTCTTATAGGCAGCCTATAGTTGGCTCTTGCTTTTTTTTTAAATCCAATATGATGATCTCTGCCTCTTAATTGTGGTGTTCAGACCATTTACTTTCAATGTGATTATTTAATTTTTGAGGGGGTCCCATTTATCTATTTTTTCTTTTGTTGTACATACTTTGGGTGTAAGGTCCAAGAAACCACCACCTACCTCAAAGTCTTTAAGATGTTTCCCTACATTTTCTTCTAGAAGTTTTGTGGTCCTGGCTTTTATATTTAGATCTTTGATCCATTTTGAGTTGATTCTGGTATAGTGAGTGAGATAGGGATCTTCTTTCATTCTTTTGGTTATGGCTACCTAGTTTTCCTAGCACCATTTGTTGAAGAAACTGTTTTGTCCTGTCAACATGGACTTGGTAGGTTTGTCAAAAACCAGGTGGCCATAGAGGAGAAAGTTTATTTCTGGACTCTCAATTCTATTCCAATTGATTGATGTGTCTATCTTTATGCCAATACCATGCTGTTTTGACCACTGTAGCTTTGTAATGTTTCAAGGTCATGCAGTGAAATTCCTCCCATGTTGCTTTTCTTTTTTAGAATGCTTTTGGCTTTTTGGGTATTCTTTCCCTTCCAAATGAATTTGGTAAATGCCTTTTCTTTTTCTTTAAAATAGGCTGTTGGAATTTTTATTGGTAGTGCATTGAATCTATAAGGTTTGGGTAGGATTGACATCGTCACGAAATTTAGTCTTCCAATCCATGAACACGGAATGTCTTTCCATTTGTTTTGGTCTTTGGGTAAATTGATTACTAGGTATTGAGTCCTTTTGTTGCTACTGTAAATGGAATTTTTTTCCCTGATTTCCTTCTCAGGTTGTTCAATACTAGTGTATAGAAACATTACTGAGTTTTGCGTGTTGATCTTGTATCCTGCTGCTTTGCTGAACTCCTTTATTAGGTCAAGTAGATTTGTTGTAGGCATTTCAGAATTTTCTAAATATAGGATCATGTCATCTGCAAATAGTGAGAGTTTTACTTCCTCTTTTCCTATTTGGATGCCCTTTTTTTTTTCTCTTGTCTAAATGCTCTAGCTTGAACTTTCAGTACAATGTTGAACTTCCAGTACAATGTTGAATAACAGTGGTGACAGTGGGCATCCTTGTCTTGTTCTTAGATTTAGAGGGAAAGCTTTCAACCCTTTCCCATTGAGTATGATGTTGGCTGTCGGTTTTTCATATATGCCTTTTAACATATTGAGGAATTTTCCTTCTATTCCTATCTTTCGAAGTGCTTTTATCCAGAAAGGATGCTGGATTTTGTCAAATGCCTTTTCTGCATCAATTGAGATCATCATGTGGTTTTTTTCCCCCTTCAATTTGTTAATGCGGTATATTACATTGATTGATTTTCTTATGTTGACCCACCCTTGCATACCAGGAATAAATCCCATTTGGTTGTGATGTATAAATCTTTTGATATGCTGTTGGATTCTATTTGCAAGTATTTAGTTGAGAATTTTTGCATCTATGTTCATTAGTGAGATTGGTCTGTAGTTTTCTTGTAGTGTCTTTATATGGCTTTGATAGTAGTGTGATGTTGGCTTCATAAAATGTGTTGGATAATTTTCCCTCCTCTTCAGTTTTTTGTAAGAGTTTAAACAGGATTGATATTGTTATTGACATGCTTTGTAGAATTCACCTGTGAAGCCATCTGGTCCTGGACTTTTCTTTGTTGGGAGATTTTTTTGATGGCTGGTTCAATCTCTTTAAATGTGATTGGTTTGTTAAGTTCTTGTATTTCTTGTAGCATCTGTGTAGGTTGTTTATTTCTAGGAATTCGTTCATTTCATCTGGATTGTCTAGTTTGTTGGCATACAGTTTTTCATAATATCCTCTTATGATCCTTTTTATTTCTGTGGGGTCAGTCATAACTTCTCCCCTTCATTTCTGATTTTATTTATTTCCATCTTCTCTCTTTTTCTTTGTTAGTCTAGCTAGGGGTTTGTCAGTTTTCGAACCAGCTTTTGGTTTTGTTGGTTTTCTCTATTTTTTTTTTTGTTGTTGTTCTCAATTTCATTTCCTTCTGCTCTAATCTAATCTATTGCTTTCCTTCTTGCTTTGGGAATGGTTTGCTGTTCTTTTTCTGTTTTCTCCAGTTATTCAGTTAGATCTTTGATTTTAATTCTTTTTCCCTTTTTAATGTAGGCGTTTAGGGTTATAAATTTCCCTTTCGAGACTGCCTTCGCTATATCCCTTTTTTTTTTTTTTTTTAAAGATTTTATTTATTCATTCATTTATCCCCCCCTTGCTGCTTGTGCTCGCTGGGTCAGCTAACCATGCTGCGCGGGCGGGCTTGCCTTCACCAGGAGGCCCCAGGAACCGAACCCGGGGCCTCCCATATGGTAAACGGGAGCCCTACTGATTGAGCCACAGCCGCTTCCCGATCGCTATATCCCTTAAGTTTTGAAGTTGTGTTCCTGTTTTCATTCATCTCAATATATTTACTGATTTCACTTGCTATTTCTTCTTTGACCCAGAGATTATTTAGGAGTTGTTGTTTAGCCTCCACATATTTTGTGAATTTACCTCTTCCCTGTCTATTATTGATTTCCAGTTTCATTCCATTATGATCTGAGAAGATGCTTTGTGGGGGGAATGTGTGTGGCAGTGGTCTTGACAATGGGATGTTAAGAGTCTGAGTGTGATGAGAAAATGTCCACTTGATCCATTACCAAGTGTCAGAGTCGAGCAGGGTGAGGATTCACTGGCAGTACCCACTGGGACCTGGAAAAGTGACACTTAAGTAGCAATAAATACACCTAATGCCCAGACATTTTCTTCTGTATACCATTCTCTACTAAAAGGAACCAGGATCTCTTCAGAGAAATGGCTAGTTCCAGGGCTGAGTAAGGGATGAGCCTGTAATATCTTGTGCAAGGAAGTAATAAATTGATCAGAGATGATGGGTACATGCCAAAATGATGTAGAAACCAGATTGATGGGGTTTCCTTGGGCCACATCTGGGAGGTTTGGGGCATCAAAGTAAATAATATAATCATATTAACAGATAATAACCATGAATATAGTAAGAATTTGCAAGTTCATACTGATGGGGAAAGGCAAAGTTTTGCCTTAGAGTGGAATGCCAAATGATGACTCTAAAAGAAACGATGGAATTAGAAACCATCATTTGATAACCATCATCATCATAATTAATTCATCCATAAACATGAATGTATGCTAAAACTAATGTTGAGGAATGGGATATTTACATATTCTCAAAGTACCTCTCCACAAATAATCACAAAGGGAAGAAAGAATGCTTAACAGTGGAGAAACCTGGCGTATACAACCTAACTCAAATGATCAAAATTAATTAGCATCACTAGTAATGGGACAAACAAATTGTGTACCATCTGGTAGAATGCAATGAAGGGAACACACTTTTGTGGTATTCATACCAAAAAGCATAACCTGAATCTAATCATGAAGAAACATCAGACAAACCCAAATTGAGGGACATTCTGTTAAATAACTGACCTATAATCTTCATAGTATCAAAGTGATTGAAGGAGACTCAAGAGACATGACAACTAAATGCAGAGATAATCCTGGGTTGAATCCTTTGCTATAAAGAATATTATCGGGATATTTCGTAAATCTAGAATGGGATCTAGAGTAGATAATTCTGTTAATTTCCTGACTCAGTTGTATTGTTGTTATGCAGGGGAATATTCTTATTTGTAGTAGTTACATACTAACATTCCAGGAAGATGGAGCATCATGTCTACTATTTACTCTCAAATGGCTCAGAGGAAAAAGAGTTCTTTGTGCTATTTTTGCAAATTTTTCTAAGTTTGAAGTTTTTTGTAGTGGGAAAATTATTTCAAAATAAGAAAACTTTGGGTGTGTTGGTGTGTTTAGTATGCCTTTGGATATTTATTTATGAGCACAGGTATCACAGTCATAAAATGGTTGAAATAGCCTCACTTAAGAAAACTTTTTATAAAGACTTTTTCATTAGCAGTTTTTTTTGTATTATTAGGTTTATCTTATGAAAAGCCTTATAAAGTTATACCCAATTTAATTATATTTAGTTATATATTTAGTGAATTTTTAGAGTAAAATTTCATTAAATTTGGATAGTACTAGGAAATTGGGAACTTATGGTTACCATAAGTAACATTCTCCTTATGATATATGGTAATATTTAGGCTTTTACTTTTCTTTCTTTTTGTCTCAGCTTTGTCAGACCCAAGCAGTAGACTTTCTACTTCTCCTCCTCCTCCAGCAATTGCAGTGCCCTTGCTGGAAATGGGATTCTCTCTCCGGCAGATTGCTAAAGCTATGGAAGCCACAGGTAAGATAAGTTTTTATATATCCGTATATGCAGATATGAGAAACTATATCTTATTAAAGGCAACACATTTTTTAAGAGACCATAAATTTTTTTATGCCAGATTTAGTTACAAGGAATCATGGCAAACTGGCTTAAACTGATAGTATGAATAACTAATTACTTTGTCAAAAGTCAGTATCAGACTTTTTTCCCCTGTCCAGGTGCTCGAGGAGAGGCTGATGCCCAGAACATCACTGTCCTTGCCATGTGGATGATAGAGCACCCTGGGCATGAGGATGAGGAAGAGCCCCAGTCAGGCAGCACAGCAGAGTCGAGGCATGGAGCAGCAGTTCTAGGCAGTGGTGGGAAGTCAAATGATCCTTGTTATTTGCAATCACCAGGAGACATACCATCAGCTGATGCTGCTGAAATGGAAGAAGGCTTTAGTGAAAGGTGAAATTGCAATTTCTGTATTTCTGTTTCACATGTTATAAATAGTGACCCCAAAGTCTCATTTATTTCACCTCATAAGTGTTTCTAATGGTGTATAAAGTTGGTAATTATATGTATATGAAAAGGTGGGCATTTGTGTTTCTGTGAGTGAAAATGACATGACAAGTTTTGACTTGACTAGATGATTTCATGGAAAGGAAATTCATAATTTTTATGAAAAATTGAGCTAAAAAAGGAAACTGAAAATTAAGACAGTAAAATAAAATAAGCATGCTGGTAATGCAATTTTTATCTTATATAAATGATATAAAATAGAATATTCGCTTTAATTTAATTTAATTTTATTTTATTTATTTTTATTTTTTTATTTTTTTATTTTTTTTAAGATTTTATTTATTTATTCATTTATCCCCCCCTTGCTGCTTGTGCTCGCTGGGTCAGCTAACCACGCCGTGCGGGCGGGCTTGCCTTCACCAGGAGGCCCCAGGAACCGAACCCGGGGCCTCCCATATGGTAAACGGGAGCCCTACTGATTGAGCCACAGCCGCTTCCCGCGCTTTAATTTTAGAAATTGATTTAGTTTAATGTATTAGCTAGAAATGAGCTTTCAAATCTTTCCTGCCTCTTCCTGTGATTAATTTTATATTTACATCGCTTTCATAGTTTTTAATATCTAATATAAGCCCCTTTTTATGTTAAATGAATTGTGTGATAATCCTAGCCTAAAGTGAGATATAATAAAATATTCTACAACTTCCCCTAAAATCTTTCCATCTTCAGCATTTCTTATGACTTTAAATCTTATTTATTTTTAATTTTAACCATGAAGTCACATTGTTACCAGGTTTGTGTGTTATGTAATATGCAGACTTTTCTAAGAAGCTCAATGAATATTTTCCTAACATATTGTGAAATATTCATTTCTCCTAGGCAAGGATTCCCAATCATTTCAAATTATAAATATTTAATCATTTAGTATTTAGTTAAGGCCATATTTGATCTCATTAAGTTTAAATGTGCATTGAGCATTATTTTATTGCTAACATAGTTCAAAATCAGAAAAGTTATTTCTCCAGATACTAGGATTTGACATATTTATAACTGAGGAGCTTAACAAAGGACAAAAATCTATGTTTCAATATATGTTTATCTCAAACATATTTTTCCCATTGATATTTGGAAGAAAATGAATACCATAAACAAGATTAAACCTATGGCTTCTTTTCATAATGATTTTTAAAGTTTGCATTGCCTTTGAACTTGCATTTGTAGCCCTGATAATATGGATCATACAGAGAATGCAGCTTCTGGAAGTGGACCACCAGCTAGGGGTCGCTCAGCTGTAACAAGAAGGCACAAGTTTGATTTAGCTGCTCGCACATTGTTAGCAAGAGCAGGTAATTATCTATTTCATATCCTTCTCTTGATGAGAGTATCATATATTTTGTTTTTTATTTTAAAGTCAATATAAAAGCAGCATTTAAAGATGTAAGCTAATGATACTAAGTGCTCAGCCCTGCTACATTAAGAGAACAAGTCTTTGCATATTACTTTCTGTGCTTTCTACATAATTTTACATAATTGAAATCACAACATACATTCATAAATATATTTTTTAATTCCCTCTGGGTACAGAAGGCTATGCTGGTCACTTGGTAGATATTGAGAAATTCCATAAATGCTCTTTCTGCCCTCAATCAACTTAAAATTTAAGAAGCGATGATACATGTTTAATATTTAACATCAGTAGTAAGAAGGAGCTGGAAAGGGCTCTATGCCAAAGAAGGTACTGGCTCTCCCAGTGTGCTTTGTGGGCCTTAGGGCTTTGCTGCTAGGTAAGGTGCTAGATAAGCAAAATAGTTTCTCTCATTACATTAGTGAAGACTTCTAAGATTATGTTCTGGGTATATAAAGTATAAGTTATAGGGAATGTATTTTCCAAACCAAAAACTGAGATATGTGATTTATCAAAATAGAGTTTGATTATTAAAGTATTAGAACATGAGTAATGGTTCAGTAATTTATGGGAATATTGAGAGAGAAATTGAAATTCCTGGAAAATATAGTTATATAGACTCACCATATAATGAAAGGCAATTGATTTTTAAAAAACAAACCTGAAAGAGTAATAATGGCTAACATTTATTGTTTTTTCTGTATAACAGACATTGTGAAGTATTTTACATGGATTATCTTATTTAAACTTAAAAGCATCCCAGTGAATTATGAATGCTGTTACTATCCCCATTTAATAGGTGAAGAAACACATATGATAGGTACAATTTGATGTCTTTGGTATGGGATCCAATAAGTCAGCTGAATTAGGCACTCACCTACATGTGTAGTTAGGAACTGGTGAAATTATTCAAAATTATGTTATGCATGCAAATAAAATGCCTTTTTTGTTCTGTTCTGAGCGGGGTTATACCGCTCTGTGCAGGCCCACAGGAATCAAAGTCGGAGAGAAGGAATATCTTTGCAGCAAGACCCAGGGGCGTTGTATGACTTTAATTTAGATGAGGAATTGGAAATTGATCTTGATGATGAAGCAATGGAAGCTATGTTTGGACAAGACCTGACCAGTGACAATGATATTCTGGGAATGTGGATCCCAGAGGTACTGGATTGGCCTACCTGGGTGTGTGTGACTGCAGCGGGGGCTGCTGTGACTTACTTTCCTGCCCTCCTGTTCATACAGGTTACTAATAGCCTTCTTTAAAGTGGTAACACTGTAAGACGTCTCATCCTGAAGTTTGGGGCATTTGATACTTGAAGTTACTTTGATACCTACAAACTGATGAGAAAAAGTCTCTTGTTGCCTTCTCAATGCGATTTTATTGCTTCTCTCCTCAGACTAGCTGACTATGGTTTATTGTGGGAATATCTAATTTTGATGTTGAAGATAGATTACAAAACAGGCATCAGGTCCCAGTAGACTCTTCTGAGTATATAACATGGCTGCTGTGTTCACATTGCTATCTAAAACCTGCTCTTCTCCTTCATAGGTTCCATTTAATCACTGTAACACCTCATTTAATTCTAGGAACTAGTGCCCAGATCTTATAAAAACCTGGTCCACCCAAGAACAGGGTACATAGTGGGTCTGTATGTATATATTGTTTAGCATTACACTTCTGTGGCATGGAGAGTGAAAAGCTCACAGGTATAAGTCCTCCAGTAAAGAGAATTTGCTATATTATGCAAATTAGATAAATGAAGCTTAATAATGTCTAAGAAATGCAGATAATAGGCATGAACATTAAGATCAGGGGAAAAAAGTAGTTATCTTCACTAGAGGGTTAAAAAAATCTTTGGAGATGGGGCAGGTTGTCATTTTTATTTTAATTCTTTTCTTAGTAGGATAGTGAAATACTTTTATTGTAATTTATTGGAAAGAAGGAAGACAAAGAACACTTTCAGATTGAGTGATCTGAATTCTGATTTGAAAGTAATATAGCATTAAAGAGCATTTTGCAAATATTCCAGTATATGTAAATGTAGATAATTTACTATCATAAGTAATCTATTTACCTTGTCTTAATTTTACATTAAATTGACTAATAATTTGGTATGAAATTGTTTTGTGCAGCATGTTTGTGAGTCTGAAGACAGGGAAGAAGTGGTGGTGTGTGAACTGTGTGAGTGCAGTGTCGTCAGCTTCAATCAGCATATGAAGAGAAACCATCCAGGCTGCGGGCGCAGTGCAAACCGCCAAGGCTATCGCAGCAATGGCTCCTATGTGGATGGTTGGTTTGGTGGTGAATGTGGGAGTGGAAATCCATACTACCTGTTATGTGGCAGCTGCAGAGAGAAGTACTTATCCCTGAAAACCAAATCCAAGACAAGTTCTGAAAGGTACCTTGAAAGTGTGTAGCTGTACAGACCTGCTGAATGAAGAGTATAAAGTAACTTTTATACCATAAGGCATGGAAATTGTAATTTGGGGACAGGAAGTATGGGGAGGGACTTGGAGGCCTGCCAGAATTGAATCTCTGAGACTCCAAGGAGCATGCAGCAGGTCCTTCACTGTAGTTTGATTGTGTTGAACTTTGACTTGTTGGCAAGTTGTGTCCAGGACCCTTGACTTAACCTTTAGGAGGCTTATGGTCAATTTCTTTGTGGATATTTTTCACCCCGATTTCTGGCATCTTAAGATCTTTTCCTTAATTTTGATTAAATGAGACTGATTTTTATTAAATGAGCTTCCATGAAAATATCCTATCTTTACATTCTTGAACAGCAGTTAATCTCTTGTGAGTGGGTTGTTTTGCCCTGTTGTCAACTGTTAAAATGCTTAAAGCTTTCTGAGATAGGATTTGATTAAGAGTTGTTATAAGTAACCCAAAAGACCTTCTCGGTATTTTGGTAAAGTAGTCATTGGTTTTATAAGCATGTTTTTATTACATTAGCCCATAACATGAAACACACTTTTTAATTTTATGTTGCTTTCTTAATGACCTTTTAAAATGCTCTAATGACTTAATTTGCATTTTTGGGTACTAACTGTTTTATATAAAAACACAATGTTCTTCATGTTTGTTGCAGGTACAAGGGACAAGCTCCAGATCTAATTGGCAAGCAGGACAGTGTGTATGAAGGTAGTTGTTTGTTTTGAGAGCTTCTTTATTTTACATATATTTTTATATATACCTTCTGCTTAACATCTGTTACTAAAATTTACCTGTGTGTGTATGTTTGTATTTATATACATATTAACTTAACCTTTCCTCAAATGCTTAAAGTAATTTGATAGCAACAGCCCTAGTTTGAAAGTCAAAGGAAAAGGACCTGGGTTCATACTAGCTATACTAAAGAATGTTGATTTCTCTTTGGCACATATGTTTTTTTCTTTTCTTTTTTTTTTTTTTACCGGGAGGTACCGGGGATCGAACCCCGGTCTCTCCATATGATAGACGGACGCCGAACCTCTTGAGCTACATCCGTTTCCCCATATGTTTTTTCCAACATAGGGAAAATATGTAGTAACGTTTCAAATTTCCATCCTAACCAAAGAAGGTAAAAAATAAAAAGCTGATGTGAACATCAGTTTATCTGCAGCCATTCATTCACTTGAAATAATTCATTCCCTAATGATTATGGACAGGGTAGAAACTCTTTGGTGCCCCCATGCCAATATTTATTTTACTAATTGAAACTTTTTAACAGCTGTAACATTTGCTGATACTTTAAATGGATTTGACTGAGCTTGACTCCCTTTTCCCTTAGCTTCACTCTGCCTCAGGAATGCAGTTTGGTTGGGTTACCAGGAGATGGCACTTTAGTTCATTTTGTGGGTCCTGGACTTCCAGTCCATCTGTATCTTAAATATATTTCAAAACTATTGCCTGCAGAGTTATGTCAAGTATATATTCACATAACAAACATTTCTTTACTTAAATTTCAGAAGACTGGGACATGTTGGATGTTGATGAAGACGAAAAGCTAACGGGTGAAGAAGAATTTGAATTGCTTGCTGGACCACTTGGTTTAAATGACCGGCGCATTGTACCAGAACCAGTTCAATTCCCTGATAGTGACCCACTGGGAGCATCAGTGGCAATGGTCACAGCCACCAACAGTATGGAAGAGACTCTGATGCAAATAGGTAAATTGAAATGCTGATTGGCATTGTTTTTATAGAGTCTATGTTAATTCAATTCTAGGTAGGTAAACACATAATAATAAGAGTTTGATATTGTTCCACCCTATCAAGTATCTTTAGCCAGTTGTTTTAACATTTTGAAGGTATAATACAATTGGTTTTTTTGTTTTTATAAAATATTGAGATGATGAAAATTTATAAAATATAAGTAATTTTTAAAATTTTGTGGTAAAATAATTTGAGAACTGACTAAAAACTATTGTATAGTGTTTTTTCTTTGGGTGATAGAGTATGGTAATTTGTTATAAAAATCGGGGCAGTATTACAAAGCCATGGTAATAAACAGCATGGTACCGGCACAAGGACAGACATATAGACCAAATTGAGAGTTCAGGAATCAACCGTTACATTTCATATGGTAGACGGACGCCGAACCTCTTGAGCCACATCCGTTTCCCATGGCTGACTGATTTTTAACAAGGGTGCCAGGGACAGGATGGGAGTAGGAAATGAGGAGTTAATATTTAAATTGTACAGAGTTTCTATTTGTGTTGATCGTAAAGTTTTGGTGATAAATGGTGGTGATGGTAGCCCAAAATTGGGAATGTAGTTTACAGCATTGAATTAGATTTGTGAATGTATTTAAAAGGGGAAGTTCTAGGTTGTATGTATGTTACTAGAATTAAAAATTTTTATATAACGTAGGACTATACAACACAAATAGTGAACCTTACTGTAAACAATGGACTATAGTTAGTAGTACAAATGTAGAAACGTTGTTTCATGAATTTTAACAAATGTACCCCACTAATGCAAGATGTGAATAATAGGATTGTATATGGGAACTCTGCATTTTATGCATGATTTTTCTGTAAACCTACAACTTCTCTAATAATAAGAAAAAAGAATCGGGGCAGCATTGGTGGCTCATCCCTTTATGTGTATACAAAAGCATATTTTAAAAATTATATATTTCCTATTTTTATTATATCAGTAGAAGTGATGCATGAACAAAATGAGCCAAAGATTATTTAAAAGAAAATTTCCCCTATGATTGTTGATATAAAATTTTTGTCTGAAAGAGTTGCAGATGAGTAAGACACATCGATATGCTACCTTTTCTTGCATCATGGAGCCTAGGAAGAATGGGAAAACTTGTTGGTAGTCTGGATATTTTTTCTCTTAGCTTTTTGGGAATTAAATAAAGTCTTAATGTTTTGCAGGTTGCCATGGTTCTGTAGAAAAGAGTTCCACTGGGAGAATAACTTTAGGTGAACAAGCAGCTGCTCTGGCAAACCCTCATGATCGGGTGGTTGCCCTAAGGAGAGTGACTGCTGCTGCTCAGGTTCTTCTGGCCAGAACCATGGTCATGAGAGCACTGTCTCTCCTTTCAGTCAGGTAAGCATATTTTTGTGTCAGCGATGCTAAGTTAGCTTCTGTATTAGACAGGGTTCTGGTATTGTTTGGAGGAGTGAGATAGAATTTTTAGAAACTTGAATATATACTATTCAATGAAAATAGTTAGACATAGTCATCGATGTTATTCATTAATTTGACTAGTCATTCAGTTAATACATGGCTCTTTATAGGTAGAAAATAATGTCATTTTAGTAACTGAGTCAACTGCATACATTTTATTTTGTGATCTGAAATGGGAAAATAAGGTTATCCATCTATTTGGTAGAATTAAAAATAAAAGGCAAAATGAAATTTTCTATTATTTGACCAAATGCTTAGCTAAATCAACCTGCAAATTCCATCACAGTGACTTGGCCGTGTTCACATTGTAGAGTGTAATATATATGTAAAAGGAAGGGAGTCAAGAATACCTAAAAAAAAAAAAAAAAAAAATTAATTCAAGAAATGATGAATCAAGAGTATTTAACAGTAAATAAGTAAAGGCAAAAGGACCCTAAAAGAAAAATTCAGAATAAATGTTACATAGGCAAATATGTAAATGGAGAAGAGTCCAGAAACTGACCCCTTGCTGTAATATATATATACACATTTAGAGAAAGGGAGACACTTGATTTATTATTTGATATATGACAGTGGTTTTACACTGCAGAGAAATGGGGAAATGATGGTCTTTAGGTCAGATGGTTATCCACACAGAAAAAGAAAAGAAAAGAATCTTGGCCCCAACCTTACGCTATATAAAACAAATAATTAAAAGTAGACTTACAGATCTAAATTTGAAAGGTAAATCAATAAAGTGTATTAAAGAATATATTCTTGATTTGGGATGAGCAGAGATTTTTTTAAACAAGTCACAAAAGGTACCTAGCATAAAGAAAAAGATAGATAAATTGGGCTACATTAAATTAAAGAACTTTGGGGAGTGTGTGTAGCTCAGTGGTTGATCACCTCCTTCCCATGTATGAGGTCTCAGGTTCAATCCCCAGTACCTCCTAAAAAATAAAAAACAACTTTTATTCAGCCATAGTCACCACTAAAAAAGTAAAAAGGCAAGCCACAGAGAATATATTAGCAATTGATATAACCAACAGATTATGTAAAGAATCCCTATAAATCAATAGAAAAGACAGAAACTCTAAAAGTAAAATAGGCAAAATAAATTAAGAAGTGCTTCACAAATCACGATCTTCAGTGGCCAATAAATATGAAAGGTACTCAACTTCATTAGTCTTCAGAGAAATGAAAATTAAAACCACAGTCAGCTACTTCTAAATACCCAAAATGGCTAAAACTAAAAAGACTGGGAGGAAAAAAAGTGAGCGTGAGGATGTGGAACAATTGGAACTTGTATATACCACTGGTGAGAAAATAAATTGGTACAACTACTTTGGAAAATTGTTTTGATAGTACCAGCTAAAGCTGAACACCATACTAACACCCAGCAATCCAATTCTGGGTATATATCCAACAGAAATGCTTACATGTGTGCATTGAAAGACATATACAAGAACGCTCATGGAAAATACTGTTCATTATAACCCCAAGCTCGAAACCACCTAATTGTTATCTGTATGGATAAGTAAATTGTGGTCTATTTCATTTATACATCAATGAAAATGAATAAACTGCTATAAGGCAACAAAGTGGCTAAATCTTACAAATATAATGTTGAATAAAAGAAGTCAGTCACAAAAGAGTACATACCTTGTTATTCCATTTATATAAAGTTCAATAAAAGGCAAAACTGATACAGAGATGGCTGAGGAAGCCTTATATAAGAAACCATCTTAGCAGACTGGAAAAAGAAATTCTTCTGGCCATGAAGAAGGCCAGAAAATTCTTCTGGCCATGTTGTAAACTGCTTGTGGAGAGGGCCACATGGCAAGAACCTGAGAGCTAAGAGCTATCTCTAGCTGAGAGCTAGCAAGAAAATGAGGACCTCAGTGATACAGCCACAAGGAAATGAATTCTGCCGACAACCTGCGTGAGCCAGGAAGGTATTTTCTCCTAGAGCCTCCATATGCAAACATAGTCCAGCCTAACCTTGATTTCAGCCTTGGAAGATGCTGAACAGAGGACCCAGCCTGGACTTCTAACCTCAAGAAGCTAACTTGAGATGGTGGCAAAGTTGTTGGTACCATAGAAGTTGGTGTTGTGAAGATGGGGGAGATAGAGTATGGGGAAGCCGACCTACATTATGACAGATGTGCAGGACAAAACTGCACTGGAATGTGAATGTACAGCTCGAAGTGTAAGTGGAAAGGATAACGTGCCTTTTTTGAATAGAGTGTTAAAAGAATCCAGTGTGTAAATTATATAGATTTCCCACATCTGACAAGAAGTGGTTGTGAATCTGGGAGCAGATGTCAGAGAGCATACTTTCTTTTTATACTCCTAAGGAATTTGATCTCCCTTCACGTAAAAGAAGATTTGCGTATAAACCAGGAGCTGAAAGAACTTGGTCAGCTTTCTCCACACTGGGACAGTCTATGGAAAAATGTCCTAACTTACTGTGAGCAAATGGTGAATATGTACCAAGACATTCTGACAGAACTAAGCAAGGAAACACGACCCTCTGAAATCAAGCAGTAGAAAGGGAGAGAAAACAATAGAATTTGTTCCAGTAAATCTCCATCTGCAAAGAATGTGTGTTTACAGCCCTCACTTGGAAGATAAAGAAATACTGCATACCAGTTTATTTACTATTCACCTGAAAACACAGCCAAAGCAAAAGAAGCTCTCAGGAACATCAATCAGATATAACCTTTTATAGCAACCTATGCAGACCCACTTCTTAATTCCACAAGCCAGCATTCTCCAGACAGCTTTAAAGACAGAACTCTTTAAAGATGCTTTCAGAAGAAACAGAAGAGAGACAGTAAGAGATGCAGCAGACCAGGGAGCTTTAGGTGGTGCAAGAGATTGAGCGCCTCTCTCCACTCTGGAAGGTCCCAGGTTCGGTTCCCTGTGCCTCCTAAAGAGAAGACAAGCAGACACAGAAGAATAACAGAGAGCAGACAGCAAGCGCAAAAACAACGGGGGGGTGTGGGTAAATAAATAAATCTTAAAAAAAAAAAAAAAAAAAAAAGTAACACAGAGGAGAGCTATCCCTAGGACCCACCCCCTGCTATGAGAAGGCAGGATTCCATCCCACATCATTCAGATGACGATGATGAAGAGTGGGATAGGGTATGGGCGCCAATGTGGGGAAGAACCTGAACTGCATTATTGCTGTGGTGGATAGGCTGATAGAAACAATTGACAGCAGTGAAGGCAGTGGCAGCAGCAGCAAAGATGCAGAAAAGGACCCTTCACTATCAGACTCCATCATATCTCGCCTGAGGGAGGACTGGTATGAACAGTTGTATCCTCCTCCTTACTCTGAAGGACTGCATGGGAGAAGTGGTGAACTGAGCCAAGCTGTCCCTGACATTTGTGTTCATTCAGGAACTTGCACACAGCTTGCCTCAGTGTTTGATGCTGACTCTAAGGAGAGACATCATCTTCTTGCTGGATTGGTTTATGTGGCTTTATTATCAAAAACATGACTCTGGCTTTTTGTGGCAGCTTCACATTGTGGGTGAAGGAGGGACTGCTAAGAACATAGAGTGCTGAAATTGGAATGCTATAGAATATGGCTGTTGGCCTTTCAGACTTGAGGAAAGTGGCATTTAAAATAATAAAGCCAAATCCAATAATGTGTTTCCAGTTATAACAGGAAGGCATGAACATTTTGTGGTAGGGTCAGGCTTCCAGCTAGAATGTTTAAATCACTGCCTCTGTAGATTGAAGGACAGTTGCTTCTTGTGCATCCAGTACTTTTTAATGTTGGAACCAATGAACAGCAAACTCTTGCTGAAAAGTTTGGAGAAGTGTATTTGCAAGAAAGTATTAATCAGGTAAATTTTGAACTCCTAAAAGAATATTACAAGATGTTTATGGAAAAGATGTCTCCTGATTATATTTCACTTTTCAAAAACAAAACAATTTAAAAGGTTTACTAGAAAATCTCCATCAAAATATCCAAGCCAAGAAAAGAAAGAATATAGAAATCATGTGGCTGGCTGCCATAATTTGTTACAAACTAAATGGTATTTGTTTCCCCTGTTGTAAAAGTGCCAAAGACAGGACATCAATGTTGGTGATGCTTGAACAGCGCTTAGTCTTGAGAGATGAACACCAGTTGCACAAGGACTTCTTTATTCGGCACTGGATTATATGAGAAGAGAAGGATACTGCATAGAGAATGTACTGAAGAATATCAAATGCAGAAAGTACACTTTCAACATGCTATAGCTGATGGCTTTCCCCAAGTACTACAGACCTCCAGAGGGGACTTAAAGAAAAGCTAACACCTAAAATTACCAACATGTAAATAAATAGGAATACAAATATGTTTCAGTTGTATAATCAAAATCAAACAGTAAACAACAGGCAAAACTAATTTAAGGTTACAGAATTCAGGATAAAAGCCTGCTTTGGGAGGCATAGTAACTGAGGCGCGGGCTTCTGGGGTGCTGACAAGGTTCTATTTCTTGATCTGGGAGGTGGTTACATGGTTGTGATGATTCATGACTTGTGAGCATTCCTGTATGTTTTACTTTGGTAATTCAGTTATACTTCAAGTAAATGTCAATATTTAAAGTGAAAAAAAGTTTAGATAGTAGTTTCCAGCTTGCATGTATTTTTGGCGTTTCTTAGAGGACATGTATGACTAGTGATGAGATGCTTGCTTTTTATTCTCATTGTTGATGCCATGGATGATATATGGGGCTCCAGATAGTCTCTTAAGAGATCTAGTTTCTTTATCCATCTGAAGTGTTTTCCTTTCCTGGCAGTGGTTCCAGTTGTAGCTTGGCTGCTGGTCTTGAGTCTCTGGGGTTAACAGATATCAGAACGCTAGTTCGATTAATGTGCTTGGCTGCAGCAGGGAGAGCTGGCCTCTCCACCAGCCCTTCTGCCATAGCGAGCACCTCAGAACGCTCACGAGGCGGGCACAACAAGGCCAATAAGCCCATCTCTTGTCTCGCCTATCTGAGCACAGCAGTGGGATGTCTGGCATCAAATACCCCTAGTGCTGCAAAACTTCTGGTACAGTTGTGTACACAGGTAAGCTAGTTTCAGTGCTTTTCCTGTTGCATTGCTTATTTCTGACTGATTTTTAAAGTGGGATATTCTTTTTGTTCCAAAATTATATGTAAAGATTAAACCCATTTGTTCCAATTCCCTCTTCAGAACTTGATTTCTGCTGCAACAGGTGTAAATTTAACCACAGTTGATGACCCAATTCAACGAAAGTTTCTACCCAGCTTTCTCCGAGGAATTGCTGAAGAGAATAAGCTTGTAACCTCCCCAAACTTTGTTGTAACTCAGGCCCTTGTGGCATTACTAGCAGACAAAGGGGCCAAACTGAGACCTAACTATGATAAGTCAGAAGTTGAAAAGAAAGGTAGGTTTCATACTATTTAAATATACAGTCTTCTCATCAACTTGATTCATATTTTTTAAAATGTGTTTTTACATTTTGGTACATGATAAATTACATAACATATAAACTTCTTAAGATCGTAGAAGAAATGCATGGATGTTTTTTCAATATTCATGGAAACAAATATTAGAAAATGTACCAAATTAGTCTTCTTAAAGATTATGGTTTGAATCACCATCAGAAATAATCCTGACAGGTTTTCTTAACAAAATTTTGATAGAGTGTTGTTTTTCTCTGTCTTAAGATGATAACACTTTGAAGGGGCTACTTAATCACTACTGTCTACCCTTCTCTTCATCAGAACCATCTGGCAAGAGAGATTGGCTTTTGGATCCATTAGCCCAGTTCCTTGACTGACTGCTAAGATCACTTTTGAGTAGCCTTTATTCTAAAGGGCATGCTGCCTATGCCCTGGTCTTAAATTATGTCTGCTGCACTTCTAGTCTACTGTGTCCCTAGAGCAAAGATGTATATAAAATGTATATTTGCAATGAATCAGAATTTTATTATAGAATTTGATGTAAGACAAATGCTTTATACCTTGTATGCCTGTCTTAGTGAAGTGATTGCTTGCAAAAGTATTCATTCTTAAATGATGTGGGTTAACCCATTTTTGTTTGTTCATCACCACCAGCTCTTACCTGGGCAACATTTCATTGTTTTGTTTAAGCAGGTTTAATTGCACAATTGTATGCCCATCCTTCCTGTGATCCTTCTGCTGTAGGCCCTCTGGAGCTGGCTAATGCCCTGGCAGCCTGCTGCCTGTCCTCCAGGCTGTCCTCACAGCATAGGCAATGGGCTGCCCAACAACTAGTGCGCACTCTTGCTGCACACGACCGCGACAACCAAACTACCCCGCAAACGCTCGCTGATATGGGAGGAGACCTCAGAAAATGCTCCTTTATCAAGTTGGAAGCACATCAGAACAGAGTATGTATTCTGAGCCCAAAGTCTGTGTTAATCACCTTCTGTAAGGTAAACTAGTCTCTGCCCTTCTGAAAGACCTCATTGTTTAGGTCTCTCATTCTAGCTTTCTCTTGGACTAAAATGCCAAAATTTGCCTGGTAATTACCAACTCTCCTTTCTTTGTATACTGGGTTGGCATAATAGTATACAAATGGAAAAATGGGATGGGGGATGAAAAGAAATCCAGAGGAATAGCCCCACAAAAGATGAAGGCTTACACATGCCAAAGGAAAAGAAATTTGGTTTTATTATTTTAATCTTATCCATTGGTCCTAGAGCAGTGATGAGGTCAGTTTAGGTTGACCTCTATTACTTAAACAATTTAAAAATCACTGCCTAGTCTTTGTTATTTACTTTACAGAACATGTAAATATGGAAAGTATTTTAACATATTTAATCAAGATTCTAACAGATCTTAGATAACTCAAAAGAGTTTGGGTGTCATACTTTAAAGCTACACTTCAAATAGGTATATATTTACCAGCTATTCAAAAAAAAGAATGAGACCATGTTATAACATGGATTCTTTTATTTTACAATAGATTGTTTTTCAGTATGATAGAACTTTTGGGGTCTGATTTAATCATCTGAATCAAAACTTGTTCAGATATTGTTGGGTTCATCTTTTTCAACTTTTCTAGGTAATGACATGTGTTTGGTGTAATAAGAAAGGTCTCTTGGCCACTAGTGGCAATGATGGCACCATCCGGGTATGGAATGTCACCAAGAAGCAATATTCACTGCAGCAGACCTGTGTGTTCAACAGATTGTAAGTGCTAACATTAGCTTTATTGTTTAACATTTTAAATGAGAGAATCCTAAATATGCCTCATCTTGGTTGTGTTAATGTAATCAAATTGTCATTAAAGTTTTTTGTTTTGGCTAATTTTTCATTTAGAATAGTCTTACTATATCTCCAGTATGTATTTTTAAATTTCCAGAATAGTGATTCAGAATATGTATTTTTAAACTACCTGGATAAATCTGGACTTACTCAGAATTCAATCAAGTCTAGTCTATTAGCAAATAATTGTTCACTTATATAACACAGCAGGCTAATTTTCCAAAAGTCTCTAAAGACTATTTAGGAATTAGAGTCTTTCTGTGTCAGAATGTAGCATCCTTTTATAGTTTTATAGCCAGCTTTATAGCCAGCTATAGGTATCTCTTTTCTGAGGACTTCCCTAGAGATTAAGCAAACTGGGATCCGTGTGCTCTGAATAATAGCCATATATACAACCTGTACAAAATCAGAGTGACTTTATTGACTAATTATGTATTGCATTAAATGATGAATAGTTTAAGAATCACTGGTTTACAATACTACATTTTTCACATTATGTCAAACACTAACAAATACTGCTAGCCCAGCTATTGAAATATAAGACTCTGCTATTATGTACTCTAGTCTATAGAAAGTCCTTATTTTAAGGTTTGGGGTTTAGTTTACTTATGGATGATGGGGATTAAAATTCCATACATATCTGTTATTTTCTAGGGAAGGGGATGCTGAAGAAAGCCTGGGATCACCCAGTGATCCAAGTTTCTCACCTGTTTCTTGGAGTATCAGTGGCAGATATCTAGCTGGGGCTTTGGAAAAGATGGTGAATATCTGGCAAGTTAATGGTAAGAGTCTTGTAAATGCTAGTAAATTACTGAAAGATACTTTTTTAGCAGCTGTTTACCAGCCTTTCTCTTAGCTTTCTGAGTCCAAACAATGGCTTTTCTTTACATTGAAACAACAATCTAGTCAACAACCAAAAAGCCATACATGATGTGCTTTAGGTTAGAGAGAAAGTGCTCAGTTCTAGACCTTCCTTTCTAGGAGTTTCAACCAAGCTGCTAGTTGTAAGCTAAAAGTTCTTTTCTTGTACTACTAAGTGTTCAGATTAGGGTTTGAGGAAGTAGTGATCACAGAATTTTAGGCTTTGTATTCTTTTAAATGCTTTATATATTTCTATTTTATTTGTTTCACAGATATAAAATCTTGTCAGTTTTTATTGTACCCTTCTAGAAAATAAAATAATTGTAATCTTGGGCTTATTAGTACTTTTGTTCATTTTTACATACTTGAGGGATAGCTGTTTTATCCCATACATTCCAGGAATAGCCAGTCTTAAATGCAGGTACATTTCTTATTAATTTTGTTTTCAGTAATTATTATGAAAGCACTTGTTTGACATTTGTATCTTGAGTATTTTCCTTTACTCTCTCCTCTATAAAGCTCCCATTTTGTTCCTATTAATAGTTACAGGAAAGTCTATTAATTTGGTAATTATATATAATATACAAATGAAGGATCTTGCCTTCTTAGTCTTATCAGTAGGCTATTAGGAAATTGGGAACTATTTTGAATTTATATTAGACTTAGTATTTATTTTAGTTCTTATTACTGTATTTAAGAATTAAGTAACAACTAGTTAACATTTTTCCACTTCTTAGGAGGAAAAGGATTAGTAGATATCCAGCCTCATTGGGTATCTGCCCTGGCTTGGCCAGAAGAGGGTCCAGCTACAGCCTGGTCAGGAGAGTCTCCAGAATTATTGTTGGTGGGACGGATGGATGGATCTCTGGGACTTATTGAAGTTGTTGATGTGTCCACCATGCAACGTCGAGAATTGGAGCATTGCTATCGAAAGGATGGTAAGTGACTGGACTTGTGTCTAGTTGAGAAAATTGACTTAGCTTTTGGTACTTGCTTTTAAAAATGCTGAGTCAATATTACTTTTGGCTTTGTTTTCTAAATTGTAAATTGTCCAGTTGGTGCTTTAATTTTAGTTACTAAATTGAAATGTATTTTTTTCTCCTAATCCCCACCACCCATCCCTGCCAAAATAAGAGCTATTAGTTTTATAATATATTGGTCGTTCATCCTTTGAGTATAAGTGATTTAATATTTATATTAGACTCCAAGTCTCTCTTGAAAGTTAGGACTGTCTAGAAGAGGAAAGATAATAATCATTGGTAGAATTGAAATTGTTAATAAATACGTAAATTGAGGAAACGGGACAAGGGCGGGGGTGCAATCCTGGTCTGGCAAGAAAGGATGGTCTACTTGCATTTCCTGTGTTCCCTTTGGATGTGTAGGCATCTTACTAGGATAGTTTTTGTTATTTATTTTTGGGAGTGGGGTAATTAACAAAATAGAGCAGCGTTGTTGTTGTTTTTTTTAATAACTTAGGTGTTTTTCTCTTTTTGATAGGTAATGCCTTCCTGTGGTTCAAAAATTTAAAAGTTTAAAAAGCTTTACCACCAAAAGTCTTTCTCCCATCCACCCAGTTTCCACGTCCACTCTACCTCCACAGATAATGTTTTTTATTCCTCTTGTAACCTTCTAGTATTTAACCGAAAGAAGGAAATATGACTATAGGTCATTAGAATAGAACACATTTAATAGAATATGGAAACATGTTGAATAGGGGCTATTAAACAAACAAGGAACAGGTGATTTGTGTGTTTTTTTGTTCTTTTTTTTTTTCTTTTGTCTTTTTTTAGGAGGTATCGGGGATTGAACTCAGGACCTCATACATGGAGAGCAGGGCCTCAACCACTGAGCTACATCTGCTCGCCAATGAGAGTTGGTTTTTTAGTTTGTTGGTTTGTTTTTAGGAGGTACCAGGTATCAAACCTGGGACCTCATGCATGGGAAGCAGGTGTTCAACCACTTGAGCTATATCTGCTCCTGGTAATTGTTTTCTATGACTTATTTTACTATTGTTTCATGGTAGAATCTGGCCCAAAAGGAAAGAATTTGATAAAATGACTTAAAATCAACAAGGAAATCCCATTTTTGTCTCTTTTATTGAATAACCACCTGAAAAAGCATCAAAGATTAAAAAAAAAAAAAAAAAGAGGTAGTCCTTTTTACTTATAAATAATACTTTAAAAGGGGATTACATGGAATCCCTACTTTAAGCCTACATTTTGTCTAAATACATTAAAGAGATGTTTGGAAACTTAGTTTCATTAGTTGCAATAGCATTTATGTTTCAGAGTCTTTATTAAGTCCAACAATGAATAACAAGTCTCCTTTTTCGTTTTGTTTTGTTTTAATCATATTAGTATCTATAACGTGCATTGCTTGGTTTAGTGAAGACAGACCATTTGCAGTGGGATATTTTGATGGAAAATTGTTACTGGGAACAAAAGAACCACTTGAGAAAGGAGGCATTGTGCTTATAGATGCACATAAGGTAAAGTATCTTTACCAAGTGACTTTTCCTAATTTTTACTGTAGTATTGCTTGATACTAGTTTCTTAAATTTTTTACATCAATCACTTATTTTTTGAATGTTGTTATTAAAATATAGTCTTTGGACCATTGTAGATGCATAGAAAAGTCAATGTAAGGAAAAAAAAAGTTAAGCCAATAAAGACGTAAAACCCAAAATAGTGAACTAGGAGCACCCTGGGAATGCTTCCTGTTCAAAATAACTCCCTGTTGATATTTCTCTTGCCAGAAATTCCACCTATGAAGAATGATTCCTTTATCTTAAACAGAAGTTGCCAATTCAATTGCTTATAGGGCCATCTAAGCAGAAACATAAATGCATGAAGCCAGGAGTTGGAATGTGTAGAGGAGGCTAAAAAAAAACCACAAAAAAACAAAACCAAAACAGAAGAGTATAGTGATGATAACCATTGAAACATAAAACATGTCCCAGATCACTTGTAAATGCTGTCCTGGTGTGAGGGGAACTTTTGTATATTTTTTAAAGTTTCTTTTTATTTTTTAAAAAATTTTGTAATAATTACCAGTCAGTAAAAATAACTCAGTAAAATATGCAAATGCCAATGAAAGATAAACATATCCCTTCTGAATTGGAATTTCATGTCATTCAGCTAACATTTATTGAGCTTTGAACACAGCAAATATTTATAATGCAGGCTTTATTAAAAGGTGAATGGGTCTAGTGATGGTGAGTGATATGACAGTATCTGATTTGCATAAAATGTTGATTTCAAAATAATTGAGTAATAGAAATGTAGGTCATAAATTATTGAATTTAAAATACTTATTTGTGCAAGGCACTATGAAAGAAGCATTACTGTTTTGTTTTGCTTTTCTCCCCCTACCATTTTAAGGATACGCTTGTTAGTGTGAAGTGGGACCCAACAGGTCATATTCTTATGACATGTGCCAAAGAAGAAAATGTGAAACTCTGGGGGCCTATTTCAGGATGCTGGTGCTGTCTACATTCACTCTGTCATCCATCTATTGTAAATGGCATTGCTTGGTGCAGCCTTCCAGGGAAGGGATCCAAGTTGCAGTTGCTAATGGCTACGTACGTTGTAAATTTGTGTGTGTGTGTATTAATTTTTATATTAATATATACTATTGTATTAAATATGGCTTCTCAGTAACCTTAAACAATGTTTTGCCATTTACTATTTTTGCAATGTGTAATACTATAAGATCACCTCAGAAAAAAAAAAAAAAGCAACTTTCTGGTATAAAATTTGATATGTAATCTTCTTATCTGAGCATGATGTTATTATAACATTGGTCCCAGTTGTATTTCTTATATAAGACTATAATATATCTACTACAAACAAATTTTTAAAATAATTTTGTGTTCTATCAGGTCTTGTTTGCTCTTAAAATATTTTTGCTTACTTCTGTATTTTGACATTTTGCTTTTATGTGATTTTTTTAAAGTGGCTGTCAGAGTGGCTTAGTATGTGTTTGGCACATTCCACAAGATACCACACTGACCAGTGTGACTAGTTCAGAAGGATGGTGGGACCAGGAATCAAATTGCCAGGTAAATGTTCTGGTGTTTTTGAAAACCTTATCTGAAACCATATGCCATCAAAGTTACCCTCCCTTGATTACTAAGATACTATTGCATCCCAAAAGGCGAGATCCATTAGGGAAATGTGTATGTTTGTCACACTTTTGTGAGCTCTCTGAATTAGTCTAACTTTGCATAAGTTAGAGATACCATTATTTCTTGTTAAAGGAAATTATTCAATAAATATAGTTTGATTATTGTGATGGTAATGGATATAATCGACCCTACAGATAGACCAGTCCTAAGGTTTAATCTTTGGTTCAGTGAAATAGGAACACCTGGTAGTACCCTTGTCCAAAGTAGCTTTATGCTGATACCAGAAATTCCACTATTAAAAATGATTCCTGGAGCGGGTGTAGCTCAGTGGTTGAGTACCTGCTTCGCATGTACAAGGTCCTGGATTCAATCCCCAGTACCTACTTAAAAAAAAAAAAAAATCCTTTAAATAGAGTTTGCAAATTTAGATGCTTACAAGACCATCTGAGAAAGAAGCATAAATTGATGAAGCCAGGAGTGGATGCTGTGGGGAGGATTAAAAAAACAAACAAAAACCAGAGGAGCAGAGGTTTCATATGAAGGGTGCAACTGCTACAGAGCTGTCGCCCCCCAAAAATGAAAGCCCAGTGTAACCAGCTTGTCTGTTTTTTTTTGTTTTGTTTTGTTTTTGCTTTTTGCTTGAAGCCAGAAATCCAGTGTCTGTTACTATGCTCTTTCATAACTATAAGGAGGAGGAAGCTTAAAGGCAGAGAGAGGAGGAACGGGAAGAGAGCTCACTAATGGGATATTCCACAGAAGTGGAGGTGGGAGCCCTAAAGATAAATCTGGTTTGTTTCTTATTAGTGCTTAGGAGCAGTCCTGTGAACAGGCCTTACCTAACCCATTTCTAAAATCCCATTTCTAAAACCTGCAGAGCACACATGTAAATTAGATACCATATGACATAACCATCAGCCAAAAAACCCAGCATCCTGTTCATATAGAGTCAGCACGTTAAATTCATAAATGTTAAAGACTAAAAACGAAAATTATGTAAAACTAAAATTAAAAAAATTAAAATCCAAGTTAAAAAGTGGAAGTCAAAATCTTCCTATCTCTGAGGAATAATTGGAACTTAAGAAATAAGTTATTTCTGACAATTTTCAGGGTAGGAAACTAGCTTGGAAGGGTTTCAAAAAAGATAAAACTCAGCTTCAGCCATGGAGAACCAGATTGATGTTTTGTTGTTTATTCAGTCAGGCTAACTCTTACAACAAATGTTGTCCATTTCCCACTCCCCAATTTTTTACTGAAATACAAAACTTCCAAGAAGGATCATAAATATTGTTTATAAACTGTTATAAACCTAGTTTATAAATTATGTTTGATTTTCAGTATATGTTAAAAATAAAAATGAATTGCAGGATGGATATAGGAAATCAGCAGGAGCCAAGTGTGTTTATCAACTGCGGGGACACATCACTCCTGTCCGGACTGTTGCCTTTAGTTCCGATGGGTTGGCCTTGGTGTCTGGTGGACTAGGTGGCCTTATGAACATTTGGTCTTTAAGGGTAAGAACATAGATTTTATTCTATGTTAAAAATTTTTTTTTTACATTAACTTAAATATATAAAATTAACCAATCCCAGGAATATTTTGTATAACAATATCTTGAATACTGAAGAAACTTTTTTTAGACTCCTTTGCCCTTTCATTCTTCTTAGTGATGATAAATATTTTTAAAGTCACCTTAGCCTTAGGAAATTGGGTAGTAGGCAAGCAATTGGGCATTGCTGAATTTTCCTAAAATAGATTTTAGAATCTAATTTTTGAGGTATAAATTTAAAATGTAAATAATAACTAAGGTTAGGTGATGTGTATTGATAAATATGTTTCACTTTAGGATGGCTCTGTCTTACAAACCGTTGTGATAGGCTCCGGAGCTATTCAGACCACAGTATGGATTCCAGAAGTTGGGGTAGCTGCTTGTTCAAACAGATCAAAGGTAATGTTGGAGTTGTATCAAATCACAGGGTTTAAACCTTTAAAGAATCTTACAAATCGTAATCCAAGCGTCTCATTTTAGAGAAGAGAAAACCAATAGCTAGAAAGGATTATTACTTGCCCAAGATAACGCAATTGTATGGTGGCAGAACCAAAGTCCCCTGATTTATAATCTAGTACTTTTCCTATTATAGCTCAGACTTTTGTGAAAATGCTTAATTAATGAACGATTTCATTTCCTGCAGAAGTTAGAAGGTGGATTTGGACTTTCTGTATGATTTATGAGACATCATTAAACTGTCTCAAAAGAATTGTTCCTGAAGAAAAGGACCATCCCAAAGACATTTAACTCAAGTGTACAAAATATAACTTGACTTTCAAATTTAATGTTCTAGTGAAAAAATACTAGCCCCTTCTTGTGAAGTAATTCTGTAATATGACATTATCCCCTGCAGTTTTGTTTTTTTTGTACACTTAAAGAGTAGAGCCAGTGTACTTCTTTGGCTTATATTTTATGTGGTTAAGTGATATTAAAATAGAATTATAAACCCGTATGAATAGTGGTCTACTGGAGGTAAAATTTAGAAACAGACCCTATGCAATAGTAGCCTGTGTAGAATAAACCAAAGAGCCAGAGTTAAAATGCTGCTTTGTTGTGGACATGTCTCTCAGTAGACCAACAGTAATACTTCCTCTAGTCTGTCTGTGGCTGTGTCAGATTTTTTTGGAAATATTCTAGATACCTTGACCTACAAGCCCTGTGAAATAGCAAATAATTGACATTGTCTCTTTAAGAAGGATCAGTTAGTCCTAGGTGGTTCACAAATTTTTTGATTATTTCTCATTCCTTCATTTTTACTTAGACAAAATTTAGGACATTTTGATCCATAGGCATTAGAAGTACAGCATAGAATGTCAAAAATTAAAAAAAAAAAAAAAAAAAGTGTTTAATGTAATTAATGGAAAAGAATTTCTACGATGTGAGTGGTGATAAGGATTATATCTTTTATTTAAACAAATGTATCATGTGGCGTGATTTATTTTCAACCAGGATGTTTTGGTCGTGAATTGTACAGCAGAATGGGCTGCTGCCAATCATGTCTTAGCGACCTGTAGGACAGCACTGAAACAACAAGGTGTTCTGGGATTAAACATGGCTCCTTGCATGAGAGCATTTCTGGAACGGCTGCCCATGATGCTTCAGGAGCAATATGCCTATGAAAAGGTAACATTATACTTGTGCCTAGAGATCCACAGATGCCTCAGCCTTTGGAATTTGAATTACAACTTTGATTTTATCCTTGAAGAACATGAGGTCTGAGGAAAATAAGGGAGGCTATTTAGGCAAAATCAAATGAAATGTCATGCCTAAAACAGTTGTTCACTAATTCTAAGGCTATTCTCACTTTATTTTAGTGAATGTAAAATAAAAAATAAACCCCAAATTTGTATAGTGTTTCTATAATTCTTTTTCAGATTATTTATTCACTCCAAAACTTCTTAAAATACCTATGCCTCAAAGTATCATCTGCCCTTTTCTGACCCATGTATCTATTTTTGTGTGGTTTTGCCACCCCACAGTTGGGGGGGGGAGTGGATGTGCGTGGCATCCTCTCCACTTACCAATGGAACAAGGAATTATGGAATTTGGACTACAGTTGAGTACCTGTGGTCAAGGCCGTGATCCTAAAGTGTCATGTCTTTCAGCCTTCAATAGTCACAGGGTGCTGCCACTAGGTAGAGCTCTTTGGGTGTTGTTTTTTTTGTTTGTTTCTGTTTTGCCTAGCTACATTAATATAATCAGCTGTTGCTGCACCCAGTTAATTTCACTGAGGCATTTACCCAAGTTTTCTTTTCTGAATCACTTATTCTTTCACAGTGTTGTTCTACTACCCAAGGAAGTATCATGTAAGAAGGAAAGATTTTCCTTTAATGGCTTTTAGGGTTCTCTTGGCAAAGGAGAAAATATGTAAAGAAAGTAGGTCTCCTAGGTTTGGTTATCTGCTTGTTTTTTTTGTTTTGTTTTTTTAATGAAGAAAAACTGTAATGAAAATATGCTAAATGCAGTGTGATATCCAAGATTGGATCCTGGAACAGAAAGGGCTATTTGCAGGGAAACTAGGGAAACCCAAATAAAATCTGTGGTTTAGTTAATCCTACTGTACCAATGTTAATTTCTTAGTTTTGATACATGTACTGTAGTTATATACGATGTTAACATTAGAGGGAGCTGATGAAGGAGAATTCTTTGTACTCTCTCCACATCTCTCTATAAATCTAAAATTATTTCAAAATAAAAGTTTTAAAAAGTAAACTTAAAAAAAAAATTACTATTACAGGCTTTCGGAATCCAGTAGATTAACCTAGAATATTTGGCACAGGCTCATCAACATTACGTCCTTGCATTTCCTCTTAGCCTCACGTAGTTTGTGGCGACCAGCTTGTTCACAGCCCCTATATGCAATGTCTGGCTTCCCTTGCTGTGGGGCTTCATCTGGATCAGCTGTTATGTAACCCTCCAGTGCCACCACACCACCAGAACTGCCTCCCTGACCCTGCATCCTGGAATCCAAATGAGTGGGCCTGGTTAGAATGTTTCTCTACCACCATAAAAGCTGCTGAAGCCCTGACCAACGGAGCACAGTTTCCAGAATCTTTTACTGTTCCTGATCTAGAGCCTGTTCCAGAGGATGAACTTGTATTCCTAATGGTAAATGTAATACGAGCGGCTATTATTGGCAGCTAGATTGTATCATGGGCGTTTGGCATGTAGCAGACCCTCAATAAGTATTTTCTAGCTTGAATAGCTAGAAGCATACCCTTAGAAACTAGAAAATATTTTGCTTTCAGATAATCACTTTCAATCGGACAACAGGACTCTACAGTGACAAGAATTGATTATATAATAACTGTGGAGCTCTTGTAAACGTGCTGGCTCTCAGTGACATAGTCCCATATTCTTTTGTCCTTAGGTGCCTTGTTAGTGCTTTATATGTATATACTTTATCATCTTTTCCTATTCATCTTGTGAAATTTTTGCCACATATAAATTCTAAATTATTTGGCACTTCACAATCATGTCTTTAATCAACATCAAAGAAGAATACAGAAGAGCATTTTAGCTGTCATTTCTTTTTGGTTGTATGTGAGTGTGGCTATAAAAACTGACATAGATAAAATTCTTGTATAGATTAGTGCAGGCCAGAACTTGATCTTACAATCCCTTTACTTAGCTAATATTTATATATACAAACATTTAACTTTGTAAATACAAAAATAATATGAAACAAAAAGAAAAAATGAGTTAGGGAAAATTATCTAAATAATAGAATATTTTAATCAGTAAGTGTCCTTCCAAGCCCATTTGACCCAACTCTTTTGTTTTGGAGATGAGGAAACTAAAGCCAGAAAGGTGACATGACCTGTCCCAGCTACACAGAGAGTTCACGGGAGCAGTGACCCCTCATATAACATTGTACCTGTGGGTGCTCAGAAAACAAAATGGTTTCATTTGAATCACCAATAATGTAGTGATAGTGTAGTGAAAGTGTAAAGGGAAATAATAACTGAGTAAAATCCAGTTTGTCTTGATTGCAAAACTGCTCTTAATTTCTCATAATATTACTATGTTGGGGGTGGAGGGAGATACAGTTATTAGTTAAGAACTGATAAATCTTGACTGCAGGATTGATCTTGATGTGTGTCCTTTCTTGCAGGATAACAGTAAATGGATTAATGGCATGGACGAGCAGATTATGTCTTGGGCAACCTCTAGACCTGAGGTCAGTAAAAATGGAAGATAATTTTATGGTGGTTCTCAGTAAATCTTTTGATTCTAAATGTCTTTGTGTGCCCCATGTCTCCCATAGAGGCTGGCACACACTTGGTACTCAATGGAGGCTTGTTTGAATAAATGGATGAAACTAATTTTAGATGATTGTGGCTTTCTAGGACTGGCATCTGGGAGGTAAATGTGAAGTCTATCTGTGGGGTGCTGGCAGGCATGGACAGCTGGCAGAAGCTGGAAGAAATGTAATGGTACCTGCAGCTGCACCCTCATTCTCACAGGCTCAGCAGGTAATGAGTAAAGAAATGGAGAAACCTGGGAACTGAGAATTCCACATCCCTCAGTGTCAGTAACTTACTGTGGGATAAATCTTGTCCATTTCATAGTCTATTGTGAGGAATCACAAAAGAAAGTCTTGATATACAGCCTCCAAATAAGTGTCGTTGCCTCCCCCCCACCCCCACCCCCATGGCTCCCACATCTGTTTGCTCATTGTTTTTTTATTATTTTTTTATTTTTATTTTTATTTTTTTTTAGTTAATAACGCCAGCTTTTATTGCTCTGGGTTAAACCAGTGCGGGTGGGACCTGGGGAGGACAGGGGGACACGGGAGGCTGGCAAAGGCGCTCTCCAGGCTGTCGCTGGTACCCTGCTCGTGGCCGTGCCCGCTCGGCAGTTCCTGGTGCCACCCAGTCATGGGAGAGGCTCCTCCTCCCCACGGCGTAGCCGGCGGGGTCCCCTGCACAGACCTAGCACCAGTGCTGGCAGCTGCGCCTCTAAGAGGGCGCCTTGCTGGAGGAGGCCGCCCTCTTCTTCTTGGCCGCCGGGGCCTTCACCAGCACCAGCTTCTTGGGTAGGCTGCTGCTGCTGGCTTTCATCACCATGTCGTGCTCGGTCTTCTTCCTGATTCCACAACGCTCGAGTTCTTGGGGGCGATAAGACGGCCGCCCTTTCTTGGGCCCGGCTCCCCTCGGAGGCCCCCCGCCACCTTGCTCTTGGCGGGCTTCTGCGCCTGAAACTTGCGCTGCCCTTGCGCCGTGACCGCGCCTCTGCTCATTGTTTTTGCTCATTGTCAGCTTGTTGCTTTTGCTCGATATCTGCGCTCTTGGTCTGCTCATCGTTTTTTGCTCATTGTCTGTTTTTTCTTCAGGAGGCTTTGAGAACCAAACCCAGGATCTCCCATGTGGGAGGTGGGCATGCAACTGCTTGAGTCACATCCACTCCCTGCTCGTTTTAAAAAAAAAAAATTCTCTATTTTATTTTAATTTTTTCCCCCTGAGATGGCTCCCTCATCTGTTTTACTTGTTGTTTGTGCTCACTGTCTACTCATGTTTTTTTTTGTTTGTTTGTTAGGAGGTACCGGGAACCAAACCCCGGACTTCCCATGAGGGAAGCAGGTGCTGGACTGCTTGAGCCACATCTGCTCCCCGCAAATAAAAGTTTTGTAAGGTTTTTATTAGACTTAACTAACTTCCCTTAACAAATTTCTAAATTTATCTTGTTTCTTGTAATGAATAGCATCACGATGCATTAGGACTGCCTGTTAACAGACTTATAGACATTTATATACTCCTAATTAGAGATTCTTTCTTTGGGGCCATAAACTACCTAGGATCTCTAGCCAGATTTAATTGAAACATACCCTCCCCCCAAACTTCTATTAATCATGGTGCTTATATTGCCAAACCCCTCTTGTGGCCACGCTTTTTTTCTTTCTTCTGTTTCTGTAAGTCCCAGACTACTCTTTCCTGTGTATAACTCTTCCAGTTTCTTGCTAACCTCTAGTTCAGTCTTTAATCTTTCCCCATAACCCTTTCCTCTCTCTTCTTTCATCTATTTTGTCGCTAATGTTATTATTTAAACTGCACAATTGGCTGAAATCTCTGTAAATAATACAGTTCTAAACTATCTTAAATTGTCAATGAGTCTAACATATCTTCTTGGTTAGGTAAGTTGTTTTATAAGAATCAAGGGCTTGTAGGAACCCACAGGTATATGGATCCTTCCTCTTTAGCGAATGGATAAAATAATTGATAAAGGTATCTTAGGTATACATTGAATCATTTCAAAATTTGGGTGTTAAAGCTATATAATAAAAGATAATATATTATATTTAATTATATGTTTTTATATTAGGTCATATGTGGTCAGAATTGTACATTTGTCATCCAGGCCAATGGCACAGTGTTGGCTTGTGGGGAAGGAAGTTACGGCAGATTAGGACAAGGAAATTCAGATGACCTTCATGTGCTGACAGTTATTTCAGCCTTACAAGGTAAAATTCTCCTTAATTAAAAGCTGATCAGAAACTATATCTATAGCGGGGACTCTGAACAAGGGGTCTGTGAGGTTGAATTGAAATTCAAAAAAACATTTTTGTGGGGATGTGTTGGTGCGGGTATGATATATTTATTAAATAATACACAGTGTAGTATGGACTTAGTAAGGGGTACATGGTTTTCACCTGACTGGCAAAGGGGTCCATGGAACAAAAAAGGTTAAGAACCCCTGATCTATAGGAATGTTTGCTTATGTTGGAACTCAAACTCAATCCTTTGCTAGATAAAGCCATATAATATTTTCACTTCTTTTTTAATTCTTTCTTAGGTATAGGTAATTTAAGCATGTGTACAGCCTTATTTTCCATATTTTAAGCTATATTATTTTGCAAGTTATTTATCATAACAATGCTAGAATTCAGCAATATAAATAACTTTTTGAGATCCACTGAAGATTAAAAACAAATTCCTTAAAATTGTAAAACTATAATTAGGCAGCTATTAATAGCAGTAGCAATCATGTATGTGTTTCATTAAAATGAAAAATCAGTTTATATGGAAATATGCAGATATGCTCAAGATTTTAGAGGGAATCTCTGTCAGAGTTCTCCGTGACTTGGAGAAAACACCTCTGGAGAAAACACGGTAAGAGGCTTTGGCTTGTTCCTTAAGTGAGCTCTGACTGACTCTTGAAGCCTACAAAGAGAGCAAAGAGGGTTTTTTGTGGGGTTTTGTTTTTTAAGTAAAAGAATATAAGTAACAGTGAATTCAGAACAAATTCCTGAGAAGCTCTAATTTCTGTTGTGATCTAATGTGATGAGCACAGCAGTGGTGGAACATGGACTGGGTTCCTATCCAGTTCTACATTTTGGCTCTGGACTTACATAGCTACTAGACCTCTTTGTGACTCAGTTTCCCCAATTATAAAGGTGGGGTTGATAGTAGTATCTGCCTCATGGGTTCTTTGTGAAAATAGAAAATGAGATAATCCAAGTAAAACATTTATAGGAGTGTCTAAAACATAGTCATTGATGACTACTACTGATGCTATCCTCTTTCTCCTTCTCCTGCTCTTCCTTGTCATCATCATTTTATGTGACTATTTGCTAAGTTATGGCAACAAATTTGACTTAAAATTAAAGATTTAAAAAAAAATTTCTCCAGTGCCATTTTGGAATTTTTTTATTCTAAGGGTATTCTATATCTGCTGCAAATGAAGAGAGGAGTTTTAACATCCAATGAGTCCTCTTGGGTTTCTGTTCCATTCCAGGCTTTGTGGTGACCCAGCTGGTGACTTCCTGTGGTTCTGATGGACACTCGATGGCCCTAACTGAAAGTGGGGAGGTCTTTAGCTGGGGAGATGGTGACTACGGCAAACTCGGCCATGGAAACAGTGATAGGCAGCGGCGGCCCAGGCAGATCGAGGCCTTACAAGGAGAAGAAGTGGTGCAGGTCAGAAAGGATATGGATAAATTTATCTTTGAATGTAAACATACTGGTTGTTGAATAGGGTACTTAAATTTAGGAAATGGGAGATAGTAGTAAAAAAATATGTTATACATCATTAAGAGATGTACTATATTGGGCTGTACAGATTCATTCTTAAGCTTGTCAGCAAATTGGAATGAGCTTTGGTATAAGAATGGTGTCCTTTTTTTTTTTTTTGAGCCAGCTGGTTGACCTGGGCTGGGATGGCTGCAGGTGGCTGGAAGAAACACTATAATGTTTAGCTCCTGCCACACAGTTCTTAATACATGAATAAATAGAAGGCTTTGCTTTCAGTCTATCATTATTGTCTACAAAGGCTGAGATAATTTGCATTTTCTGGAAAATCAAATAGTGTTGTAAAATTGCATAGTGACAAAAAAAATTGCATAGCACCTTAGATTATAAAGAATATCCCCAGCCATTATCTCATTTAGTCTAGATCATCTCTACACAGCTGAAAACTAGCAACAGTTCTTGCAAGATATGCTGCTTAGCTTGGTCTTCCTGAAGATGGTGTAGATCAGACTTGGGGGAGCAGGAAAGCCACTTGAACAGATAGAACATACTGGTCTTAAAGATCCTGAGTTGTGTTCAGTAGAATTTGTTTAAAATTAATTACTATATTAACAACCAAACAATGACAGATTTCTTTCTTTGTAATCCCTCTTAAAAAATGTTTTCTCCCTGGTTCTATCTGTAGATGTCTTGTGGCTTCAAGCACTCAGCAGTGGTAACTTCAGATGGCAAACTGTTTACCTTTGGGAATGGTGACTACGGTCGTCTGGGTCTTGGAAACACCTCTAACAAAAAACTTCCAGAGAGGGTGACTGCATTGGAGGGATATCAAATTGGACAGGCATGGAATAAGTCAATAATACTGCTCTATCTGATCATAGTTTCTTATTTCATCTGTGTGTGCTTAGACACTCTCCTTTTAGGAAGACCAGTATCATTAGTTGTGCCTGACTTCATATACATTTGTTTGGCCTAATTGATATATTTTTCCTGATGTTTCCCAATATGGAAATTCACATTTTAGGTCAACTTTATCATATAAACAAATAAACAATGCCCCTTAATTTATGATGTGAATATTTTAAAATATTTTTAAAATTCCCTCCATAAAGTACTCATATCTTGACGTAAAACCTTTAAACAATGCTTTTTTGGAGGGTAGGAAGTGGTGGGGAGGGGCTTCTATCTTGTAGCCTTGAGTTGGATGGCTGAATTGCAGCATCATTGGTAACTACTCTTCTTAAGCTGTAATTGTCTCTGTTCTGTACACATTGAAAGTGTCTCTTAACAAGGACATAAGATATTTTTGTCTTTTTCCATATCATCCTCAGACTGCCTGCTGATATGAGTGGGTGTTTTTGAGTTATATTTACTTTTTCCTTTTCTTTTGTGCTCTCTTGATTCTGAGTTAGCCACAGGTATTTGAAGGATCGCACTCTGAAGAAAAAATATGGTTTTCGTTTGTGGACATTAGAAATTATTTCTTAATGACAAATTTGGCTAACAATTTTAAGATGGCCCTGAAGCCAGTAAAAATCTTTGGAAACATAGCTGAATTTTTTACTGAAGTGGGGGAAAAAGATCCCAGAAAACAGGGGTACATGTGTTAGGTTTTGTAATTTGCCTTACTGAAAACCCTCTTATTTCCCCAGGTGGCCTGTGGATTAAACCACACTTTGGCAGTGTCAGCAGATGGCTCCATGGTATGGGCTTTTGGAGATGGGGACTATGGAAAACTAGGCTTAGGAAATTCCACTGCAAAATCTTCACCTCAGGTCAGTATTCTCTTTAATCTAGTCTTTCAGATAGATAGTTTTCATCTATGTCAGTACCTCTTTTCAGTTGGAAATAATTTACCTTTAACATTTTTGATAATTCATAATGAATTTAGAAGCTTCTGTTGCTTATTCTTGAATGTCCAACATTCTAGATCTTGATTTTAAATAAGCCTTTAATAGCTAAACTGGATATAATAACTGCAAGGCTAAGCCTCTATCCATGGAAGCCTGAACACCGTGGGACCACTTCCTATATAGAGAAGTAGTTGTTAGAAACATATCTCCAGGATGTCTTACAGAGCCACCCTTTGTAGCTCTCTGCTTGCAGTTGCCATCTCAGGTTATTATTACCACTGAATTATATAGATACGTTTCTCCTTTTACAAAAACAATATAAAGGAAGTAAAGTGCATAAAACAAAAAAAAATTTAGGGAGCTATTATTCACATTATAGAAGGTTTCTTGGCTCTGCAGAAGACTCCCTGTATAGTCTTCTGTGTGGATTTTCCTAACACCTTTAACAAGCAGCGTGATTTACAAATGTTCAATTTATATTCAACTTCAGATTTACCATCATATGTAATCTGTGACATCTTGATAGCTAGACTGGTTGAATATTCAGCTAGGAATGCAGAGAGCCAGGAAAGCCCTCTCTGGGGAACATATAGAGCAGCTATTATCAGCACTGAAAGCTGAAAAAGTTGAACTAACAGGGAGCAAGCTTTACATGGTCTTCTTTAAAAGACCATGGGATTCTCTTTGGTCTCTGTTACCTAGTGGAATGCTTCTATTTCACCAGTTAGTCACCCCTTCCCCCAAATTCAGGTAGTTTGCAAAGCAGTAGGAGAAAAGAATATTTAGGAATGTGGATTTAGATAGAAACATGTAGGTGACTATTAGTGTTTTATTGGAAGATAGTCCTTGAGTGTATACATGTCAGTTTGGCTTAGGTAGGCAAATGCAGGTTTTTGTTTTTTTTTTTTAAAGCGTGTGCCTTATACTTTTATTTTGCAGAAAGTTGATGTCCTTTGTGGAATTGGAATAAAAAAGGTTGCTTGTGGAACTCAGTTTTCTGTTGCATTGACTAAGGATGGTCATGTGTATACCTTTGGTCAAGGTAAGGCATTTTTGTAACTTATATTGCTTATTTTGATTATCCATGTGTGGTAGAAACATTTATCTTCTAGTTTTATAGAAAGTGCTCTAAATTGAGTCATTTTTAGTGCTGGCTGGTGAGTGGCCGCTGTGACCCTCATTCATTAGCTACTTTTCTTCTCCTCTTTCATGGACTTTGTAGGGTAACTCCCATCCCCAGCGAATGGCCCCTCATGCCAGAGCCTTCACTCTTGCCAAAAGAGTCCCTGCCAAGGCCCTTCCTGCTGCCACTGCCACAAATTCTGCCTTGACCACTGAACTCCTCTGCATCCTGCCTCACTCACCAGCCCTTCCAGGGATTTAGTGTTCAGATCTTAGGAATTGGAGAAATTCATGGGCATTCATTGTCCAAATCTTGAATATGTTCATGACCCAAGCATCCACAGTGGGTCTTCTTAGCAATAACATCTCCCTCTTAAGTGGAACTTCTTTGCAAGTTGTAGTGACTGAGGGTATGTGAGGCAGGTGTGAAGAAGAGGGAAAAGGAAACCACGACTGAAGTTTCCGGTCTTGAGCAATGTCACTGACTGAGGACAGGTTGCTGGTTTGGGGAAAACAGATAAGGTAGTTTTACTCATGTTGAATTGGAAGTATATGCTCTAAATATATGTATGGGAATTTGGATCTGGAACTCCAGAGAGATTCCTTATAAGATGTAGGTTTGGAATGCTAACTGCATAATGGTGGTAGTTAAATTCATATTAATAGGATCTAAAAAATTTACAGGGAGGGTATAGAATGAAAAAAGAAATGGATAGAACTGTGGGGAATATGACTAAAGGGCAAGTTAGCACAGGATGAGACTTGGGTAAAAGGGTTTTGAAAGGGGTGATAAGAGGGGTAGCTGGTAAGCCAGGATAGTACAGAGTTCCTCATGGTTCGGGAAGAGTTGAGGACATATTTTCAGAGGGTTACATAGAGTTCCTGTGGGCTGGATCCTGAGAAGAGGCCACTGTATTAGGCCCATAGGAGCTAAAGCGCATGGCTTTTGAAAGCACAGGTTCAGTTCAGTGGGGAGAATGGAAGTCGGGCTGCAGGGGGTGGCCAAGCCAAATGGGCCTAGAGATATGGAGCAGCAGTAGCTGGCCTGCACTTAGAAATTTGGTAGCAAAGACAAGGGAAGAAGTTGGCTGGTAGTTTGAGGATAAGGCAGGTTGAATGGCATCTTTTAGGGGATGCAAGAAACTTGAGGGCTTTTGTGAGCTATGTGCTGATCCTTTCAAATAGGATATTGGAAGAACTTCTTGGTTTGCATAAGCTGCTGATTTTCGACTTGTTTTTATGACTAAAGGAAACCATGACATTTTGCAAAGAAATAGTTTTGAACTTTCATTCACTCGAATGAATTGCCAAAATTATAGTAGCTTTTGTCCCAATGAGTTATGTGCGTCATTGCCGTTCCTCCATAAAAAGTTAAATGACTCTTTAAGAAATATAAAAGGTCTGTATTCCATAATATTTTCTCTTGTGTTTTTTCAGATCGCTTGATAGGCTTGCCCGAGGGGCGTGCTCGCAATCATAATCGACCACAGCAGGTCCCTGTCCTGACTGGAGTGGTCATTGAAGATGTGGCAGTTGGAGCTGAGCACACACTTGCTTTGGCATCTACTGGAGATGTATATGCCTGGGGGAGCAATTCAGAAGGGCAGGTAAATATCCATCTTGCTTGCTGCTCACTCATGTTCCAGAAAGCTGACAACATTTGAAAAAGGTATATATTAGGAAATCTGTAGCGACTGTCACAGTGCCCCAAGCACATCACTTTTCCGTGGGACTTATTATTTCATGAGTCCAGTTATGCATATCTTTTTCTTGGTTGTGGGGTTGTGGCCAGATAAATACTACATACATTAAAAAGTGCCTGACACATATTAAGCAGCACAATATAAGTATTTGTTGTTACTATCATCATCATCATCATCATTATGGCTACAATATTATTTTTCTATTCTAGGGAACAAGAATGATTATTAAGTTTCTGGCTTGAGCAACTGGGGTGACTGATAGTGCAGTTTACTGAGATGAAAAAGACTGGGAGAGTAATGGAGGGTTTTCTTGGGGAGTGGGGGATTGGTTTAAAGATCAAATGTTTTGATTTAGACAAATTATATTTGAAGTGCATTTTAGACACCAGGTAGTGATGCCAAGAGAATGGTTGCATTTATGAGCCTCAAGGCCAGGAGTATGATTAGTACTGAAGACCCAAGGTACTTGTGGGAGTTCTCAGCAAATACATGGTACTTAAAGCTGAGGTCCAGATGAGAGCACCGATAGAGAAGGGGATCCAGGCCTTAGGCCTGGGGCACATGAATGTCTAAAGGTTGGTCAACAGAAGCTAGAGAGGAAGGTAGATGCTATAAAAGCAAGTGTTTTAAGAAGTAAGAAATGACATGTTTGTGCTGCTTCAGAAAGGTCAATCAAGATGAGTTAAGGAAGTGACGGTTGGATTTGCAATCTGGAGGTCTATGTGGATGCCAGTGATGTTGACAATAATGATAATATTTCTTCAACTCAAAAATGTGAAATTATTAGAATTTGTAGTTCTGTGTTTTCATGAAACCCAAAACAAGGAAGGATAGCAGACCAAATCTGTATTTACTAAGCATGATGGAGATTTGCTTCCCTCAAGGGTGAGGTATGTAGGGGCTGAAACAAGTCACTCTTGGAAGAGCCACACATGAGATTAAGTTCAGGGAACATCAGTTCTGGAAAATGGAAAGAATGAAACAATATATTTTATAACTTGAATGATGTACAAAATATATTTGTGTTTATGTGGAAAGTCTTGTCACCTCCATTATTCAGAGGAGTAAACTGAGCCTCTGAGAGTTTGAGAAAAGACTCAAGACATTTATGTTTTCAGAATCCTCTGTTTGTGGAGGAGGGGAAAGGCCTTTGTGGGAGATGACTGCTAAAAAGCAGTGACTTTCAACCCCATGTTCAGAGCCACCTCCCCATCCTCCATAAATCTTCTCTGGGTCTGGCTAACCCAAGAGCCAGGCTCCTCAAGTACAAGCTTCAGTATTATTCATAGCAGCCTCAATTTGGCTCCTGTGGTGTCCTCATCATTACATCAACAGATGGGAAAGCTGGTCATCATTGTGATTGCACGTTGTCTTAAATGAGAGAAGAGTTGATGTTGACTCCACCTTTGGGAGTTCCCCAACAGAGCCTTGTTCCCCAACAGAGCCTTGACATGATCCTTTCTGGTGATGTTGAGATGCTTAGTTACCCAAACACTGGGTATCCCACCCTGATCCTAAAAAGAGAGATCAAGAGATAAGAATCTGCTTCTGTGTGTCTTTTATATATATATATATATATAGATAGATAGATAGATAGATAGATATATGAATTTATTGTTACATAGGCAATCCATGTTAAAAATCAAGGTTTCAATTTTGTTTTTAGATAAAAGCTCTACAGATCATTTTCTTCTTTTTTAACTGTCTAAGAATTCATTTTCTCTCACGGAAGTGGAATCCAAGTATGCATTCTGTCATTAAGACTCATCTGCTAGGGAAGCGGCTGTGGCTCAATCAGTAGGGCTCCCGTTTACCATATGGGAGGCCCCGGGTTCGGTTCCTGGGGCCTCCTGGTGGGGGCAGGCCCGCCCGCACAGCGTGGTTGGCTGACCCAGCGAGCACAAGCAGCAAGGGGGGGGGGGGGATAAATGAATAAATAAATAAAAAATCTTTTTAAAAAAAAAAAAAAAGACTCATCTGCTAGATTTAGAATGGCCTTGTTGCAACTTAGTTTTTAAGAGACAGTCAGTCTGAGCTGTGGAGGCTGTTATGATAGAGAAAATCAGAATTTATTTCATTATTTTAATGATGTTGCTTGGTACAGATTTCGTTAACTTATATCTGTTACCATCTAAGACAAATTTCATTATCTTGGCTTTCTCTCTCGTCCTTTTTCTAATTGAACCTCTGTGATTCATAATTGATTCCCAGCTTGGCCTAGGCCACACCAACCACGTCCGAGAACCAACCCTGGTAACAGTTCTACAAGGGAAAAATGTTCGGCAGATTTCAGCTGGTCGCTGCCACAGTGCCGCATGGACAGCGCCACCTGTCCCACCAAGAGCACCAGGTGAGGGATGAAATACCCATGCTCCTGCAGCCTCTTTTTCAGCAGTACCTAGGTGTACTGTCTGCTTGCCAGCTTCAGACTACATCCAGGCATTATGAAGCCTTCAAATCTTCCCCCATACAACCAAAGCATTCTTTGTGCAACCAGCTCTGTAAACAGTTTCATAGCAGGCAGTTCTCTTGCTGACTTCATTCAAATATTTATACTTTCAGAGCAGCAACTGAGCATTTTTTTATATGAAAGAAATGACAAATCACAGGTTTTTTTAAGGCTTATTAAGAATAAAGATTAGGGGAGCAGATGTGGCTCAAGCAGTTGAGTGACTGCTTCCCACATGGGAGGTTCCAGGTTCAGTTCCTGGTGCCTCCTAAAAAAAGGGAACAAATAAACAACAAGCAAAACAATTCGGGGGAGGAACCTTAGGGAAGCCGATGTTGCTCAGTGGTTGAGCACCGGGTTCAATTTCCTGTCTCCAGTACCTTAGAAAAAGAATAAATATTAAAAGCCTGAAACAATTTGTCAAATTCCTCACCCCATTTAACTGTTTGAAAACATGATGTTGTTTATATATTGACACAGCAAATAAAATTGCTGCCATTTTACTCTAGCATATAGCAGGACTAGTGGGCTATTTCTAGCTTTTTTGTTTGTTTTCTTTTTTTAATTTATTATAAAATCCTTATAGATCTACAAAAAGATAAGAAAAAAATATGAATGAGTATTTATGTACTTAATATCCAACTGTGTAGCCTCTCTGGATCCATCTTCCAGTCTCCATAAATGTAACCATTACCCTAAGTGTGGCATTTATCATCTTTATGCATTTCTTCATATTTGGGCTATTACCTATCTAGGCCTTCAAGCCTTTTCAACCATCCTCTTGTGTTGTAATTTTCCATGAAGCCAACTTGTGCCTGAGAGATCAGTATCCTCTTCCTTTTTTGCTAATCTCCCTACTTCATTGTCCTTGGGGAATATTCCCCATAGAGCTTTTCTTCCTTTCAGATACTTTAGGAGAGTGAAGTGAGACTGCTAAGTAGATTCCAAACAAGCAGGAGATGGTTTCTAGTTAACAGAATCCAGAATGAAACAGTGCTGCTTATGCACTAACAATTTCAATGACTCAGAACGCCTCTTGAGCTTCCAGAGGAATTCACTTCTATTGCAGGACAGAGGCTGTACACAATATACAATGTCGTGGTTAAAGGTTCAAAGTCTTGCAGCCATATTGCCAGGGTGAATCTTGGCTCCTCCACTTATGACCTGTGTGATCTTGAGATTCAATTTCCTTGTCTGTAAAATGAGAGTAGTAATTGCACCTTTTTCAAAGTATTGTAGGAGCAAGTGAACCAATTCTTATAAAACTCTTCAAACAGCATCAGAGACATAGAAAGTGCTCAATAAATGTTAGCCTTTATTAATAGTGGTACTATTACCTCTAGGAATTGAGTTGTACAAATCTTTATTTACAGGAAACTCAAGTATCTTGTATCTTGAGTATCTTATTTTTATTCCTTAGTGTATTTTTATAAGAGGATAGCATGTATGATGTATGTAGTTCTTGTACTTGTAGTCTTTGCTTCTACAGAATTCTTATTCTTATAATAAAAAGCCTTTGTGATGCATGTATCCATATCTTTCATTCTATCATGGCCAATTTCTGTCATATCCCTGCTGAGGGGGGAGGTAACTGCTCAGTTTCCCATTTCCACTTTCCAGAACTGCCTACCTGGTCCTGGGCAACACCTTGTATTACTGTGAAGATAGGAATGATCAAAAATGAAAGGAAGAATTTAGTTTTGGGAGGGGGGAGGGGGAGGAACTGTTTTAAAGTATTACATTGAATTAATCTAGGTGGGGGGGGTGGGGGTATCATTCTTTCAACTTCTCTGTGAGTTTGAAATTTTTCAAAATACTAAAAAGGAAAGGAATACACTTTCTTTTACAAACACCTATTTGTTTTCTGGGCTAGGTGTGTCAGTACCTTTGCAACTGGGCCTGCCCGATGCAGTCCCCCCACAGTATGGAGCTCTGAGGGAGGTGAGCATACACACTGTGAGGGCCCGGCTCCGGCTGCTTTACCACTTCTCCGACCTCATGTACTCATCTTGGAGGCTACTGAACCTCAGCCCCAACAATCAGGTAACATGCTGGCTTGGGAAGCAGTGCCAGTGAAGTACTTACCAGGTCACAGGACCTTTCTTTCAGAAAGAACTCAAAAAAATTCTTTCATGGCCAATACTTCCTTTACCCTCAGCACCCAAGAGAAGTAAAAAAGGCAACAATTCTGTTAGCAGTTTATTGCTGGTTTGGGGACAGTCCAGATATTGGTGATTGTGCTGCTGGACACACAGTGGTCTTCATATACCTTTTGGTTTGTTGAAAGCTCAAGGAAGTATGAATGACTAAGTATATATTTTCTGCAAAGTCTAATCCATGATTTTAAAACTTCAACACCCTAAGCTCGTAGAACCACAGTCTGAAGCAGTTAGATCAGAGACATTTAGGGGACTTTTTGCCATCCTTACAAGTGAACATTCTGGTCCTGTGGAGGAGAAAATAAAGTAAATTTGGCTGAATTTACTGTTTTTATACAACACTCTAGTAAATTTAGGACAAAAACAAGCTATTTTTGTTTGTCTATTTGTTTAATGTGTAGGCATGCCTGCCAGGGGGCATCAGTCATGGGGCATGTGAGAGATTTGACATATCATTGTCAGAAATAGATAATCAGCCAGGCAACAGAAAACCATGTAGCCTAAACAGAGTGTTAACAAACTATAAGCAGTTGGAGAAATGTTTATGGTATAAATCTAAGTGAGAAAAGCAGATGAAAATTGTATAAACAATATGTTCTCAACAATGTAAAAAATGTATGTATATACACATGGAAGAATACTAAAAGGTAGTAACTCCAAGTGTTAATAGGTCTATTTCTATATGGTAGGATTATAGGTGATTTTATTTATGTGCATGTGTACATGTCCTTTTCTGTATTTTCCAAGTTTTTATGGTAGTCATAGATTGTTACCAGAAAAAAATATTTTTCAGAGTTACTAATAGTTCTATCTAGGTATATGCTTTTTAAGTGTTTCAAAAAGAATTTGTGTTCTAAAAATGAGAAGTGTCATTTCTGCTAAGCCTCAGATTTTGCCATTTATGATAATGTTACTGTCTGTTACAGAGCAGTACATCTCATTATAATGCTGGAACATGGGGCATTGTACAGGGACAACTTCGGCCTTTATTAGCCCCAAGAGTCTACACCCTCCCAATGGTGCGCTCCATAGGAAAAACCATGGTTCAGGGCAAAAACTATGGGCCTCAAATTACTGTCAAGAGGATATCAACCAGGTTAGCATATTGTGTGTATATGTTTTGGTAACCAGATGGAATTTTTTAGATGAACATTATTACTAATCTCTGAGAGCCTTAGCTTCCTCATTTGTAATGTGGGTTAGTAACTACTTACATTAGTACAATTTGCCTAATAGAGTGTTTGGCTCTTGTTAAGCTGGCCTGTTCATTCACTGATGGGGGGAGATATCATTTGTAGTGATTTGGGGAAGTTAGTGAGAGTTTTAGTTCATTCCCTTCTTGCTTTCTTTTAAAGAGGACGGAAGTGTAAACCCATCTTTGTCCAAATAGCAAGACAAGTTGTTAAACTGAATGCATCAGACCTCCGACTGCCCTCCCGAGCGTGGAAGGTCAAGCTGGTCGGAGAAGGGGCTGATGATGCTGGAGGAGTATTTGATGACACAATCACAGAGATGTGCCAGGTATATTCATGCAGTGTCCCCTGCTGACTCATCCACTCAGGTGGTCGCTGTTTTGCTGTTTCTATTGATCACTCTATCAGACGTTTTATAAATGTAGCAAGGATGTGTTTGTGAGCCTCATATAAAAAGTTTAGTGCGTGTATAGGTGAGTTATAATAAGGGTTTGTGAAATGCTTTGTGGAGGTAACTTACTGAATAAATGTCAATGTATAGCAATCTGTTGTGCTTTAATATTGGCAGAGGAAACAATGGCACAAACCACATTTATATAACAGACAAATCCAGGACCACCCTTGTGCTCAGATTTATCCTGGTGCTTTTGGAACAAAGTAGAATGGCTAGTCACAGGGGGTTAGAAAAACAACAGCCTTAACAGTTTGAACCAGTTCTAATTTTAAGATCACAGTGGCAGTTATGCTTCCAGATCAGCTCTGACTCTTCCAGCTTTGCCTAGTATCAGGATTACTTATACATATATATATATAAATCCTGTGACTAAAATAACCCTTAAACAATATTTCTGTAATTTATTGAGTCTATTTGAAATATCACTAGGCTCTGCTCATAGATTCCCCAAGTCCTGCATTGGCTTGACTTTCTCATCTTGGTTCTTCATACTGCAAGATATTTGTCTTCCTTTCCCTTTCCCTTTCCCTTTCCCTTTCCCTCTCCCTCTCTCTTTTCTCTCTCTCTCTCTCTGCACCCCATTTTTTAGGTCTTTTAAATTATTTTCAGCAATGTTTTGAACTTGTCTGTGTGTAAATCTTGCACATATATTGTTAGGTTTTTCTATTTTTCATGTTTTTATGCTATTTTAAATGCTATTTTGTAATTTCACATTTTCAATTGATCATTGCTAGTATAAATAAACCTGATTTTTGTGTATTGATCTTGTATTCTGTGACCTTGCTTAAATTGTTTATTATTTCTAGTAGCTTTTTTGGAATTCTTTGGGATTTTCTACATAGATCTCTTTTGAAGCTAAAGACAGTTTTGTTTATTCCTTTCCAATCTCTATGCTTTTTTTTTTTTAATTTTTTAAAATTTATATATATATATATATATATATATATATTTTTTTAAAGGTGCTTAGATTACCTAAATGTTACAATCTCTATGCTTTTTATTCTTGCCTTATCACATTAGCTAGAACCTCCCATACAAGACTGAATAGAAATGGTGAGAGTGAAGTCTTGTTCCCAATCTTGGGAAATATCATTAGACTTTTAACAATAAGTGTGAGGTCAGCTGTAGATTTTTCATAGATGCCCTTAATTAGATTAAGTTCCCTCTTCTATCTGCCTTCTGAGAGATCTTGCAATGAATGGATGTTCAATTTTGTCAAATGCTTTTTCCGCACCAATTGAGATGATCATACAATTTTTCTTCTTTATTAAACTTTCATATGGTGAATTATATTGATTGATTTTCAAATTTCGATCCAACTACATTCCAGGGATAAACCTCACTTAAGTCATAAGCACTGCTTTAGCCACATCCCACAAATTTGATACTTCATGTGCTCATTTTTATTCAATTAAAACATTTTCTAATTTATCTTTTTAAATTTTTTTTTTATTTTTACAAGCAAGTACTCCACTTTTCCCCCCTTCTCCCAACCCCCATGAACCTCTAATCTATTTTCTGTCTCTGTGAATTTACTATTTCTATTTCATCTCTTAAAAGGGATATTGTGTAATATTTGCCCTTAGGTGCCTTATTTCACTGAGCATAGTGTTTTCAGGATATTTTCCACATGGGAATTTCCTAATTTCATTTTAAATTGAAACCACAAAAATAATTAAAGTGCAGAGCTGGCTGGCTGTCATATAACATTATAAATTCCTCAAAATATTTCCTTTTCAGTATGGCCTTTAATATAAATGATTTGTTTTCATTATGCATATGATTGAAATTTCTCAAGAAAAAATGTTTTTTTTTCTACAGGAGCTTGAAACTGGTATAGTTGACCTACTTATACCCTCTCCCAATGCTACTGCAGAAGTGGGTTACAATAGGGACAGGTAAGGCAGTTGGCAAGTGTTTACTGAATGCCTACAACAATAATAGCTTACATTTACTAAGCGCCTATTAGGTGCCAGGCACTAAGTACTTTACATGTATTATCCCATTGAATCATCATTATAACCCTATGGAGTAGGTACTGTTATCATCTTTTTATAGATGAAGAAACTGAGGCACTTCCATTGTGACATATTTATTATGGAGCCAACTCAATGGTAATATAGAGGAATAGTGGAAACTCAAATTTGATCATGAAACCTCACTTCTTTTGCATTTCTGAAGGTCCACATGTCCTCATCTCAAAGAATTTTCTGCATGAAAATTCACTGAAAAGCTTTATTATGCTGTCAAGTCATAGTACTTAGTATTTTCAACCATATATCATCCTTTATATTTGCAAAATTTTGAATTTTGGATCCTGCTTCATGGACTTATAAATGATAAATGAAATTATTTTAGGAAATAGGGCATTCTGGAGCAGGTATTTAAGGATTAATAGACCAATTGCCTGCCCTTTTGTGGTTCTTCTAAAAATAATTCAAAATATGGTCCCTGTGCTGAACAGAATAGTAGCCGCAGGCCACATGTGGCTGTTGAGGTCTTGAAATGTGGTTAGTATAACTGAAAAATTGAATTTTAATTTTATTTAATTAATTTACATTGAAATGGCCACATGTGGCTGTCAACTACCAGATTGGGTAGTGCAGGTCTAGACTAATGCTATAGCTTTTGTGTAACCTGTTTCTGATAGAAATGAGGAAATTTTTGTTTGAAGTATTTCCTTTAATTCTACAGGTTCCTTTTTAACCCCTCTGCCTGCCTAGATGAACACTTAATGCAGTTTAAATTCTTGGGAATTTTAATGGGAGTTGCCATCCGCACAAAGAAACCTCTGGACCTCCACTTGGCCCCTCTGGTGTGGAAGCAGCTGTGCTGTGTCCCACTCACCCTGGAGGACCTGGAGGAGGTGGATCTGCTCTATGTGCAGACCCTCAACAGCATTCTTCACATTGAAGACAGTGGGATCACCGAGGAGAGTTTCCATGAGGTAAGTTCTGCTGGTGTTGACTTCCCATATGCACTGACTAGAATTTTTCTATGGAAAATTCAGATATAATCTTCTACTTGCTGTATGGATGATCCAAACCACATTCCATTACTGCCCATAGCAGCTCAACCCCAGCAGTTTAAGTAGTTGCTAATGGATAGGGTTGATCCCAGCCTCCAACTTCTGCTCCTTCCCCTTCAATCCTTTCTCTGCCTGTCAGACTAGAGAACCAGAGTGAAAGGGAATCCCAGGGTGACCAGTGATCATCAAACTTGGTTTGGGAGCCATGAAATTAATTTTCAGTTTTCCCTTTAGCCTGATGAGTCAGCACATCCTTGCAAGTAGTCTAATCAGTCCTACCTGTTTTGTTTGCCTTGTTTTTAATGTTTAAAATCTTGACTTTATTACTCTTATGCTATATTTGTATGGGACATACTTTTGGTTGTCATTCCTTCTTCTCTTCTTAGATGATTCCTCTTGATTCTTTTGTTGGCCAGAGCGCTGATGGCAAAATGGTTCCCATAATCCCTGGTGGAAATAGTATCCCACTCACATTTTCCAACAGAAAGGAGTATGTGGAGAGGGCCATTGAATATCGACTTCATGAGATGGACCGACAGGTGAGATGAAACATCTCTGGGAGGGATGCATATAAATGCTTGAGAGCCAGCTGGCTACTACTGAATTTTGGCATACATATTTACTGGGTTGGTTCATTTGTAAAAAGTCCCTACACAGAGACTTTCCAGGCCATTATTTCTGGGTCTCCCATCTCCTTACTCAAGGCCTTATATAAGCTTTGAATTGGTCTTTATTTGGATCGAACCTTAGCTCTCACCTACATACTTTCTCATTTCTCCTCTGTCCTATCTGTCCTCCTGTCTTATGCTATGCTCCCTAACCCAGCATCCCCACTGAAGCTGGACCAGTCAGGGCCTCTGCATGTGAACCCCCAAACACTGACCTTTTGATCCCAAATAAGTGCCTCTTTCCACCTCCTGCTGTAGTCCTTCAAGCCCCAGCAGAGAGTGCATCTCTTCCACAAACCATCTTTCCTCCAGGGTCCCTAACCTGTAGAGATCTTTCTCCTTACTTTGAAATTCCTGAAGATATCATGTACTTCTATGTTGTGGTCTAAGAATTAGGTCCCAGATTTGGGGGTCTTTATTTCTTCAATGAGCTTGTAAGACACTGGATGAAGAATGTGTTTTCTATTTTTTTTTAGTTATCCTTCTATGATGACATGAAGTAAGCATTTAATAAATGATGGGAGTTTGAATGAATGACCATAGAAATTAACAGTGTCCAAAAACATTTCTTTTGGTTATACAATCATTAATAGCCATTTCAGTAATATTTCACTTGCAGGATAAGTTGGGATCTTCTCGAGAGCTAGACCCAGACTCTGAGGCTCTTTAAGTTTAGTAAGTTGAAGTTCTGTATTCCACAGTCCCTTCACTCCTGCTGCTTTTGACTCATGCTTTGGATTAAGTCCAGTCAGAAGACTATATCTTATATTAACTCCCAGGTCAGTGAGGGTGAGTCCTTCCATTGATGCTGTTTACACAGACAGTGCCTAAGATTTGTCTCCAGTTCTTGAATATTTTTAATCTTCAGAGAGTACATAACTTACTAAAAATGTGTTATTCAGCTCCTGTAGGCCCGGCATTGTGCCCAGCATTCTCACATATATTTTTTTCTCCATTCTTATTCTTGAGGTAAGGATTGCTAGTACCATTTCACAGATGAAAGCCCTGAGTCCAGAGAAATCACATGATGTGCCCATGGGAGAGCCAGGAACCCAAACCATGCTTAACTGCTACATCTAGACTCTTCTGCTGGCCCTTCCTGTGTGTTGGATTGACCCTCCACTCTCCATTGACTGTTCTCTGCTCTGCCCTGACTTTGTTCCTTTCTCAGTCATGAGGCCCTCTTCCTTTTTTACTTCCTCCTTATCTCTTAGAACCCAGTGTTCTTCCTGTAGTTGTTCTCAGTTGTCTCCCGCCCCAAGCAACCAGGCTCTTACCTCAGCCTCATTTCTTTTTAGACAGCTTTTATTTGTATTTTACCAGACATGACAGCTTGGTGTTTTTGTTGTTGTTGTTGTTTAGCAGACTCCAGCTGGGATGTTCCCTTTAGCATGGGGAGAGACTGTCCTCACTGCCAGTCCCCATTCCTTAGCCCTGGGCATATCGACCTTTGTACCAGTTGTCCCAAGATGTGGCTCCTGTTTGGGTTCTCCCTTTTTGTTTTTTTTAAATTGTACATGGCTTTGGGTTGGCCAGAAGTAAAGAAGTACTTACGAAACAAACCTTGAACAGTAATGAGTCTGTGTGTGGGTTGTGCCCTACTGTACAATCTTGGAGTTTTTCCAGACAGACTGTCCTTGTGGCCCCTGGCAGTTCCCCCACTCAGCATTCCCCAACTGACCTATTCTCAGCTCTGTGCTAAGAGAACAGAAGTATAAATATCCAGACATACATACTTTTATGTAGTTACTAATTTAAATTTCTCATCAGAATCATGTGAGCAGCAATTATTTACCTCATTTCTCTGATAAGGAAATTAAAGCCTAGAAACATAACTTAGCTAGTAAAAGAGCTAGTATGTGGCAGAGCCGAGATTTAGAACCTGAGTCTCTTGACTAAATTCTTTGACCTTTTACTGCTTTCCTGAAAAAAGAACTTTCCATTTTTACTACTTTTTTGGTACTTAATTATTTTAGTTTTTTTTTTTTTACAATGAGCACAACTATTGTTTACAAAAAGGATATAACTATTTTCAAAAGAAAAATATAAATTACAAAAACAGTAGAAGCTAGACAAGTCCTCGAAGAGCTTCTGTTTTAGTTTGCTGAAGCTGCTGAAGGCAATATACAAGAAATGGGTTGGCTTTTACAATGGGGATTTATTAGTTTACAAGCTTACAGTTTTGAAGCTGAGAAAAATGTCCAAATCAAGCATCATCAAGGCGATGCTTTCTCCCCAAAGACCAGCTGCCAGCGATTCTGGACTCCTCTATCACGTGGCTGTGTATTAGTCAGCCGAAGGGGTGCTGATACAAAGTACCAGAAATCTATTGGCTTTTATAAAGGGCATTTATTTGGGGTAAAAGCTTCCAGTTACAAGTCCCTAAAGAGTCCAACTCAAGATACCATAAGGAAGCACTTTCTTACTAAAATGTTGCCATGTGTTGAAGCAAGATGGTTGTTGATCTCTGTGAGGGTTTGGGCTCACCCTCTGGGCTTGTCTCTCAGGGCTTTCTATATCAGTCTCAGCTGTCTTCCCAAGGTCAGCTGTAAGCTATCAGGCAAATGGTCCATCGCTCTCCTGGACCCCAGGATCAAACATGACAGAGCTATCTCCTCTTCTGTGTTTTTTTCTGGAGTGTCTGTTTATATAGCCCAAAGAGGGTGGGGACTTAACCTGAGTCATACCCTACTGATGTGGTCGAATCAAAACCCTAATCTTACCTGGTAATTTAATCATGCCAGCTGAATCTAATGCATTCAAAGGATATTACACCCAGAGGAACAGACCAATTTACAAACATAATCTTTCTTTTCGGAATTCATAAATAATCTCAAACTGCCACAGCAGGTCTCTCCTTTCTCTTTAGGGTTTCATTGCTTTCAGCTTCTGGCTTCCATGCATGTGCTTCTCTTTCTCTCTCTCTCTCTCTCTCTCTCTCTCTCTCTCTCTGAATTACATTCGGATTAAGATCCACCCTGGGCCTTAACTGAAATAACCTAATCAAAAGGCCCTACTTACTTTACAATCATGGGAATGGATTAGCTTTAAGAACATATTTTTCTGGGGTCCAAACAGCTTCAAACCATTACAGTTTCTTACCTTGATGAGGAGGCAAAGAACCCCCCACATTGCACAGTTGAACATGGCCAGGTGTGAATAGGAATATTTGGGGGGGGGGCGGCATTGGAGAGGGCCACAGTGAGCTGGAACTGTGTGGGCCAGGGAAGGTGAGCTCCTAAATTGGACTTGAACTGCAACAAGAAGGATTGTAAGACTCCACCAAGCAGAGAGGGTGGGCCACGTACAAGGCCACTCATGCACAGAGTTCTGAGGGACAAGTAGAGGCAGGAGGTTCCCAGCCCACCTTGACCCACAATGGGTATCCAGTGTATGTACATGTTGAAAGAACAACCTCTCCTCCGAGCAGGTGGCTGCAGTCCGAGAAGGGATGTCCTGGATCGTCCCTGTACCACTGCTGTCCCTCCTCACAGCAAAGCAGCTCGAGCAGATGGTGTGTGGGATGCCTGAGATCTCTGTAGAAGTATTGAAGAAAGTGGTACGGTATCGGGAGGTGGATGAGCAGCATCAGCTAGTGCAGTGGTTCTGGCATACATTAGAAGAGTTCTCCAATGAGGAGCGGGTGCTTTTTATGAGGTTTGTCTCTGGAAGATCTCGACTACCAGCAAACACTGCTGACATTTCTCAGAGATTTCAAATCATGAAGGTTGATAGGGTAAGCTATTTTTTTTTCCTTCTTGGTAATGTCAATCCTTGTTGCTTCTTTGTTGCTTGCATGTTGGGAAATCAAACTGTGGCTCTCAAGTAGACCTGTCAATTCCAACATTTAATGCTTGGAATTTCCAGATTTCTAAAATATTAAGCAGTAAACTTGTTTAGAAACATTGCTTAATTTCATTTATAAAAATCCTAAATGAATGTAGAAAGCAAAAACCTTCCCTAACTCTTCTAGCATCTTCCTGAGTTAAAGCTGAACTTAGCAGCGGGATCATCGTGTTGCCTCTGCCTCTTATTTCTGATGCCATTTCCTAGTGTACCTTGTGCACTGGGGCATGTCTGGTTTGTTTTCACAAAGACACAAACCAAAACTGGTGCACGTGTTCCAGAAGGAACCTGAAGACTTGGGGAGCAGTGCCAATGTGCTCTGCAGCTACTTGTGTGGCATGCCTTGTGGAGCAGGCAGTGCTGCTTCTTTGTGGTCTGATGAAAGGCCCCAGCTGCTGGGCCCCAGCCCAGCTGCCGTTTTGACAGATGGCTTGGGAATAAAAGGGTTTAGAGTCTTAAATGTATACTGCTGCCAGAGTCATCTTTCTCAAACACCAGTCTAACCATGTTATTCTCCTTTTAGACCCTTCAGGGTCCCCCTGCATTGACTCCAGGATAAATGCCAACCCTCTTAGCCTGGCCTTCAAAGTCCATAGTCTGGCCTCTTCCCCACTTTCTGATATCCATTCTTGACACTTACTATGTTCTGGCCATAATGGGTTGCTTGCCTTTGTCCCCAAAAGACCATGCTTTAAAAAAAAAAAAAAAACCAACTTCTGCCTTTCTATAGTCATACCCCCTCATCTATGCTTGGCAAGCACTTATTCATCCTTTAAGCCCAATGCCAATGTCATCTCCTCCAAGAAGCCTTCCTGGATGCTTTCCTGTGCCCCATTCCATTCCTTGAAGGCAGACTTACTTGGACCTCCTTCTGTCTATCTTACTTATGAACACCTGGTACACCCCTGGAATCCAGCACTTAGTGCATTGCCAGAAGTGTCTATTTGTCTTCTGTCTTCCCCCTTCTCGTTTCCCCAGATTCCTCATCCTACCTCCACCCCAATGAGTTGGACAGTCTTCCAGGCAGAGCCCATGATAGTTATTCAGGAAATAGTAAGGAAAGTGAGGTCTCTTCATATAAGGGCTCTTCCTGCCCTTTTGGCAGGTTTCAATATCTGCCTTTCTAGTGGGTTTTTTTTCCCCCAGCAACTCCTCCTGGAAGCTGCTGAAGCCAAAACTATTCCTTCCCTTGCTGCCTCCTGAGACTGCAGGCTTGTGCTCCACTGCTTGGCTAGGCTTGCTGGAGAGGCCATGCATAGGAAGGGCTATGAAAAGAGTCTTTCCATAAATTTTCTACATGACTTGACAGAAACTACAAGTTGTTAATCTGTTTTGTTGCTTCAGAGAAAGGTGGGGAGGAGGAAAAATTCACTTCCATTCAGCTGTGGAAATAACCGTTGCCTTATATCTGCCCTGGGCTACCCTACCATTCTAGGAGTTAATCCATCACTAATCCCCTGTCTAGGGGTTTTCAGCCTCAGAAAAGTGACCACCGTGTATCTCTCCTTTGTGGCTTTTAGACCATTTTTTCTAGTATCCAAATTTAAGTGATCAGAGCCACTTGTTGTCATTTCATCTTGGGTGTCAATTGGGTAATGTCTTTGCTGTTCTCAGCTTTTCTGCATTAGCGTTTTCTGTGTCATCACTGGCTCTGGCACAGTTATGGGCTGGGCCCCTCCATCTCTCCCACTACTTTGAAGTGCAGCTCATCTAGGTGTGGGGCTCTGGCTTCAAGAGGAAGTTGAACAAAAAAGTAAGGCAGAATCTTTTTTTAAACTACTTTTTTAAAATTTACAGAAACAATGTTTTGTCCATAACTTAGTTGTAATATTACAAATAGTTCAGAAAATGGTTGTGTCTGCAGAGAGGGACAGGAAACATATATAATCCTATTTCTAGTAGTAGCCATTTTCACCTTTGTGTATTTCCTCCCAGAATTTTCACCTAATAATCTATCTCAAGCACTTTTCAGTTTTGCTGCAAACCATCATAATTATCATTTTGAATCACTGCATCATAGTCAATTACATGGATGGACTGGGATTTAATTACATGCTCCTTTCCTCATCTGGTTTTGTGCTGGCTGCCATGATGGGTGATGGATGCAGAATGCACACTAAGAGGACAGTGAGGAAGGAGATGGCCATGGCAGCTTCCACAGCCAGCTGTACCTCCCAATTTTTCCTTCCATTTTACCTGCTCTGTGGAGGGATCCCTGCAATTGACTTCAAGATTGAGTCCTTTTGGTGGAAGAGATTGAACTCTGTGCCAGGCACTGTGCTAAGCACATTCTTGTGAGTAATCCTAAGTTAGGGCTTGTTCTCACTTTACAGAAGGGCATTAAAAGGGGCAAGGCAAGGAAAGGAAGCATCTTCACCAAAAGCCTTGTTGACCACAGGATATGGAGCCTGTGCTCTTTCTGCTGTGGCCTGGTCTCTGCTTCTGGCTCCAGTTGGCCATACAGTCATGTCCATGGAGCCGTTCCCTAAAGATGGAGAGAGTGATTTCCTCATGTGGGGCCATGGTTTATGGGCAAACCCCTTACCACCACCCCCATGACACCCCAACTTCCCACTCTCATGGCTCTGGGTGTCTCTCTCCACAGCCTTATGACAGTCTGCCTACCTCACAGACCTGCTTCTTCCAGCTGAGGTTGCCACCCTACTCGAGCCAGCTGGTCATGGCCGAGCGCCTGCGCTATGCCATTAACAACTGCCGCTCAATCGACATGGACAACTACATGCTCTCACGAAACGTGGACAACGCCGAGGGCTCCGACACTGACTATTGACCGCCGTGGGTGCCATCACCCCCTCTTTTTTCCTCAATAATGCTCACTTCAAATTTAACATTGATATACTTTTATGGTAACTACATAGATGTTTTAGGAACATAAACCGACATTGTAAACAGTGGCCACATTTAGTTACTCTAAATGTAACAGAGAATTTAGATGTTTTTATTTTTCTGTGATTGTACAAAAAAAAAAGACAAAGTGCTTTCAGTCAGGTTTTTCCCTCCATATTTTTGGTCACTTTTGATCAGTTTGCATGGAACCATTTGGGTGCATTTTTAGTTGGGTTTGGTACATTTTTGTAAACCCACCCAGTGAACATGAAATTGTACTTTGTGTATAATTGTTCATTAGAAAGGACAGTTTTACATGAATATTCATATATTTATTTTGTTTTAATTTGAATTGCCTGTGCAGGGTTCCTTATGCAGAGAAATAAAGCAGATTCAGGAATTGGAGAATGGGCTACTTTTGTTACCTTCAGTGGAGCTTCTGGCTGAGAGTTGCCATCAAGGCAGATATTAGCCCAGACAGATGAAAAGAACTATCAGGCTGTTCTCATTTTGACAGCTTTTCAGCCCATTCAGAAACATTCCTTCACATTGAGGGCCGACTTTGCTCCGAAATGACAGAGAGCAGAAGACCTTATAGGTATAGGAGCCCCTGGGGTTTGAAAGCCCACTTTCCATTTGTTCTCCTCTCATTCTGGGTCTCTTCTCACTTTGTTCCCTCATCCCAGGGTCCTTGCTTCAGTTATTCCACCCATCCTTTCAGCCCTTCTTCTCAGAGGCAGTGCTCAGGTACAGGATGCTGGGGGCAGAACTGATTTTGGGGGACATCATCTGGTGCAAGTCTTCTATGGCACATATATCCCGCCAGTGGATGGGTCCACTCTCCTTCCCTCCTGCAGTCCAGTGAACAGAGCATGCAAGAAGTATATGCCTTTGGATGTTTCCTCTTATTAATTTGAAGATACACTTAACTGAAAGTTTGATTTTCATTTCATTTAGGGAGAACCTAATCATGGCAGACCTCAGGATTAGTGAAGAAAATTAGTCAAAGCTAATTTGATGTTATCCCATTTTACATATGAGGAAATGAAGGCTCATTTAGTAAGTAGAAAAGCTGAAAGTGGACTCTATCCAGGTCTGTCTGATTCCCAGTGACTGTGTTCTTTGTACCTGGCCCTGAGGCAGTGATCTATCTGCTGGGATATGGCCTCGGGCAGTTGGCTTAAAGTGTTACATTCTAATAAGACCCTTTCTTAAATAGCCACAACATGCCTACTCTGTAACATAGGGTATAACCAAAGTATTTGGTTCTAGTCCTGCCTGTGAAGAACTCGAGAAGACAAAACATGCAAGTGTTGGGATTAGAGAACAGGACAATTTATAATAACATCTTATCTCTGTAATGAGGGCATACACGTGGGAGGAGGTGCAGCAAGGGCAGCTTTGCTAGTAGGCACTTTAGCATGAATTAATGAGTGAATGAATATGAGAATTAATGAGTGGCTTTCATATCTTTGAAGGATAGGTGGTGGGGAGTTGTGCAGGGGACTGTGGGAGGGGTTACAGATTTTTTAGTGCTTGAATTCAGCCTCTGCAGCCCTCAGTGCTGTGCTCATTTGTTCAGGAGTATCGGAATGAGCACCTGTTTCTGGGGGAGTGTGCTATCTTGAGAGCAGCTGTGAAAGCTCTAACTGCTGGGGGTATGAGCAGGAAGAGGGCAAGGACTTCGGGTAGCTTGTCTCCTTCACCTATAGCAAGGTCATGCCACAAGCTGCTTCCAGTGCATTTCATGGACAAGGTCTCTGCTGGCAGCCTGCTCTAATGGGGTGTCTGACATAGAGGCTTGTAGGCAGTTGTTTTGCACAAGGAAGATAGAAGGCATGTGTTTTCAAAGAAAAATTAGAAGAAAAATACGGTTTTGCTGGCTAAGATAACATGGTGAATGGATCTTTCCCCATGATAATACCTAATATTTATAATGTTGACATCTTAGTTTTATTGAAAAGAAGTTTTATTGAAACTTCAATTGGAGTTGGGCCTTAAGAGAATAACCATGGCTTCTGGAGAACCCCAGGGGGTCATTGACCTGATTTCTCAGTCAATAGCAGCACTGAAGGCTTAAAGCATTCACTCTGGGGATAGGAAAGCACTGCTCAGACCTCTGGGCCAGGAGGGAATTTCTCTTAGAGAAGAGAGGCCATTGTGTGTTGCTGAAATCCTGGATGAGGCTGGGGAGAGGTCTCTTAGGGCCTTCTGGGCTAGTTTCTGGTCATAAGTGATTCTTCCCTCTTGCTGGGCCAGTGGATATGTCTTCAGTCTCAGAGCTTATTTTAATTCAAAATAATGCCTCAACCGTTTTGAGGCTCTGGCCTTTGCTGCCACAGTTTGCTCTGGACTGAGGGGGCAGGAGCACCCCTGGCAGGCTGACCCTCATTGTCCCAAGTCCTGTCAATTCAGGCCTAATGATGGCTTTTCAGGAGGCCTGAGATTGTGAGAAGAGTCTGCACAGAGGCCTCAGCTTTATGAAAGGTTGCCACATCTTTGCTGAAGTCCGGTCATTTCTTTCTTTTTTTTTTTTTAAAGGAGGTACTGGGGATTGAACCCAGGACCTCATACATGGGAAGCAGGTGCTCAACCACTGAGCTGCACCTGCTCCCCTTCATTTTCTTGACTTTTTGAAGTTCTGGGAGAGAAATGGAGGCTGAGTCCCTGATATGAGTTGCTGAATGGGCCTGGTGCAGGTGTTTGTTTTCCTGGGTCTACTTTCAGCCCCTGAAGAGGCTTGGTTTTTTGTTATTTGCTGAGCTCGCTCAGTTAACAAATATTTGAAGGTTTTTGTTTTTTTTTTTAACCCTTAGGCAGCCTAGAAAGAACTTTGCCAGCCTTTAAAATGTAAGATTTTCCCAGAAGCCCTTTAAGGTGCAGTTTTGCTCTGGGCCTCCAAGCCTGGTGGCCCTTACCCCTTACTGCCTGCTGGATAGATGAAGCCAACGTCTGGTGGGTTTGGTTTTTAGCAAAAAGTAAGTCTTGGATATAGACGCCTGAGCTAGAGGGAATGTCTCTTGGGATCAGATGATCGCTCCATTTACAGAGCAGGAATCCCAGGTTAGAAGAGGGAAAGCACTGGATCCAGGCTGAAGCTGGGAGCCTTGCCTTCCTGTCGGCATGCCACGGTGAAGCCAGGGGACCCAGCCAATTCCCCTCCAAACATTCCGACTGTGCAAAAATGGGCCAGTGTGTCCCTACGAGATGAGTTTCAGAACCATCTCCCCCCAGCAGGCTGCTGTCTCTCAAAGGAGAAATCTGGGGCCCACTGACCTAAAAGCATATCGTCCTGGTCCCGCTTCTGGCCTTGAGGTTCCTAAGCAGACCAGCTAGGATACTGTGGTGAATGGGGTAAGCCTCCAGCCAGGGGGCCCTGCCTGGCCCCAGTGCTGAAGTTCTATACCCTTCCCCTAGTTGTCCCTGTATGTGACCTCTGGCAACCCTGGCCAAAACTGAGATTGAAAAGAGCATTCTAGGAGCTGCAAAAAGTCTATAATCTATTTTAATAGCGGCTGTGATTACTGGAAAAGGGTCAAGCTCTCCTCTCCCCTGGCTCACCCTTCCTTGGACATGCCTTGGGCTTCCCTGACTCTTGCCTTTCCTTGAGCAGTGCTGCTGATAGGAATGCCTTCCTCACGGTTGGAATCTGTGGGAGCTTGGGTTGAGTCTTTCAACCCAAAGGCTGTCCTCCAAAAGGCATTCCTAGATTAACACACACAGACCCAGCTTGCTTCTTCCCAGTGCCTGGGCCTTGTGGATTCTGCTGGGCACTCGACTTTTCTAACCCTCTATGGAGAGGACACCTTCCCCATTTCCTACCTTCCAGGCCCTACACATAATCTCCTCACAACGTTACAGGGAGGGTGTTAGCCCCATTTTACAGATTAAGAAGCTGAGGCTCAGAGAGGTCATAACTTGTCAGATGCTAAGGACGGCAGAGCTGGAAGATTACTCAATGATGCCCTCAATCCCCTGCTGCATGTCTTTCCACTAGAACTTGATGCAGAGCCTTGCCCAGCCCATGGCCAATACCCAGTAAATGTTTGTGATATACACAAATTGGTGGATTAATTAAGCATGCAGTGCCCCTTGTTTTGCACAAATGTGAGAGAAGAGTTTGAAAATTGCTTTAAAGATTAAATAGGACACTGTCTTGCCAAGTGTTTATTAGCTCAGTGCCTTAAAATGGTGAACAGTGTTAAGAGTTAAGAACCGGGGGTCTCTGTCAGTGACTGCCTTCTGGGAACACCTCCCATGGCCCTTGGCTCAGGGACCCAATGCTCTTCTGGAAGGGGGTGGGGATGGAGGAATGCATTCCTATGTTAGGTATGAACTCAATGTATTTTCCCCCTAGAGACAATGATGGCACAGCCATCGGCTCAGCTTTAGTTCTCTGATTGCTAGTCTTGGTATGTAGGGGTTTACTAGGCATCTGAGGGTTAGCTGGGAACTTAACAGTCATTTATAAAAAAGCTTCCATGTAAAAAGGGAGCCCCAGGGAAATGCAGGTTTATCCCATTTGAGCTGAACCCACAGTGACTGCTACTTTACAAACACAATCTCATAACCACCCTGCAAGCAAGGTTCTCTTGCTGCCCCCAGTAAACATAAGAAAACAGGTTTGGAGGAGGCTGACCTGCCCTGGGTCATAGGGCTAGTAAGTGAGGAAAACAGAATAGAAGCCCAGATCCATTAGAGCCTGAAGCCCAGGATCCTGTTGTTTCTTACCAACTCCTGGCAAACAAGGCCTGTTGGGAGTTGGGGCTTGTTGAAGATGACGAAAGCAAAGCCCTGGAGTTTAAAGTGGTTCTGTTTTAGACAGACATTTAACCTCCTGGAAGCCTGAGCTTTCAACATTGTTCACAGCAGTGGAGAACAATAAAGTTCCTGTAAGGCATCTCTCCAGAGTCCAGGACAATGGTGGGTAAACTAGAAAATCATCCAGAGGAAGCCTGGGTCTCACAAACTTAAAGTGGGGCTGACCACTGCAGCTGGTGGGGTGAAGGTGGTGGGGCTGGAAGCTCAGCATAGTACACTGCTGCTGGGGTAAGTGCTGGCCCAGGGGCAGCAACTGAACCCTTCAGCTGTCCCAAGGGTGCAAGACCGAGGTGCTACTTGCCTGCCCCCATCTTCTGTCTCAAGAAATTCCACCACCTCTGGGATACCAAGTCACATTTCATCCTCACAGTATCTTTCTGCTCCTTTTGGCAGTCATCCCCATCCCTTACTTCTCTGATCTCCTACTTGTCTCCCCTACTCCCTCTACTCCAGCCACACTGAACTCTGCTATTCCCTTAACACAGCAGCCATGTTCCTAGTCTGGGGCTTCTGCACTGACTGTTCTCTCTGTCTGGAATATTTGCCTCCCAGATGGCTTCTCTTCTTTCATGTCTTTACTTCAGTGAGACTCAACATTAGTCAACCCCTGTTCTTTGCTCCCTACACCCTTTGCCAACACTCCCCCATCCCCCATTGCCTGTACTTCTGTCTCTCTGTGCTTATTACCTTCTCATATACCAATTATTTATCGTTACCCCCCCCCACTAGAATGTAAGCTCCATGAGAACAGAATTTGCCTCTTTTCCCAAATATCTGTCCAACAAATGAAGGAATCCATGAGTATAGGTCAAGATTCTCAACGATTGGTCTCAGATGGGTTAAGAGACTTGCCGAAGTCACAACTGGCAAAGGGTGGAGCTGGGAGTGTGTCCCCTATCACTGCCCAGCGCTCACTGCCTCCTCAACTTACCCAAGGCTTTCCCCAGGTAACCAGGTCTGCTGTAATGGCTGGCCGTGCGCTGACCAGGAGGCCGCTGGCTGGCCAGGAGCCTTTACTTTTTACAGCCCTGAAATTGAAGTTCAGGCGTTCCCATATTAAGCAAATCCAGCAGGTGAAAAATCTAGCTTTGCATGTACTTGTTATCCAGGATTGCCTCTTTTATTTTCAAGACTTTGTTTTCCCTTTATGCTACGTGAACAGAAAATGAGAGCTTTGCTGTTGATGTAAAAATAACAATAGGAGTGAATTTTCTCGAAATGCATCTGCCCCAGCCTAGCCTGGGCGAGCAACAATGCCGTGGGTGGGGAGCCCAGAGGCGGCAAGGCCTTCGTGTTGCCGGCCCCATCCCTGGCGGGAGCCTCCTTCGCACACTCGGCTGCTTCGCCGGCTCCTCCCCTGCCCCCGCCCACGGGCGCTGCATACAGGTCACTTTGCATAGAACCCTGTGCCTGCTCCGCGCGGGACATTCTTGGCGAATGCGGCCCGCGGACTGCCGGATTGCGGAGGAGCCGCCACACCTCCAGCTTCACAGCCCGGTCGGCCTAGGTGGGCGGAGCGGGGCCACCCCGCCCCCTTCCCAGAGCGCCCCGCAGACACGGAGCTTTCCCCCGACCCACCCGTCCGGGCCTCGCCATCGGCAAACACCCCTCCTCTCTCCGAGTGCAGTGAGCGACCCGGTAAAGGTCACGCCTGCCCAGTAAGGTTATTTTTAGACCCGGTTGGCGCCCGGATTGTCCAAGGGTAGTGCAGGCGGCTCCTGCTGATACAAGAGTGCACACGGGGGAACGAGCTGGCACTTGGTTGAGAACCACCCGAATGTTCCCGCGCATCCGTTAATTCGATGGCGCATTCGTCCTATGTATAAAACCGTAATGTGAGGTAGGCATCATCCCCATTTAGCAGACAGGCGAACAGGCTCAGAAGCAGCAGTGACTTGCCTGGGCAGTAGAGGCGCTGGGGTTCGAAACCAGAATGATCTGACCGCCCCGCCCGCGCTCCCTCCACCCCGGAGGGCCTTGCTGGGGCGTCCTCCCGACGGCGGGCAGGGCTAGAGCGGCAGCAGCTTGCCGACGGCCGGGCCGGGGGCTGACGCGCTGCGCGGAGGCTGGTCGGGGATCATGGCTGCGCTGTGCTCTGCGCGCAGTGCCAGCCGCGGGCACGCGGTGCGCAGGCGATGCAGGCCGGCCGCGCTCACGTTGCGGCAGAAGTCCACGTGCAGAGTCTGCAGCGCGTACCCGTGCGCCGCCACGGCCGCCAGCGTGCGGTTGGTGACGCGCGCGCAGTTCTCCAGACGCAGCGCGCGCAGGCGCGGGCAGCAGCACAGCAGGCGCGCCAGGCAGTCGTCGGTGACATGGCCGCAGCCGGCTAGCGTGACGGACACCAGGTTGGGGCACCTGCGGGGAGAGCGCGGTGACCGAGAGGGAGGGAGGCTCCGAGGGCGCGAGTAGCGCCCACCCTGCCCCTTTCCCCGCCGAGGCTCGTCCAATTCAGGCCCTTTCCCGGGGCACACTCCCCCATTGAATCCACCGAACCCCCCGGGGCAGGCCAGATTCAGTGCATTTTCCAGATGAGGAAATGGGCTGAGCGAGTTTCAGGAGCTGCTCTGCCCCACCTACACCAGCACCTCCCAGCACCTGCTGGAGAGAAAAGATCTTGAGCAAAGTTAGGCTTGGCTTATTTACAGTGTGACCTTGGCCAAGTCACTCTCAGAGCCTTTGTTTTCCTCTGTGTAAGGGGCGTGTGTGAGAAAGGTAGTGTCTATTGAGGGGTTATTGTGAGGATTGAGATTTGCGGTTGCATAGGACCTTCAGCAAACTGTCATGACTCGCTTTTCCTGGGAGTAAACTTGATTGCTTCCTGACAAGAAGGACCAGTCTCTCCTGTGGGGGCCTTGGCTTCCTGAAGCAGAGGGCGCTGGAGGCTGGACTGAGGATTTCCTTTTCCCCATCAGCCTTCTGCTCAGCCCCTTGATTGCACACACCTGGCTGGGGACAGGTGGACTTCTTGTGGTTGGGGAAGGGGGTGAAGAACTAAAATAAACTGGTCATGGCTATGTCTCACACCCTGAGCTCATCTTCCCAAGTCATGCATGTTCTCCTTTTGTCTTCACATCAGTCTGTATGCCCCCAGTTTTATGAATGAAGAAACTGACCCAGAGAGCTCAAGTGACCTGTATGTGCTGCTCTGATTCTGCTTCTCCGTTTTCTCAGTTTGTCCACTGAAAGAACCGTGGTGTGGGGCCATAGTGACTTATTTGCTCTCTGACACAGAAAAAATGTCTGAATCTTGCTGGACCACTTCCTGTAAAGTGAGAGCAATTTTACCTTTCCAGTGGTCACGAGGATTAGGTGTTTAAGTCCCAAGGGCATTGAGCGACCCCTTCCCCCAAGAATCTTTAGAGTAAGTCTGTTGCAGGAAGAAACCAGAGAAAAAGGTGGTTCCCTCCCTGCCCAGCCAACCTTAGCTCTTCCTCCCCAGAGCTGGATGCCAAAAGAACCAGATGTGCCAGGTGCTGCTGTGTTATTTAATCCTCTTACCCTGTGAGATGACGGTCCATCTCCCATTTTACAGGCAAAGAAATGAGACTGAAAGAGTTTAAATATTCGGACTAGAGTTACAAGGCCTGACAGTGGCAGAGCTGGGTGACTGAACCAGAGTTCTTTTTGTAACACTGGGCCCTTTGCTTGACTCGAACAGCCAGCCTGGGAGGCCTGCTCCACATCTTACTGGCTTGGGGGATCAACCCTGGTTCTCTTACATGAAGAATGGAGCAACTTCAGGCAAGTCCTACCCCCCCCCCCTCCCCAGCACACACACATACCTTTTTCCCCCAAATGTATTACCCTCCAGTCTGATATCTGGTTCTTGTTTAAAGTGATCAAAATGGCCTGGTCCAGTTAGGGCCCAGCCTCAAGTCTATCTTCTGTTTCCTTTGCACCAGTACAAAAAAAGAAAAGTGAGGCCACTACACGATTTCCTTCCATTCCTGTCGTGCTGTCAGCAAAAATCAAATCAAGCGTGGGTGGCAGCAAACTGGCTGAGCCTAGTTTTCTATTAACAGTCATGCCCAGCTTCTTAGTGATCCAAGGGGGTGTGTTGGTGAAAGCTCAGTAAGAGCCTGGTTAGAAGGTTTCGGTTCTTGATGGGCTGCTCTAGCCAGGAGGCTGTGACTGCAGGGAACCTGGCTTGGTGGCTCAACCTCTGTGCCCATGGTAGGGTTGCCGGATAAAATACAGAATGTATTTGGAACACACTTGTACTAAAGATTATTCCCTCTTCAGCTGAAATTCAAATGTAATTGGGTGTCTTGTTTTTATTTGCTAAATCTGGCAGCCCTGGACCATGGGCAAATCACACAAACTCTCAGTGCCTCATTTTGCTTATTTGAAAAATCAGGCTAAAACACCCTCCCTAGGGCTATTAATAAGTAACTGTGGAAACTGTTTCCACCTTGACTTTCAGGCTGGTTGGGCTCAGGTAACCCAGAGCACCCTATCTCCCCTTCCTGAGCAGCACTTCACAGGCCTCTTGGGGTCTTCTTGTTAGGGAGAGAATGGAGGGGCGAGTGGATTGCTGTGTCCTGGAGCCCCTTCCCAGAGCCTGACCTTGAAAATCCAGGCTCTGGGCCCACCCTGCCTTTGATGGCTGCCAGAGGACAGCTGCTCAAGGGACAGTGACAGCTGAGGTCCCAGTTCTTTCCCTGCAGAAACAGGTCCAGGACCTACAAGGCAGGGAGGAGGTTTACAGTTATTTCCCCACAGCTTTGTCCATCTCATGTATACTATACTGTGGATGGGGTCTGGGGTGTCTGACTTGGGCCTAGTCTGAGGTGCCCCAAGAAGGAACCATCTTAGTATTGTAATTTGCTCTTCCTTGCTCCCCAGGAGCCTCACAGCTCTGGAGGCCAAAGAGCCTGTTAAGCCGCAGCTCAGGAGGCTAGCCTACCTGTTGCACACCTGGAGGAGGAAGTCATTGACCAGGTTCTCATGCTGGCTGCAGATGCTCCTCTGGAAGGTGCTCTTGAGCCAGTCCTCAATGCTGCACACCTGCACACGGCTCGAGTGCCAACAGATGGAGAGGCTCCTAAGCGCTGGGCCCAGGAGGAAGTTGTCCTTCTTGAGTTCTGTGAGGGAATGAAAATGCAGCAGGGGCCAGAGCGTGGGGTCCTCAAACACATCCTGGAGCTGGGAGCAGGTCCTGGCGAGGTTCTTCCTGCTGTCCTTATCCAGGAAAGAAAAGAGGTGCAGCAGGCACTCCCGGTTGAGCTGGGTTATGAGCATGGTGAGCAGTGGCCACGTGGGAGTGCTGGGCTGGGGATAAAGGACCTGACCTACCTCCTGCTCCTCCTCCCCAGCTCTGGGCTGCTGGACATATATGGTTGAGGAATGGTGTTTATTTTTGGCTAACAACTGGTGCTGAAGCTCTGAGGAGGGAAAAAGAAAAGCCAGGATTCAGACATACGTGCAGCACTCTGTGGTTCTGCTTATGTTCAGAGGGATTGAAAATGCTGGCAGAAAAGCAGACTGTTGAATTTAAATCATTTCCTTAAAAGGGATTTCTTTTCCTTTTAGCTGACAATGGTGTTTAGCAAACAACTCTTTTGGCTTTCCTGAGGCATTTTCATTTGAGGTGGCTGGTCAAACCAATCCTGTTTGGGTTTGCCTTGGCTGCTCACTGTGAGGGAATCTAATTGTAAATAGTAACTTTTTATTTTCTAGTACATCAGTATGAACTTTTTATTCCATCTTAATAGAAAGAAGCCTCTTGTCTGTAAGGGCTAAGGATGGCATGGTTCTCTGTCAGAGCTGTTAGCAGAGTCCATGGGTAATACCTCCTCCCCATGTGTGTGTTTTCTTTAAACTTCTTATTTTGAAATAAGAACAGTTGCAAAAATAATACAAAATCCATACAGAGAACTCCAGCATAAATACTACCCCAGATCCTCAGATCCACCAGTTTTAACATTTGGCCATATTTACTGTATCATTCTATCAACTATCAGTTCATCTATCTGTCTACCTATTTACCTATTTTCTGCACATTTGAGAAAGATTGTATACATCATGCTCCTTGAACACATAATGCTTCCATGTACATTTCCTAAGAATAAGGGTATTTACTTATGAAATCACCTTTAGTTATCAAGTTCAAGAAATTTAACATTGAAATAAAGCTTAGTCTATATTCCAGTTTTTTCATATGTACCAATAATAACCTGTTGAGCTTTTTCTCCTCTATTATTAGATCCTGTCTAGAATCAAGTATTGCATTGAATTGTCTTTGACTCTTCAGTTGCTTTTTTTTTTTTTTTTTAATTGTGGGAACATATTATATAACATAAACTTTTCCATCTCAGTCACTCCCAGTCATACCATTCAATGAGACTGAGCGTTGTGCGACCCTCCCCATCATCCATTACCAGAACTTGCCCATCATGCCAAACAGAAACCCTATATTCATTATGTATTATCTCCCCATTCCCCCTGCGCTCCTCTCTGTCCCGGGAAGCCTGTACATTACATTCTCTCTCTGAGTTTGCATATTCTATCTCATGTAAGTGGTATCATACAGAATCTGTCCCTTTGTGTCTGACTTAGTTCGCTCAACATGGAATCTTCAAGATTTATCTTCATGTGTCAGAACTTTGTTCTGTTTTATAGCTGAGTGATATTCCATGTATGTATATACCACATTTTGTTTATCCTTTCATCTTTTGATGGACACTTGGATTGCTTCCACCTTTTGGCCATTGTGAATAATGCTGCTATGAACTTTTGCCAGGTCATATGGTAAATTCTATGTTTAATTTTCTGAGGAACTGCTAAACCTTTCCACAGCACTGCACCATTTTACATTCCCACCAACAATGTATGAGGGTTCCTCTTTTTCTGCTTTCTGCCTAGCACCTATTTACCTCTTTTATAATAGCCATTCTTGTTGGTATGAAGTGATACCTCCTTGTGGTTTTGACTTGCATTTCCCTAATGGGTAAGGATGTGCAGCATCTTTTAATGTGGTTTTTTTGTTTGTTTATTTTGCCACTTGTATCACTTTTTTGGAGAAATGTCTGTTCAAGTTCTTGGACCATATTTTAATTGGATTGTTGTAGGTCTCTGTGTTACTTTTGAATGGTACTTTCTAAGCTAGACTAATGTACCTTCAAATCCTGCTGCCCTTCACTAGTCAAAGGGATTTTCGTGGCTTCCCAGCCTGCTCTATTTTTACCCTGAGATTTTTCATAAAAGATTTAAGTGTTATAGCTTATCTTTCCAAGGTTCTCCTGTGTGTATTTTAAACTTAAGTTTACTTGGCTTTACATTTTCCAATTTTATGCCCTCCCGCAGTATCTAACATGTATATCCCAAAGTGTCAGGAATAGATGAGGTAGCTCTTTCTTAATAGAAATTGCTTGAAACAATTTTAAATTAAATTGAGTCTACATCTGCCCTTTAAGCCAGCCAGCTATACATCATCCCTTCTGTGTGATTGCTTTCATTTCCCCATTGGAGAAACCAAAGGGTCAGCCTCCTTCCCCCTCTTTGACTTCTCTCAAGGAAAGCTGCATGAGATAATATTAAGTTCTCCCTTTCTAAAGTACCTGAGGTTTCACAATATAGTGGTTCCATTTTCCAATACTGCTTCACTCCCAACCCTGTGATCCTATCCATAATTTCCCTGCTGTGAATTCCTAGCATTGTTTCTTGCTGTTTTTTGGGGGGTGGGGTTGGGGGCTGATAGAAAAGATTACATTGTGCCTATGCATTAGTGAGGTGAGAGAACAGATTTTCTCTGTTAAACCTAGGAACACAACTTCAGTGGTCATCTCTGTTCATCCTCCTCATTTAGTTGGAATTGGAAGGAAGGGGAATACATTGCTTACCAGTTGGGTGGAGTGACACAGATGACTACACTGGACCCTCTTAGAAAACTAAAGTTTGGTTAGGCCTGGTGCAGCCTTGCCTTTAAAAACAGAATGCAGCTATGGAAGAAAAAATGATCCATTCTAAACATTCCCTTCCTCTGAGAGAAGCCGGTCCTGTACCAATGTGAAGCAGAAGTGGTGATTTTTCTTACAAACAATATAAAGCAAGAAACAGTAAAAGGAAGAAGCATTTCTCGAGGAAGCAGTACACAGCTACTGTGAATACTTCAAGCTAATCAGTGTAATTGTTCAAAATTCCAGCTGAAGCCCCTATTTGAGCTCTGTCTAGATTTATTTCTCCACTTGGAATGTAAGCTGCAGCACCAGGGGCAGGTTTAATGGAAAGCCTTATTATTTCCTCTTTTCCTCCCAAGTCCTTTCCAAACCAATACTTTTCAGAGGACTGACCCCTGGAAGTAGATGGTTCTGTTTAGCTTCTTCAGAGGTAGAACAGTGAAATCATGCCAGCTGCTGGGAAGTCATTTTGGTTAATCAGAGCCTCTAAGCTGCTGTAAGGTAGAAGAACATTGGGCCCACGTGGGGTGCATGCCAGCAGGGAGGGGGATCTGACTGACACCCAGGGGTGTTGATTAAAATGGCTCTGCCAAAGCACCTTTCCTTCTTGCCTCTCTGGAGCTTGGTGGTTTGGCAGGCTCTCTGACCACAGCTGCCTAAAGGGAATGTGCCTCAAGTCCTGGAGCGGGGGCAGATGTGGCTCAAATGGTTGGGTGTCTGTGTCTCATGGAGGGACCTGGGTTCGATTCCCAGAACCTCCTGGTAAAAATAAAGGAAAATATAGAAGGCGCGTGGGCCGTCAGGCCCCGCCAAGCCATGCAGCAAGATGACGACGTAACAGGAGAAGTGACACGAGGGAGAGCCAAGGCGAGACGTACCGAAAAATCAGAAATTGAGGTGGCACGGGCAGTAGGATGCCTCTCTCCCACATCGGAAATTCCCAGGATCGAATCCCAGTGAAGACAGGAGGAGAAGGATGAGAAGAGAGGGCAGGAAACAGACACAGAATTGCCCAGCGAATGGACACAAAAACAGCAAAAATTGGGGGGGGGGGTTGAAAATGGAGAAAAAGTAAATAAATCTTAAAAAAAAAAGTCCTGGAGGCAAAACAGTTTGCACTGCGAGCACCTCCACCTTCAGTTTTAGGAGACTGATGTGAATAGGCAAATAAGTAAAACAAAAATAGTGGGTATGGAAACAGGGCTGTTCTTGTTGCTGTTTGCAGTGGGACATGGGGACAGAGAGATAGTATGTTGGTGCTTATCTTAAAGCAGCCTATTTATTTTTTAACAGCCTGTTTTGCTTTAAAAAGTGACCAGTATCCTTTGTTCAGGGCCCCAAAACCGATCCCTTGAGGTAAAGTCCAGCACTGAAGGAGGCAGGGAAACCTCATGTTTATAGTATCAGTAGTCACAAGTAAAGACTGAGGTTGATTTTATTTGGCACGAGTGAGTGGCAGCTCAAGCACCTGACAGGCACTAAAGGATCTTCTCCTGGCACCATCCTATCTGTACTGGTCACTTCATCCTGGCCCGGGTAAATCAGCAGCCCCAAGTCATGGGGATTCTGCAAGAGCTTGGTACCTGCTGACTGGCAGCTTGAGCAAATACATGTAATTTACTTTGCTCCACTGAAAAGTGTTCAGAAATAATCGTCAAAAGGAAAGAGACCAGGCCATGGTGGAGCAGGGAGACGCGGCACCGCTGCTGCGCCGGGCCAAGTGCCATGCCATCTCCCTGCCACAGGCTCTGGAGCTGCAGGTGGCGGCCAGGGCTGGGGCAGTGGCGGGGCCCGCTGCGGAGCTGCTGAGGAGGCAGGAGCCCGAGGAGCCAAGGTACTGCTGTAGCCCAGACACCTGGAGCTAGGCGATGTAGGAGGACCACCAGGTGGTGGCCGTATTCATGTTCACCTTTGACCCCCACTCGGGTGCTTATCACATGTGCTGGCCATGACTCACGTGTGGGTTGAGACACCCAGTTACCAGTAGTTTGAAAAATATTGGTCTTTTTTGACCATCGTAAAAGAAAAACTTGCTAGACAAAAATGTTGTTTTAATTTTTAAAAATTACACTGTAACTAAAAAAAAAAAAAAAAAGTAGAAACCAGATCTTTACTTTCCATAAAACAGTTCAAGTTGGTGAAGCAGAAAAGGGATGTGATTACAACTTAGAATTTTCACAATCTTCTCAGCATCATACAAACCAGGTTTAGTGGCAGTTACACTGCAGTACAACCAACGCTCCTGGAGGGCAGTGTGGACTCCATCACGCTCAAACCTGAGGGAAACAGTGCTGTACTCCATGATGTAACGCAAAGACCTTGGACAACAGCATAACTCCACATGCCCACTTCCCCTCCTGTACTGTAGACATGTACCTATGGCTACACCCCGTCTTTGGAACCCAAGCCCCGGCAGACATCATGTATTTATCTCATGTATCCGAGTCAGAATTTTTAAACACTAAATTTGCCCTTATTTGTACTTTTCTGTATTCTCATCTCCCTCATGAAAATACAAACAATACCCCAAAACCAATTGAACCAACAAATTTATTTAGTTAGTGCTGAAAGACAGCAGCCAGCAGCCTTAAGAGATACCAAGAGCAGCAATTACCAGGTCTACCTAATGATGCCCTCTCAGTTATCTTCTACAGGCAAAAAGAATGATTACTGAGCAGTTGCTGTGAAATCTCATGGGCCACAAATCATGCGCACACATGATCTTTGATTTAGAGTCACCTTGATCTCCATTACGGCTGTGAAAAGGCAGTGGCAGTTATGTTGCTCTTCACAATCAGAAATGTATCTTGCCTTCAGCATGTGAGAGTAACAAAAGCATTGATGTAAATGTGCCTCAAAGTTAGAGCTGAAAACATTAATATAAAAAAATCAAATAGAACTAAGTTCTGGAAACTAAATATAAAAACTGAATTATTACAACTAAAGCAGCAAATCAGAATGTCTGCTGAGGTTTCCTGGTAGAACTAAAAAAAAAAAAAAATAGTTGGTGCCCATGTTCAGTAAGTCACTACCACTGACAAAAATAAAACAGCTCAAAATATGAAACTGAAAAGTGCATAATGAAATTAAATCTTGGATCAAGTATTTATGGGAAATTGGAAATGTTTGTCCGGTATAGTTGATGAATAATGATTTAGAGGAGGTATTAAAGTTTATCAGATCCAGCTTTGGCCTGGCGTTCCACGTAAAAAAGGATGTAGGCCTTTGCCTTCATAACCGTCTCTTCTTCAGTCAGTGTTACAGTACTGTCATTGAAGTGGAACCAGCGATCTTCATGAGTTGCATATGCTGTGTAATGTCCAGAACCAACCCTGTAAAGAAAAGGCAAAAGATCAAAGAAAAAAAAGACTACAGAAATCACAAAGGGATTTGTACAACTATATAATTTGTTAGATATACACGAAACTTTTAACAAGGACTATAATTAAAGAATAAAGCCTAGGGGCTTTCTGTTTAAGATAGTTGCTTTTTTTTTTTTTTTTTTTTTAAGATAGTTGCTTGAATTCATGTGGTTTACCTTCCCCCAACCCTGTGAAATGACAAGGAATATATTGACACTGGAAAACAGGGATGAGTGCCATCAATGGACCAGAAATTGAGAATTTTCTAGAAGACAAAACAGATGGCACCAGTTAATGGAGAAACAGAACTGAGGAACTCACAACCAAACAAGCACAGGCCTTAAGGCCTATGGAAATGCAAAAAACTGAGTACCAGATTTCCTATCAGAGCACTGGAAAAAACCCAAGCTTAAGAAAATAATCTTCCAAGGAACTCCTCTTTCCTCCCACCTCCACCCTACTTGGGCCATCAGGGGCCTTTACCTGTCAGATGACCCACCCCCTCACGTGCAAAGCCCTAGAGTCAGCTCTCCCAGGCAGGAAAAAGGCCTGCAGACAGAACAGAGACCTACATAACTGCTAGCAAAACCCTTACCATTTACAATAATGATCAATCTCATCATTATGATTCTGAAATAAATAGCCAAGAATCATCAAACTCTTGAGGGGCAAAAAAAAAAAAAAGGCGATATGAAAGAGAAATACCAGGAAGAACAAGTTAAGCAGTTAACTTCTGAGAAAACAAAGGCCAGAAACCAAAGGGAACATTTGAGGTTCTAATTAGTACCAATGGTTTCAAGAAGATAATACAACCATAAATCAAGAATAGGCTGTTCCAAAAATGTTCTTAGAAAAACATGATTGCCATAACATAAAAATGTCATGGAGGAGCTAATCTTCAATTTGGACACAGCTGAATCACCAATAGGTGATTTGGGAAAAATAAGCCATGATGGTCTTCTTGAAACAAAGATGGAACTCATTACAGATAGATCCAGGAAATTCACTGTATATTTAATAGGAGTTCTGAAAGAAAGAACAGAATGGAGGGGAAGAAAAAAAATTTCATGAGCTAAACCATAAGATCAAAAGTGACCCTACCAAGTATCAAAGATACATCTGATAAAATTTCTTCAATCCAGTGACACAGGATCCTACAAGCTTCCAAAGAGAAAAGAAGAAAAATAGGTTGCCTATAAAGGAATGACAATCAGACTAGTGCTGGACTTATTCATTTACAACATTATTTGAATGGTGGCAGCAATGGAGCAATGTCTACACAGTTCTGAGGGAAAAGGATTTTCAACATGGACTGTGGTTTGCCCAAGTGTAGTAGTCCAAGTTTGAAGTTAAATAGCCATTTTCAGGCCAGATATCAGAAACTTTCAAGAAAAACAATAATCAAGAATGTTATTCAACAAAGGTAAAAATGCATCTTTTTACCCTGAGATAACAGCTATTCCATATAATTTCCCGTCTTTTTTTTTCCCATTTAAATTTCAATTAACAAAGGAAATAAAAGAGCTTTATAAAGACAACTTAGGATTTTGTGGACAAACAGATCTGGTTCTGAATGCTGGAACCATTCTCCACTTTGCTTTCATGTGTCTTCTCTTCATGATTCACCAGATCTCAGGAATATTCTTTCATACCAAGATTAAAGCAAAGTCCTATGTGGCCCATTTTACCGAATCTGAATCCATATTTGCAGGAAGTTCAGGGAAAATTATTAAGAGTGGGGTTAGAATTGCAGGTCTTCACTGTGCAGGCCACCAGGTATTCCTAACCACATGTAGCCTGCTGAGGTACTCACCCAGAACCATGGTGCACCACCACAGCTGCGAGGTCATACAGGCAGCTCTCTGGGCCACTGTTCTCAGGCTGCAGAACAAGGGAGAAGGCATCCCCAAAAACTGAGTTAGGAACAGTTGTCAATGGAATCAATACCTCCTACCTCAATGACCTCTACCCTCTCTGTGTGAAAGCTTCATTTTACTGCAGAGCCATCTTTTCACCATGCTAACCAAGGCAGTCAGCTTACCTCTAATAAGTAGCATTTCATGTCTAGGCCTCTCAAAGGAAATTCTACGTATGTGTCAACTTTGTTTCTTAAATATGCTGTCCAGTGAAATCTTTTCAAATGTAAGCATAGCACCTGGATGACAGAGAGAAAGTTTGTGAACAAACACCTAATTTACCTTCCAATCCAAATGAAATACTTGGTACTAATGTCTCAAATAATATCTTAGGTCTCTTTCTTCTATGCAGACCTTAAGCATTCTCCAAGGGTTGAGCTTTTCCCGAAACCCCCTAGAAGCCAATACAGAATACTTCACAAAGTCTGAAGTTATAAAAATCACTTGTCTTCTCATCGGGCATAAGCATTTTCCCCTTAGAATTGCATCGTAACTTGAAATCCAACACTTACCTTGGGTAGTTTTTGAATCCAAAATTTTTTAGTGGACTTTTGTTTCTTTCTGCATTTGTGGCACATATATAGCTCCGTCTCATCAAGTTCCTCTAAGTCAGTAAAACTGCGAAGACAATCTAAAACCAAATTGATTTTGGCAGCATTAAAATGAGATGCCTTTTATAGAGGCAGTGTACTGTAGAATAAAGTCTTGAACTTTGAAGCTGAATGACTAGATTCAGATCTCAGCTTTATTAGCTATATGACCTCAGAAAAGTTAACCTTTCTCAGCTGAAAAATGGAGACAAAGAAAAATGCCTACTTTGAAGAACTGTTGTGAGGAAGAGAAATAATGTGTGTAAAGCACCTGGTATTGTCCTTGACGTGGTGGTGATCAATTACTGACAGATGGTAGTGTTGTTGTTGTTTGAATTATTAATCTGGATAGTTTAAAAAAAAAAAAGGTTTCCTGACAAAATGGAAGTCCCAACAGCAATTTTCTCTCAATAATCTTACAGTACGGAGGACAAAGGTCCAGTTCATAAAAAAGTCAAATTTAAGTGAAACATTTCAGAGTCGTAACTTATGAAAAAATAAACATAGAGGGCTACTTTATGGACCTTATCTCTTACTAATCTTCCAGTGAATCCTTTATCCCAGATGTAATTCTCAAGCCTCTAAATAAAACCACATCTGTAATCTATAGGTTGGTAAACTACAGCCCCAAGCCAAGTCCAGCAGGCCAGGGAACACAGCCATGCCCATTCATTTACAAAGAGTCTGTGGCTGCTTTTATGGTACAATTGCAGAGTTGAGTAGTCTGTGTGCCAGAAAGCCAAAAATATTTACAGTCTGGCCCTTTATAGAAGTTTTCCAATTTCTGGTGCAATCAATCATACACTCAAAAGTCTATATAAAATGTATATATTATTCAGAGAATACTAATTCATGATTTTGTTTAGAGAAAAATAGGAACACCCACATACATACCACCAGGTTAAGAAATGGATTCTCTCCAGCACTCTCCAGCCAGAGTCTGTGAATGGCATCCCCTAGAGTTGTACTGTGGACAGCCACATGCAGGAGCCCTGTTGAAAACTTCCTGTGTCTCTTCCCAATCATAAGCCCCTTCCTTCCCCCAAAAGTAGCCATTATCCTTACTTTTGTGTTAATTACTTGTATTAATTACCCCTTGTTTTTCTTTATAGTATGTGTGTGCACCTTTTGTGTGTTTTTAAAAGATTTTTTAATTTATCCTGTGCCCCCCCCCCCCCCGGTTTGTGGTCATCTGCTCTCTGTGTCTGCTCATTTAGGAGGCACCAGGAACTGAACCTGGGACCTCCCATGTGGAAGAGAGGCACTCAGTCACTTGAGCCACCTCACCTCCCTGGTTTGAGTGTCTCTCTTGTTGCATCAGCTCACTGCACCTGTCTGGGGCACCAGCTTGCCTTCTCCAGGAGGCACTGGTAATGGAACTCAGGACCTCCCATGTGGTAGGCGGAAGCCCAAAAACTTGAGCCACATCCACTTCCTATGTGTGTTTTGTGTGTGTGTGTGTGTGTGTCTTTCATTAAACAATATATTGTTTAGTTTGAAAAACTGAGTAGCAAGCACAAACATAGCTGTGTAAAGAAAGGCATTATGTCTCAGTCTGAGTTTCCAGATCATAGCCTCAGCATCTGTGAGAGTGTAAGAAAGAGCCCCAACCAGGTAAGTCAGTGGAGGCAATGTGTACAGGGCTGAGATGTGGGCCAGATACTGGACAGTCCAGGATGGGGTCAGGGGGCCTATATGTTCTTTTTTTTTTTTTAATTTTTTAAAATTTTTTGTAATTAAACATAAAATTTTAATTATTTTGAAGTTTACATTCTGTGGCATTAAGTGCATTGAAAATGTGTAACCTTCACCACTATTTCCAGAATATTTTCATCATCCAAAACAGAAATTCTTACCCATTAAGCAATAACTGCCCATTACCCCCTTGCCATTTGCATATTCTAGTAATTTCATATCAGTGAGCACATACAATATTTGTTCTTTTGTGTATGGCTTATTGCATTCACATCTTCAATATGTAGCGTGTATCAGAACTCCATTCCTTTTTATCCCTGAAAAATATTCCACTGTATGTATATACCAAGTTTTGTTTATCTGTTTATCTGCTAATCCACCTTTTTGGCTATCATGAACAATGCTGTTACGAACATTGGTATACAGTTATCTGTCCAAGTCCCTGCTTTCCATTCTTTTGAGTATATACCTAAAAGTGGGATTGCTAGTCATAATTCTGTGCTTAACTCTCTGAGGAACCATCAAACTGTTTTCCACAGTGGCTGCACCACTTTACATTCCCACCAACAATACACGAGGCTTCCTATTTCTCCCCATCCTCGCCAACACTTATTTTCATTTCTTTTAGTAATAGCCATTCTTGATGGTAAGTAGTATCTCATTGTAGTTTGGATTTGCATTTCCCTAATGGCTAATTATATCTTATTTGAAGAAATGTCTTTTCAAGTCCTCCTCCCCCCACCCCCACCCTTTTTTTAAAGGTACTGGGACTTGGGATTGAACCTGGGACCTCACTTGCGGGAAGCCAGCACTCAACCACTGAGCCACATTGGCTCCCCTGAGTTGGCTCCCTTGTCTGTTTACTTGGTTTTTTTGTTTGTTGTTTTTTTTTTTTTCTTTCCTTTTTGCGCTTGTCTCTTTCTTCAGGAGGCACTGGGAACTGAACCTGGTACCTCCCATGTGGGAGGTGGGGGCTCAACTGTTTGAGCTATATCCCCTAACCCCCGGCCCATTTTTAATTGGGTTGTCTTTTTGTTGAGTTGTAGGCATTCTTTATGAACTCTGGATATTAAACCTTTTTCAAATATATGGTTTAAAAAAATTTGTCTCCTATTTGGGTTATCTTTTTACTTTCTTGATCATCAATGCAAAAATTTTTTTAATTTTTATGAGATCCTTTTTATCTATTTTTTCTTCTGTTGCATTTGCTTTTGTTATAAAGTTGAAGAATCCATTCATTGCCTAGTACAGGGTCCTAAAGATATTTCTTTATATTTCCTTCTAGGAGTTTTCATAGTTTGTTTTTTCTTAGGTCACTGATCTATTTTGAATTGATTTTTATATATGGTAGGAGGTAGGGGTCCACTTTCATTCTTTTGCATATGGATTTCCAGTTGCCCCACAGCCATTTAAGAGACTGCTTTTATCTCATTGAGTGGATTTGGAACCCAAGTCAAAAATCAGTTAGCCATAGATATAGGGTTTATCACTGAATTCTCAATTCCATTCCATTTATCTGTACATTTTGTCCTTGTGCCAGTACCACGCTGTTTTGGTTACCCTGGATTTGTAATGAGTTTTGAAATGGGGAAGTGAATCATTCAGTTTTGTTCTTATTTTTTTAATTCTTTTTGTATGTTTGAGGCCCCTTACTCAGTCTTTCATGCTTGGTTTTTCCATTTCTATGACGGCAGCTGTTGGAAATTTGATTGGGATTACGTAGAATCTGTAAATGGCTTTGGGTAGTGACATCTTAATAATATTTAGTGTACCAGTCTGTGAACATGGATGGCATGTCTTTCTATTTATTTAGGTCTTCTATAATTTTGTTTAAGCACTGTTTTGTAGTTTTCCATGTACAAGTTCTGTACATCCTTTGTTAAATTTATTCTTAGTATAAATTCTTTTAGTTGCTATTGTAAATGGAATTGTTTTCTTGATTTGCCTTTCAGATTGTTTATTAGTACATAGAAACACTGCTGAATTTGCGTATTTCTGTTGTACCCCACCACTTTCCTGAATTCATTTATTAGTTTTAGTAGCCTTGATGTGGAGTTTCTGGAGAATTTTTGCATATAAGACCATGTCATCTGCAAATAGGGTAAGTTTTACTTCTTCCTTTCCTATTTGTTTGCCTTTTATTTCTTGTTCTCGTCCAATTGCTCTGGCAAGAATGTCCAGTACAGGGTTGAATAGCAGTGGTGCAAGTGGGCATCCTTGCAAGAAATCCTGAACTTCAGGGGAAAGTTTTTTTGTCTCTCACAGTTGAGTATATTAGCTGTAGCTTTTTCATCTATGCTTTTTATGTAATATTGAGCAAAGTTCCTTCAGTTCCTAGTTTCCTGCATGTTTTTATTAGGATAGGGTGCTGGGTTTGGTCAAATTGAGTTTGTCTCAATTCTTTGTCAAGTGAGATGATCGTGTTTTTTTTCTCCTCACTCTATTAATATGGCTTATAACACTAATTTTCTGATTTTGAACTATACTTGGATTCATGGGATAAATCCTATCTGATCATGATGTATAATCATGATCAAATTTGAATGTGCTGTTGGATTTGGTTGCTAGTATTTTGTTGAGAAATTTTGCATCTGTATTCATAAGGGAGTTTGATTAAGATTGGTCTTAATTCTTCTTTGAATGTTTCATAAAATTCACTTAGTGAAGCCATCTGGTCCTGGATTTTTCTTTCATGTGTGGTCTTTGGTTACTGATTCAATTTCTTTTGTTATTGGTCTGTTGAGGTTTTCTATTTCTTCTTGAGTCGGTATAGGTAATTTGCCCATTTCATCAAGGTTATCTAATTTATTGGCATACAGTTGTTCAGACCATCCTTTTATCTTTTCAAAAAATTTTCTGTGGAGTTGGTAGTAATGTGTCCTTTTCATTTCTAATTTTAGTTGTTTGCATCGTGTCTCTTCTTTTATTATATGGCTAAAGGCTTGTCACTTTTATTAATCTTTTCAAAGAACCAACTTTTCGTTTCATTCATTCATTTTTCTATTCTCTATATTATTCATCTCTAATCTTTACTATTTCCTACTTTCTGCTCTTTCTGGGTTTAGTTTGTTCTTTTTCTAGTTCCTCCAGATGTAAGGTTAGGTTAACAATTTGAGATCTTTATTCCTTTTTAATATAAGCACTTACAGCTACAAAGCTCCATTCCAGCACTACCTTTACTGCATCCCATAAATTTTGGTATGGGTTGTGTTTTCATTTTCCTTCATCTCAAAATATTTCCAAATTTCCCCTGTGATTTCTTCTTTGACCCATTGGTTGTTTGAGTGTATTGTTTAATTGCCATGTATCTGTGAATTTCCCGTTCTCCCTCTGTTACTGATTTCCAGCTTCATTCCACTGTGGTCAGAGAACACACTTTGTATGATTTAAATCTTAAGTTTATTGAAACTTGTTTTGTGACATAATGTATAGTCTGCCCTAGAGAATGATCTGTGTGCAGTTGAGATTGTATAATCTACTGTTGTTGGATGGAGTGTTCTATATATATGTCTGTTAGGTCTGGTTGGTTTATAGTATTGTTCAAGTCTTCTCTTTCCTTGTTGGTCTTTGATCTAGATGTTCTATCCGTTATTGAAAGTGGCATATTGAAGTCTCCTACTTTTAATGTAGAACCATCAATAATCTCCCTTCGATTCTGCCAATATTTGGTTTATGTATTTTGGGGCTCTACTGTTAGGTACATATATATTGGTTAATTGTTTTTTCCTCTTGATGTATGGGCCCTTCTATCAATATACATTGTCTTTTTTTTTTGTTCCTTGTAACAGTTTTTGACTTAGTCTATTTTATCTGATATTATTGTAGCCTCCCCAGCTCTCTTTTGATTACTGTTTGCATTTTCAACATACTTATGTTTTCGAATTTAAGGTGTCTCTTGCAAGCAGCATATAGTTGGGTCATGCTTTTTTATCCATTCTACTGATCTCTGACTTTTGACTAGAGAGTTTTATCCATTTACATTTCAAGTAACTACTGGGGGATGGATGTGGCTCAAATGGTTGGGTGTCTGTCTCCCATATGGAGGGACCCGGGTTCGATCCCTGGGACCTCCCGGTAAAAAAAAAAAAAAAAAAAAAAAACTACTGAAAATGCAGGACTTTCTTCTGCCATTTGGCTATTTGGTTTTTTTTAAGATTTTATTTATTTATCCCCCCCTTGCTGCTTGTGCTCGCTGGGTCAGCTAACCACGCCCTGCTGGCGGGCCTGCCCTCACCAGGAGGCCCGGGGAACCGAACCCAGGGCCTCCCATATGGCAAACGGGAGCCCTACTGATTGAGCCACAGCCGCTTCCCCTTTGGTTTTTGTTTGTAAGTCTTCTCATATACTCTGTCCCTCAATTCTTTCCTGAATACTCTTCTATTTGGTTTTTCTTTTGAAGTGAATCATTTAGAGACCCTTATTTCTTTCAGTGAACATTTTTTTCAGATATTTTCTTTGTGGTTACCATGTAGCTTAAATTTAATAACTGAAATCTTAACAGTCTTGTTTGATTGGACACCAACTTAATTTCAGCAGCATATACAAACTATGCTTCTATATCCCTTAGTTTCTCCACCTTTATGTTGTTGTTGTCATAAATTACATCTTTATCCACTGTGTCCACAACCATGGCTTTATCATTACTTTTTATGTATTTGCATTTTAAATCCTATAAGAAGTAAAAAGTGGAGTTACAAACCAAAAATGCATTACTGGTATATTTCTATTTACCCATATAATTACCATTACCAGAGATCTTTATTTCTTTATGCCACTTCATTCTACTGTCTAGTGTACTTCCCTTTCAATATGAAGAACTCCCATTTAGCACTTGTAGGGCAGGTCTAGTGATGACAATGCCCCTCAGCTTTTATCTGGGAGTGTCTTAATCTCTCCCTCATATTTCTGAAAGACAGTTTTGCCAGATATACAATTCTTGGTTGGCAAATGTTTTCTTTCAGCACTTCGAATATGTTTGTCCCACTGTCTTATTGCCTCCACTGTTTTTAATCGGCAGTTCATCTTATTAAGGCTCCCTTGTAAATGATGCATTGCTTCTCTCTCTCAGCTTTCAGGATTCTCTATTTGTTTTGACATTCAATAGTTTGATCCATAGTGTGTGTGGGTGGAGATCTCTTTGAGTTTATCCTGTTTGGAGTTCATTCAGCTTCTTGGATGTATACATTCTTGTCTTTGTCAAATTTAAGAAGTTTTCAGCCATTACTTCTTCAAATATTCTTTCTGCTCCTTTTTCTTTTCCTTCTGGGAGTCCCATAATGTGTATATTGTTATATATCATGGTGTCTCATAGGTCTCTTAGGCTTGGTTCATTTTTCATTCTTTTTCTTTCTGCTCTTCAGTCTGAATAATTTCAATTGTCTTATCTTTATGTTCACTGATTATTCTACCAGCTCCAATTTGCTGTAGAATTCTTATTTGTTGTTGTGGTCTGAAGCTCCAATATTTGTTTGGTTCTTTTTTATAATTTCCAGCTCCTTATTGAAATTCTCCTTTTTGTTCCCAAATCATTTTCCTGATTTCTTTATCTGTGCTTTCTTTTAGCTCTTTGGGCATCTTTAAGTCCTAGTCTTTAGTTGGTATGTCCAAAGTTTTATAGTCTTCATTGATGGTTTCTGATGTTTTATCTTGCTCCTTTGGTTTCACTGCATGCCTTGTAATCTTTTTTTTGCGCACTATAGTTTAATATTTTAGTGTGTTAACTGTTGAATTTTAGTTCCTGAATTGCCTGTTCCTTAAGTTTATATCCAGCTAGCAACAGGTCCTTGTCCTAACAAAAATAAGGAAACATCTTTCACTGTCTTTGTAGATTGGCTCTGTGATGGTTAGTGCTCTCCTTCACAGCTTAGCCCTTCTAACAATGAACCTGAAGACATGCCTAAGGCAAAAGCCCAAGGTCCTCTCTGGTCTCCTAAGAGCATGTGTCTTGTCCTGGGTATGCCCTCATGGCCTTGATTTCCCCATTCACCCAAATCTAAATGTCCCCTCTTCTCCCTATGAAAGATTTTTTCCTCCAGGTCCTCAGCACTCTATGGTATGTCTTAAAGCTGGAAGTCCTTTGCCCCAGGCCACTGCAATTTCATTCTTTCTTACACTGATTTAGCTGCCCAGAAGCTGTTTCTGTGTGCTGGGCAAGTTCTGAGACTATGAGCCAGAGACAAATGTCCTCTTTCTTCAGTCCTTCAGGCTGGCACAAGATAAGATTAGTACAGACATACATGAACCTCAGCATGCACATAGGTGTTACTCTGCTTCTTCCAGAACTGGGACCAGAGACCTATACTGAGAATGTAGGCTGACTCTGCACTGAGCCAGGGAGGGGCTGGGGGAAGGACCAGCACTGATGCTACAAGGTTTCCCTAATGATTTTAAGTTACCTTTTTCTTGAATTGGCTTTTTCCCAGTGTCTGCAACCCTTTAACTGTTTTCCAGATTTCTGTCATTTTTGTTCGTTGTTTAAAGATTTTGTGGGGGTTGGATCCCTGGAGCATCTTACTCTGCTATCTTGGTGACATCACTCTGCAGACCTATGCTATCTTCAATATGCCTTTGCTCACTGATCCTAATACCTGGCATGTGCTTTCCACCCCTACCTCCCCACTTACTCTCAGCTTACCCTAATTTTCACTTCTTTCTGTGAGCCTTTCCCAACCACTTCAGTTGATAGTGTTCCTTCTCCCTCTGACTTTGTCCTAATAGGTTCCATTGCCAACTTACTATTTTATGTCAAGGAAGCAAGTTTCAGACACTAAACACAAACTTACCAAGTTCCACATCTGTAACTACACATCACAGACTAGCTAGTAGTGAATCCCTTTAGACTCATCACTATGGTGTTTATAAACTCTGAGGCTGATATCACAGGAGCTTTCATCAGCAAGTATTTTTTGCATCATGTAAAAAGCTATAGCCTTGGGGGTGTAGGTGAGGATTATATAAGAGGAAAGAAAAAATGAATTTTCCACATATAAAGTCATTGTCCGCTTAAAAGTTTCCCAGACAAGAGAACAGGCAGGAATGATGACTCTGAGATGCTCTGTCACTCAGCCTCTCCATCGTGTTAACTAGGTAGCTGTAAGATAACACCCATGTCTACCTAGGTCAACCAACACTGAGAACCAGTAACAACCTGACACTGGGGAAGCATTCTTTCCTATTTTAACCTGCACTGAACCACTTTTTGAAGGAGCCTTTTGCCATGTGTGGAAGCATACAATCATTCAAAGGTGGTTACTAAAATGAGTTAGGTGGTATTTTAAGACTCCTTTGGTAATTATATAGAAGGGTCAGTTTTCAGGAATTGGATATCTTTAGAAGCAGTGAGATTATTGAAAGAATGAATATATTAACATTTCACAATAACTCATTTGCACTGTTGAAGCCAAAATGAAAAATGCATAGAAAGAAACACTGGGCTGGCTCTTCTGTTTCTTCACCCTACTACCACACCAGTGGGCGACTCTGCAGCTGCACTGCAGCCCTTTCCAAGGCCCCAGCACACTTTACACAAGCGGCACCACAAAGTAGGTTTCTGAAAACACCACTGTATCTCTCTGGCTCCCTTCTGGTCCACATCCTCTCTCCACATAGGAGGTCCTTTTGGCCTCCTTCCAGCATCTTGTTGTGCAACAGTTTCTTCCTTTGTATTTTTCTTCCTCTCTGCTTTTTGTAGATGTTTGCATTTACAGGGTGCCACCCAGTGGTCCCACAGTTAATACATGCATAAGATAGAACAGAGTCCTTCCTTTTCACGTGAGGCCATGTGATGAGCCGAACTGAGTAGAAGACATGATTAGACCCATTTAAGCTGAGCCTGAATTTTCAAACAATTTAAAAAATGGTGGCCCTAGCTGCCTCTATGAACCCTCTTTGTGTTCTCACACCTCTCCCTGCTGCTGCAACAGGCTCAAGAACCCCAAACCTGCTGCTATACCCCAGCCAAGAGTTAGGGTGTCCTTATCATAGTTGCATCAGAAGACTCATGTCCCCATGGGGAGCCTCATAGTGAATTTTAATCAAGAAATATTATAAACCCTAGTTGGATTAGTAGAAAACTAACCCCCCTACTACAGTCCATCCCTATTATGAAGTAAAAATAAAATTTTCTACTTGTAACCATCAATGAGTTAAAAATTCATAATAATTCTAAAGTTTCAACTGTGCCTTAAAAAACACCTTTTAAATCACAATTTTTAAATATAAAAAGCCTTAACTTTGGTTATTTCTGGATGGCTTATAGGCGATATTTATTTTCATCTTTTCCGAGTTTTCCCAGTGAACATAGATAATAATGGAAAACCATTATTGAGCCATACACACTCTTGACAAAAACTCCTTAGATACAGTATATACTTGACATTCACAGATTTATAATTACCATTTTAACTATCTGAAAAGCCTGAATGACCCTGAAATGTACTACAGTTTAATATTTAGCAGCAGTAGAAATATGAATTTCACCTCAAAGTTCATATGTGGAAGTTAGTCACATGGCCACTACAAGCTACCTAGCATCCCATCTTGGCAAAGCTATGTTCCCTACTTACCTTCATGTCTCTCATTAAGAAGCTGAGGAAGCTACTTAAATTTTTCATTTGTACTTAATTGCATTTCATGAGGAAAAAAAATAATGCCATGGTGTTTGAAACTCTTAAGATTCTGAAAAGTTTCAGGACATAGATTTCACAATTGTCAGTTTTCCACATTATATAAACTGTTAAAATAGCATCCCTATGGAGAGCAGGGAATAAAACTGATTTGTTGACGTTAATTAGATCACCTTTATGCGCTGTATGAATTTACCAAAGCAGTAGTTGGGAAGTATGCATGTGTTAATACACATTTGTTTTACTCCCCCAAAACAAGTATTACATCATTATAAAGGTGACACAATAGGTTAAAAAATTCAAACGACATTAAATGTGTATGAAACACAGGATGCTCAATAAACCCCAAACAGGGTAAACCTAAATAGAGTCACACCACACATATAATCAAATTGTCAAATGTCAGCAATAGCAGGCAGGATAGTCCCATCCATCTTCCCCATGGGATATAAGCCCCCTTTCAATTGGAGGCTGAGTGGACATCACCATCCCAGAATCCTTGGGATTGGGGGAAGAGCTATGGACTAGAGTGGGCTTACTGGTATTCTACTATAGACATATTGCAATTCTAGCAATGGAAGAAATTACAACATTGATGTGGAGGCAGTGGCCACTGGAGGCTCTGGGGGCAGGGAGAGGGAAAAACAAGTGTAATACGGGGGATTTTTCAGGACTTAGGAATCACCCTGAGTGATGTTGCAATGACAGATATAGGCCACTTTATATCATCTCATAACATGCAGAACTGTGTGGGAGAGTGTGGACTACAATGTGAACTATGGTCCATGCTCAGTGGCAAAGCCCCAGGATGCATTTATCAAGTGCAGTGAATGTGCCACACTAATGAAGGATGTTTATGTGGGAGGTGTGGGGAGTGCAGCATATGGGAATCACTATATTTTTGGTGTAAAATTTATGTAATCTAATTATCTTTAAAAAAATAAAATGAAAAAAAAAATGTCAGCAATAAAGAGAATTCTGAAAGCTGCAAAACAGAAGCAACATGTCATATACAAACAAGGGAGCCTCAAAATAATCATTAAGTGCCAATTTCTCAGAAACCACAAGCGGCAAGAAGGCCTCTTTAGATGACATATTTAAAGTGCTGAAAGCAAAATATTGCCAACCAACAATTCTATATCTGGAAAAACTGTCTTTCAGAAATTAGGAGAGATTAAGAAATTCCCAGATAAACAAAAGCTGAGGAAGAGCTTCACCACCAAACCAGCCCTACAAGGCAGTTTGAAAGGAAAGGATGATAGATCAAAGCTACATGAAGAAATAAGGATCTCTGTTATGGGTAATGACGTGGGTAAATATAAATGCCAGAACTGTTAGATTTTTGGTTATAACTTCACTTTTTACTTCTTACAGGATCTAAAGTGCAAATGCATAAAATTAATGATAAATCACTCGTTTGGGACTCAATGTATAAATGTGCAATTTGTGACAAGAACTAAACAAAGGTTAGAATATAATTTGTGTATACTATTGAAGTTAATTTGGTAAGAAAGCAAATGAGATTGTTATAGATTTATTTAAGCCCCTTGGTAACTACAAAGACAATATCAGAGAATATGCAAGCTCATATAGAGAGAAATTAGAGTATAGGTTGCTGGGGCAAGGGGAATGGGGAGTTAAAGCATAATGTGTGTAGGGTTTTTTCTGGAGTTTCTTCGTTTGGGGAGATGAGAAAGTTTTAGTAATGGAAGTGACTAATCCCATTGAATGGCATGCTTGGGAGTGGTTGGAATAGTAAAGTTTATGTTTAATATGTTCCCACAATTAAAAAGAAAAAGTACTAGAAAGTGACAATTAAAGCAGTACATTGTCCTGGATGGGATCTAGCAAGGGAGGAGAAAAGGCTCAAAGGGACACAATTGGTTCATATGAAAAATTTGTAAACTTTATATTGGTGTTAATTTCTTGAACTTAAATATCTTTGTTCTTCAGAAATGTACATGACAGTATTAAGTGTTTAGGGAGCATGATGGATAAAACCCCCTCTAAAAGAAAATGGATTGATAGACAAAGATGGATGGATGGCCAGAATAAAGCTATCTTTCTATGGCCATAACTATTGATCATCTGTATCTTTCTTAATTGCTACACAGGACAATTTAATAAACCAATGCCCTACAGGTAGGCATTTAAATTTCTGATTTTTTTTTTTCCCAACAGAGAATGTGTCAACGAACATCTTTGGACATATATTGTCCACATTTGCAAGTAAAATTACTGTCTAAGGAGATATACATTAAAAATGACCACTATAATACACCTAATGTAAACTATGGATGGTAGCTAATAGTCCCATCTTAATTTTTCATCAATTGTAACAAAAGTAATGTTTAAAAAAAAATTAGTACAATTACAAAAAACTGCTATCATCAATTGTAACATGTTCTACAGCAGTGCAAGATGTAACTGGTGGAGTGGTGTATGGGAATCCTGTATTTTATGCATGATTGGTCTGTAAACCCACAACTTCTCTAATAAAAAAAAAATTTTTTTTAAGAGACATCTGCACACTGATGTTCATACTAACATTATTCACAATTGCCCAAAGATGGAAACAACCCAGGTAGATTTCTGACAAAATGGATAACACTGTGGTATATATACACGATGGACTATTAGTCATCTATAAGAAGAAATGAAGTCGTGAAGCATATTACAACATGGATGAACCTGATGGACATTATGTTGAGTGAGCAAGCCAGGAACAAAAGGACAAATATTGTATGACTTTGCTATTATGAACTAAATATAATGAGCAAACTCATGGAGTTCGTAGCTAGAATATAACTCACCAGAGAAAAGAATGTGGTTAGAGAATGGAAAGCTGAGTTTAATCTGTACAGAATTGGTAAAAAGTTGTCTGTAAATGTTTGGAAATGAATAGAAATGGTGAAAACACATCATAGGATTTGTAATTAGTAGCGCTAACATATGGGTATGATAGTGTTTGTTTTTTGTTCTTTTTGGAGTAATGAAAATGCTCTGATATTAACTGAAGTGAGGAATGTGCAATTTGGTGATTATACCAAATGTCATTGATTGCACACTTTAGATAAATTATATTTGTGAAAAAAATAGGGTGGGTTGGGGGCGGAAATACATCAAATGTAAGATATGGACTATAGTTAGTAGTAATTCTTTGACTATGCTCTTCCATAATTTATTACAAATGTTCCACAGCAATGCAAGTAGTTTGTGGTGGAGTAAGGTATAAGATCCCTGTATGATGTTATGCATGTCTGTTTTGTAAGTTCACAATGTTTACTCTATATTTATTGTTTATGTAGTTTCATGTGTGAATGATATACTTCAATAAATTGTTTTTAAAATGAAAAAAAAAAAAGTCATCACTACCCTCCAAAAACCTGTACCAATCAATATTGAGAGTCCCCACACTCAGATGTTCACAAACAATAGACATTATCTATCATTTTCACCAATTTTGTTTTGCTAATAATTTTTCAGGTGTTAAATTGACCATTTGCATTTCTTTTTCTTATTCATATGCTTGGCCTAAAAGCTCTTTTTAATAGACGTTACAAATATTTGTTTCAAGTTTATTTCCTTTTCTACGTTGTTTATGGTCCTTCACCATTACATGGTTAAATTTATGAATTTTTTCCCAAAACTTTATGGGTTCTGGCCTTAATGACATACTTAGAAAAAGTTCCCCTACACCAAGATCATAAAAAATGTTTTCCTATAGTCTCATAAGTTTTATTTTTCATATTTAAATCTTGAAACCTCTTGAATTAATTTGGGAAAAGAAATGTGTTGGTGATGTAATTGTTTTCCCAAATTAATATTGATTTACTCTAACACCATTTATAAGCTGGTTTTTTTTTTCCCCTACTGATTTGAAATTTTATCTGTGCCATATAAGCTTCCGCTTCCGTATACACAGTTTTGTACCATCATGCTATTTTAGTATACTTCTAGGACATTCACTACTCCATCTCTACCCTGCCACTTATTGTCATTTTAAATCTTTTTTAGCTCCTCCTGAGGAGCTCTATGAATGAGTGAAAGAATAAATTTAGTAAATAATTTAGGGTAGGACATCTCTACCATATTGGGTCTTCCCATCCAAGCATATAACATAGCTCTGTTTAATCAGGCTTTTTATCTGTCCTTTGACAAAGTTTTATAATTTTCTTCATATAGGTCTTGGCTAGTTCTCATTAAAAGTACTTTTGAGTTTTTATTGCTATTGTGAATAGGATTCTTTTGCTATGTATAGGAAAGCAACTGATTCTTTGCCTATTCATTTTCTTTGGCTGCCTTGCTAAACTTAGATTTGTGTTTAAAACATATTTATCAAAGTGATACCTATATTTGATTTAAAAAAGCAAACAAAGCCTGACTTCTGGAACAGCAGATCTCCAACTTAGTCCTCCTCTTCAGAGGCAGCTGCTGTTAAACATTCTCCCATAATTTTCTGATTGCTTCTCTTGAAAAGTTCTACATAGGTCATCAGTTAATCTGCAAATGATAATTTGGCCATTCCTCTTCCATTATTTCTTAATTCTTTTTCTTGTCCATTGCCTTGGCCCTCCAGAAGAGGGCTGAGTGATACTGTTGGTACCTGGCCTCCTGGCTGATTCCTGACTTTAATGGAAAATTGTTAGTGCTTCACTGTTAACTATGATGATCACTTACAGCTCTTGAAGCCTCACCAAGATAACAACATTTCTATTTCTAGGTTAAGAGTGTATTTTCTTCTCTTCATCAGTAATGGATTTGGATTTTACCAAAACCTATTTGGGCATGTTGTCTTTCTCTTTAACCCAAATTAAAAAAAAAAATTAATATTAAATCATTATACTAAATCTTACTTGATCTTGGTGTAAGTAGTAGTATTTAGTACACTACTGGATTCTATTTGCTAGTATTTTATAGTATTTTCAGCTCTATAGTTCTAGTGCAACTAAGCTATATTTTCTTTTCTTGATGCTACCTTTGTCAGGTTTTAGAACTGGGGTTATTTTAGCTGCTCATAATATGCATACTTTTCATTAAAGAACTTCAAATCCCCAGCAGTCTTTCTCACCAACACCTTTTCTTTTTAAATGAAAATGAAGCTTAACAATACAGTTCCAAAAAGCATGCAGGTAGTTCTTGCCAAGTAGACTTATAAAGCATAAAAAAGTGAGACTTTTCAGGTAACCATACATCTCCATCTCCAGTTAATAAAGAAATGGGCATGAATCAACTAAAATTCAACTCAGTGTGGATGTCCAAGAAAATTAGTGCCTTTAATTGATAGTAGCTTTAAACAAATGAGAATGAGGAGTTACTGAACGCTATCATCTACTTTTTAAAGCTGACATTAAGATATTTAGCAAAATTAGAAATCTGAGAATGGAAAAGAAAGCCAGTCGAGAACACAAGTGTGGTTCCAGTCAAACCTTTAAACCCCTAAGGATGCAGGTCTGGCCACTTGAAGTCAATACAGTCACGTCAGATTTCAGTGAGTCTGTGTCAAGAAAAATGCTACATTGGAGGTAAGGCATGTATGTGTGTAGTTATACTTTTATTTTAGTACTAATCAACCACAAAAGCTGTGTCATACGCTCTCCTTTCAGTCTCAAGGAAAGGTCTCGGTGTTAAAACTGCAATTCTAACGAAGACATGAGAATCGTGTGTAACCAATCAGGATGGGAGGACACAGTGCAGGAGTAAGGAAAGAAAGAAGCCTGAACAAACCAGTGTCTCTGGGTCTGAATTTATTGGGTTTTGCTAAACATTAGGAATTACTGTTCCAGTATATATCCATGTATTTATATCAAGAAACAATATTTTGTTTTGTTTTTTTTACTAATGTCAGTATTACCATTCTTCTCTCTAGAGAGTCTCAAACTGATTTCCTCTCTAAAAGATTGTTTTGTGATTAAATTAGCATACCTTAGCATGCCTTGGATATACAGAGAAATAAAGTCTGATATCAAGCATATTGTGATATTTTCTTAATACCACATTGGCCAAAACAAGATTATTTATTTATGTATTAGGGGAACTTAAAACAGACAGGACTTCCTTAAATTTCTTATGTACTGCTCTTCAAAGGAGATAGTCAACACTGGTTATTTAGGCAGAGAACAAACGAAAAGTATCCACAAAATGCTCTCATAGAGTTTCTTTGCTCTCATTTCTTGGTGATAGTCCAGTATCTCTGACAGTCATCACCTTAGAGATTTCCAAAAACTACCTGAGCAACAGAGCTGCAAAGAAGATCTCCATCTGCTGCTGCTTTTTAAACAAGCTCAATGCCTCACAGTGCATATATCATGTGACAGAGAAGTCTGTTCCTTCCCCAAAAGGAAGTTTTGTTTCTACTAATAAAATGTGATTCCAGAGCAGCACTGTCCAATAGAACCTCTACAGTAATGGAATTGTTCTGTAATGCACTGTCCAGTACAGTAGCTGCCAGCCACATGTGGGTTACTGAGTACCTGAAATGTGCTGGTGCAATTGAGCAACTGAATTTTAAGTTTTAATGTAATCAGATCTTAATAGCCACATGTGACGAGTGGTTACTGTATTGGACAGTGCAGTTCTGGACCTTTAGAATCTCTTGCATGTTATTTTCTTAAACCACACTCATTTATATATAAAGAGAGAGAGAGAGAAACTTTTTTCCAATTCCACAAAACCCAAATTGTGGCTATCATTTTATTCATAACAATACTCCTTTAAAAGCTGAAGAGGAGAAAAGTATTACTTTTAGTAAACATACAGTGCAAGGTAGAAGTTTTGTCATTTACCCTCTGTGTAGGGTTACTTAATAATAGAACACAGACTAGGTCCTTTTTCTTTTTTCTCCTAGTACCTTTTTATGACTAGCAAGAACAATTAAGTAATTTTCATTGTGATCTGTCAGTATGGTCAAGGATAAAATTTTAAATAAGGTCTTCTGTCTTGATAACAGTCATTAACAGTCATTAAAGAAAAAAATTGTTCAAAATATCCCAAAATGAACATGAATTTTTATAGCATTGCAATTAAAAGCAGGGCCTCAGGCTTAACCAGCAGTTTCCTGTGTTATCATTACTAGATTTCTCAAACTATTATTCCTACAGAAGAATATATAGCACCATAATTTACAGTAACTACACAGCACATGTTAGCCGGAACTTATCAAACTATTCAGCTATTTAAGGGGAAAAAAAGCACTCTAAAACACCAAGGTGTCTTTACCTCGTAGTGAACAAACTGGTCCATTTTCTTGGTTCTTAGAACGCTTATTTCTGAACTGACTTGGGATATCTAATGAAAGGTCTTAAAAGAAAATAGAAAAACAAAGCTGTTAAAAAACATAACTACACAATGAAAAATAATTTCAAAAACATTATCTCAGCTTGATTTTAAAAGGGAACATTAAAGTTATTTTAATAAAATAGTATATATCCACATGCCAAATACATCTTACCTAGGAATGGATCAAACTTTCTAGATTCTGTCCCACATATGAGGCAGTTAACCTCATTTTGGAGAATGCCTCCAAATATAGCCGTGACAACAGTAGATGCTCCATTTCTAAAGAAAATCACCACAAAGGAAAACTTCTCAATAAAAACATTCTCTTCGGCATTTAAAGTTAAAATAAATATCTGCTCATGCCCCTATAGGTGACTCCCTTTGCTGGTATATGTGTATCATTTATATTTATTTAAGCTACAAAATAATACAAAAACTCCAAAGCTATATATAAGGAAAAAGTCCTGAGCCTCCCCCAAGCCCCATTTCCAATCTCATTACTTTCTCCAGAAGTAACAAATGCTGGTGGTGTGACACCCCCTTTTCAGACCTGTTATGTACTAGCAGATAAATCAAGATGACACCCACCCCCTTCACACCACAAATATATCCCTCAGAAAAAGAGGGAACTGCCTTGTGTTTGAATCTCTACATACCCTCCCTTATTACAGGGGTTGCTCTCCATCACTTTACTTGGAACGACATTCTCAATCAGAGATAGTTTTATATTTTTTAAGACAGTCATTTGTCAGATTTGGGGAAAAGGAAGTAAAGAAATTTAATATAGATTTAGCAATTACTTCTGGAGCTACAACTTCACAGTTTACACTTTAATGTCAACAAGCCTTTTTAAAAAGCTAACTTAAAAAAAACAAAAACACTATCTTCCTTGAAAGAGAAAGAATACACCACTTCAAGAACAATGGAAAATCCATCTGCCCTAATGTTACTTAAAATCTCTGTGCCTCAGCTTCATCATCTGTAAAACAGGAAAAAAGGGTATTTACGACCATGTGTGAGATGAAATGAGTTATATATGTAAAGTACTTTTTAAAAGGTGCTTGGCAAACAGAAGGTACTTAAAAGTGTTTGCCATTATTTTATTTGCATAAAGGTGCATCATACCTGCTGCTTGCTTTGATTTTTTTCCCCTAAGTAAACATCTTGAACATGGACCTCATTCTTTCTGACAGCTGCTCAGCATGCTACACCGTGGACATACAATGGGCACAAGAAAAACCGAGAAAGTGCACCAGTGAGAGCATGAGTAACAGCAAGTGCTTATATAACATTTACTATTTGCCAGGCTCCATTCTAAGTCCTTTGCATTTATTCCTCACAACAATCTATGAGGTAAATACTATTATCGCTTTTTTTTTTTTAAGTGTTGGTCATGAAACACACTGGCTTTAGTAAATTTTAAAAAATGGAATATATATATATATATATAAAATATACACTACAGATATAGAAAGGCCATTTTAGGTTTAATGATCTGGGCCATGAACAAAGGACATAGGAAAATAATAAGTGAAAATAAAGGGACTAGGACTGATGCTTTCATGTTGATGATCACACCACATTGCCTTTAATTAAAATGGATATTACTTTTATTAAAAAGCAGTATATTTAAACCCAATACAGTTTTCCCTTTATAACCTCTTCCCCTGGGAAAAGGACACTGACCAAGTTTTGCTATCATATATCTGATCTGTTGGCATTGAAGTTTGGGTGTACCATGACTGAAAACAAGGTTTGTAAGTAAATTCAAAATTGCTGTTCCATTTATTATAACTGCATACCAAGAGTGGGTACTGACTACTTGGACAGGCTCTTACACTGCTAGAGTCCTTAATATTGGCACTAATGATTTTCTATGTACTAAAAAGAACACTACCATACTGCCAGCTCTCCCAACACCTTCAGTAGGGTTGGGTGCTTGTTCAAGTAAATCCAAGTAAAGTACAAGCAACTTTTTCCAAGTTTTAGTGACTATGATCCTTAGATCCTTAAATGTGTCCTTCAATTAATTCAAGGGAATATAAGAAAACTTGAATTTTGTATATTGGATGATAAATTTTTCTTTCTGTTTCTAAGTAATTAGTGGAACTTGCAATTACTATTCTTTAAAATATCCTGTAAGAGCATAGATTAATACTGAAAATTCATTAGGTACCGAAATAGCATGCTATCAGTACTACACAATGTGAGTCCATATGGGAACCCTGGGCATCATATAAAATACTAGACACATACCCTCACTTTACACAGACTATGCTTGCAGACAGCTCAGTTCAATACCCTTTGTGTATGAATATGCTATCAAAAAACACAAAACAAAATTTCACTTAATATTGTTTTTAACTTGGTACTACCAGGAAAAACAATTCTACCAGGTCAACAGTCCTTTCCATTCTAAATTAGATTCTGATTGGAATCATAGCTACTTAAAGCTGGAGGGCCAAACATTTCAAAAGTTAGGTCGATTCAAATTGGTTGCTCTTCTCTGATACTGTCAGATTGTCTGAGGATAAGGGTGCCTAGCTTTGTCATTACAAAGACCTAAACCAACTAAACCAGATTTATGGACTGCCAGGCAATGCTGCAGTGACCCCTGTGTATTACTTGCCCTTTTCCTTCTCTGAGGAGAATGCCTTGCAAATCCCTTTCCTGCACAGATCAGTACTGACAAAACTTTTCAAAAATTAGAAAAGGAGGCTACAAACTGACTAAAATTCAGGTTAAAATCATCCCTGCTTCAAGTAAAAGAAATGCTGTGATCTCAACATAGATTTTTAGGCTATAAGTACATGGAAAAGCAACCCAAAGGGTTTCTTTTGTTCCTATTGAGAAGCAAGAAAAAATTCTGAAAATTTTTTCTGAAGAAAAACTTGCAAATGCCTCAAATTCATTAAAGAAGAGGTATACTTTAGAAAAATCCACATTCAAAATGTTTTAAACCTTTGTTTCTATGGCACAAATATTATTTTGGAATATGAAAATTAAGTCTCCCACCCATTATTCAATACATTTGGAAGAAAGCCCTGTAAAATGCTAAAATGTACAAATATCTTGTTATTCCTTCATGTTTAAAAATAATCTATACCAAATAAAAATTAGAACTATACCAAGATGCAAATAAAAGATGTCTTTTGCTCTGGAAGCAGCAGACAGGTGTTATAGTCCACTTGCTCACAAAGTTCAAGTGCATAAAAGTTTCAGCACATGTCCAAGAAATCCCTCCACCTTCCTTTATAAATGTAATACTTAGTAACACCAACAGAAATGTCTGAAATTCTCCTAAAGACCACTAAAGTGAAACTAAATCTTACATGCAACATTTGTTACTTGCAGACAGAGTCGAATTCTCCTGCAGAATTGCTGAGCGGGAAACACCATTGAAACCGCCCTGGAGTTCCAGGTGTAGGTGGTCCAAAAGGTAGCGCATGAATTCATGGGCATCCTGCTGTTGATAGCCCCTTGAAGCAAACAGAAACAGTCATTGCCCAGTCGAACCAGCAGGAGGGCAAAGCATTGCAAAAGGCTGTAGCCTTGGTTCAAGTGCATAGCTTAGGGCTTCTGACTCTTCAACCCTACTAGCTCCATATTTTACACATGAAATATATTTTCAAGAAAGAATTTTACCATTTAAAAAATAAGCCAGAAAACTCCAGAATATAAGAGCTAACTAGACTTGTAGTAATCTCAGTTGAATTTTAGGGTCATTTTAGAGATGAGGAAATTAAGGAGCCAAAATAAACGAGGGGGTGGAGGGGGGCATGGGTACCATAACAAAAGAATAACAGAAATGGGACTATAACCCAAGTCTCCTGTATGGACTGTCAATCTTTCCACTATCCCACATGGCCTCTCTAGAAGATGCTCAAATGTTAAAATGTCATATTTTACCCTCACTGGAAAACTAAGGCTAAACCATCACATTTTAAAAACAATCTGTCTAATGTACATTAATGAATGTTTCCAACTACACCATGATTTTCTTTTCTTATATTAAAATACACTGTTTTTTACGTTTCCTCTATAAGAAACATTTTTTGACCTACATGAGATCATGGAACAGTTAGCTGTTCTACAGAGATAGGGTTGGGCTTCTGTTTTAGCTCATGATATTTACCAAAAAACAGTCTCTGGGAGCGGATGTAGCTCAAGTGGTTGAGCGCCTGCTTCCCATGTAGGAGGGCCCAGGTTTGATCCCTGGTACCTCCTAAAAACAAACCAACAAACTCTCATTGGGGAGCAGATGTACTCAGTGGTTAAGCACCTGCTTCCCATGTACAAGGTCCTGGGTTCAATCCCTGGTACCTCCTAAAAAACAAAAACAAAACAGAAAAACAGTATCTGCTTCTAAAAAAGAATTTTTCTGATTCCATTTTAAAATATTTAAATATAACATTTCATTTACTTATGTGAAAGCATTAATAAAAACTATTTAATATGTTAACTCTACAAATTTTAGTTTTCTTTTCAATTATTTCCCAATCATACAATCTGGGCTTCAGTTTTCCCTCTCTAGTCAATGTAGGTTTCTCTTGTTTTGTAATTATGTTAAGAGAAACACTCCTCACGTTCGGGTGCAGTGTTTATATTTTCTATACAAATTACTTCAGCAACTTCACCCAAGCAATTGTTTGTGTTTTATGGGGTATCACCTAGGATCACTGTGACAGACTAAAGAGTGAAACAAAGACAGAGGGAAATAACAGTGGCACCAATTTTAACATTATTTCTATATTCACTTGTTTTTGACCTCAGATAAATATTACAGCCTTCTCTTTAATGTCTATAGAAAGAGCAACAGAAAATTTATGTCATAAAGATACTGTGTAAAATAACTGGTAGAGAGCACACTGCAAATATAAAAAGCCAAAAAAGTCATGAAGCATTCCTTCTGAATGAAGGCACAAAAAAAGAGGAACGCTGAAGCACAATGTATAGGAATGTGATTTCAGCTGTCTCTTCACAATTTTTTGCACAAGGAAGACAAATCATACTTACTCAAAGACAAAGAATTATTCCAAAAAAGAATGAGCAAAGAAAATATTACTTTACCCCTGCATGATTGTAAAAATCAGGCATTCCAAATAATGAAACAGACACCACAGAACAAAGACAGATACAAGTTCTTGTGTGATGCCATAACATGCATAATTGTGCCAAATATCCGTGTACTACTGACTATTCTCTGTGTTTTGGCTGTGCCAGTACATAATCTGTAAGATGGCAAAGACCAATTAGGAATATGATGTGTCTCCAAACAATCAAATTTTGTCATTCTAGAACAAACTTCCTTGAAAACACCTAGAATTTTAGGTTCTGTTCATCAGATTTAAAATATCTTTAACATTTATAAAAGAATTCCAAGTTATTGATTATACAAAATATCTGCAAAACCAAAATAAATTAAATTTAACTATTTCTATCCAATATTTGGCACTCAATTATGGCTGCGTTTCTTCTACACAAAAAAGGCCAGAAAATGAAAACGACAGAAGTGAAATTTTATTTATACAACCCCCAAAAACATACAATAGCAGAATTCCTAGTTAGAAAAAACTAATATTCGTTAAATATAAAATAACCAGGACCCGGGATTTGATTCCTGGGGCCTCCTGGTGAAGGCAAGCCGGCCCGCACGGTACGGTGAGCTGGTGCAGCAAGATGACCCAACAAAGGGAGACAAGCAGACACAGAAAAATGCACAGCAAATGGACACAGCGAGCACAAGCAGCAAAGGGGGGATAAACAAAAAAAAAATATAAAAGGAATCAGTTAAAAGTTAAATCATGCTCGCACAGTTGGACTATTAAAAAAACAGAAAGGGCAGAAACTTGGGCAGATTTAGATTGAAAGTAGCATCCTATTGAATAAAACTATGGTGTTTCTCAACTCAAGAATGAGAGGGCTTTGATGGCCATGGGTGAAAGGAAAACAGTAAAAAGTTAGGTAGTAGGAGGGCATGTCAACAAATTACTATTAACATGTCTATTTTAAACCAAATCCACAAAGACCTGGATTCTAATTCTGAAGTCATAACACCTATTAGATGTGTTAGACTGAACCAGTTGCTTTTCCCCTCTAAGTCTCAGTTCTGTCTTCTTTAAAATGGGGTAACACTTCCTACTACCTTGGAAGGAATTTTGTTTGTTTAATGAAGATAAGATATAAAATACCTAGAGTGCTTGGTACACATAAGCATACAATAAATGGAAACTATGATTATATAATAATAATACATTAAGATTAAATCCCTATCAAGATTCTAATTAGGTGGTTATATTAGAAATTTTATATAGACTATAATAGAAATTTTATATAGAATATAATTAGGTGATTATATTAGAAATTTTTATAAATTAGAATTTTATATCACCAAACCTGATTAGTGGCTAACTTAATAATCATTTCTACCTTCTTAGAGTTCAAGAAACTCTAAGCCTCACACAAAATTAGTTTTTCCTGATAGGAGATTTAAATGATATGATTGAAAAAAGAAATTTCCTTCAAAACAAAGACCAAGAGTAACAATAGTCACTCATGTCAGACCCTCAGAGCTAGACTTTTCAGCAACCCAACAAATTACAGTCCTATGAAGTTGTTACCTTTTATATGGTTATATACACTTACAATATATCTAAACCACTATTAGGCAATAAGGCAATATATATTGTTAAGTTTTACTAAACATGCTGATTTTAAAAGAAAAGGATGTACTTTAAGAACTAAAAATCATGACTGGTAAGAACTATGACTCACTTGAGAAGGATAAAATCTGGAGAAGGCAGCAAGGCAAACATCTGCTATTGCCCAAATCCCTATTGGGACACTAACCCAGGAGTAAAGGCAGGACTCCTCTTAGAGCACGGGGCCCTTCCCTACTCAAGCAAGGCTAGAGAGAAAGCATGATAGATGGCCACATTAGGCTGAGGCGCAGCTACCTTCTGTAAAGGGAATCCTGATGGACTTGACGACAGTCCTCAAAGAGATTTAGAACCAGACCAGAAACTATGAATATAATACCATGGATTTCTACACATTACATTTAGATTTTTTTTCAGTTGGGTTAATGACAGTATATGATGGTAATTATTTGTTATAAAATTTTTGAACGAATCAAGGAAATTTTGTCTGGTATGGTTTCCTAGAGCAAACAAGTTATTTATTTATAAGTGTTTTTACAACAACAAAATACCATCTCCTCTGTTAAAGACATTCCTAAGGTCTATAATTTAAACAAGCACATTTGTTTAACCAGATACATTCAACTTCTGCTCTTCTAAAAAAAAAAATAACAAACCAGTCTTAATTATTTAAAAGACTATCATGTCATTGGTTATTGTTTTGGGAACAGTGAAAAGATTAATATTAAATACCCTTCATTAAATACTACTTACCTAAAATTTGGCATAATCTTCCAAACAACATAAAATAAGGACTCCGGGCTAAATGCAGTCTGGTTGCCTTGCCATAAAGCACAGAGTGTCTTTCTAAACTCTTCCACCAAAGACCTGGAAAAGAGGAAGGGAAAGATGATACCCTTGGCATTAGTGAGAGGCTATAATTTCAACCTAGAATGTCTAGTTGTCAGAATGTATAATTGCTAACTTTAAAATGAAAACATAAAAAGGATTTGGTCTTTTTTGAACTAAGTCTAATAGTTAAGTAAAAGCATCTCAAAAATCCACATAACAGCACTAATTGTTGACAAAACTAGCTTTTTAACCATATGATTAACTTTGAGTGTATTAAGTACTACCATACTTGTACACTCTGAATTTAAAACAGAAATGTACAAATAAACAAAAAACAATCAATAAAGCAGTGGACAAGTCACAAGCCAAGTAAAATGTACATTTAAAAAAGTTAAAACAGGGCCCTCCCCCATCAAGATGGTGGAGCCCCACGGAAGCAGTGCTAACAACAGCATCCACCCAGCACCCAGCTCCAGTAGTCCTGGTAATGTGAACGGTGGCGCTGTGCTGCGCAGCGATGACAGCAGTGTCCTTACAGACAGTTCCATGGGGAGACTGTAATGGTGGTGCTAGTTGCCTGGACTCCAGAACTGGTTTTCCACCCACCCAGTAATGGTTAGCTCTTCAATAAAGTCCTTTTCTGTCTAAATAGGCCAGAGGCAGTTTTTAACTAAACCCTAAACACCACTGACACATTGAGTACTACTAATTCTTCCCTTAACTTTTGTGCACATGTATTTTTTCCTCATTTTACTAATATCCCCTTCAGCCTGATGACTGGAAAGGATGAAGCCTCCTTGAGGGCAGGCACTTACCAGCTCCTCCTATATGCTGCTACCAAAGGAAATACTCTTAAAATACCACTTCTGGTGGTGTCATTCCATCCCTACTCCACTGCCTGGCTTTAGAGTTATCCCATATACTCTGGTTCTAACCCAATTGCCTGCTTCTCCAACATGATCTATCCTATTCTCTCTCAGCCACCAGGGCAGGACAGTGTCAGATTATAAAACAGCTTTTCAGAACTTGCAGGAATGGGAGTGTGTGGGAGTGGGGATGGATAGCCAGGGAAAAACATTACATTAAATATATACAGATATAAGTCATAGCCTTATCTCAGTAATGTTAAGATATGAAAAAAAACGTGCCTCTTAGAATCATAATATGGCAGAACTTCTGAATCTGGTATAGGGCCTGGCTGCTCTCAATTTGAATACAGGGTTGGTCCTTAATATTCATTTGCCCATATTTTTTTCCTTTCCACATCAACTAAAGATGGACTGCATTGTCTTGTAATTAAATTTCTGACTACAAATTATTTTTATTATCTAAGACAGGTTTACCTAAAAAATAGACAAATCAACTCACATGGACCAATGATATTCATGCTGGTCTACCTAGAACTAAATTTCATATATAGATGTCATCCATTTTAGAACAGACAAATTTGCAAGAACTCAGTAAGAAGAGTGCTAAATTTATCCTGCCTGCTTTGGTTTTAAAAAAAAAAAAAAAAAAAAAGTAATAATTCCAACAATTAAGATTACCAGCTAGATATTTAAACACAATTTTTAGAAAAAGAGTTTTTTAAAATTTTATTTGGGTGTTTTAACTCTAAAACACAGTGAAAATCACCAGTAAGAGGCATTTGTTTTCTAGCTCAAAGCCAGAAAAAACATATCCTTATAACTCACACATTGTTATCCCCTTGGCTCCTGGTATGGTACGTTCGCCTTCCCGCTGTTTTCCCATTCCTTAACTCCACAGCAGGTAGTTCTTTGAAATAACAGCAAAACTGTTCAATGTTACTATTTTAAAGGAAAGGAAGAAAAATATATAAAAAGCAATTTAATAGGGCTGTAAAGAAAGTGCTATGATATCTACTTATGAGTTTTGAAAACATGACATTTCAGTTGTCTCATTTAAATTGTACTCAGTGCAATCACTATTATTGAGTCTCTTCAGTAACTCCAAGGCAAACAGAATGTACTTTGTGAAAATGAGCACAGAGCTTAAAACAAAATCTCTGTTCAAAGAAATCCTTAATTTTCACCATCGATAATCTGTCACCATTCCTCTCCCGTCAGGGTACTTGTTTCCAGGTATTCAATAATTTCCTCAAGTAAAATCAAACCATGAAAGCAACCATATTATTTAGATATACTATGCTAACAATGACAATTCAGTAATAACCAGAATTTCTTCTCTGAGCAAGAATGCATAAGCTGAGAAGCAGTATCACCAAGGAGAGATCAAATATGGCATCTGCTCCTAATTAGCATGTGACCTTGGGATGACAATTTATTCTGGCCTTTGATGCCTCATTAAAATCTAGAAGCATATAACTTTCAAAATAATTTTTTCTACTTAACTTATTAGGTCAGCCTTATTGGCTCTTTTATTTTTACTACTTTTCTTATATTCTGAAGATCTTCTAAACATCTGATCTTATGACCATTCTTAAGATTCAACTAATGATTGAAAAACGCTCTCTGTACAAGATTCCCTGTAGCACAGGGACTGGCAAATTACAGCCCACATGCCAAATCTGGCCTTTGCTCTATTTTTGTACAGCCTGCTGTTTTTGTTTGGCCAGTGAGCTAAGAACAGTTTTTATATTTTTTTAAAGTTGTTTTTTTTTTTTAAAAAAAGGAGAAGGATATGTGTTAGAGACAGTACGTGTTCCACAAAGATTCAAATATTCCCTATCTGGCCTTTTACAGAAAAAATGTGTCAACCCTGCTCTAGCCTATTCAAGAAATAAAAAGAAGTAATGATAACAGCTAATATTTACTGCTAAGCACTGTTCTAAGCACTTTAAGTAAACTATATTATTCAATCCTGCCAACTACTCTATGAAGTAGAACTCTTATCCCCATTTTGACTAATGAGGAAACTAAGGCACTGGAAGTGAAGTAACTTGTTCCAGGTCATATGACTAGAGTAAGTTGCAGAGACAGAATCTGAACCCAGAAACTTTCTCTTAACCATTCCACTAGAAACTACTGTCAGATATTTAAAGCTTTAACTGTAATGTTACCTGAGCGACTGAAGGATGGCATTCATGAAACACGTATTCCCCAAATTCCGAAGACCTGTGGCACAAATGGCAGTGGTACTTCCCTGTAAAATGGTACAGAAGAGGCTATTAGTAATGCCAAGAAAAGGCCAACTGTTTCAAAAATCAAAGCAAAGCAACAGCCTATATTTGAAAGTCTAGCACTAAGCCAATTTAGAATTGGTCTTTACTGTCCATGGAATATTTCAAACAAATACTTTTCTCCTCTCTGTGTAAGTGTCTGGATATTTTCAGAAGGCTGTTTCTGATCCTGGAATTCTTCTAAATGGGAGTAATCTTATGGAGGTTTATGAGCAAATAAGGATTAATAAGTTCCGAGGCGTACACTATCAATGCAAAAAAAAAAAAACCACAGGAAAATCCTTAAAAGAAGTAAAATATAAGATTTAATGCCTTTATAAAACTCTGTTAAGACTATTAGAAATGGAAAAAATATAAATATATATGCCCCCATGTATTTTTGTTCCCAACTTTTTAACTCTAGGCCCTGCATAAATCATCACTCCATGTTTTCCTAGCAATGGGATATGCATCTTGAAAAAATACTCAAACTTCTTTTAAAGACTAAGGCTTGGTTTTGTGGTTAACTCTACAATACACTATGACAACTGAACACTACACTTAGGAGATTAATCTACCAATCCAATCCAAAACATCACTGCCCACAATTCAGATGGCCATGAGAATACTTAAGCACTTTCTTCCACAAAATCATAGTACTTTTAATTAAGTACATGTTCAAACATAACTAGCATGACAGAAAACAGATAAATGCAAAAGCACCGGTCTATGTGAAAATATTTAGTAATCTTTAATTGTTTTTTAATTCATTGATAACTCATACACAATTATAACAGATGTTACCCGAATGAGGGAGCATATTCTTTTATGGTGAAATTGTATTAATAAAGTCCTAAGAAATAAATTTCAGATTCATATACTTTGCCTGGGGGCCTATAAAAGAAGGACATAAGGATCTGTGGAATCCTTCAGAAACAGTAAATAGGTACATGAGTAGGCATTAAGGGTGAACTGCTTTCTAAGGCAGAAGAGCATAGTAATTATTCTGATAGAAGGAAGCACTGAGAGATGCACTCACTCACTCGGGTAGTTAGTCACATCATAAATCATTAGTATAAGCGGAAAACATTTTGTAAACTACTCCAAATCCAAGGCACCCATTTATAAAGTTTATAAGAGGCAACGGAAAATGTTAGAGTTGTAATAACACAATGACTAGATCTCACCTAACTTTTATATTTGAAAAATTTTACTTACATTTACTTTTACTAACTTGCTGTTTAGTGATGAGTTTTCCAAAAGTTTTCTTTTCTTATGCCTGTCAGCTGTGAAAGCTGAGCTATTAAAACACAAACAAACAGATGGTCAAAAAGACATTAACATAACACATGTTACACAGCAGGTTAAAAAATAAATTTGAGCTGCCCTAAAGCATCCAGGGTATGGGTCCTTGCCTGGCTGCTTTAGTTAGGCCATGAAGTGAGTTCCCTGTGGCCCATTATGGCCCACAAGCATTTGAAGTAACTGAGGAGTTCCACTTTCCTTGGAAATCCCCACTGCTTTCTGTATAGTCCACTACTCTCCAGCAGCGGTGGGAGTAGGGCTGGAATCTGCCACCACCAGGTACTTGCTTCCCAGCAAATCTGGCCCAGTAGATGTAGTATGTGAGACTCCCTCTCCACCACCACATAATCTGCTTATCAACTGTGAGGCTTCAAAAATGAGAAGACCCATTCCTCACAACAAAAGGGGAATCCTGGTCTGACACATTTATTCCAAGATTTAATATTAAGTCTCTAACAATATGCAATTTCTTTCTTAATTTTGACAAAGTTATCATGTTTTGCTCATTTGTCTTAATAGGTTATGATATGATCTGGACTTGAGGAATGATAAATAAATTATAGGTATATAGTATCTAAGTATAAGAATTTATTTGATTCAGCTATGCTGTAATGAGTATTCTAAAGTAAATCCTAATCAGCTCAGAAATTGAGTTAAAACCATTCAACATTTTTCTTGATCAAAGAAACACTTCGTTTAAATTTTATCAAAAAGTAATTCGTATCTTCAAAAAAATCACTTAAAAATCATTATAAATCAGGAGAACTAATCTTCAGGAAATAAAAATTATGGTTAAACACCACAGACTTTTAAGTCTGCCAATTCTTTCTCATCTTTTAAAAGTGCCAGGCTATCCAAAGTAAATACATAATTATTTTTCTTGCCAGGATTTTCACATGAGACATATATAATGTCTTGGAGCATCAGATCTAGTGATGGCCACTTGCTTCAAACTTAAAAATATTCATAGAAAACATTTGTGTCTCTTGAGTATTGATTGGTGACTCCATGGTAAGAAGAGACCAGTTCCACATATTATGGTATTAAGTTATTCCTTCACAAATTCTGTAAATGAAGAAGTTGACTCAGATGCTCAGTATATATTACTGCTTAGTGACAATGCCCAATAGTTAACTTTCACTTTTCATCTACATAAACAAAGTACTGAGCCTTTAAAAACAGAAGTTATTCAATTTTGTTTTGTTTTGTTTTAAGAGGTACCAGATATTGAACCCAGGACCTTGTACATGGGAAGCAGGCACTCAAACACTGAGCTATATCCACTCCCCAGAAGTTAATAAATTTTACCATCAGTGTTTCTCAAAATGGTAGAATCCTCTAGAGCCACACAGTCTAATAGGCAAGCTACTCACTACATGTGGCTGCTTACCAACTTTTAATTAATTAAACTTAAATAAAATAAAAAATTCAGTTCCTTGGTCATACTAGCCACTTTTCAAGTGCTCGATAGCCACATGTGTCTAGTGGCTACCATATTAGCACAGATTAAAGAACATTTTCATCACTGCAGAAAGTTCTATTGGATAGTGCTACTCCAGATGATACACAAAAAAGTCTAAAATTAAGAATAACAGGGGCGGGGAGGGGAAGAGCAGTTGTAACACAGGGGCTTTTTCAGGACTTGGGGGTTGTCCTGAGTATGTTGTAGTGATGGATATAGGCCATTTTACATCAGCATATACCATGCAGAACTGTGTGGGAGAGAGTGTGGTCTACGATGTGAACTGTGGTCTATACTTAGTGGCAAAGCCCCAGGATGTGTATATCCATTGCAGGTGATGTGCCACACTAATGAAAGATGTTTATGTGAGATGTTATGGGAGGTATGGGAGGTGGAGATCATGGGAATCCCTGTAATTTCTGTGTAACATTTATGTAATATAAGCATCTTTAAAAAAAAAAAAAAAAATATAAATATATATATATATATATATATATATATATAAAAGAATTAAAATATGTTGAAAATTAAAAAAAAAAAAAAAAACCATTGTAGATAACCTGCTTCTGAGTTGTGGTATCAAAAGTAGCAGAGCAGCTCCCTCCCTGTGATCTACTGAAAATAAACTATAGATCATGGTTAGTAGCCATACTTCAGTATGTGTTCATCAATTTTAACAAATGTACCATACTAATGAAGGATGTTAATGGGAAAAAGTGGGGGTGGGGAAGGGAGTGAGGTATATGGGAATCTCCCTATGTTTTGATGTAATATTTATTTACTCTAAAGCTTCTTTAAAAATAAAAAAAAAATAAAAAAGAATAACAAGGTGAGTACAGTCTTCAACATGTATATGGGCACCACAACTCTGCTAGTAAAAAACAAATGTAACTGCACTTTTTAAACTGTAGCTTGCACTGTAGTTTAAAGCCTATATATATATAAAAGAAAAAACATAAAAAAATAAACTTAGTTAATATTTTCCAACAAAGGAAAGGATTACAAGGTAGGATTTTTCAATGGGTCCAAGTAGGAGTGTAGAAAAGGCAGTCTGTGACATCTTTTACCTGATGAAGTGGTTAATAAAAGTAAAAGATTTGATAACTGCATAAACTCATATGGGTTTTTGAATGATTTCTTTTCCCTATGACTTAGTTCTGATTTACTTATTTGGAATTGAGATGGTGATCTTTTCTTATAGAAAACTAAATGGCAGAAAAAATATTGTGATGGTAGCTACCCGCATCTATAAAAAAGAAACAAGTTAGTTATTTATACAGTGGAATCACCCCACCAAAGAGTGATATTATATAAACTACTGCAGGAATTTCCTACTTCACAGTAAATCGTGAACAACCTTAGACTATTTTGGACTATATATGGTACCTCTGTCTCAAATCCTATATAGAGCTCATGCTGCTCAATTCAAATTAAAAGAGAACAAGCACTTTGAAGAAGAAAGAAGCCAAAGACAAGCCAAAAAGTACCTAAACCCAAAGTGGTTTCATTATTTTAGATTTTAAAGAAATCAATTCTTCTTCCCATATTAGCTCTTTAGTGAATGAGACATGCATAAAGACTTTGGTTAACCAAAACTATACAGTGTTTCATGTGAACAAGTTAGCTTTATGTTTTTCTTCTTCATATACAATTTTAAAATATTCTATTAGCTTTACATTTCAGTTTGTGAAGGAACCCCTGGTTTTGGCATGTTCTCAATACATTTTATACATCAATTGCCAAAATAAATTAGATGGCATCTGATGATTTGGGGTGACTTCCATAGAGTCTACTATTCACAAAAATAATTTCTTGATGGTGACAAAGCATTTTACAGCTTCTTGTAACTTCAAAGAATATACTGAAGAGAAGAAACTAGGATCCTGCACTATCATATAGATACAAAGTAGACAATAATATGAAAATCAACCTAATTCTCTTAAAAACACATAAATCTTAGTGTTTCTAAGCAGACCTCTTGATATATTTGAAAGGGATTTTCTAATATCAAAAGTAATTCTACAATGATCTTATATCATTATCTGCCCTTTTCTTGTGCTTCTCACCCCAAATTCCCCTTGCAAATAAATTGAATAGCTTCTAAGCTGGTGGCTAATAACTAAAAAAGAAGTTTTTGGACCCTTGCATATGGTTTTTGACAAATATTAAATGAAATAAATGCAGAGGTATGACCATTAATTATGGATACAGTTTCAGTTATCAAACCCAAAGTTTATTTTATCAACATTTCAATCATATTAAAAGCATGATACAGGTATGGAGCTCATAAACAAAAATCCCATTAAAAAATTTAACAGACCTCTCTACCCCATCCCATTTCTTCTCTTTCCCAAGGTCTATTACTTACTTTTCCAAGTTCTGTAAGTGTTCTCTGACTTTCTGTACCAGTCCCAGCTTGGTGTCATTAACCACAAAATCATCACAACGATAACTGCAAGGAAAATATTAATCAATGTGTGCATAAAGAACTTAAGGAAACCACAGTAATGAAATCTCTAAAAGGCCTGGCAGCTGCCAAGATGATCACAGGACTCTGTGGGCAGCTACTGTCAGTAGAAGTTCAAAGAGGACTTGGTATCCACAATGAAATATTTTTAAGAGCCTACTTAAAAAGCCACGTAGGCAATGAACACTATCTTCTTTTCACATTTGCATTCAAAAGTTCTTCAATTCCTCCTTCTAAAATGAAATAAGCTGATAATATGTGTTAAATTCTTTTCAAGTGGTACATAATACATGGAAAATGAAATAAAAAGCACCAATTCTATTCAAATAATATTAAACCTAAAACTTTAAAGTGATACTTCCCAACCAAAATTAATGGAGAATTTGGGAGGAGACGAGAATTAAGTGAAAAGTAGGGGAAAGTACTGTAGGGATATTTGAATTAAAAAACTAAAAATAAAGCTGTACATTTTAAATATAATTTAATTAAAATAAATCAAATTTGGGAAGCGGCTGTGGCTCAATCAGTAGGGCTCCCGTTTACCATATGGGAGGCCCTGGGTTCGGTTCCCGGGGCCTCCTGGTGGGGGTAGGCCCGCCCACACGGCGTGGTTGGCTGACCCAACGAGCACAAGCAGCAAGGGGGGGATAAATGAATAAATAAATAAATAAATAAATCTAAAAAAAATAAAAAATAAAATAAAATAAATCAAATTTAGATGAATCTTAGCATTCTGAAGTACTAGAAGACAAATGCATAAAACAGTAGCTACATCATTTAGGAAATTGACAACTGCCTTGAAGAAAGATGTTTAAGGCTTTTTAAAATTTTGATATTGTGTACATGTGTGTTTTAGTAAGTAAATAAGTAAATAATATAAGGAATCACATGTAATAAACTTTAACTTGTGCACTGGTATTCCATTTTTTTCCTGGGATAAGGTCAACTTTAACAAAAACAACTTAGGAACTGGTGCCAAGATATTCTTTTGACTATGCATTTCTATATAAAACCATTTATTATAACTACTGCAGAATAATGAAAATAACACTGCCATTCTAAGCAAACAAAATTTTGAAAGTATAGCAACTAGTAAAAATTAGGTCATCTTTAGCAGAATCCAAAAACATTTCTATCTGAAATCAGCCTTTATAAAATGATAAGGAGGTAGGGAAAAGTGATTTTTTTTTTAAAGATTATGTACAAAAGAATGGCTTGTGTTTTTTATTCAGGAGAGTCAAAATTTTAATTGAATGCTTTTGAAACCTTTAACTAAAATGTTATAAATGTTACTCCCTCCCAATTAATTGACCGCTTATGTTGTCAATCAACATTTCTCTAAGATATTCTCCAAGTTTTCAGGATCAATCCCTAACATTTCCACACAGAGCAAAAGTAACTTTTTACATCCTGGGTAGCTTTTCTATAATCAAAGTATGAGTAATGGAAGGAGAATAAATTCATTATAAGTTTTATGACAAATATCTAAAGGAATTACATTAGTGAGAAGGTTTAATTCTTTGTTTCCACATAAAAGTTAAGAGGTTAAGGTCTTCTTTTTCTATTAATATAAATTTGGGCTTAATGCACTTGGTTCCAACATGAAACTTAAGTATTCAATGAAGAATGATATAGCATTGTTACTCTATTATTATTCCTGTTTATGTTTCCATTTTATGTTTGCATAAATTTCTGCATGTAGTTTGGATTAAAAAAACTAAATATTCAAAACAAAAACTCCAAATGCTAATGTTCACTTGGGAAATGCAGTCTAAGAGCAAATCCAGGCCATAATAGCTCATTGAAAAGTAACTCTCAAGTGGTAGCTTAGTTTACAGAAATGAATCATTGCAAATTAAAGAACTGCTTTTATTTCTTATTAAAATATTACTTTAGTGTGACATGTATTTCAACCTAGGGTATGAAATTACATTTGTTAAAGTAGCATTTTCATATATTGAAATCTAGACTTACTTATGGCCTTTCTCTGTTCTTAGCTAATATTGTTCAAGTGGGTTAGTTGCTTCATCTTTCTGAACTTTATTTTTCTCATCACTAAAATGAATAAGTTTCCCTAGACTCTAGAGCTGTGCTAACATGGCTAGTACAACTGAGCAACTGTTTTTTTTAATTTTTAGCTAATATAAATTTCACTTAGCAGTGTAACATACTTTTTCATTAATTCCAACTTTATTGTTTGCAACAACTATCTTTCACTTTTATCACATCGGGTAATGTTGCCGTATTGCAATATGCACAGTTGGTGTGTTTACTACACATAAACATATCAGCAGTCTCCTGTCAATGGAATGATTCAGTTCAAATGATTTTTCCATGCAACAATGTAACACTGTAACATGTTTATTTGAATATTTTACTCAGACAGCATGAGTTACAGTGATACCTATATAAATTGTGAAATTGAAATATGTTTTAATTATAAGATAAATACTTTTTCTAGTTTAAAAATTAAGAATGGAAAAAATTTTACCTTCCAAAATATTACTGAGGCAGAATTGAGTGAGATAAAGAATAAAGACATATCAAAGAAGATATGTAGCAAATTTTAAAAGAATGGCAGTTGCAATTTGCTGTAGCAGAAAAAATGAAAAAACTGTGTAAAAAAAAACATAATAAAGTAGACAATATCAAGAGACATTTTCAGTAAGTGCATATTAATATAAAAAGTTGCCTCTTGTTTTAGTTTGCCAGGGCTTTTACTGTAACAAATGCCACAAGTGGGTTAGTTGGCTTAAAAAACAGGAATTTATAGTCTCATGGTTTTGGAGGGTAGAAGTTCCAAATTAAGGTATCAGCTAGCCATGCTTTCTCTGAAGTCTGCTGACTTCTGGAGATGGCTTATCAGCAATCCAGAACTCAAGTGCTGCCTCTCTCACATGACAATCTGTGTCCTTCTGTCTCCCCTTCACTCCTACTACTATCCAAATTTCCTTTGCTCATGAGGACTCCAGTCATATCAGATTAAGGCCCACCCCGATTTAGTCTGGCCTCATCTTAATGAGGCAAAAAAAACACACGAAAAAATGTTCAACATCACTAATTTAGATTAGGGAAATGCAAATCAAAACTACAATGAGTTATCATTTCACACCTATCAGAATGGCCACTATTAAAAAGACAGAGACCTACAAGTGTTGGAGAGGATGTGGAGAGACAGGAACACTTCTTCACTGTTGGTGGGAATGCAGAATGGTACAACCACTATGGAGGACTGTTTGGCAGTTCCTAAAGAAGTTGAATATAGACTTGCCATGTGACCCTGCAATACCACTACTGGGTATATACCCAGAAGAACTGAGAGCAGTGACACGAACAGACATCTGCACACTGATATTTATAGCAGTGTTATTCAAGATCACCAAAAGTTGGAAACAACCCAGGTGTCCATCAAGAGAAGAATGGATAAACAAACTGTGGTCTATTCACACAATGGAATATTATGCAGCTGTAACAAGAAATGAAGTCATAAAGCATATGACAACATGGATGAACCTGGAGGATGTTATCTTGAGCTAAGCAAGCCAGACACAAAAGGACAAATACTGTATAACTGTGTTACTATGAACCAAATATATTGTGTAACATATTGCATGACTCAAAAAAATTTTATATGTATCCAGTACATTTAACTGAAAAATGTATGTTTTTATTCAATGTATTTTATTTTTATTTTTTAATTATTGTTTATATTTTCAATTATTAAATGTACAAAATAAAGTTTAAAAAAATGTATGACAAAAAAATGTTACAGGATTTGAGCCTGTAACTTTAGTGTTGCTTAGATTCTTACACTAGATGGAAAACTATTTTTAGATGGGGAGATGAAAAAGTTAATTATTTAAGATAAGGGAATTTTCTTTTAAAATTATGAGGAAAAGATTAAAAAGGATATTTTTTTTTAAAAGTAAAAGATCCACAAGTGAGTCAACAAGCAATTGTCAATAAATAAAAAAGCTTCTAATAATATCAAAGATCAATTGATTCAAAATTTGAAAAATTACAAGTGCTTTTATTTTAGCCTTGGATGAGTTTTACAATATAAAAGATAGATAATGCCACTTAATATTTGGGGAATGTTTTATCTCAAATGACTTCCAAATTTACAACCTTAAAATAAAAGTATCTCATGTTATAGACATTTTTAAATCTACATCTGTCACTTTCTGCTAGACCTGAAAAAGGTTAGTTTTCAATCAAAAAAGATAATGGGTCAGATACGTTAGATCAAAAATCTGGGTTTACTGGAGTTTTACCCCTTATTACTTTGTTCCACTGGCTGGATATACTGTGATACATATTGAAAATATTTTGCTCAGTTTTCTGAAGCAGACTGTATCATGGATGCAGTTGTTAAAATTGGTTACTTTATGTACAAATACTATGAACAGTTCCAGTTTATGGAACTGTTGACAGAAGTAGAAGACAATGTAATGAAAGAATTGTATATTCTTTGTCAATGCTTGTTGCTTGAGTCATGGAAAAGTTTTACAAACACTACCATACTCTAATTCAAGATTTTCTTGAAACAAAAGGAGTACTTGCTGATATTCAACAAAGACAAAATGTGGCAATGTGATTTACATTTTTTCACACTGTGTATGAACAAATTAAATTTGAAGATCCAAGGAGAGAAAAAGCTTAATTATGACCTAGACAGGTGTAAGATTTATGTTGAAATTGAAACTTTTCATAATATAAGTCAATAAAAATTATTTTACACATTTTCAAATAACAAATATGCAGATTTTAATTGCAATTGACAGTGTTATATAAATTAGTTGCAAAAACTACAAGAAAAACTTGAAGAAGGAGTTTCCTAGTTCAGTCTTTCAGGCTGTCACCCAATATACTGGCACCCCAGTAGGCACCTAGGGGTTACTCTGATATTTCTGGAACAGGACCAGGGACCCACAACACAAGCACACAGAGGCTCTACACTGCAGTGGGAGTAGCTTGTGGAGGAGCTAGGAAGGGCACCATGAGGTGCTTCTACTGTTTTTTGTTTTTATTTTTAAAGATTTATTTATTTCTACCCCCCCCCCCCTTTGTTTTGTGCTCGCTGTCTGCTCTCTGTGTGTTCTTCTGTGTCTGCTTGTCTTCTCTCTAGGCGGCACCGGGAACCGATCCTGGGACCTTCCAGAGTGGGACAGAGGCGCTCAATCTCTTGCACCACCTCAGCTCCCTGGTCTGCTATGTCTCTTATTGTCTCTTTTTGTTGTGTCATCTTGCTGTGCCAGCTCTCCGTGTGGGCCAGCACTCCTGCGCAGGCCAGCACTCATACATGGGCCAGCATTCTGTGGGCCAACACTCCACACGGGCCAGCTTGCCTTTCACCAGCAGGCCCGGGAATCAAATCCTGGACCTCCTATATGGTAGACGGGAGCCCAGTTGCTTGAGCCACATCTGTTTCCCTTTCTTCTATTGTTTTTAAAGCTGCATTTTCTTGATTTGGTCCTCATCCAGTTACTACAATCCTTTAACTGTTTTCTGAAGTTTTGAGGAAGACCATTCTGCCAGTTTTTGCTAGTTGTTCAAAGATTCTATGGGGTATAGCACCCTAGAGCATCTTACACTGCCATCTTTGTCAACTGGAAGCCCTAACTTATTTTTTTATATACACACTGTATCCTCATCTAATGAACATCTATAATATGACTTCTTAATATTTTTTCTCTTTTAATACTCAGTTAACTTAAATTCTCTTAAACAGTACTTTTTTTTCCTACTAAATTCAGAAATGAACCTTTCCCAGGACTTGCTCTACAGGCAGAAGTAGCTTGCCCGCCGGCAACCGGTGAAAGGGAGCGTTCTCTGAGAGTGGGAGGATTCTGGTGGAGGGTCGAGAGGGCTTTCCTTTCTGTGGATTTTGCTGCCTGGAACCCCTTGCAGCTTTAGGGAACAAAATAGCTGGCTTTAAGCAGGACCAGGCTGAGGGGAGTGGCGAATCTGCTGAGGAAGGTTGATTTACCCAGCTCCCCAGGGATATGCCCCAACCCCCGCTGGCAACCCAGTGAGAGGGAGCATTCTCCAAGAGTGGGAGGGTTCTGACAGAAGGTGGAGAGGGGTTTCCTTTCTATTGATTTGGCTGTCTGGACCCCCTCATAGCTTTGGAGAGCAGATAAGCAGGCTTGAAGCCTCGACAGGCTGAGGGGAGAGGCGAATCTACTGAGGAGGCCTGATTTACCCAACAGTCCGGTGATACTCAGGTTTGGCTCCAGAGGGGGCAGAGTCAGCCAATTTTATCATTTTGCATTGACTAGCATCAGAGCTTCAGCTCCCCTGGGGAGGCCAGGAAGTGGGAAGTGCTTGATTAGTGTCCACGAGCCTAGCTGGGTCCCTTCAGTGAAGAGGGTGGTCTAGAAGAGGACATATTTTGGGTCCCTTATTTTGCCAAAGAAGATAGTCACTTTAAAAAATAAAAAATAATTTTTCTTTTAAAATTTATTTTAATAGCTAAAATCTGCCTCAAAACCTGCAGATAGAACCTTGCAGGGCAATTGACTGATGAACAGAAGAAGCAGGCTGAGAGGTTCCACAAGGGCCCAAGAAGGAACACTGTTCTTCCTTAGCTTTGTTTGACTGCTTGCTTGTGTGGTTGGTTGGTTTTTCTTTATTTGTTGTCTCTTGCTTTTCTTTCTTCTTTCCTCTCCCCTTCTTTTTTCTTTCTTTCTTTTAATTTTAAATTATGTGCTGCTAGCTTGTCTCTTCTTTGCTGTGCTGCTTCTTCAGTGATTTCCCATTGTCTATACTGATTTTATTTCCCAACATTATCTCTTTTACTTCCTTCATCTTTCTGCCTTCTGCTTTCTGTTGTGGTTCTTACATACCACGTTTTTTCATTAGCCCACAACTTCAAGGGTGTCCATTTCTATTCTATCTATTCTGTTTTCTTCATTTTTTATTAATATTAACTTTTTCCATTAAGCCCTTTCTTTACTCTTTCTCTCTCCTCATCATTCTAGCCTTCTAAATCATTACATATATTTTCCTCTATTTGCTTTCCCAGTCCATTGTAGTACTCCACTTTTTCCCCCTATTACTCTACATTGCCTACATGAGTTAAATATTCATTTTACTAAGTCTTATATGGCCCCTCTTCTAACTTTTTTCAATATTACTATTATCCTTCTTCCTTTCTCAAATCTTTCGATTCCTCTGGCCCTAATCTTTTGCCTTCAAGGGAACATAGAAAGAAGCAAGGAAATAAAAGAAGAAGAAAAAGTGTCAAAGAGAAAACACACACACAGAACCACCAGCTAAATAAAACTCTAGAGCAGACAGAGAAGCTAATCAACTGAATAAATCCATCAAGATAAAATGATGACTAGAGGGCAACAAAAAATTACAAACCACACTGAGAAACAGGAAGACATGGACCAGTCCAATGAACAAACTAAAATCCAGGAAGAGATGCAGAACATCAAACAACTAATCAAAGCTTTCCAAACAAATATCATGGACCAACTTAATGACATGAAGGACGAGATTAAGGATATTAAGACGACACTGGGAGAACATACTGAAGATATTGTAAACATACATAAAAAATAACGGATATGATAGTGATCAATGGCACAATGCAAGAAATCAAAAAGATGCTGGATTCACATAACAGCAGATTTGAACAGGCAAAAGAAAGAATTAGTGATATGGAAGACAATACATCTGAAATCAAACAGATAGTAGAACAGATAGATAAAAAGATAGAAAAAATCCAGCAGGGACTTAGGGATTTAACTGACAACACAAAACATACATTCGCATTTTAGGCATCCCAGAAGGAGAAGAGAAGGGAAAGGGAACAGAGGGAGTGTTGAAGGAAATAATGGCTGAAAACTTCCCAACCCTATTGAGAGAGATGGATGTACAAGTCCAGGAAGCACAGCGCACCCCAAACAGTATAAATCCCAACAGGCCAACTCCAAGACATATACTTGACAAAATGTCCAATGTTCAAGACAAAGAGAAAATATTCAAGGCAGCAAGAGAAAAGAGAACCATCACATACAAGGGAAACACAATAAGATTAAGTGTTGATTTCTAATCTGAAACCATGGAGGCAAGAAAACAGTGGTATGACATAGTCAAAGTACAAAAAGAAAAAAAACTTTCAGCCACAAATTCTCTATCCAGGAAAAATGGCATTCAAAAATGATGGAGAGTTCAAAATATTCACAGATAAACAGAAATTAAGAGAGTATGCCAATAAGAAATCTGCACTTCAAGAAATACTAGGGAAGCGGCTGTGGCTCCATTGGTTGGGCTCCCGTTTACCATGGGGGAGGCCCCGGGTTCGATTCCTGAGGCCTCCTCATGAAGGTGAGCCGGCCCGCGCGGTGCAGTGAGCTGGCGCAGCAAGATGACTCAACAAAGGGAGACAAACAGACACAGAAAATCACAAAGCAAATGGACATAGAGAGCACAAGCAGTGGGGGGGGGGGAACATATAAATCAATCTGTAAAAAAAAAAAGAAATACTAAAGGAAGTTCTACAAGTTGAAAGGAAAAAACAAGGAAGATAGAGTTGGAAGAGAATGTAAAAACAACTAAAAAGACAAAAAGAGAAATAAAAACAACATATGACATACATTAACCCAAAGAAAATATGGCTGAAAGTAAGACATTCATTGTAATAACACTGAATGTTAATGGATTAAATTCACCACTAAAGAGACACAGATTGGCAGAATGTATAAGGAAATATGATCCATCTATATGCTGTCTACAAGAAACCCACCTTCGACCCAGGGATTCAAGGAGGCTGAAAGTGAATGGCTAGAAAACAATTTTACAAGCAAACAATAGCCAAAAAAGGGTAGGAGTAATATCCTAATATCAGACAAAATAGACTTTAAATGCAAAACTATTGTAAGAGGCAAAGATGGACACTATATATTAGTAAAAGGGGTACTCTCTCAAGAAGAGAGAACAATCATAAACATTTATGCACCTAATCGGGGTGCCTCAAAATACATGAGGCAAACTTTGGAAAAACTAAGTGGAAAAATAAATGCCTCTATAATTATAGTGGGGGACTTTAATACACCATTATCACCATTACACAGAACATCTAGACAGAGAATCAATAAAGAAACAAAGACTCTGAACAATACATTAGAGGACCTGGACCTAACAGACACATTCGAACACTACACCCAAATACAGCAGGATTTACATTCTTCTTGAGTGCACATGGATCATACTCCAAGATATATCACATGCTAGGCCACAGAACAACTCTCAATGAATTCAGGAAGACTGAGATTATACAAAGTAATTTCTCTGACCACAATGGAATGAAATTGGAAATCACTAAGGGCTAGAGAAACAGATTAGGCACAAAGATATGGAAGTTAAACAACACACTCTTAGACAAACAGTGGGTCAAGAAGGAAATCTCAAAAGAAATCAGTAACTATCTTGAAACTAATGAAAACAACAACACAACATATCAAAAGCTATGGGATGCAGCCAAATCTGTCCTAAGGGGGAAGTTCATAGCCATAAATACATATATTAAAAAAGAAGAAAGAGCTAAAATTGAAGACCTAACTGCACACTCGGAGGAATTGGAAAAACAACAACAAACTAAACCTAAAGGAAGTACAAAGAAGAAGATAACAAAGATAAGAACAGAGCTAAATGAAATAGAGAATAAGAAAGCACTAGAAAAAATAAACAAAACCAAAAGCTGGTTCTTCGAGAAGATCAATAAAATTGATGAACACTTAGCCAGACTAACAAAGAATAAGAGAGAACGGATGCAAATACACAAAATAAGGAATGAGCAAGGGGAAATAAAGAGTATCATAAGAGGATACTTTGAAAAATTTTATGCCAACAAGAATGATAATTTAGAGGAAATGGACAAGTTTCTAGAAACTCACAAACAGCCTTCATTGATGAAAGAAGAAATTGATGAACTCAGCAGTCCAATTACAAGTAAAGAGATAGACTCAGTTATCAAAAACCCCAACTAAGAAGAGCCCAGGACCAGATGGCTTCAAAGCTGAATTCTACCAAACATTCCAGAAAGAGCTAACACCAATCCTGCTTAAGCTCTTCCAAAAAAATAGAAGTAGAAGGAATATTGCCTAACTCATTCTATGATGCCAACATTACCCTAATACCAAAACCAAACAAAGATACCACAAGAAAGGAAAATTACAGACCAATTTCTCTAATGAAACTAGATGCTAAAATCCTCAACAAAATACTTGCTAATCGCATTCAACAACATATCAAAAGGATTATACACTATCACCAAGTGGGTTTCATCCCAGGTATGCAAGGATGGTTCAATATAAGAAAATCAATCAATGGAATACACCACATAAACAGATTGAAAGAAAAATATCACATGATCATCTCTATAGATGCAATAAAAGCATTTGACAAAATACAGCACTCTTTCCTGATAAAAACACTACAAAAGATAGGAATAGAAGGAAACTTTCTGAATATGATAAAGGGTATATATGAAAAACCCAAAGCTAACATCATCTTCAATGGTGAAATCCTAAAAGCCTTCCCTTGAGATTGGGGACAAGGATGCCCACTATCACCACTCCTATTTAACATTGTCTTAGAGGTACTTGCTCATGCACTGAGGCAAGAAAAAGATATAAAAGGCATCCAAATTGGAAAAGAAGAAGTAAAAATTTCATTATTTGCAGACGACATGATCCTATATGTAGAAAGCCCTGAGAAATCTACAACAAAGCTTCTAGAACTTATAAAGGATTCAGTAATGGTGCAGGCTATAAGATCAATGCTCAAAAATCAGTAGCATTTCTGTACACCAATAATGAGCAATCTGAGGAGGAAATCAAGGAAAAAAATACCATTTACAATAGTAACTAAAAGAATCAAATACCTAGGAATAAATTTAACTAAAGATGTAAAGGGCTTATATACAGAAAACTATACAACAGTTAAAGGAAATCAAAGAAGACTTAAATAAATGGAAGAATATTCCCTGTTCATGGATAGGAAGACTAAACATCATCAAGATGTCTATCCAGGGAAGCGGCTGTGGCTCAATCGGTGGGGCTCCCGTTTACCATGTGGGAGGCCCCGGGTTCGGTTCCCGGGGCCTCCTGGTGGGGGCGGGCCCGCCCGCACGGCGTGGTTGGCTGACCCGGCGAGCGCGAGCAGCGGGGGGGGGATAAACGGATAAATAAATAAAATCTTTAAAAAAAAAAAAAAAAAAGATGTCTATCCTGCCCAAACTAATCTACAGATTTAATGCAATCCCAATAAAAATCAACACTGTATTTTTTAAGGAACTGGAAACACTAACTACAAAATATATTTGGAAAGGTAAGGGGCCCTGAATTGCCAAAGACATATTGAAAAAGAAAAATGAAGTTGGAGGTATCACATTACCTGACTTTAAAACATACTACAAAGCTACAGTGCTCAACACTGCATGGTATTGGCACAAGGATAGACATACTGACCAATGGAACCGAATTGAGAGTTCTAATATAGATCCTCGCATATACAGTCATCTGATATTCAGCAAGGCCACCAAGCCAACTCAGTTGAAGAGAATGGCCTCTTTAACAAGTGGTACTTGGAGAACTGGATATCCATATCCAAAAGAATGAGAGAGGAATACCATCTCACACCTTATACAAAAATCAACTCAAGATGGATCAAAGATCTAAATATAAGAGCCAAAACTATAAAGACCTTGGAAGATAATGTAGGGAAGCATCTACAGGACCTTGTAATTGGAAATGGTTTCATGAACTTCACACCCAAAGCACGAGCAGCAAGAGAAAAAATAGATAAATGGGATCTCCTCAAAATTAAAAACTTCTGTACCTCAAAGGATGTTATCAAGAAAATAAAAAGGCAGCCTACCCAATGGGAGAAAATATTTGGCAACCATATATCTGATAGGAGCCTAATGTCCTGCATATATAAAGAAATCCTACACCTCGAAAATAAAAAGACAAACAACCCATTTAAAAAATGGGCAAGTGACCTGAAAAGACAATTCTCCAAGGAAGAAATACAAATGGCTAAAAAGCACATGAAAAAATGTTCAACATCGCTAGCTATTAGGGAAATGCAAATCAAAACTACATTGAGATACCATCTTACACCCATCAGAATGGCAGCTATTAAAAAAACAGCAGAGTGTAAGTGTTGGAGAGGGTGTGGAGGAACAGGAACCCTCCTCCACTGTTGGTGGGATTGTGGAATGGTCTGGCCACTGTGGAGGACAGTTTGGCAGTTCCTCAGAAAACTAACAATAGATCTTCCGTATGATCCAGTGATTCCACTACTGGGTATATACACGGAAGAATTAAAAGCAAAGACATGAACGGATACATGCACTCCAATGTTCACAGCGGCATTGTTCACAATTGCCAAAAGTTGGAATCAGCCCCGATGCCCATCAACAGATGAATGGATAAACAAAATGTGGTACATACATACAATGGAATATTACTCAACTGTAAGAAGGAATAAAGTGCTAACACACGGAATAACATGGAAGAATCTTGAAGGCCTTATGTTGAGTGAAGCAAGCCAGGCATTGAAGGATGAACAGTATATGACCTCACTGATTTGAATTGAGGAAAGTGAGCAGTCTCTGAGAACCATTGTCTGAAAGATAGGTTAACAAGGGAGAGAAAGAGAAGAGAAGGTTGTGAGTCATCACCATATGGATATAATCTATGGTAAAGTGATAGAGTATAGTTGCATATTGAAGGATAGGACAGGTGTGTAGTGATATTACTGGGTTTGGTGATGCAGGGTTGACAGGTGGGTAGATTAGGAAGGGCGGGTTAGAATACCCAGGATACTGGACAGAGAGATGGGAGACAGACTAGATGAACATGGGATTTGTGGGTATGAGGTTGAAAGTGCAGGAGTGAGAATGCTCTTATGACAATATGACAAGGTAGTGTCACTGGGTTAGGGTGTAAGTTGGGGGGGGCATTCAAGATGGGGTGCATCTGGAGTAGGCTTCTGGGGAGTGTGTGAGTGTTCTTCCTGTCATAATGTGTTGTGTCAGGGAGTGGAGACCCACACAGTGAGTGGGAAGGAGATGGACCCCCATCTTTGGGAGGACCGATTCACCCAGAAACAGACAGATGGGTGTCTCTTAGGAGAAAGAGTGGATCCTAACAGGGGAGGAAAATCGGCGTGTCAAGACCTCTTGTTGCATGTAACTATGAATCTTGTCATCCAATGAGTCAAGATGGGAGCTTCATGTGCCCAAGGGGGATGGAGAGGAAGGAACAGAAAAGATCAAACAGGGTATTCAGTGGTCAGAGGAAATGTTTTTCATTACGTTACAGCAATGGACACAGGACATGGTAAATATCATCAAAAATTATTAAACTGTACCGTCTAAATTGTAAACTATACTGTAAACCATTGACAATGTTTAGTAGTTATGTTTCACTATCTGTATAACGATTATAACAATGCTACCACCCACATACAAAAAGGTTTTAATATGGGGTGAGGAAAGGGGGAGGAGGTTGGGTATATGAGAGTCTCTAGTATTCTGTGTGTGACTTTGCTGTGACCTAAAACTTCTTTGAAAATTAAATGAAAATTTGGGAGACACTGGGGAGTGAGAGGGGGAAGGTGCCACGGTACAGACTGGACACCCGATAATGCAGTGATAAAAGGAAAAAAAATAATTAAAAAAAATTTTTTTTGTTGTTTTTTTCTCATTTTTTGAATGTCCCAATCCCTTAATTATATTTTGTTTTTACTTTTTTTTTTCCTGCGTTTCCATGTATTTTATCTCTTGCATTTAAGCTTATCATTATTATTTTATTTTCCTATTAATTGGATTTGGTTATTATATGGGCTTCATCTTCAAGGAAGGTTTAGATCACAGAAGGGTTACAATAGGGGCTGCAGAGGATCATTGGTGGGGGATGTCTGGGATGGGGGATTCATGGGAGGAAGTTCACCCTGAATATACATGAAAGATATATAAAATTGTCCAAATGTCAAGGGGTGGGGCATGGTCACAGTGGGTGGACAATCACTCAATAAATGAGGGAATACTGAATTCCCATCCTGGAGAGCTCTGCCACATTCTCCAAGGGAGCACCAACAGTCCCCCGAGTGCAGGGGCAGTGTCTGGCAAAGGAGGATGGTCCACTAATGGGTTCTTGTTATTGATGACTAGCTTTACGAGTCTTTGCTCTTCTAATTGAAACTTAGTCTACTGTTATGGGTTGCCTAAGGGTTGCCACCTGAGAGTCTCCTTGTTGCTCAAATGTGGCCTCTCTCTAAGCCAAACTCAGCATATGAATGCATTACCTTCCTCCCAGAGTGCGACATGACTCCCAGGGATGAGCCTCCCTGGCAACGAGGGATTAACACCAAGTGCCAACTGGCAATACGACTGTAAAAAGACCTTGAATAAAAGGGGGAAAAGGTAAAGACAAAGGAGTTTATGTGGTTAAGAGACTTCATAGAGAGTCGGGAGGTCATCCCGGAGGTAACGCTTATACATACCTCAGTAGGATCTCATAGGACACCAAAGTGGATATCACCCCACACAGAGGGGTTCCTGAGGGCTCTGGATACACCCAGGTCCTCTATAAGAGGGGATAGCTCCAGAGATTGATGCCTTATTAGTGGGCTATACTTTGGAATCTGTGCTCCTGAGAGTGACAGAGTTGGACTCAACTCCTACTCTACAGCTCAATGGATTCACCCAAGTCACCTGGTGAGGAGATGATGATGGACAATGGCCATCCCAGTGAATGAAGAGAGTCTGCAGCTGCAGGCAGGATAGCCCCATCCATCGTACCCATGGGATGTAAGCCCCCTCTCACTTGGAGGTGGAGTGGACATCAGCATCCCAAACTCCTCAGGATTGGGGGAAGAGCTATGGACTAGAGTAGACTCACTGGTATTCTGTTGTATACATATTGTGATTCAAGTAATGGAAGAAATTACAACAGTGAGGTGGAGCCAGTGGCCACTGGACACTTTTGGGGCAGGGAAGGGAAAAGCAGTTGTAATACAGGGGCTTTTTTGGAACTTGGGAATTATCCTGAGTGACATTACAATGACAGATATAGGCCATTTTACATCAGCATATAGCATGCAGAACTGTGTGGGAGAGTGTGTGGTCTACAATGTGAACTATGGTCCATGCTTAATGGCAAAGCCCCAGGATGTGTATATCCATTGCAGGTGATGTGCCACACTAATAAAAGATGTTTTTGTGGGATGTTATGGGAGGTGTGGGAGGTGGGGAACATGGGAATCCTTGTAATTTTTGTGTAACATTTATGTAATCTAAGCACCTTTTAAAATATATATTAAAAAAAAAAAAAAGTACAGTGTGCAACAGAAGATTAAACATGAACAAAGAAACAGGAAACTATGGCTCATTCAATGGAACAAGATAAAAATCCAGTAAAGATCAATGATGAACACTAGACTTTAGACATTCCGAAGACTATAAAAAATTATCCTGGAGATAAAGGAAAACACAGAGAAATAACTAAATGATTTCTGGAAAACAATGAATGAACAATAAGAAGAATCTCAATAAATAGAGAAAAATTTTAAACAGGAACAAACAGAAATACTGGAGCTGAAGACCATAGTAACTGAAATGAAAAATTCCCTAGACGGTTTCAAGAGGAGACTGGAATTGGAAGAAAGAATCAGTGAACTCAAAGACAAGACAAATGAAATGACTCAGGATGAGGAGCAGCAAGAGAAAAAAAATTTTTGAAAGCAAAGACAGCCAAGAGACTTGCAGGATGGCATCAAGCAAACCAATATATGTGTTATGGAAGTCCCAAAAAGAGAAGATAGAAAGGGGCAGAGAGAATATTTGACGAAACATGGCAGAAAACTTCCCAAATTTAATGAAAGACACATTAAAGCAGCCCACGAATCCCAAACAGGACACACCTGAAGGGAACCACATACATAGTTCTCTGTCAAATGCCAGGACAAGTAGAGAGTCCTGAAAACCACAAGAGAAAAAGCAACATGTTATGTACAAGGAAGTTCCAATAAGATTAAGTGCCGATTTCTCATCAGAAACCACGGAGACAAAAAGGCAGTGGGACGAAATATTTAAAATGCTGAAAGAAAACAATTGCCAAACAAGAATTTTGTATCCAGGGAGACTGTCTTTCAATGAGAGAGAGATTACCTTCCCAGATAAACAAAAGCTGACTTCTCCTATAAGCAATGCTAAAGAGAGTTCTTCAGACTGAAGGGAAAGTACATTAGACAGTGGATCAAAGCAGAAATAAAGAACTCTGGTAAAGGAAACCATAGGGGTAATTATAAAGCCAGTACTACTGTATTGTATTTTTTGGTATGTAACAACACTTTTTCCTTCTTACAGGTTCTAAAATGCAAATGCATAAAAAGTAATAACCTGTGGTTTTGGACATACAGTGCACAAAGGTATAATTTGTAATAAGTACAACAAAAAGGTGGGGAGACTAAGGGCTTTGGGAACAGTGTATGTGTAAACTATTGAAGTTACATTGGTATCAAATCAAATGTGATTATTATAGATTTAGAATGTTAAATTTTAGCCCCATGGTAACCACAAAGAAAATAAATGAAAAATATATACAGAAACAAAATAAGGCATTCAAAAATACAAAATACCAAACAAATTTGAAAGCAGGCATTAACAGAGGAACTGAGGGACAAAAAGGTTTAAGACTTACAAAGACGAAATAGCAAAATGGCAGAAGAAAGTCCTGCTTATCAGTATTTACTTAAATGTAAATGGTTTAAACTCTCCATTCAAAAGGCAAATATTAAGAGAATGGATAAAAAAGCTTGACCCGGGACAGATGTGGCTCAATTGGTAGGGCGTCTGTCTCCCATATGGAGGGACACGAGTTCGATCCCCGGGACCTCCTGGTAAAAAAAAAAAAAAAAATTTGATACAAAAAAGCTTGACCCTACTACATGCTGTTTACAAAAAACTCACCTTAAATTAAAAACATAAACAGGTTTAAAGGGAAAGGATGGAAAAAAATATACCATGTAAATACTAAACAAAAGAGAGCTGGGGTTAGCTATACTAATAACAGGTAAAATAGACTTTAAGACAACAGTTAGGAGGGACAAAGAAGGTCACTATATACTGAGAAAGGGGCCAATTCAACAAGAAGATATGACAATTTATAAATATATATGTACCTAATGGCAGAGTCCTAAAATATATGAAGGAAATATTGACATCTGAAGGGAGAAATAGATGGTTCTACATTAATAGAAGACATCAATGCACCACTTTCAATAGACAGAAGATCAATAAGGAAATAGGAGACTTGAATGCTACTATAATTAGACTCTGTCCCAAGTAAAAGTTTTGAAGATAAAATAAAATTTGGGGGGGCGGGGAGGAAGGACTGCTTTTAGTTTTCTTTTCTTTTTTAAATAAAAGAACTTGTGAGTTTATAGAATAATCATGCAAAAAGTACAGGATTCCCATATACCACCCTATTATTAGCACCTTGCATCAGTAAGGAACTATACCTTTGATTCAGTTTCTCTTTTCTACTGATGACTGTTAATAAAGAGAAGCTGTTAGATTTTGTATATTCATCACATACCCTTATCACCATTCCAAATTGTCTTATAATTCTAGTTGTTTCTACTAAAGTCTACTGTATTTTCTAGGCATCCTATCATATAATTTGATAACAGAAGTAATTTTTCTTCTTTTTCAATATTTATACCAATTATTTCACTCTTATTGCAATGGTGAGAATTGCCAAAATAATGTTTAATAATAGTGACAACTGCATAAATGGTGATAGGAGGTATTCCTGTCTTGTTTTCTGTCTTTAGTGTTTCATCATTTAGTGTACGATTTTTGCTGTCATTTTGTAAGCTAGCATATGTTAATAATATTGGAATAAAAAGAAATTATTAGGTTTTTTTAAAAATCAGAAATAACTTCAGAAATGTATTTTCTGCTAATGGTACAATAATCTGGGGTTTCATTTAACAATGAATATTCTGACATATTTCAGGTAAAATTAATCCTACTTGGTAATTATATAATTTTCTTTTTGATATATCTTACTAGATTATATTTTTGCAACTATTTTAATTAATGAAATTGGCTTACTTTCTTCTGGGAGTTTCTATCAGATTTTTTGTCTTCAGGTTTTTTAAAGTTTCATAACATTAATGTACTCAATGTTAAATTTTAATAGTTTGAGGTTACACTGTCCAGTATAGTAGCCATTAGCCACAAGTTGCTATTTAAATATTAATTAAAATAAAAAGTTTGGTTTCTCATTGCTACAGTATTCGACAGCACAAATATAGAACATGTCCATCATCATGAATAATTCTACTGGACAGCACTGTTAAAACTGCTACTTTGAAACAAATAGACTAAACTATTTTATTCCTCATATGTATGATGTTTGGATGAAGAATACTAAAAAAATAAACATAAAGAATGGTTTAATAAAAGTTGTATTAAATCATGCAGAAAATGTTTCTTATGCACTATTTGTGAGCAATTTATGTCAAAAATCACATTAAAACAAAATACTTTTGTTGCCTTCTCTAGATATTTCTATTTAAGAACCCAGAAGTAAGGCTGAGTTTATCTTTCTGTCTCTTGATTTCTAAGCACCTCATGCTTAGAAAGTTTCCTCTAAACTAATGGTACTACATTCACATTCACATTCACTCAAAATCCCAATATAAGGAATATATTCCTTCTTATCCTCCCCTCACATTTCTCATCAAATCATAAGTCCTCTTGATTTCAACTTAACAATTACCTCTGAGGAAGAGAGAGAGAGATTGAGGAGTGAGACAGAATTACTATTAACTAAATAGCGTCTTATACTTTCTTTTTTTTACCATGTACATGTATAATTATTCCAGTTGAAAATAAATACTTAACAATCACTAGAAAGAACTTTCTAAAATACTAATCTACCTATCCCTTTAAAAAGCTGTCAGTGACTATCCACTATTCACAGCTGTGGTTTTCAACCACACACACAAAATCATATATTTTAAAGTATATCTAAAATACCTTTACTCTGACTGAAATGTAGAACCATTCGGTTTGTATAAACTAGAATGAATTCAATATTATCCTTATAATATCAGTCACACTTTCATTACAACATGCTGTCTTGAGAGAATGAGCTGGCTAGTGGAGAGCAAGCCAAGAATCTTGTTAAACCTTAGTCTAGTGTTTTATGTTTGTGAATGGCTGACCTACAGAATAATCCCTAAACTTCTTACAAGGAACACCTGGTCCTTCATAATCTGGCCCCTGCCTATACTACAGGGAGCATCAAATAGAATATAGATGTCCCATACTTCAGGCCCAAGACACAACTCATTTTCTCTAAAGAGGAATTAGGTTCTAAATCTCTGGCATCTCCCTCCACTTTATCTCCCGAACTTTTGTCAGCTTGCCTTTACCATTATTCCTCTTCCCTGCTTAATTTACACATACACATTGATTTCTGCTCTTACTTTAAAAACTTATAATCCAGAAGGTAATACAAAAGGATGTTTAAGATCTTATCTCAATATCAGATTAAGTTAATAAGAGATGAGTTTTGGTAACTGTAATGCTTTGTAAAAATTTCCCTGTACTGTGGGAAACTTATCTGTTCCTTGAGATGTGAAAGGATTCATCTATGAAGCAATCTGAGATTGAAGCACGAGAATCAAGAATTAACTATTGACAACTCTCTCCATTTCTTCTATTGTCATCTGGTCTATAAGTTTTCTGGCTGAGTAAATTTTGACAATATATAGTTCTAAGAAAGTTATTCATTCCATACAGATTTCCATATATTTATAGTGAAAAATTATGCTTAGTATTAGTTTTTATTTCTTTCATATTTATGGTTACTTCTCCTTATTTCAAAATTTTATATATTTGTCTTTTTTTTTTTTTTAAACTAGACAGGGGTTTATTTTGTTGAAACCATTCTTTAGTTTATCTATCAATGCTACTATTTTTATTTATTTTTTTTTTTTGGCTTAATACATCTTTAAAATTTATTTATTTATTTTATTTATTTGGAGGTACTGCAAAGCAGGTGCTCAACCACTGAACTACACCTGCTCCATGGCTTACTGCATTTTAAAGTATAAGTACACTCCATGGAAACATGCAATTTAAGATGACATAGAAACCGGAGCTGGCTCAAGTTTGACTGAGAGGAAATGGAGGCCTCACCTTGGAGAGGGAACACTGTTCCAAACACATGATTAGCTTCAGCCTAGTTTGGTAGTGTGGAGATTTCCTCCTTCTTATATGATAATCAAACTACCAGTCTTCCCAGTTGGGTCAGTGACTTCTTGTTAGGAGACCAATGGACCGATATTTTTAATGTCTTGTGTTCTAAAACATGACTTGAGAATGCACTTTTCTAACTTCTTGAGCTGAATGTCTGGTTTTACATTCAAGTGCCCAACGGAACCTTTAAAATAATTGATTATTTATTAAACCTTAAAAAGAAAGCCTCCATAAAATCCCCCAAAGCAGAAAGAGTATAGGCCATATACAATAAAATTGGAATTTAATAACAAAAGTAGAAACTATAACAAACTTAACCACTTTGAAAAAATAGTCCCAATTTTTGACTCAGAAAAAATAAAAATTAAACTGTAGAATATCTATGAAATAACAAAAACAATACATATCAAAATCTATGGAAGATAAAGCTGTACTAAAGAGGAAAATTCTTAGCCTTAAACTCCATTACTGAACAATAAAAAAACTGAAAACAAAAGGAGGGTGTTCTAAATCAAGGCATATTACCTATATTAATCCCAGAGAAAATCATTCAGTATAACCACAGGAAGTTCATGTACAAGGAAAATTTAGAACTGAAGTAAAATTACTAAAGTGTACTAGAAAATAAAACATACATACACACACACTATACAGAAAGAGGAAATCCCTTTTTCTTAGTCTCTCAATTATAATGAGGTGTGGAAAAAATGATTAAACTACAGCTTTATCAGTCTGCAACTATCACAGATTCTTTTTAGGCCGTCAATGTAATGTTACAAGGGTGATTCCCTGGTATTTTGTTCTAAAACCCACAAATGAGACAGTAATGTGCCCAGCTGCGGCTCCTTTCCTGCATTTCAGCTCTCGGTATGTGCACACTTGCAGCTCTGTATAGCATCACACGAAAGACTGGCAATTGGCCAAGAAGCCATGATTGTTTATATATCCTAAGGTACAAGAGCTGCCATTTAATTTTAATTCAGCCATGCAACAACATATACTTTAGGGCAATATACCAATATAAAACAAATTAATTCCAATTTCTATTTAAATAAAACTTTACCTGAAAATTTAACAGATATTAAAGTATATAATCTATAAATTTAAATAACTATGATTTTAAAATAATTAAAATAATTATCTAAGATAATTCTTAAGATTTCCTCATAATCTTGCCAATAGTAAGAACACCCACTGCAAACTTCCTATAGCTCACAGATTTAATTGTATTTCCAAACTTCCCCATTAAGCAATATATGCACACTGCTAACTGAAAATCAAGAAGAGTGAGTGTTCTCAACATCTGGTACACATAGGTTGACATGTCCTACAACAATGACTGTAAGATACTTCAAGAATGATCTTAATTTCTGTTGTTCAAAGCAGAAATACTTATGAGCACACAGAAGCACATAGTTCTGTAAATTAGGTAACTGTGCTGTTTCATTATAGAAGTTTCCTGAAGGAAGGGGAAAAAAACTAATGAAAATACCTCAACATCCTGGCTAATGCTTGACTTTTGTAGGAAGGAATGTTTCACAATATGAAATAATAAACTGAACACTAGTTCTTAAACGTGAAAATCTTGGGAAGATTTTCATTTTTATTGAAATCTTCACTTACCAGGTTTCTCTTATAGGCTTTGATACCTTCTTCCACACAAAACAGCACTGAAACAGTAGTGATCTGAATGACTAAACCTTAAGATGATATAGTCAATGGCCAAAATTTGATAATGTTACACCTGTAAAATTTTTAAAAGACCTAGAAACCACAGGCCTTCCCCGCCCCCCTTACTTTTGATGGGTACCTCTCTACAATACTATTAACAACTAAAGGCAATGCAGAAAGGATTAGCCCACTTCATTAAAAAGTAAATAAAAATTGATATCTGGACTTTAAATTTCCATCCCTGTTCTTGAAAGGGCTGTAGAACAAGAAAAAAATTCCCCAAAGAGATCCTTTAAATGGTTACCTTGTTTTATTTTTCCTTCAATGTCAATATTCTTTTGAATTGAGGGTAAACTGATTAAAAACAAGCAAACAATTATTCATCATAATTTACTATTCAAGGAAAACACTAAAGTTAAAAATGCAAAATATACCAAGCTTTTGATCACATCGGATGGATATGGATTTTTAAACATCATCTGTAGCCTAAATAACCCAGTTCTAAGTAATCACAAGAATAGATATCTACTTTATTTTCCTTTCTGTTTTCTGAAAGAAAAAGAAAATGGCCTCTGATCTACTTTTAATGAATGAGATGGTTTTTTAAAAATAGAAAGACTACACACCCAATTTTTGACATTTACCTCTAGATTAGAAGAAGGAGAAAAAGAGTAGAAATGGAACTGTGCTGAGAGAAGGGAGACTGTCAAAATAATTTTTAAAATAAAAGTTAAAATTTGAAGCTTCCACGACAATATGTTAGCTGGGCAGTAAGAACATAGGTTTTATATTATTCTTCAATTTAAGAAAGAAAAGGAATTATAATGAACATCAAAGAAATAGGTATTTTTCATTTATCTGAAGCTTACTGAGATAGACAAAGAGCAGGAAGTGGGAGAGAAGATGCTAAAAGTTAAAAGGAACAATGCCGTAAAATCTGACTAAGAACAGGTATTCCTGATGGCTCCAGTCCCCTGTGACTCCTAAGAGGACTGAAAGGGGGGCTCATGGCTTAGAAATTGGAGGGAAGCAGTGAGGAAGACAAGAGAATGCGTGCATACATACAGTAAAGAATACCATTTCCAGAAAATATTAACTTACCAGTATATACTGTAGCTACTGCAATCCATACACACTGTATGCTGAGTTTTATCTTGCTTTTCTGGTTTCTTATGGTTGATTAAAGGTATTTGTGCATCTTCATAATGTTTTTTTGCATGGCCATTCACATACCTTACAAAAACCAAATGAAAATTTATTTTAATCTAAATATTGCTTTGGAATTTTAAGTATTCGGATATAAAATCAGATGTTAATAAAATCAGAATACGAAAGAAGAGTCCCAATGATAAATTAAGCTGAATACTTAAAATATGCTCCTTTTTTGCAATCAATTATTAAGGTCAAATCTTAATTATGTACAAGATTAAGGCCAGGCAAGGAAAGGCATTATCTACGCAAATCAGTTTTAATACCATTGTTATTATCACTTTTAAATTCCTTTGCTAATGTTTTGCTATAGCTTTTTTCTTTTCTTTTTTCTTTCTCTCTTTCTTCCTTTTTTTTTTTCCCCAAGCATTTCCTCAAACCCTTAACCCCCAACTCAGGCTGTTATCAAAGACAAGCTTTGTAAACTAATGTACTCAACCACTTCCCATAGGGCCACAAGCTCTGCTAAGGTTGCTGCTTAAGATAAAACATGAGAGTTAGAAATGGAAATAGGATAATCTTCCATTTCTTTCTCCTCAACATGGTTTCAGATCTTTTATTTGAAAGCCAGAATAATCAGCTCTACTCATACTGAAACTGATTTGTATAGAAATAATGCAAACAAAACACATCATTTTAAGCTAATATAAGCTGTTATTTTCTACGTGGGCGAAGACAATCCAGGATTGACTATATTCATAAAATTTTTTTAACACTTTCTAACTCAGACTTAACAAATCATCGTATTACAACAAGCAAAATGGAATCAAAATAAGGGTTCATATGCCCATGGTATGCAGTCAAATTCATCTACTATCTTCACTTAAATGCTGCACAATGTTGCAACTGACCACTACTGTGAAGAACCTTATAAAATAAAAGCTTACCAGTTCCTAGAAATAAGCCAATTTATAGAAGGCAAGGCCCACTTGAAAACGGAACAGTTAAAACAAATGCTGGTTAAATGAAACCAATTAACAGGCTCAAAGACTTCAGGTGTCATTTTCATCATGAGGCACCTTAATTATATGAGGAGCAACACTTACCTTGAAGAAAGTAGGACAGTTGTGGTGAGTAGGCAGAATCTATTTCACAGCCTCTATACCCCAGGAAAGCTGGAAGCATTAAAGGCACTACTAACCTCACCTCAGAATTTAATCATGTTCTTTTTCCATTATATTGATTGTAGTAAATATAACCAATGTTTGGGTATACATGGGCCCTCTGTCCACAAAAGTAGACTAAAATAAATTTTAAATAAAATGATGATTAAGAGTACACGCTCAAAAGACTAGACTGCCTGGGTTCAAAAGTAGCTTTGTTACATCCTGGCCATGTCAGCTTGATTGAATTACTTAACCTTTCTATGTTTCTGTTTCCTCATTTGTAAAATGGAGGTAATAGTGCCTGTATCTCATGAGTTACTAGGTGCTTAAATAATCCATGGCACATAATAAATAAATAACAGCAATTTTTATTAGTTTATCCTTTATATGCTTAACTACTACTTATTCAGAAGCCAAACAATATAACTGCTTAGAAAGTAGTTATATTAAGCACATATTTCAAGTGATAACATGCTGTTGCATAAATCAGGAAGCACTCAATATTTAATTAAAAAGGTAAACTCCAAGGCTCAACATCTAATGAGCTCAATTTTGTATGCTTATACATATTTATAGCACTGTAACATGAAAAACAATAGTAATATTTATGGTGAGGAGTACCTTCAGAATCAAAGAAAATGCAATACTGAGCAATAACAACAACAATTACCACTTGGTAATTTTTGAAAGCTGATCATCTGTATATAATTCATTTAACCACAACATTGTAGTCTCCAAATATACTAGATGTTTAAACGGTCACTGAATATTTCAGTGATAAAGTAACAAGTGTTTACTACTGACATTAAGATTAGCAATGATTTGGCTAATACCAAATATATCAGTAACAAGTTAACAGTTTTCTATAAGCTAGCTAACATAAAAATAAGTATTTCCCACATCTGGTTTTAGATTTTAACTAGACATTTTGACATATAGCACAAGAGGAAAAAACATACTATAAGAAGTCACATTTCTAACAGCACAAATTTCTAACAAAATTTCAAAAACTAACTTAAAGGGTATGGTGTCATGATGACCAATACAATATGTAACAAATATATTATTGATAAACTAGGTTTCTTTATTGAAAGAATATTTGAGTTAAGACTTCTCTGCAGACAAGTGGTCTCAAGTTACCAAAAAAAAACAGAATGATTGGAATGCTTGGCAATCGACATTTGGGCTTACATGATACATGAAAATTAGCCAATCAGCTCTGCAAACTGGAGATCCAAATTCAAGCTATTCTCATTATGTTCAATCTATGTACCATGCTTTTCTGAAACTATGTAGAATTTCTAAATTTAAGATTGCCTGCAATTAGAAACAGCCCACTTGTAGTGTCTTGAAAATTTTCAATTTATTTTTCCAAAACTTTAGAAAATTGTTTGTTGGTTGCTATTAAGAATATTAATCTCTCCAGTTTTTGAGAATCTGTCAGGTCTTTTCATTGGCATGTGATCTTCAAGATTTAGGCTGTAGAGCACTATGAGACAAGTAGAAAACAGAACTATACAAATTGTATTGCATTTTAATTCTCACCTCTCAAAATCTAGGAGAGGAATCTGTCTCTTCAAGTGCAGAATTTAAGTGCTTCTACTTTTCTTCTTTAAAAAAAAAAATGTTATCTGTACAAAGTATTTTCAGGTTCCCCAAATCCTAGAGATTTCAAAACCACAACAGCCACAATTAAGATATGCAATTAAACATTTTCCAAAGGTACTCTTTAAGTGTACATGGAAAAAAATATTCAATTCCAGGACTAAAAATGTAAAAAATAAAAAGTTAACTGAAAAAGAGGCTTTCATCATGCAATGAGGGTTTAAAAATAACAATGGGGAAATTGTCTAGATAAATATTTATATGGATTTCAGGCCCTGTGACTTAGCATGATTTCCCATCTCTTTGCTGCTAAGCTGTTAACTTCTAAAGTGGATTTTCTAAGCTAAAGGAGCCATAGAAATGAATGTGCTACTATCAAACTAAAAGAATACAAAAATTGATATTCATTTGAGTTTTTGTTAGAAGAAAAGGGCTACTGAAGTATTTAAGCAACATCATTTTGAAGCCAAAAACTGGGAGGAACTGCTGGGGCTTGAACTGAGGAGAGCAGGGGTTTAAGTCAATTGGAAGCAAAAAACAATAAAGCATTTGGTACATCTTAGGAATTAATAATGACCTCCACAATGAAATCATTTTCAAGGGAATTCCTTTATCTGTACATATTTTAGCGTTTTTTGTTTGCTTGTTTGTTTGCTTTCAGAAGAATGACATACCTGGGATTTGCTTCAAAGTAAGTAAAAAAAATACGGGCATGGTGGTAAGGGGTAATAGGTGAAACAGACTAACTGTGGGTTGGTAACTGTTGAAGCTGAGTGATGAAATCAAGGGGTTTAATTATACTCTTTCTCTACTTTTCTGTATGCTTAAAGTTTTCCCTAATAAAAATTTTTAAAAACTATCATAAGCTTTTATTTCAAGATTTCAAAGTTCCCTTATTTCATCTTTAGCTTATCTTGACCATTAAACTAATTCTCCTATCAATATGAAAGGTTTTTTTCCCTAGATTTTTGCCAGCTGTGTCACTGAACAGAGGGAGAAGGAAGCCCCATAAAGAATGCTACACCACTATGATTAAGGAATGGTACTAAATAATTTCAAATTAATACTACTGATATAAAAGCTTAAAAGCAAATTCTTAAAAAGCAAGCAGGATAGTGAAGTTATATAAGTATGTCACCTACCTTCCACAGTGGACACTTGAACAAGTCAAACAGACCCAGGGGCTTTTGTTGGACCGGCACACTAATAAAAAGAAAAATATACAATATACCAATTGTATCATTTTAATTCTCAATTTCTCCCCTAATCTGTAAAATCATGTCCTGTGATTAAATTATAAATATCGTGGCTGTTTAAGTGTACTGAAATTACAAATCCCTGCTTTGTGAGAGCAACTACATAAAATGGCTGCCTAATTTAAAGCTATAGTGAAAAGAATTTAAATGCATTGTCCACAACGGCTGTTCATTTTAATTGTTGACTAAACTCAAATAGCTTAACCACAAGTTAAACACATACATTTTTTTCTCCTTTATTACTTATTCCCTTTACCACAGTCTCCAACAAGTTAACAATAGTGTATTTTCCAACTAAAAACATTTTTTAAAAGTCTAGTTTTTTAATCACATGTTTATGTCCCATGCAGGTCATAAACCACTATAAATTAAAACTCTCCAAGTTTATTTAGTAAAAGACATAACCTAGGGATAAAATCAGGAAGACTAAGCCCAATTTTCCCAATCCCAAATTAACGTCTCAGTTACATAAAATACAATTCTAAATATGACAAATGCACATAATTAGTGCTGAAGGTGTAACTGGAACATCAATTATCTTAATTTAACTATTACAAGGGTGGGGCAGGCAAGGAGTACGGAAACTTCTAAAATACTGATTAGAATTTCACTTGTTCACTCATTCAGTGAAAAAATAAAAAAAGAAGAGGGAATAAAACCCCCTGGAAAGCTTTTCCAAAATACGTATGTTCTACTGTGCAGAGATAGGTAACTTGGATGGGAATAGGAGGACAAAGAACATTTGTATTTTGAGAAAAGCCACTTGCCAGGTGACTCCCTAAATAAAATCTCTTGAGAACGACTAGTTGGCCTTCTAGAGGCATGGGGAGGGGCATCACAGCACAACCATACGTATACTCAGGCACATAGCAGGTACTCAATAAATGTGTAGAAAGAAATTTCCTATTTCTTAGTATAGGATGCCAAGCTCTTTCAAGGCCTGGAAGATCTCCTGTATCTCTCTTGCCTTACACATCACAACAGACCCTTCTCAGTATTAAGAAAAATTAAATAAAACTGGAAGTAAGGTGAAAAGAGAACTCTAAGTCCTTTCAATATATAATGAAACATTGTTCAACAGGTCCTTCCAAAGATATTTAATTATAGTACCATTATTTGACCTGCTATTTACCATTGATTAGGACCCAAAATCTGTGACGTTACAGATAAACTTGTAGATTTTTACTTAGTAGAGATAATTTCTATCTAGCAGACCCAAAGGTTATGGTTTTACTGCCCTACAGGACATTAACCAATTTTTGCAACTAGTCTAGCAAATTTTATTCCAACATTCTTTCTTTGGTGTCTGTATACACTCAGTTCCTCAAATGCTCTTGGAACCAGCTTTACCACCCTACTGGTTCCCTCATTAATGAGTTAAATAAATCTTTAACATATGTTCATTCTATATTTGTATGAGTCATCTTTTCAAACTTTTTGAAAATAATACTTTGACACCTCCCCCTGAATGAAAATAGGCATGACACACCTATAATTCATTATAATAAAAATTCTTGGGATGATATCTGTATGGTTAACCAGTTGACTGCAAAGCCTATATGCTATTATCCTAATAAAGAATATTTTCAGCTGCAGAATAAAGTGTTCCTAAAAGGTAAAGGCAGAGCATTTTCCCTTCTATAGGGATAAAAAATGTGTCCCAACTATTACATTTTATTACATATGTGACAAAAAGAAATGAAACTTGTGAATCATCACAAGAAAAAGTAATCATTTTCCAAAAAAGCTTTAACATTCTCTTTCTAAATAACATTAACTACATCAAATTGAAAACCAAATTTCTTTGGGCTAGCTTTCCTGGAAAAATATATGCCTACAAATATACTAATAGCCCAAGAAAAATTCTGGCCAACTGTGGTAAGCTGAATTACATACCCCATAAAAACACATTCTTAATCTTAATCCATTCCTGTGAGTGTGAACCCATGTAAATAGGACCTTCGGAAGATGTGAATCAGGATGGGTCTTATTCCAATTACTGGAGGCCTTCTAGAGAAGGCCCTAAGGAGTAAGCCACCAGGAAGCAGAAGGTGGGAGTCAGTGGAACCAAGAAGAGAAAGGAAAAAATGCCACCATGTGCATTGCCAAGTAACAGAAAAGTCCAGGATGCAAGGATTGCTGGTAGCGAGCCCTAGAACATCACAGTCTTTAGGGAGAAAGCATCATCCTGCTGAAGCCTCTATTTTGGACTTCTCCCAACCTCAAAACTGTGAGCCAATAAATTACCATGGTTTAAGCCAATCCATTTTGTCATATCTGTGATAGCAGCTAGGAAACTAAGACACCGACCTAAACTAACAAAATGTTTAAGCAATGGTTAGATTCCCAGGCCTACTCTTTTAATACATACCAGAGTTAAATTTCCTCTTCAACCTAAATCTATTCATGGGTGGGAAGCAGAAATAAGGTGCTATCACCTGGAAGTAGGGAGTTCATCAACAGTAGGAGCCATTTTATAAAACAACCTCCACATCTGCACTCCCTTACTATATAAACTCATTAAAAAGTGTGAAGAAACATCAAAATGACTAATCTTCAGTCAAACCTTGTAACAACAGAAACTTATTAAAATTCAGTAAATTGAGAGTGGGAAAGGGTACAGACTGCAGCATAGGGACATTTTTCCAATTATCCAAGAGTATCAGCTTACCCCCTTCCTTGTAACCATAAAGATATTAACAAAATTTTATATTTCTTAGGCTGGTCTGGCGATTCTTTGGGAGTAGAGATGTGTATAATTTAAATATTTCTTTAAATTATTTAAGTAAACTTAAGTTGGGTTCCAGAGAGAATAAAACTACTGGATGGTTCAGATTGCCTAGGTTTAAATTCTGATTCTACCTTAGTTGTGTAATCTTGGGTACGGTACTTCATCCCTCTTTACCTGATTCATAGGGTTATGGTCAAGACTGGATTAAATAATTTACATAAAATGCTCATTCAGCACATGGTACATCATAAATGCACAAAAAATACGAGCTTCTATAATGACTATACTTCTCTCCTGGACATCTTCTAGGGTTCCTTCCAATACTAAAAGGTATGATTCTCTGAAGTCTTATAGGGTAAGATTTTTGAAGAGACAAACTGTGAACCAACATGAAGTCATTTTCACTTTAAAAGGAAATGTCCCATCACCTTATGAGTCCCCATGATTTCTAGACTAGTAAAACAGACTGAAGGATAAGATGGGGAGAAGGGGTAAGGGAGGAGAAGGAAGAGAAGGAAAGAAAAAGAAAAGAAGAATGGAGGGGGGAACCCACTGACAAAACAAAATCCCACACAATTTATATATTTCTAAGAAGTTCTCATTATGAAAACCATCAAATTTTATGAAACATATTTAACACTATCCAGGCATTCAAATATGTTATGAATATGCATGAATGTGGAACTAGATCTGTTACACATAACTCATCAACAAAATTTCTTTCTCCCACTTCAGTAGCATTAGCACAATGCTGTTAGAGAACGGTTTCTTTATGCAGAGGTGAATTGATACGGTAGAATGTCAAGATGGGATTCTATTTAAACAATTAATATATTTCTATGAACTGCCCTGAAGAAGTGACTTTAAATCCTTTCTAAAAGAAAGGGGAGATTAATTCTTTCTAGAATAGAGAGGGGATTAAGTATATTAGTTAAGTAAACATAAAAAGGCAAGTTAGAAATGCCCAGTATACGTTTCTTTACACAGATGGAAGCAACTTAATTCTCAATAATAATTTCAAAACTTTCCTAGACAGAGGAAAGAAAAGTTTTGTGCCCAGATCACTGGCGCAAAATTCATGTCTTCTGAAATCTCTTGAAGCTTTGGTGTTAATATTTTTTTCTGAAACCCTGTGCAATTTTTCCCCTTCTCATTCTCAGACACTGTTTCAGAGTTTTTGTCCCTTCCTGAACTCTCACCAAAGATGGGCTGTAAAACTGGAAGCTAAATCTACGGAGGAAAACTTACAGGACAGAAGGGGAAGGGGTGTGTGTGAAGAACCTATAAACCTTTCAAGTAGTTGCTTTGTTTTGCTTATTCCCATATCATAATCATCTTTGCCCAGAGGGGAAAAAAAAAAAAAAGTCCAAACCACCTAAGAAATATATACAATAGATTCGACATCTTAGAAGATAGAGGAAGTAAAGATGAATTTGCTCTCTAAATTAGCTCCCTAAAAGTAAATTGCATCAACATGTTTACACCATCAAACCCAGTAATATCACTAAAGGATATTCAACAAAGGTTTGTGAATTGGACAGTGGGTCCATCTAATCACATCTTATTCATTCTTGTATGTCAGTGCTTAGAACGGTGACAAGCACATACTCAAACATCTGCTGAAGGAAATGAACTGATCAAGTAAGAGACTGGTTTTTAACATGAGAGACTATAATGCTCCTTAAGATTTGCTTCTTCGGTAGATACATTATACTGCAATTTTTAAAAATAGTTTGAGTCTATATGTATGGTCTTGAAGAATGATCCAGATATATGAGGGAAAGAGAGGGAAAGGGAGGAGAAAAATTGCCGAGTAATGTCTATAAGCAAGGGTTGAAATCCACTGGCCCAAAGTGGCAGATAAAATAGCTAAGATGGCCTTTTCCAAGTACTTTATATTATCTCATTTAGTCATCACAACAACTAAAGGTACTACTATCATCACTCCTGTTCACATGGAAAAGTGAAGCACAAAGAAGCTAAGTAACTCCTCTAAGGTCACAGAGCCAGGAAGCAAGTGGTAGACCCAGGATAAGAACAGAGCACAGTGACATACTGCCTGAAGGAATCTGCCTATCTGACCAGCACAAGACTTTATTCTGAATATAAATTCTTCAAGTAGTAAAATTCCCTTCCAGTTAGCCAAGGGCCTCACCTTTCCTTAATGCATTATTCTATATGTATATTCTATATACATTTACATTAACTTCCAGGTCGGCCCTGAAGGCATTTGACTTTTGACACAATTGGATCCAATTTTGTTATAAGTGCAAGTAAGCCACATGACAGAAAGGCTTAGAATAAGGTCTATCAAATCGCTAACATTGGTAATTTTAGGCAGATGCATGGGGAAGCCTATTGTGGGGAAAGGAGACTACTGGTTTTTTTATTTGTACACCCTTACAGTGCTTGGCTTATAGCAACAAGAATATAATGTTGTTTTTTCTTTTTTCTTTTTTTAAACAAATCAATTTTATTGACACATATTAATAGAGCATACAATTCATCCAAAGTACACAATCAATGGTATTTGAAATAATCATAGTTGTACTTTCATCACATCAATCACCATTTGAGTATTTTCATTATTTCCACAGCAATAATAATAAACAAAAAACAGACAAACAAACAAGAAAATTCTTCACCTCTCAATCTTTCTCTGTTTCCCCTGATGAATGTAGCTATTCTGGCTATCCTTGCACAATTATTTATTTATTTATTTTATTTATTTATTTTTTTAAAGATTTTATTTATTTATTCATTTATCCCCCCCTTGCTGCCTGTGCTCACTGGGCCAGCCAACCACGCCGCGCGGGCGGGCCCGCCCCCACCAAGAGGCCCCGGGAACCGAACCCGGGGCCCCCCACACGGCAAACGGGAGCCCCACTGACCGAGCCACAGCCGCTCCCCTTGCACAATTATTAAGCAGTTTTATTGAGCTATATAATGTTTTTATAGTTTGAAAAAAAAAATGTCCAATAAAGTGTATTTCTAAAAAAGGTAAAGTAGAACCACTGCTTTCTTGAGCAGTCATTCATCATTTTAGGTATGATTTGAAGGACTGAAAAACTATGACTATTATAATTTTGTTACTCAGCAAATCTCTCTTCTATTCTTAGTAAATATTAAGAAAAATTGTACCTAAAGCTGGAAAAAAAAAACTGCAGTTTAATATTACCCTGAAATAAATAATTATGTTATAACAGTGAGTTTTTTTAACTATCCAGTGATTTCTTTTTAATTTCAGAGGATTTTTTTTTTCTTACTCTATAAGAGGAAAAAGGGAGCTCAAGTGGTTGAGTGCCTGCTTCCCATGTATGAGGTCCGGGGTTCAATCCCCGGTACCTCCTGAAAGAAAAAAAAAAAGGAAAAAATAATCTAAACAAAATCACTATTACTTTGGTGTGTTTCCTACCAGATTTTTATCACCCCCCCACCTTACAGCTGTAAGCATACACATAGTACACGCAATTTTGTGATCTATTTTTTCCACTAATGGTATGGTGAATGCATTTCTTCATGTTATTGTATTTAAAACAGTGAATTCTAAATCTAGTTTATAATATGCCTCAATTATATCACAAAGTTTTACTAATTTTTTTAATTTCTCAAATTCAGATTTAAAAATAGAGGTTGTCCTTAGGCTGAGAAGAGGGGAAAATAGGGAACAACTGCTTAATGGGCATGGTGTTTTATTTTGGGGTGATAAAAATGTTTTACAACTAGACAGAGGGTGGTTGCACAACACTGTGAATGTACTAAATGCCACTGAGTTTTTCACTTTAAAATGGTTAATTTTATATTATGTGAATAAATAAATTTTTTCTTTACATTTAAAAGGGTACCTATACAATTTAAAACAGGGATAAAGAAAGAGAATAAAAGGAAATACAATATTGTCTTCCCAAAATATTAGAAACAAATGACTCTGCCTTTTAATAAATTCCAAAGAAGACTTCATTTTCTATGTCAAAAAAAAAAATCCATATCTTCTATTATGAACACTTAAAATAAGAAAGTTAAGACTTAGAATAAAAATGTTAGAAAATAACAATTATTGGTGAGGATGGAGAATGTAAAGTGGTACAGCTGCTGTGGAAAACATTCTGGCAGTTCTTTAGACAATTAAACATAGATTTACCATATGATCCAGCAATTCTACTCCTAGGTATATATCCAAGAGAAATGAAAACATATGTCCACACAAAAACTCTTACATGAATGTTTATAGCAGCATTATTCTTAACAGCCCAAAAGATGGAAACAACCCAACAAAATGGATCAACAAACGTGGTACATCCATACAAAGGAATTCCATAAAAAGGAATGAAGTACTGATACATGCTTACAACTCTGATGGACTCAAAAGTACTATGCTAAGTAAAAGAAGACAGTCACAAAATCCCATATATTATACGATTCCATTCATACGAAAGTTCAGAATAAGGAAATCCATAGAGACAGAAAGTAGGTTAGTGGCTGCTTAGGATTGATGGGGTGAGGTGAGAGTGTAATTATATGTCTGTAATTACACTAAAAACCAGTGAATGGTACTCTTTAAGGGGGTGGATTGTATTGTATGTGAATTATATCTCAATAAAACTTTTTAAAAAAGAAAAAGTGAAGACTAAATGTGTGAAATGACAGTTGATCTTGGCTATTTAAATGACAAGTCTTGGGAAGTGGCTGTGGCTCAATCAGTAGGGCTCCCGTTTACCATATGGGAGGCCCCGGGTTCGGTTCCGGGGCCTCCTGGTGAAGGCAAGCCCGCCCGCACGGCGTGGTTGGCTGACCCAGCGAGCGCAAGCAGCAAGGGGGGGATAAATGAATAAATAAAATCTTTAAAAAATAAAATATAAATAAAAATAAATAAATAAATAAATAAATGACAAGTCTTGGAGGACTTACACATTCACACCAGAATACATCTGAAGGCTAGGAAGCAGAGAATGGGGTGTAATGGGGCTGAAGCTATTTTTTTTTTTAAACTGCTTTGGGGAATATCCACTCTGTTTACACACACCTCATCCATATTAAGAACCTTTAATGTACTAAATAAATTATAAAATAGAATTTAAAACATCGACACCATTAAACTAATTCTCAATTACAATTAACAATAGAAGAGGTCATAGTATAAATAAAAGAATACTATCGCTAATCTTAAAATCATTTACCTTAGTTACCTTAAGGGGAAATATGTTATTATAAAAGGTAGTCTCAATTTATAGACTGCTGAGTTCCAGAATTTAATCCTTGGGATGAATATACTTCCACAGAAACAATATTACAGGATTCCAGGCTATTCTCTAAAACCGCACATGAACCATAACATAGCTGAAATACTACATATATACAATAATGCCACACAATATAAAAATATTTTTAAAACTGTGACTATATACCTAATTCAGCAAACACAAAAATATTAAACATTTTTTAAATCATACATGTTGGTACTTGAGAGAAAGCAGGTGATAAGGATGGAAAATTATGGAAGTTCAAAAAGATAAGTCTGGAAAATTACAAGGGCTACTTATTATACTTAATTACATTTCAAGGTGGTATCAAGGAAAAGGAAGCCATGCCATAGCAGGGTCATTTGGAATCTCATAAACTGAGTAAGCCTCATCTTCTTTTACTCAGATTATAAAATTTCCTCAAACCAACACACTCTCTCCTCTAGCAAATCTAGAGGAGAAATCTAGGCCTGTTTGCTTGGCTTCTTCCAACCCCAACCCCAGTGTCTCTCCTCTCAGCCCCATGGAGTCTCAGACCAAAGGCTGGCACTAACTAGTCTCCCTTCACTCCCGACCTCCTTCAACCATCACTTCAGAACCCCCCATTAGCCCTGTTCTCACCTAAGCCTCAAGCCCTTCAAGTTGACAGAAGAGCTCCTTTAACTAGAGGGAATGGATGGCCATTTTCCACAAATTAGAGGCCATAACATATGCTAGGAGGAGCCCCAAACTTTAAAACATGCCTCAGACTCATGTCTTCTTCCTAAATCCCCTAAAAGCTTTAACTGTCTTAGAAACTAGGATGTGAGAACTAAAGAGGCACAGAGGCAAAAGGCAGGCATCCAAGTGATCTACAGACCAAAGTGTTTTTTACTCCTTACTCTTTCAGAGTCTGCTCCTTTACTAAGGGAGATTAAAGCAGGGGAAGGGAGGGCAGAAAACTAGGGAGTTATGTGCTTAAAGGGGCCTATTTACACAAAATTGTTTTCAGGTTATGTTCATAAGACAAGTAGTTCACTCAACAAGTGATATACATAAGAATAAAATGTTCTTTCTAGATACATAAATACCACCACTGACCTTCAATATCATCTTAGTATTCACTACATAGAATCTAATAATAAAGTGTACATTTGGTGACAGACAGGAGGAGAGGAGACTGACAGGAGAAGAGGGGACTTCCAAGGAAGATGACAGAATAGGAAGCTCCAGGACTCAGTCCTTCCATCAAAACAGCTATTAAACAGGCAAGAACTGTTTGAAACAACTCTTCTGGGGCTCCATAGACAGGAAGGACACTGAACAGCAACCAGGGAAGAGTAGGAGGAAAAGGCTAATAAATTGCAGTAAAGAGCTGTGAGTTGCTCTCTCCACGTGGTGGCAGCTGCTGGCGCCCATCCCCCACTCTCATGGCAGGCCACCCTGGGGTCCAGTCCCTGGCTAGCTCACTGGTGACAGAAAGGGACATAAAAATCTCCTTCCCCCAAAACAGTAATGGGCACAGCTGATCACTGATCATGGTTTTTGTTAAGAGAATTCAGATCACCGGGTCCTGGCTCTGAGCTATTATTTCAACCCATCCTGGACAAAGGCAGCAGCAGCCATTGTCTCAACCCCACCCCACAGGGGCAGAGGTGGTAGAGACTTAAAGACACAGCTTCCTCAGGGCTGCAGGAGACAGTTAACTGAAGTGCTGCATTTTCTGGACAGGCCAGGAAAGCACAGCTTTAGGGAACAGTCAAAGAGGATTGGGCACCCTTCCTGATCTCTTCCACAGGGCACTCTGGAGCTGGCCTGCACCCCCTTTATGGGTTTCTGGCCCTGTTTTGGCTGTGAAATACTAATTTGGGAAAATCCTCTCTGGGGTGACCCTCCTCCAAGAATTAGCCTTCCAGGCAAAAGCAGCTAGAGACAACAAAGGGAGTGTAAAAAACTACAGAGACAAAACAAAAACAAACAGAACACATCAAGATTCCTGGAGAAGGAACAGATGAAAGGAACCTTTCTCCTAGAGATGAAACAACTGCATAAAAAGTACAATCTCAAAAACTGTACTGCAAATCCTGGGCAAGAATCAGATGTAGAAGAGCTGAGAAAATATGATCATTTAAATACAGGCTATCCTAAATGTCTAGAATAAGGCTTGGACTCAGCATCAAAGAAGAGCCTTAACATTACCTTCCCCTCAGCATGGGACATGACTCCTGGGATGAGCCTCCCTGGCACCAAGGGATTACTACCAAGCACCAACTAGCAGTGCAACTGGAAAAAGACCCTGACCAAAACGGTCAAATGACAAATGAGTTTACATGGTTAAGAAACTTCAAAGTGAGTCAGGAGGTCATTCCAGAGGTTATGCTTATGCACACTTCAGCAGGATCACATTGACTGCCAAAGTAGATACTGCCCCAAGTAGCGGGGCTCTTGGGGGCTCTGGAGACATCCAGATACTATAGTCAGGGCAGATAGCTCAGGAGTTTGGTGGCTTACCAGTGGACCCTATTTTGGAATTTATGCTCCCCAGAGTGACAGAGTTGGACTCAGTTGTAGTTTCCCTACACATGGCTCTTCCGTCCTTCTATTTGAACCTATAATTAGTACTAGAATTGGTAGGTGTACATCCAAGAGACTTAAATCTTTAGGCTGTCCACATGCCAGCTGGGCCCTGAATCTCAACGGAGTTGCAACAGCTACTCTCCAGTTCATTGGTCTCACCCAGAACAACTAACAAGGAGGTGATGATGGACAACAACCATACCAAGGAACTAAGAGAGTCTACAACTGCAAGCAAAAGAGCCCCATTTATCAGCCCTATGGGATCGCAGCCCTCTCTCAATTAGAGGTGGAGTGGACATCACTATCTCAGAACCCTCAGGAACGGGGAATGAACTAGGGACTAAAGTAGACTTACTGGTATTCTACTATAGACTTATTGTGATTCTAGCAATGGAAGAAATTATATCATTGAGGTGAAGGCAGTGGCCACTGGAGGTTCTGAGGGCAGGGAGAGGGAAAAACAAGTGTAATACGGGGATATTTTTGAGACTTGGGAATTGTCCTGAATAACACTGCAATGACAGATACAGGCTATTATATCTTGCCATAACCTACTGAATTGGGTGGGAGAGAATGTAAACTACAATGTAAACTTTAATCCACACTAGTGGCAATGCTCCAAAACGTGCTCATCAATTGCAACGAATGTACCTCACTAATGAAAGATGTTGTTAATATGGGAAAATGTGGGCGGTGTGGGGAGCGGGGCATAAGGGAATTCCCTATATTTTTTATGTAACATTTACATAATCCAAGTATCTTTTAAAAAATTTTTAATTAAAAATAAGAAGAGCCTTAAAATAAACCTAATCAACAATAAACACTTAGACAAGAAAAAGAAACTGACCTTCAGAGTAAATTCATTAAGATAATCAGATGCCTAAACATCAGCAAAAAAATTACAAGCCAAACTAAGAAACAGGTAGATAGTGCCCAGTCAGGGGAAAAAATTAAAACTTCAGAGAAGACATAGAATTTGGAACAATTAATCAAAGATGTTCAAACATATCTCCTACCTCAATTCAAGGAGATTAAGGAAACTATAGTTAATAAGACAAAGGATATTAAGAAGACAATGTGTGAAAATAAAGAAGAATTTCAGAGTATAAAAGGGAACATAACATAAATTATAGGGATGAAAGGCACAATAGAAAAGATTAAAAATACACTAGAGGCATACAAGAGCAGATGTCAACAGAGGAAAGAATCAGTGAACTAGAAGACAGAACAATTGAAATCTTACAGAAAGAACAGATAGAGAAAAGAATGAAAAAAATTAAGCATTGTCTCAGAAATTTGAGTGACAGCACAAAGCATACAACCGTACTCATCATGGTTGTCCCAGAAGAAGAGAAAGGAAAGGGGGCAGAAAGAATATTTGAGGAATAAGGACCAAAAGTTTCCCAACTCTTATGAAAGACATAAATATACACTCCCAGGAAGCACAATGTACTCCAAACAAAATAAATCCTAATAGACCCACCCCAAGACACATAAAAATCACAATGTCAAATGTCAAAGGTAAAGGGAGAATTCTGAAAGCAGCAAGAGAAAAGCAGGTCATCATATACAAAGGATCCATAATAAGACTAAGTACCAATTTCTCAGAAACCATGGAAGCAAGAAGGCAGTGGTATGATATATTTAAGGAAGTGAAAGGGAAAAACTACCAGCCAAAAATTCTTTATGCAGCAAAACTGTCCTTCAAAAATGAGGGAGATGGAACAGGTGTAGCTTAGCTGGTTGAGTGCCTGCTTCCCATGTACAAGATCCTGGGTTCAATCTCCAGTGCCTCCTTAAATTAAAAAAAAAAAAAAAAGAGAGAGAGCTTAAAATATTCACAGATAAAAAGAAACTGAGAGAGTTCATCAACAAGAGACCTGCCCTATAAGAAATAGTAAAAGGAATTCTGTAGGCTAAATGGAAAAGACAGGAGAGAGTGACTTGGGGTAGTGTAAAGAAATGAAAATTATCAGTAAGGGTGATTAAAAAGGTAAAAAGAGACATAAAAAGAAGATATGACATATAAAAACCAAAGGATAAAATGGCTGAAGTAAGTACTGCCTTAACAGCAATAACATGGAATGTTAAGGCTTAAACTCCCCAATTTGAAAGACGCAGATTGGTAGAATGGATAAAAAAGCATGACTCAACTATATGCTGTTTACAAGAGACTCACCTTAGACCCATCACCTTAGACCCAAAGACACAAACAGGTTGAAAAAAAAAAGGTTGGAAAAAGATATTCCATGGAAATGGTAACCAAAAAAGAGCAGGAATATGGGGGAAAAAATAGACTTTAAATGCAAAACTGTTATAAGAGACAAAGAGGAACACTATATATTAATAAAAGGGTAATCCACCAAGAAAAAATAACAACCATAAATATTTATGCACTAAGCATGGAGCCCCAAAATACATGAGGCAAGCTCTGGCAAAACTGAAAGGAGAAATAGATGCCTCTACAGTAAGAGTTGGAGATTTCAATACACCAGTCTGATCAACAGGTAGAATATCTAGGCAGAAGATCAATAAGGAATCAGAGAACTTGAATTATTGGTAAATGAACTACACCCAGCAGATACACACAGAACATTTTACCCTAAAACAAAAGGATACACATTCTTCTCAAGTGCATATGGATCATTCTCCAGATAGACCACGTGTTGGGTCATAAAACAAGTCTCAATGAATTTTAAAAGACTGAAATTGTACAAAGCACTTTCTCTGACCATAATGGATTGAAGCTCAAAATCAAAAACAGGCAAGAACTGGAAAATTTTAAAAATATATGAAAGCTAAACAACATACTCTTAATCACTGGGTCAAAGAAAAATTGCAAGGGAAATTAATAAACATCTCAACAAATGAAAACAAGAATACAACATATCAAAACTTATGCAATCAAGTGAAGGCAGCGCAAGAGGGAAATTTATAGCCCTAAAAGCTTACATTACAAAAGAAAAAAGAGCTAAAATAAAAATCCTAACTGCATACCTGGAGGAACTAGAAAAAAGAACAGGAAACTAATCCCAAAGTAAGCAGACGGAAAGAAATAGCAAAGATTAGACCAGAAATAAATAAAATTGAGAATTAAAAAAAAAAATTATACACACACACACACACACATACATACATACAATAGAGGTAATCAGATGTGGCTCAAGCAACTGGGCTCCCGTCTACCACATGGGAGGTCCCGTGTTTGTTTCCTGGGGCCTCCTGGTGAAAGCCAGCTGGCCTGTGCTAAGAGCTGGCACAAAAAAAAAGAGACAAAGAAGAGAGACAATGAGAAACATAAACCAGGGAGCCGAGGTGGTTCAAGCAATTGAGTTCCTCTCTCCCACATAAGAAGGTCCCAGGATCAGTCCCTGGGATCTCCTAAAGAGAAAGACGAGAAGAAGGGAAGACAAGCAGACACAGAGAGCACACAGCGAATGGAGAGAGAGAGCAAGACAGCAAGCATAAAAACAACAAGGGGCGGAAGGAGATTAATAAATAAAATAAATCTTAAATAAAAAAACACACACACACAATAGAGGGGAGCAGATGTGGTTCAAGTGGTTGAGCACCTGCTTCCTACATGGGAGATCCAAGGCTCGGCTCCGAGCCCGGTGCCTCCTAAAAACAAACAAACAAAAAAAACTAGCAAACAAACAATAAAAGCAACTCAGGGAAGCCAATGTGGCTCAGTGGTTAAGCACTGGCTTCACACATATGAAGTCTGGGTTTCAATCCCCAGACCTGATACCTTAAAAAAAAAAAAAAAAAGAGTTAACAAAACCAAAAGTTGGTTCTTTGAGATCAATAAAATTTATAAACCCTTAGCTAGATTGACAAAGAAAGAAAGAGAGAAGCATTAAATAAATAAAATCATAATTGAGAGACAGGACATAACTGCTGACCCCACAGAAATAAAAAGGATCATTAAGAGGATACTATGAACAACTGTATGCCAACAAATTAGACAACCTAGATGAAACTTATAAATTCCTAGAAACACACAAACAGCCTACACTCACTCTAGAAGAAACAGAAGACCTCAATAGACCAAAAATCAGTAAAGAGATTGAATCAGTCATCAAAAACCTCCTGACAAACAAAAGCCCAGGACTAGATGGCTTCCCTGGTGAATTCTACCAATCATTCCAGGAAAAATTAATATCAATCCTGCTCAAACCCTTCCAAAAAACTGAAGAGAAAGGTATACTCCCTAATTCATTCTATGAGGCCAAAACTACCCTAATACTAAAGCCAAAGATAACACAAGAAAAGAAAATTACAGATCAATTTCTCTTATGAATACAGATGCAAAAATCCTCAATAAAATACTTGCAAATCAAATCCAACAGCACATTAGAAGAATTACAAACCATGATCAAGTAGATTTTATCAAAGGTATGCAAGGGTCGTTTAACACAAGAAAACCAGTTAATGTAATACACCACATTAATAAAATGAAGGGGGAAAAAATTACATGTTGATCTCAATTGACACAGAAAAAGCATCTGGCAAAATCCAGTATCATTTCTTGATAAAAACACTTCGAAAACTAGGAATAGAAGGCAACTTCCTCAACATGACAAAGGGCATCTATGAAAAACCCACAGCTAACATTGTACTCAATCGTGAAAGACTGAAAGCTTTCCCTCTAAGATCTGAAACAAAACAAGGATGCCCATTGTTACCACTGTTAATCAACATTGCGCTAAAAGTTCTAGCCAGAACAGTTAGGTAAGAAAATGAAATAAAAGGTATCCATATTGGAAAGGAAGAAACAAAACTTCTGCAGATGACATGACTCCATATAGAAAGTCCTAAAAAATCTACAACAAAACTACTAGAGCTAATAAACAAGTTCAGCAAAGTGACGGGATATAAGACTTCAAGACGCAAAAATGAGAAGTGTTTTTACACACTAGTAATGAGCAATCTGAGGAGGAAATCAAGACAAAAATTCTATTTACCATAGCAACTAAAAGAATCAAATATCAGGAGTAAATTAACCAAGGATATAAAGAACTTGTACAAAGAAAATGTCCAAAGCATTGCTAAAAGAAATCAAAGATCAAAATAAATGGAATGGCATTCTTTGTTCATAGACTGGACAACTAAATATCATTAAGATGGCAATTCTACACCAATTGATTTACAGATTAAATGCAATCCCAACCAAAATCCCAACAGCCTACTTTGTAGAAATGGAAAAGCCAATTATCAAATTTATTTGGAAGGGAAAGGGGCTCCAAAGAGCCAAAAACATCTTGAAAAAGAGGAACAAAGTTGGAGGACTCACACTTCCTGACTTTAAAGCATATTTCAAAGCTACAGTGGTCAAAATAGCATGGTACCGGCACAAGGATATATTGACCAATGGAATTGAATGGAGACTTGAGAAACAGACCCTCACATCTATCAAAAAATCAACCGATTTTTTTTTTTTCCTTCACTGTTACTAGAAAGTTTATTTAAACCAAACTATGATAATACAGACAGGAGACTGGGGTGACAGCCATCCAGAATCTTTGTGGATTAGATGGAAACTGTCTGGATAAGAGTCCTTGGACCCATCCTTCATGGCAAACTGGCTTTTTTTTTTTTTTTTTTTTTTTTTTACTTTTTTATTTTTAAAGAAGCTTTAGAGTCTATAAATGATACATTAAAAATATAGGGGGATTCCCATAAACCTTATCCCTACCCCCACACACACACACTTTTCCCCATTATCAACAACTTTCATTAGTGTGGTACATTTGTTAGAGCAAATTGATTTTGAAAAAACTGCCAAGTCCACTCAACTGAGAAAGAATAGTCTCTTCAACAAATGATGCTGGGAGAACTGAATATCCATACATAAAAGAATGAAAGAGGACTCCTAACTCATACCATATACAAAAACTATATTAACTCAAAATGGATCAAAGATCTAAATATAAGAATCAGGACTATAAAACACCTAGAAGAAAATGTAGGGAAGCATCTTCAAGATCATGTGATAGGCAATGGTTTCTCAGACTTTATACCTTAAGCACAAGGAACAAAAAGAAAAAATAGATAAATGGGAACATCTAAAAATTAAAAAACTTTTGTGCACCAAAAGACTTTGTCAAGAAAAGTAAAAAGACAACCTACCCAATGGGAGAAAATATTTGAAAATCACATATCCAGTAAGATTTAATACCCAGAATATATAAAGAAATCCTACAACTCAACAATATAAAGACATACAACCCAATTTAAAAATGGGCGAAAGACTTAAGAAGACATTTCTCCAAAGAAGAAATACAACTGGCACATGAAAAGATGCTCAGCATGACTAGCTATTAGGGAAATGCAAATCAAAATCACAAGATATTATTTCACACCTACTGGAATGGACACTATTAAAAAACAACAACTACAAAAAAAAAAACAGAAAACTACAAGTGTTGGAAAGGATGTAGAAAAACAGGAACATTCATTGCTCGTGGGAATGTAAAATGGTGCAGCTGCTATACAAGGTAGTTTGGCAGTTCCTCAGGAAGCTAAGTATAGAATTATCATATGATCCAGCAATCCCGCTACTATGTATCTACCCAGAAGAATCACATGAATGTTCATAGCGGCATTATTCACAATTGCCGGAAGATGGCAGCAACCTCAGTGCATTATTCACAATTGCTGGAAGATGGCAGCAACCTCAGTGCCAATCAACCGATGAACGAATAAACAAAATGTGGTATAAACATATGATGGAAATTATTCAGCCTTATAAAAGGAATGAAGTCCTGATGCATGTGACAACATGGGTGAACCTTGAGGACTGCCTGTTGAGTGAAATAAGCCTGACACAAAAGGACAAATATTGAATGGTCTCACTGTTATGAACTAATTATAATAAGCAAACTCATAGAGACTGAACCTAGAATATAGGTTACCAGGGGATAGACTGGGTTTAGAGAATGGGGAATTGATGCTTAACTTGTTCAGAATTTCTATTTAGGCTGATAATAAGGTTCTGGAAATGGATGGTGGTGACGGTAGCACATTATCCTGAGTGTAATCAACAGCACTGAACTATATAGGTGAATGTAGTTAAAAGGAGAAACTTCAGAAAGTATATGTTAATAGAATAAAAATTAAAGATACAATATTGGGCTGTTCAACCCAGTGAACCCTATTGTAGACAATGGACTATAGTTAATTCAAGCAAATTTACATATTTTTTCATGAATTATAACAAATATACAATACTAAAACAAGTTGTTCTAAGAATGGGGTGGTATATGGGAAAAATACACCTATTATAAATAATGGACAATAGAACTATTTTAATAATCTTTCATCAATTTTACCCAAAAGTAACTACTGTTAAAAAAATAGTACAATTATTAAAAAGTGTTATCATCCATTTTAACAAATGTTCCACACCAATGCAAGGTGTTGGTGATGGGGTAGTAGACGGGAATCCTGTACTTTAAGCATGATTATTTTATAAATTCACAATTCTCTAATAACAAGAAAAAGAGTACATTTGGTGCTTAGGACCTATCAACAATTTTCCTAGAATTCTAATTTTTTTTTTTTTTTTTTTTTTTAACAAAACACCATGCAGGACTGCTTATGATACAATTTAGTCACTCTCTCTACAAACAAAACAGTTCAAGCACACAGCATTGTCAGGTAAGCATTCATAGTGCAGCCATTATTCAGCAGGTGCTTCTACTGGGAAGAGAAGGCTCTTTATCGTCTCAAGAATTAAGAAAGGTGAGGATCCCATGACTGGTTTTACCATTTCTAATTATAGAACTGAGAACAGCACCGCTATTCCGGTTCTGTTTCTCCATTGTAAAATGAAGTGTAGGTGTCCTCTCTAGTTATAAAATTATTCAAACAAAGAACATGATAAGGACATGCAAAAATTAGATCAAACAATCATACCATCCCCAACAGATAAATAAAATAAAATAAATTCTTCCACCTCCACTCTTCATCTAATTTGTTTTAAAGGCACAACAAAATGATTCATTGCTAGAGAAGAAAACACCCAAAAGGTTATTACTGAGACATATGGAAAAAATGGAATATGGAATGTAAGCTTTATATCAATGTTAGATTTCTTGAACTTGATTACTACACCTAAGGTGGGTTACCTAAGTAAATATCCTCGTTGTTAGGAAATATACCCAGAAGTATTAAGTGTCCAAGGAGCATGATGTAACACTTACTCTCAAATGTTAAGAAAACAGATAAATGGTTAGAATGATACAGCAAATGTGGCAAAATGTTTAAAGTTTGTGGACCTGGGTATGTGGATGAACGGGATATTGGAGTTCTCTGTATGGGTTTTGTATTATTTTTAAAACTTTCCTTTAAGTTTGAAGTTATATTAAAAAAAAAAAATCATTGCTAATATTGTATAATTTTCTAAACCAATGGTTTTCAGCTTTTTTCCTGCCTCCCATCACACCTGAGAGGCAAACACATTCCCACCATATTACCCATCAGTAACAGCAACTCACTGCAACAAACCCGGGTAAGGAGGTGTGTGGAACCACTGTTCAAAACCCTTATACACAAGCATGCGGCTCAGAACCCCCTCCACACACACCCCCACCCCCCACCTAGTGCAACACTCTTAAAATATCAGCACCCTTAAGGAAACACCCATAATGTTTTTTGTTTTTGTTTTTGTTTTTATAAATTTTATTTTATTTTATTTATTTTTTTTTTTTTTTACCGGGAGGTACCAGGGATCAAACCCCTGTCTCTCCATATGGTAGACGGACGCCGAACCTCTTGAGCCACATCCGTTTTCCCCATAATGTTTTTTTAAAAGCAAGTTCATTTTAATTTAACATTTAGTGTGTGCCAGGTCCTATTATGACCATTTCATGAATATTACTTCATTTAATCCTCATAACAATCCACTGAAGTGCATGCCACTATTTGGCCCATTTTTCAGATGAGGAAACTGAGGCAAAGAAAAGATATGTAACTTGCTAAGTTTGTGAGTGGCAGAGTTGAAACTCAAACTCATCCAGTCCTTGAAGGCATACTGTTACAAAACAGAAAAGTCCAGAAGAATGCCACTTTGTTTTAAAAATACATTATATGTTTTTTTGTATCTGTGTATATATACATACCTGGTATATACTGTATATCATATACTAATATATAAATTTTATAAAGTTTGTTAGGTTATGTAGTAACTGTTAACTGTCATGTAAAAGGAATGGAATGGGGGATTGAACCCAAAATAGACTTACTTTTTAGTTTATCAATTATATGGTTTGAATTTGTTTTTAGAGCATTACTACTTCTTTTTTTAAAGATTTATTTTATCTAATTATTCCCCACCCCCACCCCACCCCCACCCCACCCCCGTTGTTTTGTACTCGCTGTTTGCTCTCTGTTCTTCTGTGTCTGCTTGTCTTCTCTTTAGGCAGCACCGGGAATCGATCCTGGGACCTTCCAGAGTGGGAGAGAGGTGCTCAATCTCTTGTGCCACCTCAGCTCCCTGGTCTGCTGCGTCTCTTACTGTCTCTCCTGTGTCTCTTTTTGTTGTGTCATCTTGCTACACCAGCTCTCCACGCAGGCCAGCAATTTTGCACAGGCCAACTCTCTGGATTGGGCCAGCTTGCCGTGCTGGACAGCTCCCCTTTCACCAGGAGGCCCGGGGAATCGAACTCTGGACCTACTATATGGTAGACAGGAGCCCAATCGCTTGAGCCATATCCATTTCCCAAACATTTAAAGTCACAAGTCTGGTGTCTCTTTTATAATAAAAATTAACTTTAAAATGTTTTAAATTGGGAAGCGGCTGTGGCTCAATCAGTAGGGCTCCCGTTTACCATATGGGAGGCCCCGGGTTCGGTTCCAGGGGCCTCCTGGTGAAGGCAAGCCCGCCCGCACGGCGTGGTTGGCTGACCCAGCGAGCACAGGCAGCAAGGGGGGGATAAATGAATAAATAAATAAAATCTTAAAAAAAATAATAATAATAAAATAAAATGTTTTAAATTTACAGATATTAATAATATAAAGTTGTACAAATGAAATAATTTTCTATATCATTAAGCATTAGTCATAAGTTAAACCAAAATCCAAGATTACATTTCTATTGGTTTGTAAAAGTATGATTTTACATACTCAAAAATTAAAAACTTAAAAATTTTTGCAGATACTATTCAATAGCACTCCATTAAAGTATCAATAGTAACTGGAAGACAGGGCAGTATCATCATAAAATTTCTATAAATATTCCAGTACATATAAGTAGAAATATACTCCAGGAGTGACCTAATTTACTCTCCAAATGATATACTTCTAGAAGTCTAAGTGCAAAGTATGTAATTTTTTTATACCATAGTTTTTGAACTACAGCCTCTCAAGCCTATTCTATGCTAAAAACTTCCAAGTTTCTCCTATCTTCAGTTTGAGTCCTGAAACTGATGGGAGAAGTAGGTGTTAGTCACAAAAAGAACAGGAACTGGGCCATATTATAGTCTAGAAGAAATCAAGCTATACTAAACAAGTGCCAAAAATGCCAAAGCAGCCTAAGTACAGCCAAAATTGTTGCCTGATGTTTCTCTTCCAACCCCCAAATGTAGCTCATTTTGGGAAAGGGTATTGGATTCCTGGGGAACAGGCCAACAGGAGAATCCTTATAAAAAGCAAGGAGAGGTGCCCAGGGCCTAAGGACTGAACCACGGCAGAGGCTGGAAGGCTAAGCAGAGGTTCAAATACCGGGGGAGGAGACCAAGTGTGAGCACTAAATTCAAAGTGGTGAAAAGTGGCAGATGGAGACTCAAGGCCAAGATCATGGAACCAAGAGTTCAGGGCCAAAGCAGGGGCGGGAATTATGAAATAAAGCTTACTTTGGATCACTTTACCCCATGAGAATCTTCTCCACCTTACTCCCTCTGGCAGCTCTCTCGCCTCTATCCCTTTCTCATTCCATGCTGGCACTCAAGTATTCTTTCCTGAATCATTAGAAAAGTACACTGTTTACTGGTCATGTCACAGGTCCAGCATTTCTCATAACTATTCTTGACCCTTACAGCTTAATGGCCCTGTGGTAGACTAAAGATGGCCACAAATTCTTTGACACTCCTGCCATTGAGAGGCAAGGCCTATGTCCTGGAATTTTGCCAGGTTCTGTGCCTGCCCTGACCAAGTGAATATGGCAAAAGTGACACTGTGCCAATATATAGGCCCAGGCCTGAAGAATGTAACAACTTCCCCTTGCTATCTACTTGGGATGCTTGCTCTGGAGAAAGCCAAACACACTGTAAGAAGTCTGATCACTCTAAGACCAAAATACTGTGAGAAGCCCCAACCACACGGAGAGACCTTGGCAAATATGACACTGTATGAAGGAAAGAGACACCAGGAGCCTAGAGACACCAGACATGTGACTTTAAAAAGCCATCTTGGGGGGAGCAGGGCATATGGGAATCCCCTATATTTTTATATAACATTTATGTAATTAAATATCTTTTAAAAAAAATAAAAATTAAAAAAAAAAAACCATCTTAGTAGAGGATGCTCCAGCCCCAGATCCTCCAGCTGACATAACCCATACCAAGTTCTTCTTGAATTCCTGACCCAGAAAATCATGAACAAAATAAAATGGTTGTTTTAATCTATTAAAATGTAGTCTAGCTTATTGCACAGTGCTAAATAGCCGGAACACCACCTGCGGAAGGAGAGCCATTAGTGACTACAGCATCACCCACCCCTGCCAAACAAACTATTGGACTAATTGGCACACTTGTTTAATAGAAGTGAGGACAGGAACCTTCAAAAGGTTCTACCCCACCCCATTAGGAATCAAACTATCCAAAGACTATCTCCACTATGCCAGAGGTAGTGAGAAAATAAAGATACGGTGATCCATCTCCAACCAAATTGCCATCGTTCTTTGGATGGCCTCTTTCTGTACCCTGTCAATATTTTATTATCACAGGGGGCGGATGTGGCTCAAATGGTTGGGCATCCGTCTGCCAAATGGAGAGACCTGGGTTCGATCCCTGGGACCTCCCGGTAAAATGGAAAAAAAAAAAAAAAAAAAAAATTTTATTACCACAAACCCAAACGTGCTATCACTACCATAAGTCAAACTAATTCTTTCTTTAACAGACATCACTCTAATATTGCCCTATAGTGCAAAAACAGTAACTCAGTAACAACTAGTAGGTTTAAATCATTCAAAATGTCAAAGACACTTAGTTTCTCAGAAAGCTAAGTATAGAACTACCATATGAAGCTGCAATCCCTCTACTAGGTATATACCCAAAAGAATTGAAAGCAGGGACTTGAACATTGTACCGATGTTCACAGCAGCATTATTCACAATTGACAAAAGATGGAAGCAACCCAAATGTCCATCAACCAATGAACGGATAAACAAAATGTTATATATACATATGGTGGAATATTATTCAGCCATAAAAAGGAATTAAGTCCTGATACATGCGACAACATGGATGAATCTTGAAGACATCATTTTAAGTAAAATCAGCCAGACACAAAAGGACAAATATTGTATGATCTCATTGTTTTTAAACAATTAGAATAAGTAAAGTCATAGAGACTGAATCTAGAATACAAGTTATCAGGAGATAGACTGGGATTAGAGAATGGGGAACTGATGCTTAACTTGTACAGAATTTCTACTTAGGTTGATTGTAAAGTTTTGGAAATGGATGGTGGTGATAGCAGGACAACATTGAGAGTGTAATTAACAGCACTGAATTATATATGTAAATGTGGCTGAAGGGGTAAAGTTTACATTGTATATATGTTACTAGAATAAAAATTAAAAGATAAAGCATAAGACTGTCTAACATAGCAAACCCTATTGTAAACAATGGACTATAGTTAATAGTACAATTATAAAAATGTTCTTTCATGAATTATTTCACACTAATGCAAGGTGTTAAAATAAAAGGGTGGTATCTGGGGAAAATGTATACCCTAATGTAAACGACAGATTATAGTTAATAGTACAATTATAATATTCTTTCATCAATTGTACCAAAGGTACTACACTAATGCAAAGTGTTAATAAATAGTAGGTGGGTATACGAGAATACTATATTTTACATGATTTTTCTGTAAAACCACAACTTCTCTAATTTAAAAACTTTTTATTTTTTATTTTTTTTTTTTATAAAGATTTTATTTATTTATTCATCTATCCCCCCTTTGCTGCCTGTGCTCGCTGGGTCAGCCAACCACGTCGTGCGGGCGGGCTTGCCCTCACCAGGAGGTCCCGGGAACCGAACCCGGGGCCTCCCACATGGTAAACGGGAGCCCCACTGATTGAGCCACAGCCGTTTCCCTAAAAACTTTTTAGAAAAATGTCAGACACTATTCCCATAGCAATCTCAAATTCTGCACAATCTCACTTGAAGAGAATTTCTTTTCTCTTTATTTAAAAGCTACAAAGCCCTTATATCTCTCATTCCTTTTGCTTCCCTTTTGATATCTCTGAATTATGTTTTTTAATAAGCATTCTGGACAATTTCTGACTTTACTAAGGTTGGATTTGAAAAACTAACTCTGAATAATTATGAGTTGAAAATATACTATTCCATCTATGTTTCCAATCCTATGTTTACCCCAAGAGTTATGATATATTCCCCACCAGCCTGAATTGATTCCTATCATAAACAATAATACCTGGTCCCAGGACTTTGCAGATGGAATCAAAAGCCCACTACATTCTAACCAGAATCCCAAGATTTCTAAGAACACCTACTTTTATTTTAAATTTCTTAGGAAATTGTCCCACAGCAGGCATAGTGGCCAGAACTCTGCTCCGCGTTCATTCTGGCTGGACACCCCTAGGCAGAGGGGATTATTGTATCAATACCAAGTAATCCATTTATGACCCCTCTGATGGGAAGATATGTTATCCAATCTTTTACATGGTTATCTAGCAATGCAGGAGATTTCCTTCTACTCAGCTGCTTGGAACAAAAGACTAGTAGTCAACAATCACCTGAGGAGAATGGGTGTAGGTCAGAGATTGAGAGCCTGCTTCGTATGTAAGAGGTCCAGGGTTCAATTCCCGGTACCTCCTAAAAAATAATAATAAAAAGAAAAAGAATTTTAAAAATAATTTAAAAAATAGAAAAAAAAAAAAAAAAAAAAAAAACGAAACAATCACCTGAGAGGGTCAGAAGCATTATCTAGGAATCCAAGATGCCATCCCTCTGGGGATCTACAGTTTTTAAGACTCATGAATGCTCTAGGATATATCAGAGAAAATGTATGCCCAAATGCTATTTCTATCCTATGTATTGTCTTGGCCTACTGCTATAACCCCAGGGACCAGCTAATCAATAGTACCACATGAATGAACCTAATGTGGATTAAATTAAAAGTAAGACAGCAGGGTATTCGACATTGGCTTGGAGAAAAAGTAAGAGAGCAGTACCAGAAACAGCTGGGTCTGAGCACTCAGGTGGTAAAGCAGTATTTAGGCGCACTTAGCTTAAAATGAACCCTGGACCCAAATGCATATGATGAGTACTACTTGACTAAAAATGTTCCCAAGGCCACTTCCAGCTCTCTGATTTCAAGGTTTTCCAGACAGAAAAACAATTACAATAAAGCATTTCACATCAACAGCCTTGAAGCACATTTGTAAGACCACAGTAGATGGGAAGATAGGAGCAGGAAGACTTCCTGTATTATTATAAAATCACTCATGCATTACTGCTCAGGCAATTTTAAAAAGTTAAAACTTTTATTGTTCCCTGGAGATTCCAATTACACAAACTATATTTGCAAAAAGCTATTCATTGCAGCATGGTTTGTAATGGCAAAATATTGGAAACATTCTTAGCTGCCCACACATGGAAGACTGGTTCATTTCACTCTGGCACATCCACAAATGGAGTATTATGAAGCTGTTTAAAAAAAGATGAAAAATCTCTACAAACATATGGAGTTAAAAGAGAAAAAGCAAAGTCCAAAGGAGTATACTTAGTTTGCTACCTTTTGTGAAAGAAAGAAGGGGAAATAAGAAAATACTCATGCATCTGCTTATTTTTACAAAGAGAAACACAATAAATCAGAAATTAATGGGGTTGGTTATTTACAGAGGGTGAGTGGGAATGAGTGGAAGGGTTAGGGTGGTGACATTTGTCAATATGCCTTTTTGCGTAGTTTTGACTTTTGGGACCATGTTAATTTTTTATATACTCAAAAATTAAAGTGAAATCAACAAGGATGAGGTTAAAAAAAAAAAAGGAAATCAAACACAACTGTATGTTAAATAAGTAAGTGCATTTAAAGGAGGGGCTAACCCAAATAACTTTTTTTTTAAGATTTTTATTTATTTATCTCCCCCTTGCTGCTTGTGCTCATTGTTCATTTGCTGTGCATTCTTCTACAATCTGGGCCGCCTTGCCTTCACCAGAAGGCCCTGGGAATTGAACCTGGGGCCTCCCACATGGTAAACGGGAGCCCAACCAATTGAGCTACAGCCATTTCCCCCAAATAACTTTTGAACATAATACTTTATATACTGTCAGCGTACAGACAAAAAGAACTGTAAACAAATACTGAACTCTAAATTACAAGTGTTTTTTGGTGGTTTTGTTTGTTTGTCTGTTTGCAGTGGTATGGGTTAGCAATTCTGGAACTACTTTATCTGATTACAGAATTGAGCAAACAAATATATATGTTAAAGATAATGAGAACTAGATTCTCCCTGTTTGGAGAAGGGCATTAAAAATATGGAAAGGGGAAAGACTAGACCTGTCATGTTGAACTGAAACTGAAGGTATCGATGGCACACACATATATAAGTAAATAAAGAGATAAATATATATGTATCTGTCTATGTATGTGTATATTTCTAAACTCTTATCTGCTCTGAGATCCTAGTTTATAAACATATTCCCAACCAAAAGGAACGAGAGCTACTTGGAGTCATAGTTGATTCCAAGGCTGGGGAAAGCTAAGTACAAGAACCTGGAACACACTGTTGTGCCAAAAAGTAAGAAAAGCCTCAAAAAATGATGGGGACATGTCAAAATCACAGCTTAGGAGAGCTTCCACTGGCCAAATCTGAGACAATTTGAATATCAAAATAAATTATAACAGAATATCATAGACAAAAACAAAAATCTGAGTTCATACTAATATAAATAAGTGAATAAACAAATGGGGGAGAAAGTAAAGTTCTTTTATACAGTATAATATCAACTAATAAACATCAAAGGAATAAGAGTTAGAAAAATCACCATTTCCCAACCATCCTAGTAATATCTGATTCAGTCAAGAATTATCAACAGATGCTGCTAAACTATTGGCTGAAAGTTTGGTAAAGAACAGAATATATACATAATCTCAAAGTAGCTCCTACAAATTACTTATTAATAACAAAAGAAAAACATTAACCTTACAGTGGATTAACCTAGCAAATATTACCTTAATAAAGTAATCAAAGTTAATTTAGCATTACCAAAAATGGGAAAACCAACATCATGTAATTCCTGGTATGATGCCCTGAGAAGGACACAACATTATTTCTGTAGTATTCCCACCAAAAAAATGCACATCCTGAATCTAATCATGAAGAAACACCAGAAAAATTCAAATTGAGGGACATTCTAAAAAATAACTGCTGTGGATTCTTCAAAAATGTCAAGATCATGAAAGACAATGAAAGGCTGAGGAAGTATTCCAGATTAAAGGAAACTAAAGAGATATGACAACTAAATGCAACACATGATCCTGGATTAGACTCAGGGTGGGTGGGCTGTAAGGGAAAAACAGGATGTATGAAAAAGGAATGGTCAGAAAATTAGAAAGAGCACTTGGAAATTAAAAATATGAGAATCAAACTAAAAGCCAATAGGAAAAAAAAAAAAAAAAAAAAGGGAAGCGGCTGTGGCTCAATAGGTGGAGCTCCCGTTTGCCATGTGGGAGGTCCCGGGTTCGGTTCCTGGGGCCTCCTGGTGGGGGCGGCCCGCCCGCGCGGCGTGGTTGGCTGACCCAGCGAGCGCAAGCAGCAAGGGGGGGATAAATGAATAAATAAATAAAATCTTTAAAATAAATAAATAAACCAATAGGATTTGCGAATATTCTCGCTGTCCTGATTTTGTGATAATCAGGGTAGGCTAAACATTCTCTATATTAGAAACCATGCATATGTCCCCAGACCTAGTTTTTCTCCCTAGGTTTGGTTTTTAGAATGCTGGTGATAAACTAGACCTGATTTATTTTATGACAATCCTGTATGGAAAAAACTGTAACTTTGAGTATCTCTGGTCAACCTTAAGAGGTATAGCAGGGGGACAGATGTGGCTCGGGTGGTTGGGTGCCCGTCTCCCATATGGAGGGACATGGATTCGATCCCCGCAACCTCCTGGTAGAAAAAAAAAATAGAAGGGTGTGGAAGGTGCATGGGCCACCAGGCCCCACAAGCAGATGAATCGCCAGGCCCCGCGAGCCACACAGCAAGATGCTGACATAACAGGAGAGTGACACAAGGGAGAACCCAAGACGAGACGCACTGCAAAACCAGGAATTAAGGTGGCACAGGCAGTAGGATGCCTCTCTCCCACACCGGAAATTCCGAGAATCGAATCCCAGGGAAGACAGGAGGAGAGAAGTGAGAAGAGAGAAGTGAGAAGAGAGAAGTGAGAAAAGAGTGAAAATGGATAAAAGTAAATAAATATATAAATAAATCCTTAAAAAAGTTATTAATAATAATACTTTCGGGGGCGGATGTGGCTCAAATGGTTGGGCGGCCGTCTGCCATATGGAAGGACCTGGGTTCGATCCCCGGGACCTCCCACCTGGTAAAATAAAAAAATATATGTATAGAAGGTGCATGGGCTGCCAGGCTCTGTGTGCCGGTGAGCCGCCAGGCCCCGGGAGCCATGCAGCAAGATGATGACATAGCAGGGGAGAGACAAGACGAGATGCTCCGAAAGCTCCGAAAACCAGGAACCGAGGTAGCGCAGGTGGCAGAACACCTCTCTCCTACGTCGGAAGTCTCCAGGATTGAATCCTGGTGAAGACTGGAGGAGAGGATGAGAAGAGATGGCAGGAAACAGACACAGAGAATTGCCCAGTGAATGGACACAAAACAGCAAAATGGGGAAGGGGGTGCTTAAAATGGATAAAGTAAATAAATAGATCTTTTTTAAAAAAAAAATAGTAATACTTTGACAATGCTCTTTCATGATTTGTTAACAAATGTTTCTCTTTTTTTTTTTTAAGATTTATTTATTTATTTATTTATTTATTTATTTATTTATTTATTTATTTATCGCCACCCCCCCTTGCTGCTTGTGCTTGCTGTGTCCATTTGCTTTGTGTTTTTTCTGTGTCTGCTTGTCTCCTGCTGCTGCGTCATCTTGTTGCGTCAGCTCACTGCGCCAACGCGGGCCAGCTTGCCTTCGTCAGGAGGCCCCGGGAATCGAACCCGAGGCCTCCCATATGGTAAACGGGAGCCCAACCAATTGAGCTACAGCCGCTTCCCAACAAATGTTTCACAACAATGCACAGTGTTGGGGGGTTGGATGATATGTGGGAGCCCTGTATGATGTGCATGTATGTTTTGTAAGTTCATGATGTTTAGTGAACACTTATAGTTTATGTATGTTCATGTATGAATGATATACTTCAATAAATTGTTTAAAAAATTAGTTTTTTTCCCTTTTGTATGGCTCTCCTGCCCATTAGTTATATAGTTAAATTTGTTTCTGTTTATATTCAATTAAAAGTTTTACCGAAAACAAAACAAAAACCAATAGGATGTATAAAGGAGAAAAATAAGGAAATATCCCAGAAAGTAGAATGAAAGGCAAAGACATAAAATAAGAAAAGTGAAGTTCCATCCATGATGTCCAACATTCAATTAATAGGAATTCCAGAAAGAAAGTAGAGCCTATTAGAGATATAAGTATGGGGGGAGAAGGGTGCTAGCAAATTTATAATACAAAAATTTTTATTTTAACTTAAGGATGTTGTTAAGCATGTTAACTTGAGGATGTGAGTCTCTAGCTTGAATGGTCCCCTGAGTATCCATCACAATAAAAGAAAAAATATCCATGCCAAGATACATCATTTTGAAATTTCAAAGTACAAGAAAACAATAATATTCTAAAAGCTCCCAGGGGAAAAAAAAAATGAAAAGGACAGTTATGAAGGTGCAGAAATCAGAAAGGCATCAGGTTTCTCAATAGCAACTCTGAGAGCATAAAACCAAGGAGCAATGCCTTCATAATTCTAAGGAGAAATTATTTTCTACCTAGTATTCTTTATTTAGCCAAGCAATCAAATATAAAAATAGAACAAATGCCTAAGACTTCCAAAGGGTCAAAAATTTACCTCATGTGATTCCATATTCATGGATAAGGAGACTAAATGTTAAGATGTCAATTTTACCTAAAGCGATATACAGATTCAACACAATTTCCATCAAAATTCCAACAGACTTCATGGAAATGGAAAAACCAAATTCCAAATTCACATTGAAGAAACCATCTTGAAAAGAACAAAGTTGGAGGACTCAAGCTTCCTAATTTTAAAAATTATTAAAAAGCTACAGTAGTCAAAAGTATAGTACAGGCACGCGGACAGACATATGGGCATCTCTACGGAACAGAACTGAGAATTCAAAAATAAACCCTCACACCTTTGGCCAATTGATTTTTTTTTTTTCTTTTAGAAGGTACCAGGGATTGAACTCAGGACCTTGAACATGGGAGGCAGGTGTTCAACCACTAAGCTATATCTACTCCCCAATAAAAGCTGATTTTTTTCATTTGTTTGTTTGTTTTGTTTTTAGGAGGTACTGGGGATCAAACCAGGATCTCATACATCAGAAGGAAGTACTCAACCACTTGAGCTACATCCACTCTCCTGGCCAACTGATCTTGGACAAAGGTGGCGAGTCCACTCAATGGGAAAAGACAACAAATGGTGCCAGGAGAACTGGATAGCCATATGCAAAAGAATGAAGGTGGGCCCCTACCTCATATAATACACAAAAATTAACTCAAAATGGATCAAAGGCCTAAATATAGGAACTAAAACTATAAAATTCCTAGAAGTAAACATCCTCAGGACCTTGTGTTAGGCAGTGGTTTCTTAGACTTTAAACCAGAAGCATGAGCAATAAAAGAAAAAAGGTACATGGAACTTCATCAAAATTTAAAACTTTTGTACATCAAAGGACTTAATCATGAAAGTAAAAAGACAACCTATAGAATGGGAGAAAATATTTGGAAATGATATATCTGAAAAGGGTTTAATATCCAGAATATATGAAGAACTTCTACAACTCAATAACAAAAAGACACAAAAAGATGCAATTAAAAAATTATTAATCATCAGGGAAATGCAAATCAAAACCAAAATGAAATACCATTTCACACCTACTAGAGTGGCTATTACTAAAAAAAAAAAACAAAAAAAAACCAAAGAAACAGAAAACAAATGTTGGCAGGATGTGGAGAAATAGGAACGCTTGTACATTGTTGGTGGGAATGTAAAATAGTTCAGCCACTGTGGTTAACAGTTTGGGGATTCCTCAGAAAGGAGGAGGATAAAATTGTCCTATGGTCTAGCAATCCCCCATACCTAGGTATATAAGCCCAAGGAAGCAGAGACTTGATAGACAGTTGCACACAGATGTTCATAGTGACAATCACAATCACCAAAAGGTGGAAGCAACCCAAGTGTCCATCAACAGATGAATATATAACCAAAATGTGGTATATACATACAAAGGAATACTAGTCAGCCATAAAAAGAAATTAAGTTCTGGTTCATTCTACAACATGGATGAACCTTGAGAAGACGTCATGTTGAGTGAAATAAGCCAGACACAAAAGGACAAATACTGTATGATCTCACTTATATGAAATAAGCAGAAAATGTATATTCATAAAGTCAGAAACTAGAATATAGGTTACCAGGGGCTGAGTGGGGAAGGTAATGGGGAGTTGATGTTTAATTGCGATGGAGTTTCTGTTTAGGGTGATGGAAAAGTTTTGGCAATGGATGATGAGGACGGAGGCACAACTTTGTGTATGTAATTAACACCAATGAATTGAATATTCAAAGGGGGGAGGAATTTTAGTTTGTATAAAAGTTATCACACACACACAAAACCAAAGAGCTGAACATCACAAGAGTGAACCCTAATGTTAACAAAGGGCTAAAGTTAATAGCTAATCATAATGATGTTTCATGAACTGTAACAAAGGTACCACACTAATGCAGCAAAATGTTAATAATAGAGAATGCTTTTTTTTTTTGCATAAAAGATGGGTAAATGGGAACTCTGTACTTACTCTGAGATGTTTCTGTAAACCAACAACTGTTATAAGAAAATTTTTAAAATTTTCCTCACATAAAAGGAAGCTAGATGATGCACTCCAGCAAAATAATGGAATGAACCAAGAAAGAGAAAGACATGGTATCCAGGATATGGGAGATCTAATACAAGAGAAAAGCCAAGACTTCCAGGAAGATGGCGGACTAGTAACACACGGGAATCTCTTCTCCAGAAAAATAGCTGGAGGACAAGTGGAAACAGCCCCAAAAAAGATCTTCTAGGGTTTAGGACAGCAGGTGAAGGCTGCACAACACCCAGAGGAGAGAGGAACAGAAGAGGGAAATTGCGACAACAGAACCGTGAGTTGGAAGTAGCAGCTTCTGCTGCTACCGGCATCCTCCCCCACACTCTTCAGAATTCTCGGGCTTCTGGGCCTGCGACCACAGACAAAGGGGGCTTCAGAGATCTGCCACTCCCGGAAAGGGGAGAGAGAGGGACACAGCCTTAGGCTGACTCAGGTTCTGACCTGAAATTTGGGCTGCAGAGACCACGGACCCTTCCACACAGTGGTTTGTCCTGGGAGCCAAGAAAGGACTGGAGAAATCCGACCCTCCCAACCTCCCTCTCTTATAGCCTGGACTAATTGTTGAGGACTCCAAGGGAGGGGGGAGAGAGAGCCTGGGCCCGACCCTGCTTTGGACTCGGGGTTTGGTCTGCCCTGTCCTGAGAGCCCTTCCAGGTTGGGTGGGGCTGCGCCATTGTTGCCTTGGAGCCTGCAAGGGGCTAAAGATATACAAACCTCCCAATCTCCTCCTTTACTAACAGGGACTGAATATTGAGGATTCAGAAGGGAGTGGAAATATTTCCTAGCTGGGAAAAGGGAGTTGCTACCAGAGAAGTCTGGAGAACTGTCTCAAAGTTTGAATCACAGGGCTCTTAGCCCCCAGACAGGAAGCTCTATCACATTGATCTGGCCTGTGTCACAACAAATATGCTCCGACCAGGCATTGAATTGAGAGCTGCCAACAAGCGCCATCTCCCGGAAGACCAAGGAAGTGCACATAAGAAAATTAATAAGAGAGGCTTTTCCTGGCCTCTATAGCCTCCCTGCCCAAGGCCCTAGGAAACAACTCTACAACCAATTACTGGGCCCAGTGCCCAGTTTTCAGCAACCAGCAGAACAATCCTAACAATCAAGGTGGAGCCAAAAATCAAAGAGCGGTGGTAACTCACAGTCTCCTGACACTAAAACCCCATAAAAGAGAAAGAGATAGAGCATCTAAGTAAAATACAAACTAACCAGATGCCTAAGCACCAGCAAAAGATTACAAGCCATACTAAGAAAATAGAAGACATGGCCCAAGAAAAGGAATACAGCAAAGTCCCAGAAGAGATGCACAATTTGAGAGAACTAATCAGTGAGATGAGCACAAATTTCCAAAATCAAATTAATGAGATGAAAGAGAATATAGTGAAAGAGATCAATGACACCAAGAAGTCATTGCGTGAACGTAAAGAAGAATTTGAAATCATGAACAGAAAAGTAACGGAGTTCATGGGAAAGAAAGACACAATAGGTGAAGTAAAAAATACATTTGAGACATACAACAGCAGACTCGAAATGATAGAAGAAAGAATAAGTGATACTGAAGACAGAGCAGCTAAAATTGAAGAGAGAAAAGAGAGAGAAAAGAATGGAAAAAATTGAGCAGGGGCTCAGAGAGCTGAATGACAACACAAAACGCAACAACATACGTGTCATGGGAGTTCCAGAAGGGGAAGAGAAAGGAAAAGGGGCAGAAAGAGTATTTGAGGAAATAATAGCTGAAAATTTCCCAACTCTCATGAGAGAAATGAACTTCCATGTCCAAGAAGCACACCGTACCCCAATGAGAATAAATCCAAATAGACCTACGCCAAGACACATATTATTCAGAATGTCAAATGTAAAAGATAAAGAGAAAATTCTCAGAGCAGCAAGAGAGAAGCAAACGATCATGTACAAAGGACGTCCAGTAAGACTTAGTGCAGATTTCTTTTCAGAAACCATGGAGGCGAGAAGACAGTGGTATGATACAATTAGGAAACTGAAAGAGGAAAACTGCCAGCCGAGAATTCTTTATCCAGCAAAACTGTCCTTCAAATATGAAGGTGAATATAAAGTATTCACAAACAAACAGAAACTAAGAGAGTTTGCAAAAAAGAATCCACCTTTGCAGGAAATATTAAAGGAAGCCTTAGAACCTGAAAGAAAAAGACAGGAGAGAGAGGCTTGGAGGAGAGTATAGAAGAAAAGCAGAAAGGATAACCAAAAGAGTAAAAAGAGAGACAAAAATAAGATGACATATGAAAACCAAAGAATAAAATGGAGGAAATAAATAGTGCATTTTCAGTAATATCATTGAATGTGAATGGATTAAATTCCCCAATCAAAAGATACAGGCTGACAGAATGGATAAAAAAACATGAGCCATCCATATGCTGCTTACAAGAAACTCACCTCAGACACAAGGATACAAACCAGCTGAAAGTAAAAGGTTGGAAAAAGATACTCCACACGAACAGTAAACAGAAAAGAGCAGGGATAGCTATACTAATATCAGACGAAACATATTTCAAATGCCAAAAAGTGATAAGAGATGCGGAAGGCCATTATATATTAATAAAAGGGCCGATCCTCCAGGAAGATGTAACAGTCATAAATATCTACGCACCTAACCAGGGTGCCCCAAAATATATAAGAAAAACTGTGGCAAAACTGAAGGGAGAAATAGACATTTCTACAATAATCGTCGGAGACTTCAACACCCCTCTCACATCATTAGATAGAACAACTAGACAGAAGATCAACAAGGAAACAGAGAACTTGAACAATATGATAAACAAGTTAGACCTCACAGACATATACAGAACACTGCATCCAAACTCAGCGGGTTATACATTCTTCTCAAGTGCCCATGGTTCTTTCTCCAGGATAGACCACATTTAGGTCACAATACAGCTCTCAATAAATATAAAAAGATTGAAATTATACAAAGCACCTTCTCAGATCATAATGGAATGAAACTAGAAAACAATAACAGACAGGAAAAAAAGGACATTTGCAAATGTGTGGAGACTGAACAACACACTCCTAAATATTCGGTGGGTCAAAGAAGAAATTGCAAGTGAAATCAGTAAATACATTGAGACAAATGAAAATGAGAACACAACGTATCAAAACTTATGGGATAGGGGGGCAGATGTGGCTCAAATGGTTGGGCATCCGTCTGCCATATGGAGGGACCTGGGTTCGATCCCCAGGATCTCCCGAAGGCGCATGGGCTGCCAGGCTCTGTGTGCCGCTGAGCTGTCGGGCCCCGAGAGCCATGCAGCAGGATGATGACGTAACAGGAGAGAGACAAGACGAGATGCTCCAAAAGCTCCAGAAGCCAGGAGCTGAGGTGGCGCAGGCAGCAGAATACCTCTCTCCTACATCGGAGGTCTCCAGGATCGAATCCTGGTGAAGACTGGAGGAGGATGAGAAGAGATGGCAGGAAACAGACACAGAGAATTGCCCAGCAAATGGACACAAAAAAACAGCAAATGGGGAAGGGGGGGTTTAAAATGGATAAAAGTAAATAAATAAATCTTTAAAAAACTTATGGGATAGAGCGAACGCAGTCTTGAGAGGGAAATTTATAGCCCTAAATGCCTATATTAAGAAACAAGAAAGAGCTAAACTCAAAGATTTAACTGAACAACTTGAGAAACTAGAAAAAGAACAGCAAACCAATCCCAAAGCAAAAAGAAGGAAAGAAATAATAAAGATTAGAGCGGAAATAAATGAAAATGAGAACAAAAAAGCAAGAGAGAAAATCAACAAAACCAAAAGCTGGTTCTTTGAGAAGATCAATAAAATTGACAAACCCCTCGCTAGACTAACAAAGAAAAAAATAGAGAAGATGCAAATAAATACAATCAGAAATGAAAGGGGGGAAATTACAAATGACCTCACAGAAATAAAAAGAATCATAAGAGGATATTATGAGAAACTATATGCCAACAAACTAGACAACCTGGATGAAATGGACAAATTTCTAGAAACTCATAACCAACCTACACTGACACAACAAGAAATACAAGAACTTAACAAACCAATCACAATTAAGGAGATTGAGTCCGTCATCAAAAATCTCCCAGCAAAGAAAAGTCCAGGACCAGATGGCTTCACAGGTGAGTTCTACCAAGCATTTCTAAAAGAATTAACACCAATCCTGTTTAAACTCTTCCAAAAAATTGAAGAGGAGGGAAAATGACCCAACACATTTTATGAAGCCAACATCACCCTAATACCAAAGCCAGATAAAGATTCCACAAGAAAAGAAAATTACAGACCAATCTCTCTCATGAACATAGATGCAAAAATTCTCAACAAAATACTTGTAAATCGAATCCAACAGCATATCACAAGACTTATACATCACGACCAAGTGGGATTTATTCCTGGTATGCAAGGCTGGTTCAACATAAGAAAATCAATCAATGTAATACACCACATTAACAAATTGAAGGAAAAAAACCACATGATCATCTCAATAGATGCAGAAAAGGCATTCGACAAAATCCAACACCCTTTTTTGATAAAAATACTTCAAAAGACAGGAATAAAAGGAAAATTCCTCAATATGATAAAAGGAATATATGAAAAACCCACAGCCAACATCATATTCAATGGGGAAAGGTTGAAAGCTTTCCCCCTAAGATCAGGAACAAGACAAGGATGCCCACTGTCACCATTGTTATTCAACATTGTACTAGAAGTTCTAGCGAGGGCAATTAGACAAGACAGAAAAATTAAAGGTGTCCAAATAGGAAGTAAAACTCTCACTGTTTGCGGATGACATTACCCTGTATTTAGAAAATCCTGAAGTATCCACAACAAAGCTACTTGAACTAATAAATGAGTTCAGCAAAGTGGTAGGATATAAGATCAACATGCAAAAATCAGTAATGTTTTTGTACACTAGTACTGAACAATCTGAGGAGGAAATCAGGAAGAAAATTCCATTTTCAATAGCAACAAAAAGACTCAAATACCTAGGAGTTAATTTAACCAAGGAAGTACAGGACCTATATCCAGAAAACTACAAAACAATGCTAAAAGAAATTTCAAAAGGACCTAAACAAATGGAAAGACATTCCATGTTCATGGATTGGAAGAATAAATATCGTGAAGATGTCAATCTTGCCCAAACTGATTTATAGATTCAATGCAATACCAATCAAAATCCCAACAGCTTACTTTACAGAATTAGAGAAGGCAATTACCAAATTCATCTGGAAGGGTAAGTGCACCTGAATAGCCAAAAGCATTCTAAAAACGAAGAGTAATGTGGGAGGAATTTCGCTGCCTGACCTTGAAACATATTACAAAGCTACAGTGGTCAAAACAGCATGGTACTGGCATAAAGATAGACATATCGATCAGTGGAATAGAATTGAGAACCCAGAAATAAACCCTCACCTATACAGTCAACTGGTTTTTGACAAACCTACCAAGCCCACGCTGATGGGAAAAAAGTCTCTTCAACAAATGGTGTTGGGAAAACTGGATATCTATAACCAAAAGAATGAAAGAGGACCCCTATCTCACCCCCTATACAAGAATCAACTCAAAATGGATCAAAGATCTAAATATAAAAGCCAGGACCATAAAACTACTAGAAGAAAATGTAGGGAAACATCTTCAAGACCTTGTAGTAGGTGGTGGTTTCTTGGACCTCACACCCAAAGCACGTGCAACAAAAGAAAAAGTAGATAAATGGGACCTCCTCAAAATTAAACACTTTTGTGCTCGCTTCGGCAGCACATATACTAAAATTGGAACGATACAGAGAAGATTAGCATGGCCCCTGCGCAAGGATGACACGCAAATTCGTGAAGCGTTCCATATTTTTTGATACTTGGCATGAATGGCTTCAAAACTGTTTTTGTTTATAGGAATCAATGGAATTAAAAAAAAATCAGTTTAGTGATTCTAATAAAAAGTAGTTTGCAAAAAAAAAAAAAAAAAAAAAAAATTAAACACTTTTGCACCTCACAGGACTTTGTCAGAAGGGTGAAAAGGCAGCCAACTCAATGGGAAAAAATATTTGGAAATCACATATCTGATACGGGTTTATTATCCAGGATATATAAAGAGATGTTACAACTCAACAATAAAAAGACAAATGACCCAATTAAAAAATGGGCCAAACACTTGAATAGACATTTCTCCGAAGAAGAAATACAAATGGCAAAAAAACACATGAAGAAATGCTCAACATCACTCATGATTAGGGAAATGCAAATCAAAACTACAATGAGATATCATTTCACACCTATCAGAATGGCCACTATTAAAAAGACAGAGAACTACAAGTGTTGGAGAGGATGTGGAGAGATAGGAACACTTCTTCACTGTTGGTGGGAATGCAGGATGGTACAACCACTATGGAGGACTGTTTGGCAGTTCCTAAAGAAGTTGAATATAGACTTGCCACGTGACCCTGCAATACCACTACTGGGTATATACCCAGAAGAACTGAGAGCAGTGACACCAACAGACATCTGCACTCCGATGTTCATAGCAACATTATTCACCATTGCCAAAAGTTGGAAACAACCCAGGTGTCCATCAACAGATGAATGGATAAACAAACTGTGGTCTATTCACACGATGGAATATTATGCAGCTGTAAGAAGAAATGAAGACATAAAGCATATGGCAACATGGATGAACCTGGAGGACATTATGTTGAGTGAAGCAAGCCAGACACAAAAGCACAAATACTGTATGAATGCATTACTATGAACCAAATATATTGTGTAATATATTGTTTGATTCAAAAAAAAAAAAAAATTTACATGTATCCATTACATTTAATTGAGAAATGTATATATTTATTCATCTGTGTTTACTTTTTAGTTTTTAATTGTTTATGTTTTCAATTATTAAATGTACAAAATAAAGTTAAAAAAAATATATATAAAAAAAAAAAAAAAAAAACAGAAAAGCCAAGTAAATAACTGTCCAGTAGGCCTAGAGAACAATTAGTTGAAACAGAAATAAGAGGGGGATGGATGTGGCTCAAAGGTTGGGCGTCCGTCTCCCATATGGAGGGACCTGGGTTCGATCCCCGGGACCTCCCGGTAAAAAAATAAAAAAAGAAAAATAACTTGGTTTAAAAAAAAAAAAAAACAGAAATAAGAGGACAGAGGGCTCTGGGAAAGAGGTCTTCAGAAAAAAGTTGTAAGAGAACATCTAATCTTAGGTGCTTGGAAAATAATATTCATAGACATTTGACATATTTATAGAAAAATTTCAGAGAAATATGTAGAAGATAAACCAAGTATTTTTTTAAAAAGGTAATTATTAACTCAAGGAAAAATAAAATGGTGGACAAGAAAGAAAAAGTAAACACCATATTAACCAAAATTTGTGACCTAATTATATTGGGAAATGGAAAGAGGGGTACAGAGGAGGTATGGTACAAGCACTAAAGGCTTCATGTACCATAGCAAGAGATCAATAGATAATGTCTAAAATTGGTAAATTAAGAAATAACAGTGTATCGCTTAGAAGTATGCACATGGAAGTATGAGAGAAAAAACTTAAAAAACTCAAAGCGGTTGTCTCTGAACAGCAGGGCTGAGGGCGGAGGGGAGGGAGCCTGCTGTTTTATTTTAAGCCATTTGGTACTATGCGACTCAACTATTTATATATCACTTTTCTGAAAACGTGAATTAATCATTCAAAGGTAAATAGATATAACAATCATATCAATTCATGAAATTGCTCAACCATTTTTTTATCTTTCAAAAAAAGAGTATATCTGAAATGTTACACAGCACAAAAATTACAAAAGCAGTTTATCATTTGGGTCCCAGCACTCACTGAATTCCCTGTATAGTGTGAGACTAATTTGCAGAGCTAATGGTATGTGTCCTCTACTAAATGTAATTTCAAAGATGGCCAAAATTTGTCATCTATATGTTAACAGATCCAGATACCTACAGAGCCAGAAAAAAGAGGGCATCTGGCCCTGCTGATTTCCCACATGGAGGCAAATTCTGACCCATAAGGCTGGTCCCCCACTGTCTCAAATGTTTTATTCTATTTTGAAATGGGATTTCTGAAATCAGTTTTTCAACATGAAAGGGAAACAACATATGTGGAATAACAGTCTCAAAAACGTTAATGCACAGAACAAATTTGCAATTATTCCTTCTTCTATCACAAACTCACTTGTTCAGTCCCACTTTGGTGAAAAACACCTAGTGAAACGATTATGCTTTCTTTATGTACTCTACCAGTTTTCATCTAAATACTGGAACCGTGTCCCTACCTCCCAAATGAAGAGAAAGAGTAGTGGGGGAAGAATCAAAAATCATTAAAACCAAAGCAGATTACCAAATAAGAGACAATTCAAGCCAGTTTTGCCTTAGGATGACCAGACACAAATAACTACATAAAAATTACCAGTTTATACTGTTTCAAAAACAACTTCCCTTATGAAGCTGATTATCTCATAGCAAAATATCTTAAAGATATTTGAGAGAATGGAGAGTGACCACAAAAACCATGAATCACATAAGGAAAATTCTGACATCTAATATTTCCATTTATTTAATTTAAAATATGATGCAATTCCATGTTTTTGCCAACAGCCTAAAGAAGCAAATCTATGATTAAACAGTAGTGGCATCTTCAAAAGATGTGAATCAAGTAATAAATGTGAATAACACACAACTACTGTTTTAAAACAATAGCAAGTATATGCAATGTGAAAAAATATGTGTGTATATATATATAATTTTTAAGGAGGCCCTCCCTCCTCTAAATAAATAAAATAATTATGAGGCTTAGGAACCTAAAAAAGACTTTACTCAGAGAATAGGTTTAATATGTGCAATGTAAAATTCTCGTCCTAGTTTTGTTATGGTTATGTAATAAAGGTTAGCACTAAAGCAAAAAGTGTGGAAAAAAATTACCATAGTTGTGGTATTTACTAGTGTAGTAGATAACTCTTTACTTTATTATAATCAGTGGGACTATTTATGAAGAAATGCAAAGGAAAAAATATAAACTGGGCACATACTTAAACTCTGCTTAAAAGGCTAGGCACTCAACATTCCAGAAAATAGGAACCTGCAAATTCCAAATGTGTTAACTATTTTAGTTTATTTTTTAAAATAGTTTGTTGTTATTATTTAACATAAACCAAGAGTTAATTATAATGGTTGAGTTGTGGTGTTGTTTTTTCAAATAACCAACAGGCACAATTTTCAAACCTGACCCACATTTTTTCAAAAATCTCTAGAAGGGGGGTACGGATGTGGCTCAAATGGTTGGGCGTCCGTCTCCCATATGGAGGGACCCAGGTTCGATCCCCGGGACCTCCCGGTAAAAAAAAAAAAAAAAAAAAAATCTCTAGAAGGGAAGCAGATGTGGCTCAAGCAGTTGGGCACCTGCCTACCAGGATTCAGTTCCCAGTGCCTCCCCTAAAGAAGACAAGCAAGACAGCGAGTTGTCGTGACAGGCTGGCATGGGGGGCTGGCGTGGCGAGCTAATGCAACAAGATGATGCAACGAGATGACACAAAGAGGAGACACAACGAGAGACACCTCAAGCAGGGAATGCATGTGACTCAAGCAATGGGCACCTCACTCCCACATGGGACGTCCTGGGTTTAGATCCCCGTGCCTCCTAAAAAGACAAGCAGACACAGAGAGCACACAACAAACAGACACCGAGAACAGACAGAGAGCGCAAACAACGAGGGGTGAGGCAGAGAAATAAATAAAAATAAAATCTTCTTTAAAAAGGCAAAAAAAAAATTCTCTAGGAATTATTCAAATCAAAACAAAAAAACCTCCACAAAAGTCTGAAAATACATTTTTTTAATGAGGCTTTAAAAAGACTATACACAAAATAAAACAAAAAAACATAAAAGAAAAAAAAAAAAAAAAAAAGACTATACACAAACAAAACCTCAAAATGACTAAAATAAAACTGATACAGTTAAGCTCCCAGAATTAAATTCTCATGACATGAATATTGAGCTCTGGAAGCTAATTTATAAACATAATCTAAAATTTGAGCCCTTTAATCGGTGCAGAGCAAATTCTTCAATGCTGAAGTATCTCACTATTTTTTTTTTTAATATATTTTATTTTATTTTTTTATTTTTTATTTTTTATTTTTTTTAGATTTTATTTATTTATTCATTTATCCCCCCCTTGCTGCTTGTGCTCGCTGGGTCAGCTAACCACGCCGTGCGGGCAGGCTTGCCTTCACCAGGGAGGCCCTGGGAACCGAACCCGGGGCCTCCCATATGGTAAACGGGAGCCCTTACTGATTGAGCCACAGCCGCTTCCCAGTATCTCACTATTGACATCCAAACAATTCAGATGGAAAAAGAGTTAATCTCAGTGAAGTCAAAGGACAATTTACTATGTGAAACTAAAGTAAAAAATTAATCAATCAATGACATAAGGGTCAGGCCTAGTCTCCAAGTCATATAGAAGTTTCTACTTCTAAATGTTTAATATTGTGCTAGAACATTTCTCTAACATATTAACTATTGATTATTCCAGTGAAACCTTTCATCACAGAAATTTCCTAGAATTCAGCATGAGCTTCAAAAACTTTCATCAAAATATTATCTCAATATTATGCAACAAATGTTCAAAATAAAGGTGGGCACAGTAACCTATTGTTCAAAAAAGAAAACCCAACCATGGTTAGCAAGGACAAAAATTTAAAGAAGCTAAAACAAATTTACTATCAGAAGCATGTAAAATAAACCTGCAGGAATATGACAGTTAACTGTTAACCTGCTCTTCCTCATAAAAAAGATAGTACATTAATAGTTGATAAAATGAAGATTTTTCAGGACAGATCAAGAATAAACAGGGAAGCAGATTTCTAAAAGGCTGTCTTAAACCCAGCTAGAACAAAGAAAAAATATCAGGATAGAATGTACTCAAGAAGGAAAATAGCCCACTGACAGAGCTTTGCAATCCCAAAGCAGAGCCAACGTTTCCAGATAAAATCCAATTGGTTATAATATCTTTCAAAAGATACAAGCGGGTTCATCTTAAACACTAGACTCCCTCCTCAAAGGGGCTCTGTGAAATTTAATTAGCTTACTGTGAAGCACTGGGCTAATACAAACACTTAAGAAAACCGCAAACTTCATTTTTCAATCTCCACATTTAATTTCAACAAGTTTTCAAAACTTGAAATAGCCTTCGTATATTCCTCAGGATTTTAGATATATATAAAAAGCACACATATATGTACTCTTGAGTATATAAGATACACTTCTTAAGGGGAAAATCTGTTCTAAGTTCTGCAGTCCAAAGAGTATAATTAACTTTTACAGAAAATACAATTGGAAAATCTTAGAATATAACTAAATGGAATCAAAAAGTATGTTGCCATAAAGCAAAGATTCATATAACCTCTGAGCTACCATAGGCAAAGTAATATCCGATACCTTAAGAATTACACACACACACACCCCGCCCCCATCTCACAACAAAACACCTCCAAGAAAAATCTCCTCCAAAAATAAAATGGAAAATATGGGGGGGTGGGGGGGCAGAAGTAAGTAATCAACTACAGAATTTTTAACTAGATGATTTTCAAAATGAGGAATTTAAAACTTATTTTCATGCCAAAAGCCTTCAAAGTAATTATTTCAAGGATGTTTCCAATCACTTCAAGCATTAAGTTATTGGATGACAAAATAATGACCCTGCTTTTTAAAAAGATATGCTAAAAGTATGATTTGAATGGTATGCAAATTAAATGGCATTTGAGTGTAAACTTTGGGCTATCTCTTATACCCACAGCAACTTAAGCAATCTGTAAAACAGGAAAAACTACAAGGATGGGTTGTAATTAAGTTAGGATTAAATGTTAGCAAACTGCTTTGAAGTTACTTTATATTGTTCTCAAATTCTCCTCCTACTCAGTAAAACTAATAGATGAGAAAACATCTGGAATTACTATAAATACTAACATCTACAGTTAAAAGATGATCTGTATTTACACGTTTCTAAGCCAAAGTTCATTCAACAAGCCCAGAAGATTTCAAGATACAATTGCAATGAGCTATTTTAAGGTAAAAGGTAAATTTCTTGTCAGTCAAAGAAAACTACACTTACCTACATTCTCAAAACAGACTATTAAAACACAAATCTCAGAGCATCTAGGTAAAGTGAACAAGCTGTTACTGTTGTTAATGCTATTCTTAGCATTCTAAACTGTCAATCAAGGTAAGCATCATCACAAACACAGCATCCAAAAAGTACTTCCTTCTAAGCCATCTGTCCAGGAAAACTTCTATTAAAACACCTAGAATGCAGTTGCTCTCATATCTTAAGAGGGTATGAATAAACATAAAACACTAAAATACATTAAACAGTATATAATTTCCACTTCAAACATTTATTCCAAACACACACTATTTGAAATCTATTGAACACAAGACCTGTATGTAGAAAGGTCATAAAATGAGACTTAATCAAAGGAGCCTCATGTTTGTTTTTTCAAAGAAGGAAAAAAATATAAAACAAGCTCAAAAGGTGGTGGGGGGGTACCCAAAGCAGGTTAAGGGGAAATCTACATGTAAATGATTCCCTGATGGAGGGGACTCAAATTTTAAAACAGAAATTTAAATTACTCACTGAGCTACAAGCACTATAAAAACACAGGTATTTCTGTATCTACTTTGAAGAGTCCAAAATTAATCCATCATATTCCAGGAGAGAATGAAATTGCATAAATTTCAACAAGGAAAATGCAGGCTGTTACAAGAGCCTAAGGCTAATGCTGTGAAAGCAAAGAATGATGAGAAGGAATTATTTTGAGGATAAATAAATAACAGGAAACTGAATCAAAGAGCTCATATTCTCCCTCCAATCTCCCACCCTTTCTTCTGCTTAGGCCATGAAAGATGTTCTTTATATACTACTAAGTATACCATTTGGAAAATAACTTCTGATCAATGTATCACAACTTCTTCACAACAGCAAAATGTTAGGTTGAATCCCTGGATAGCAGCCTCTTCAAACAAACACATGAAGCACATACTAAATTCCAGGTCTTACAAGTCCACTACCAATTATTTAGAGACTTTGGAAAGAAATAGGCAGAGGCTGCTTTAAGATTCTGGGGGAGGAAGAAAGGAAATACTGCCAGAAAGACTAGAAAGATGACTGCATTTGACTTAAGCTTATAAATTTTTACACACACACAGACACTTTAAATAATTCAGAAAGGTATATAAAATTCACATATTAACCTTCAGAATTAATATGAAAAATTATCAACTTTCCACCATTTTAAAATCGCCCCATCTACATCTCATACATTTTAAAATGTCCACCTGCCCATCCATAAACACTGAATGTCAAAAGAATACCAGTTCATTGTGGTAACATTACAGATGGTCATTTGCTCACAATCCAGCCAAAGTACACTTCACAACAAAAATACTGGCAGTAAAGACTGGTGAAAGCATTTTGGGGGAAAGCTCACTTAGTTTGCATTTATTTAATAAAGTAAAGTTAATAACCACTCTGGCCAGGATCTAAATGGAATTAAGCAAATATTTACACAGTGCCCTATTAAATGCAAGGCACTTAATAAATACTTCATAGTGTTAAAAAAGCAGTAAATGCATCTGACTTAACAATAAACAAATCATTGGTCCTATCTAGAAAATACAGCCTACTGGGCAAACAAAAGTCTCTAGATACAGGTTGAGTGAAACATGGTACGAAATAACCCATCATTCCATCAAGGTGATTTCTCAACTTTATCAGACCATTACAAATTTGTTACCACTGACAAAGAACCAATAATCAGCACCTCATTCTACTGAATGGATCTTTAAAAAGAGAGTTTATATCCAGCATCTACAAAAATTTGCAGAACATTTATTTGATCTACATTTACTTTTTTGGGGTTAGAGTAATGTGAGGACAGATGTGTCTTGGAAACTTAAAGAAGCGCTCTCAACTCTTTGAAGAATTAATCAGGGAAAAATTCTCATTCTTATGCTATTAAAAAATCTCAAATTCAATTTAACTGGCTACATAACCCAAATCCCTGAAATCCAAGTACTTGGCATAAAAACATCAGGTCTTTCCTTCGCTATTAATACAGTTGTGTTCAGGCCATCTTCTTATACAATTTGCGTTTTTTCCCCCTATATTGCCACTGGTTCAACTCTCTTATCCACAAAAATAAGGTATGCCCAAGTCTCCAGTTTCTAAAAATAACATCTGGTATGTGCACGTAAGAGAAAACTTGAGAATTTCCTAGTTTTTATTTAAAACATTTTCATTTAAAATTAGAATGCCTTTAGGAAAGATTAAATATAAATCAGCTTGTACCTTATTAGGAGGTTGCTATTTTCAACATTTACCTTAAACTATAACATGGATTTATCTCCTAACCACTTAGCTTCCTGGCTCTCCCCAACTAGATTAGATTATAACTTTTTTGAGAGCAAGAGACTACTGGACCCTACCATCTACTTCCCAGCTAGTATATTTCAAAAAAATTCTGCAAGTCTCCACAAAGACATAAATGTTGCTAGCCTTAAACCGTTGAGGATTTCTCTAATTTTTAAAAGCTATTTTGATAAGAGCAGGTGTCCTTAACTGTTACTATATTTTTATATCAGTGGGTTCTCAAACTGTGGTCCTGGACCTCTGAGAGTTTCCAAGACCCTTTCAGAAGGGTCTGTGAAGTAGTATTTTCACAAATACTACTAAGATGTTACTACTATTGTTTACTCTTATACTCTCCACAGTCATTCAGGAGTTTTCCAGAGGCTACATGAGAGATATCAACAGACTGAATGCAGAAGCAGATAAGAAAATCCAGCAGTCTTCTATAACAAAAAGAGTTGCAAAAATGTAAAATGTTACCCTTCTATTTTTTTTTGAAAATATATTTTTATGTAAATTAATTTTGTTAGCAGATAATAGATTCATTATCATTTGTAAATAAGTTATTAAATATATTTAAAATTTTTGTTTTAATTTCTAATACAGCAAATATCAGTAGATACAAATCACACAAACTAAAAGCTCTCTGGTAAAAATTCTCTCTCCTGATAATTTTTAAGGGTGTAAAGGAGTCCTGAAAACAAAATATTTGAGAACTGCTGCAGTACACAATTATATAACCTAGTATACAGTGCCTTTCATAGATACGAAGCTCAAGTTAATTATAAAGTATAATTACATCTTACACCCCCTAATCTTGAGTAATATAATCTCCCTGTAAAGCATAATTCAGCATAAAGTACATCTGTCCTAGGCCCCAGTCCTCTTTATAAAAATGTTCTGCCCATCCTAACAGTAACCTATGAAATGTTAATTAGCCTTTTTAAAACAGATAATATAATGAAACTGATACTCCAATGAATCAGAACTTGTTTAAAGATGTGCTAGCTATAGTAAAGCTTAGGATATTGGTCTTTTGCTATTTGCTTAGCTACCTTAAGCCTGCCTTACTGTGGTGTAATTTCAAGTTCCCGAAGAAAACAAGGGGAAGGCATTAATTTAATTATCCCGGTGCCAAAAGAGAGATTTTCCCCCTCCTTAATAAGACCATAATCAGACTCAATACCCAGTCACAGCATTATGCAAAACACTGGCTACCTTTTTGATACCCTACCAAAAAAAGAGAATGTTGGAGAATAAGTACAAGAATACAAAACACTCCAAGATGATGAGTTAGTTAAGGATTTATAGATTTACTAATCATTTGATCAATGAAACAACAAGCAGGCAAGAACAAGATCAAGCTCAATACAGTAAAAGTCTATCAATGAATGGATGCCAACAGGTTAAAATGGGAGGCCCACAAGAAACCGATTCACAGACTGCGGACAGAAGAAAAAACCCACACAGAATTACAAAACTAGCTTTATTGGATCTACAAATCCAAGCCAATGACTAGAATCACCCTTGCAAAGCAATGTCAGAGGCAAATCTTGTTGCAAGATGCAAAGATGGACAGAAATCACAACTCCCTTAGGGCTAAATATACTAGTCTGTTCTTGTTATCAGCAAAAGGTAAGTCTCTAAGTTAGGCTCCATTTTGGTTTACATAAGTTCCTCAAGAGATACTCAATTTTCTACATACATCTTTTCTGCAGTCAAGTGGACTGTGACTTGCATCATTCTTTTCCGTTTATAGATGCATGTGCCCAGTGAAGCCATTTTTGAGTTTGACGTGATTTTATACCCAGCAGAAGGGAAAAAAAAGAGCCAGGAGTGTAGTAACTGTCCTTTTTGTATTCCTGTAGTTTACTGCAGATCAGCATTCCTCATAAGGTATGGTTTTCCTAGTGTTTACTTTAGTCTTTTTTTTCTTCAAATATTTTTTGGGGGAAAAAAGTTAAAAGAGCTATAGCACCATAGCTATAGCTACAATTAAAGCAAATGCACCACCAACGAATCTGTAAAGCAATTTGATACACCTTATTTGTTGTTCCATACTCAACCACTCACTGTTAAAGCTACATTTATAGGTAAGAACTAATTTATACAGATTTATGCGCCTTCACAAAAGAATCACAATACTGCACAATAAAACGAAATAACCGGTTAATCTTTAAAGGCTTTTTGCAGAAAAGATATCTGACTTTAGAAAAGCAAAAGAAAGCACCAAGCCTGAGAGCTCCAAGAAATTGCTGTTATTTCTATTCTTTAACCTAGCGTACCTTTTTTCTTTGTACCGCTATGTTTTTATCCACGGACATAATCATTTCAGAAGTCAAGTTTCCTGTCAAAAGTGTTAAGGCATTCTCTTAACTATCTTCCCAGCTCCAGCCCACAATGAGAAATGTCACACAGCTAAATCGTATCGTTGCTACTCTTCTCGATTTCTTAAATGAACTTAAGATTTTTGAAATGCACAATTCAAATTTTAACTACAACTCAAGCTACCTCTGATCATCTCAAAGCTAATAAACAAAGACTCTAGCGGCAGCACCAGGGCCCTACCAGGAAGTAATCAAAGCAGTGTGGCCGGTGGTGCGATCCTAAGAAGTCGTTGAACAGACAATAGGAGGGTACTGGGGCTTCCAAGGGGACGGAGAGAAGGAGTTAAAATGTCTAAACTATGACAAGCATTACAAAACCTAATAACTGTTCTACAGTCCATGAACTCGGGAATCCCAAAGCAATTTCAGACAACATAAAACATCTCAAAGGCAAACTAGGGCCACCCCTCCAAAGCAGCTGTTGGCTGTCCTCTGTGTTTTTTTGCCAGCAGCCTGTTTTCAAACTTCACCCGCCCTGGCTGATGAAAGCCTCCGACCTCATCCGCACGAGCTTCCGAGCATGGCGTGGATCGGGTTGCCCCAGATTGCAGAGAAGGGAAAGGAAGCGGGGCCGAAGCAAGCGGCAGCGAACGGCCTCCAGCGCCTAGACAAAGCTGCGCCAGGAGAGAGGCGCTTTTCCTGCCGGGTCCACGGAGGGGACGCAGCTCGGGCCCCGCCACACGTGCGGCCGCCGTGCGAAGGCCGGACACTCGACCCGGAGACGCTGGTGAGGACAGCCCCCGGCAGGACCAGGCAAGGGGCGCGAGTCGAGGGCCAGGGTCCGCGGTCCGCGGATGCCCCACGCGCTCACGGCGCGGGCTCCCACCGCTCGCGACCCCTCGCGGGCCTCTGCTTCGCTAGCCCGGCCGTCGGGCCGCGGGAAACAAAGAAGCCGCGACTGCCGCCGCTCCCGCCCGCCTCACCGCGTCCTCCCTCCCCAGTTCACCTGGCCCGGCTCGCTCTCACCCCTCCCGGAGTCCGCGACCCCGCCGCCTGCGGTCCCTAGACGGCAGGCCCGGCAGAGCCGGGGCCTCGGGTGCGCGGCCCGGCCGGCCCGGAGCCGCACTCACCGCTGCAGCACCAAGACGACGGGGAGCCGTTGGGGAACTTGGCTGAGTCCGGAGCGATGCAGACGCTGGAGCTGAGGTGTGGACATTCCATGGCCACCAGGAGTGCGGCGGGGAGGACCGAGGCTCCCGGACCAGGCAAAGTGGGGGCGGAAGGACACCCGAGGCTCTGTGTGCGTTAGCTCCTCGCCCGGCGCTCGGCCGACGGCGGCTGCGTCCCGAACCCTTGCGTCAAAGAAAGCAAGGGTTTCCGGGCGCCGGGTTTTCCCGCCCGCCGCCTCCCGGAGTCCCGCTCCGAAAAATGTGAAACTCCGAGATCCGGGTTCCACTGCCACCTCTAGGTTGGGGACTTCCTCCTTCCCAGGCCGGCCCCGCCCCGGACAGGCCCCGCCCACAGATCAAGTCCCGCCCCCGTCCACTCCTGAGGAGTGTTTTACCCGCCGGACCCCGCTGGCGGCTGAGTGCGCGAGTCCCCTGGCAGCGGAGTTCTGCAGCGCTCGGAAGTGACTTTCCCAACTTCCCGGCCCCAGGCGGCTGCTGCTGTCCCTGGCCCGGGGAAGGGCGGGGCGCCGAGCCAAGGCACGCAGAGCAGGTCGGCTGCGTTTACAGCTACCGGCAGAGCGCTCCGAGGCAGAAAGAACTGTTATTGCGTGGTGTGGGGTGGACTGACGGCACCGTGGCTTCGTTGTAGAAAATCTGGCCATACAGGAAAGTGTGAAGAAGAAAATATAAACCACTCGGGCAGACAAGCACCTTAACCCCAAATTTACACGCGAAGAATCAGGATCAGAGAAGTTAAGGGCCTGGCCTCGGTTGGCCCAGCGGGCTGCGTCGATCCCCGAACAATCCTGCTTGAGTGTTCTGCTTCCAGCGGCGGGTGCGATACTGCTCTAGTTTCTGAACACGTGGCCTTGCCCTGTCACCTGTACCCTGAGGAGCTGCGCCAGCAACGGCGCCCAAGAACCTGGGTTCAAACCTTGCCATTGTGACTCACCATCTGCGTTAGCTCTAGCACATTGTGGAATGTCATCCCTCACCCACTGGTGGAAGTTTAAATGACATAAACCAAACCTGGGTTTGCTGAGCGCTAGGTTCCCATTAGAAAGTAACAAAAATGGAAGGGATCTAACATTTGTTGAACACCTACTAGCCAGGCACTTTACATACAGTATCCCATTTAAGCTTCGCAACACCTTCCCAGCTGCTGTTATTGTCCCTATTTTACCGAGTCTGTAACTTGTGTAATCACTGCTAGGATTGGATCTCCAGCTGTCTGACTTTTCCTTGGAAAGGGAGTAAGGGGAGAGGCTTCAAGGGGCTGCTCGGCTAGCGTTAAACCGGAGAAAGCCAGCGAACCCCGGGGCACGGCCTTAAGGGCGTCCCGGGCTAATACAAATAGTGCCTCAAAGTTGGGGCTCCTTGTAAAACCCGGCGAAGGAGCAGCTGGCTCAGGATGCTAGCGGGGGGAGGGGGGGGAGGCTGATGTGGCAATCCTGCGGGTAGGGCGAGAGGAGGAAAAGGTCGGGAAATGATTAACCCGGCCGGGCCGAGTAGTGGTTAGAGCAGGGCACCTCCCCGGAGTGCAATCCTGGAGCCAGGGACTCCCCTTTGGTCACTTCTCAGACTCTACATTCCCATCCCCCTAATGCCATGACTTGGTTTCTTCCGCGCACTCCTCTGCCTAAAGGCGTGCACCCATCGAGGGCTGCGCTGCCGACCCTTTCCCCTTTTAGTACTTCCGATTCCTCAGTCAAAGCGCCTCCGTCGCTTTACAAGTTTTATGTGACTGTTTTTACAGCCAACCTCGGTCCTAGAATTTTATGGCATTAAGGGAGTCGTCGAAAGAGCACCTGCTTTAGAAAGCCCGGCCGACATGGGTTCAAACCATACTTCTGCTGCCTTCTAGATGGCTAACCTTAGCAAGTGTCCTTAGTCCTCCCAAGACTTTTTCTTCACCAAAACGGGAAAAATAATTCTTGCCTCACAAAGAAGATGTGAGACTCTTCCTTGTGAGGAAGACAGTTTCTCCCCAGTAGTAGGTGGCTAATAAATCATAGGTTTTATTTTTTTGAATGGCAGAGGGTGGTGGCATAATTCCCTGGGAAGAGCAGTTTAAATAGAATGAAATTTTGACCTTTGCTCAAGCTCTTCCACCTATCTCCTCCTATCAACCCATTCTTCTTTCAAGGCCTGGCTCGACCTTGAGGTCCTTCCATTTTGTCTGGACACCCACCCCATTTAGTAGTATCCATACGCCCTCATTTAGCCAAAAAGTATGCCCTGACTCATGCCGCCTTCCATAACGATATGTAATGTTTCTTTTTTCACCCTCTCAGAGACTCCGTTTTCCCTCCCCTAGACTTCAAAACATCACTGCCTCAGAGAGGCCTTTCCTGACCCTGTTCCACCCCAAGCTTACCTCTTGGTCTGTGATGCCCTAGACTGCCCTCACACCCTGCCTGTTTAAAAATAGTCTTCATACGTATAATTATTTGTTTAATGTCTTTTCTCCCCTTGGAGGTCCATATGGGTGGCAAACAAGTATGTGTGGTATCCTTCTGTATTCCTTT
>JAKSZT010054396.1:16952308-17033580 GCA_026826555.1 Tolypeutes matacus
CCCCTCCTCTCCCTCCTCTCCCTCCTCTCCCTCCTCTCCCTCCTCCCCTTGCTGCTTGTGCTTTCTGTGTCCATTTGCTGCACGTTTTTTTCTGTGCCTGCTTGTCTCCCTTTGTTGGGTCATCTTGCTGTGTCAGCTCACCCCGAGGCACAGACTGGCTTTCTGTCACCAGGAGGTCCCAGGAATCGAACCCAGGGCCTCCCATATGGTAAATGGGAGCCCTACCAATTGAGCCACAGCCGCTTCCCACTGTATTCCTAACATAACATGAGGGGTGTCCAATAAATAAGTATTCAATAAATTGATGAGTGAATGCGTGAGCGATTAGCACCGTCTACCAAGGGTAGGAGCTTAATAAGTGGCCCTGTACATGCCAGATATTTGTCGACCGCACCCACCCCCACCGATGACCTCAGTATTTTCTTTCAGCTGCGAGATTACGGTTTTAACGGTATCAGGAATGTGAAAGCAACTTGTAAGGTGTAAACTGCTTTAAAAAAAAAAAAAAAGAGTTAATGCCTTCTCTTCCCAACTAGAATAAAAATCCCTCAGAGCAGAGGCCCCGATTTGGTCATCCCTGATTGAGATAGTCCCTGAGAGGGCAAACTATGACGAGCAGACAGTCCAGAAACGTTCGGCGAAATCAGAGAAGCCCTCCAGGGGCTTTCCCTAGCGTCCCCTAAAACTCAACGAACTTTACTGTGTCTTTGAAAGTTTTCATAGGGGGGGGAAAAGGTTGGCGGAAAAAACAAACAAAAAAACCGTAGTGAGTAAATGTGTCAAACGGGGAAGACCACGGGGCACGCTGGGAAATCGGCTTTTTCAGTCCCCGCTTCTTCACCTGCTTTTAATACAACGTTCGCTCCTTCGTTCTCGGCCCGCATCTCCTTGGCCCTGAGGCCCTCTGACGTACCAGTGAGCCCTGGTGGTTCGGGGCGCCCTCCACTCCAGCGGGAAGGAACGCCCCGCGGCCGGGATTCCCCGACTCAGCCCTCTGGGGGCGAGGCCCGCAGCGTGTCCAGATCGGGGAAACCCGGGCGGGGCGGCGGAGGGGGCGGATGGAAAACCTGCCAGAAGAGGCGGGGGTGTGTGCAGAGTTTGCACCTTTCAGAGGGGAGGAATGTGCAATTTCAACCCCACTATCAAATGGTTCTCTTCTAAAGGATACACTCACACATTTGATGGTGGGGGAGGAGTGTGGGAAACCATACGTTGCCATGGGAACCATGATCAGGAAAGGTCTCAAGGTTGTTGCGACCTTCCTGTAGCCTTAGACTTGAGGCTCCTGGCAGAATCGGTGATTCTTAGGCAAGCCTGACCGGACTCTGGGGAAAACTAGCTCTGGGTACCCCCACTCAGGCAAGACTCATTGGAAACACCAAGAGAGCTTCTTTAGTTATTTACTGTAGAAACGTTTCTAAGCAAAGCCTCCTTGGGAAACCAAAGTTGGAAGTTTGGTAGGTATTCAGAAGGGAGGAGGTAGGCAGCATTGGCTCAGGGAGTCTTCTGTCACCTGGTTTGATTCTCCTAGTATCACTTAATTAGATATTGCCTTGCCTGTTTACTTGTTTACTATAGTCACCTCCATGAGAACAGCGACCTTGCCAGTCCTTTTCATTGCCTGATTTCCAGCTCCTGGAATACAGCCTGGGACGTGGCAGGCCCCCAGCAACTATTTGTTGAATTAGTAAATAAATGAAAAGGGAGTGGGGGTGAGCTTCAGCCAGGCAACCCTCATTTCCTCAAGCAGGAATGCTGCCTGAGTCATTCTCCCCACATTTTTCCTTTCACCCCTTCACATAATCTCCCTGTCCAAAATTCTTCAGGGGCTCCCCATCCCTGGCAGGATAAAATGGGAAGTCATTGCCTGGCACATGAGAGCCATCGCATGCCTGTCCTCTCCCTGTTACTAAAGCTTTTTTTTTCTTTTTGACTGTCCTACCAGTACCTGAAATAGCTCCCTCATTATAGAAAAGTGCCTCTTCACACATTGGTGTCTTCCCCCACCTGTTTCTGGTCTACCCGGCCAGCTCCTGCTCCTTCCCCAAGAAGCAAGAGTATGTTTAGTCTCCTCGGGGATGCCCTACACCACTCACTCAGCAGACTTCTAAAGCCTCCCCTCCCCCCCAACACACACACATTCTGTTCCTGCAGCTTGTCACATGATAATGTTATCATCTACATGTAAATCTCCCCTGGGTGCAAGTACTCTTCTTTGCATCAGTGGATCTTCAGCACTTAGTTCAGCAATAGCAGATATTTTTAAAATATTATGTTTGTTGATTGAATGTTGTTGGACGTACCCCTTTTGAGACTGATTATATCAATAATTACATGTCATGATCTGCTGGGTTTTCAAAGCAAGGACCTCAAATACTCTTAAGAGTGGAAAGTTAAATTTATTGGGTCCCAACTAGGTGTCAGACACTATGTCAAATGGTTTTCATTTCTTCTTTAATCCCTACAACAAACCTGGGCGGTACATATTATCACCTCCATTTACTAATGAGAAAACTAAAGCCCAGAAAATGTTCAATAACTGCACAAGGTTATACAATTATTAATTCCTTATTTATCAAAGGAGGTAGAGTTTCATCCCTCCTATACATGGTCATTTGAATGATTTTGCAATATTATATGGGGGTAGCTGAAGTTCCTAATAATGAAGACACAGACACCACACAACATGAAGAGCTTTCTGAGTAATTAAAGAAAGAATTGTTATGTTTATAATGATTTTAATAATCATTATATCATCAACATCTCAATCTCTATTAATCCTTTTAGCAACTTTCCTCTTTATTACTGAAATGTGTACTCCACAGCACTTTTATGGAGCTGATAAGGTTTTCTCTTTTAAAGACTCACATTACAGATAAAGCACTTAGCAAAGCAGTGTGGCACTGACACCAAACAACTCTTTAACAGTTAACATGTCATTTCTCTCTCTGGGCCTCAGTCTTCCTATCTGTAAAATTAGGGAGTTAGACTAACTGGTCACCAAAGGCCTTTCCAGAGTGATCATCTAGTGATCCTGTGACTAGCTCATGGCCACTCAGTGACTGACACAAAACCACCCTTGTATCCTGTGGCAGACTGCTAACTTTTCACTTCAAATCTGTTCCTCTTCTCTTGGGCTCACAACTAGAAATTTCTCCATTTCCCTTGTAGTTAGGTGTGGTCATGTTTCAGTCAATGGCATCTGAGATGAAATCACAAGGATCAGCTTTGGCTGGCACTGTGGACAGCTGCTCATGACAAAAATACTTCAATGTCTAGTTTTGTTTATCAACACATGGAGGAAACCAGGGAACTATATTATATATTAGGTCAGGTCCAGAAAGAAATGTGGGTCTTCTAGACTTCCAATCTGCCCTTTCTGTTTTCCCTCTTCAACCATATGTTCACTCATTCAAAGCTTGTCTGAGTTCCTCCCACGTGCCAGATACTGAAGATTTGGGGACTTAGGGCTTAGCACTAATGGGGTCCTCTTCTAGCAATATCTCTCATGCACTATCAAGACAGAAAGCTTTGTGATTTCATTTGTTTTCCCTTCTTCACTGGTTGCCTGAATGGACATGGAGTTTCTGAGTTTCAGTCAGTGTTATCTAGACCAGGAGCGTTAAGCCTTTTAATTGTGAAAATGACATCATACATGTAAAGGGCCCAGTCTGGTGCTTGATGTACAATAAATGTCTGTCATTGAGACATTGACAGATAGGATGACTGATGTGAGCAGTGGGGTTTGGGGAGTGATGGCCTAAAATAATTGATTCTAGTATAGCTGGCACAGAAGGTTAGTTTTTTTGTCCTTTTAAGGGGACATTCATTCAATAAATATCATTGATGTATTAGATGATTAGGATACAAAAGTGAATGATACACGGTCTCATCCTCAAAGGGATGAGGGAAGAAGCAAGAGAAACAGACAAGCAAACAGCAATTGCAACACAGTGTGATAAATGCTAGAAGGGGAAGTACAGGATATTGCTTAGCCACAAACAAGGGGCAGCAAACCCAAGCTAGCGGATGGGAGTGGGGGCGGGGGAAGCATCAGGCAAGGCTTCATGGAGGAAGTAACAAATGACCTGAGACTTGATTGATACATAGGAGCTGGTCAGGTGAAATGGGTGGGGTAGTCATAGGGTTCCAGGCAGAGGGAACAGTATCCACAAAGGCTCCCAGGCCCAGGAGTTTCTGGGACTGCCAATCTGTCTGGAGAGTCATGCAAGGGATGGAAGGCTGAGAGATGAGGCTAGCAAGGGAGGCAGAGGACAGATGGCCAAGGGCTGCTGAAGGTCTGTAACAGAGAGCTGCCAACACAGAGAAATCTGGGACCCCAGAACTCTGGCATCTTTCAAGGTTGCACTTTGCCAGGGCATGGGAAAGTGGGTAAGGGTACAAAGATACAGAAAGAAAGGACAGATAAAATTGGGTAAAAAAAGGAATTGCCAATTATTAAATATCTGCAAGACGTTCAACTTCATTAGTCATCTGGGAAATGCAAATTAAAACCACAGCGCATAACTAGCTAGAAACACATAGGTAGGGATTCGAATGCAGATATGACTCCCCCCACCCTAATCATGATCAGACCCCCCAGAAACTCTGCCCTGAGGAGCTTCCAACCCACTGAGAGGGAAAGACTACACACTTTAAGAAGCAGAATTGTGATGGGGAAGAAACCATCATCTCTGCCTTTCCCCCTTCTCTCCTAATCTTAATCTGATCTGACAATTTAGCTACTCAGAAGAGTTAATCAGAAAACAAATTTCACAAAAATCCAGATTGTCAGAATCCCAGCCCATTCGTGAACCCCCTGCTGCACTGAAAAGAACTGGGTCTTTGGATCCAATCAAGAGCCCTGCCTCTCTGCTCCTGACCTGCTGTGTGACCTTAGGCCAGCACCCTAACCTCTCCTGAGCCTCCATTTATGAATTGGGGCTAATAATAGCTGCTTCTAAAATGGTCACTCCCCCTCTGTCTTCCTTAGCCGTACTTAATGTTTGGAAAGAGAGAGTGAGATTCACATGTGGTGATCAGAACCATTTGCTAAAGTTGCCAACCCACATGATTTATGTATTTATGTAGTCACACCAAAAGTTTATGAGCATATTTTATAATTAGATCATCAAGAAAGCCCTATGGAGGCCTAACTAGGCATAAGTTGGCAAAAGCAGGGAAAAAATTGTATTTAACATTATTACCTTAAAAGAATAATGGTGGAAACACAAGGACAGGGCCTTAGAGTCCTTTTGTCCTCTCTCAGTTACCTGCCCTGCAGCTGGTGCTTTCAGACTGCAAATGCAGACAAGGTTGCCCTTTCAGAGCACTTAGGGCAGAAGGACAAGAGAGCTGGAAGGGTCAGGAGTTTCACAGAGGAGGAAACTGGTCACAGAGATGTGATAAGTTTGTCCAGCAGAATGAGCCCTCTAGTCTGCTCCTGACACCATAGTGGTCTCCGCTTTCTGCTTCTGTGCAAAGCCAATTCAGAGGAGAGTTTTTCCCTGCGCCTTTCCCTGTGTGCAGGTTGCACAAGTTGTCTCTACTGGGGAAAGAGATGGCTACAGAGGGAAAAGCAATGAATGCAGCAATCAGATAGCAGGCCCCTTCATAAATAGCCTCCAGGTTCAAGCCAGAGAGCCCTGGAAGGCAGTGGTATCCTCATGACAGTGTGCCTGATGTATTTTAGGTGCGCAGGGAATTACATTTATCTGGTAGATAAATGCACAAGAAGCCATGAAATGCTTACTGCAAAGGGGTCTTTGAATGCATAGACTACCTCTAGAAGGGCACAAAAGAAACTTGTACCAGTTGTTGGCTCTGGGGAGAGAAACTGGATGAGAAAAGGGAAAGAAGGGAGGGAAATTTACCTTTCATTGAACATCCTTTTATTCCTTTTGAATTTTGTACCATTTTTTTAAGTAAATAATATTTTTTAAAATTTTATATGTGATTCACTGCTCAGGGACATTTGCACTGCAATGGTAAGGGTGGGGTGGGAGTGGGATCGTAACAGTCAAGCCTACTTGGGTTTGACTCCTAGTTAGTCCTGCTACTTCCTAGCTGTGTGTCTCAAAACAAGTTACCTTAACATTAACTCTGTTAACACTTAACAGAGGCTCACTATGCGCCAGGCATTCTTCTGAGTGCTTTCTGTATGTGGATTCATCCTCAGGACAACCCTTCCAGAGGGATACTATTCTTATCTTTATCCTCCCTATTTTACAGATGAGGAAATCAAGGCCTAGAAAAGCTAAGGAACTTGCTTAGGGCGTCACAGCCAGGCAGGCTATCACCCGAGGCCAGCTCTTCCCACCTTCACTCTGCTGCCCTGCAGTGTTAACATTGTCCTTTTTTCCATAAGGAATCCTTAAAAATGCAAACATTTTCAAGATTTAAAAAAAAAATACAAAACAACCTTTCTAACAGTGGGCTGTTGGATACGGTGACAGGCTAGCCAGGGAAGTGCTGGTCGGAGAATCAGCAGAGCAGGTAAAAAGGAGGAGAGAAGTTCAGTTCTAATGAAGTTAAGAACTTTGCATAAAGAGAGAAGGTAGTTGAATTGTAGCATACAGGTAAGCTTTCTGTTTTACAATTTATTTTATTCTTTTTTAAAATTTGAATTCTATATTGGAGGAGGGCACCATGAGTTCCTCAGCGTTCAGGGCCTGTAGAAACATGAATAGTGTGGAGCTAGTTTTAGGCAGGGTGCTCCCCTTCCTCTATTCCCCCCTTCACCCGCCCCCCACCCTAAATGGGTCCTAGGCCGAGTTGCCTTCTGCTTGTATCACTGATCTGTCTGTGATCATCCACAGAAGGTGTTTTTATGGGTGACATCCTGATATTAATTTGTCTCTAATCATTTACCTCTTTTTCTTATACTTTGATTAAAAAAACAGCTCTGGTGAATTGAATGCCCCAGGCAATCAGGGTCTCAGTTTCATTGAGTTTTTACTGCACTTGGGAAAAAAATTCATCATTTCCTAACAAAAAAAGATGTTCAAAGTCAAGAATGGGCTTGAATTTGTAAGGGGCACATACACTTATTTTGCTTTGGTTGAGTTGAAAAGACTCTTCTTCACCATGTCACAAATGCATTTCTTTTCCATTTTCCCTGCTGCTGCCCCCACCTCCTTCTTCCCCAGGACACTCGCTGTTCTTTCCAGGGCTCCCAGGAAACATCAGGCCACTCTTTCTTCTGAGCCCCTCCCACAGGCCTTGATGTGGCCTTTCTACTCAGCTTGTGCTCAGATAGGGAGCTCCTGGAACCAACCCTCCCCTTTATGTCTTGCCTGAGTGTCCAGCCTGGCAGCTGGCAGTGCCCAAGGAATGGAGAAACCACACAAAGACCTAATTCACACCTCCCACCTCCAGTTGTCAGTGAAAATGTGCATCATCTCTTCCTGCCTATGCTCTATCAGAAGCTGTCAGTAGCTCAGAGGAGCAAGCCCCAGACCCTTCCCTGGCATTGAGACACCCCCACATTTGATCCTGACTGACCTTCTAGCCTTGCTTCTCGCCACACCCCCCGCAGTGGCCTGGTTGCTGAGCAGATCCTGACTGCTCTAAGCTTGGCTCTTCTCTTAATCTGTTCCCTTTGCCTGTTTCATTCCAGCCTATTGAAGTCCTCCTATCCACCAAGACCCCAAACAAAGCCCAGTTTCTAGAAAAAATCTTCCCAGTATCCATCTCATTCATATTTTCTTTCTCCCTCTCCTTCTTTCTCTCACACACATGCACATATGCACACACACATACAAACTCTTACATACATTTTTTTTCCATATACACTCTTACACAGAATGTGGATTAATCTCCCTCCTCCACTCATGTTCCTATGGGATTCTGCTTGTACCTCTAAGATAGCACTCATTTGGGGCTGCTTTGGAGTAGAGTTTTTCATGCTTATACCACCTCCCAGGTTAGAAACTGAACACCTGAAATGCCAGAGCTAACTATTCCTCATTCATCTGCATATTTATCAAAATACAGGTCCTGTGACTTTACCCGTAGTAGGTTCTCAATAAATTTTTGGCACTTGAGTGCAGTGACAAAGAGCCTTGGCTTTGGCAATGGACAGAACTGAGTTTGAGTGTGCCTTTGCCCCTTCGTAACTGTGTGACCTTAGATGAGTGACCTAGCCTCTCTGAACCTCCTTTGTCTAAAACCTATAAAATAGGGGTTATAATAGTGCCTTCCCCATGGGGTGGTGAGGATTGAATAAGACAACATGTGTAAACACTCAACTCCTGCCATTCACAAAGTAGGTGCCTGATGAACATGAGTCACCTCCTCCACCCTCCCAACTTTATCTTACTCACACTTGGGAGCTTTCACTTCTGCCCTGGCCCTCTTGGAGAGGTTATCTGGGGAAAAGCCTACTAGAATATTCACATTAGAAGCCAGAGATGACCTCCATGCAAGCCTGGACCTCGTTACAGAAGGGGTGGCAAAGATGGAAGGAATTCTGAGGAAAGAGGGGAACATAAAGTTGGCAGCCTCAAGGCCTGTAGGAAGTGAGACCACATCCTCCCCAGATGCTGCTTGGGAGATCAGCTCCTCCAATTTCCAAGCTAGAGATTAGCACCTGCTAGAGACCCTCCCAAAGCCATCTCCCTACTTTAAGGTGAGCCTGAGTAATCCAAGAACAGAAAGGGCAGCTTGGCACATGGAAAAGGGAATTTTCCAAAGGAACCTGGTCATTGCGTCTCTGGCACTGGGAGTGTAGGAACAGAGGTCTAAGGGGCAGGAGGGCCAGGGAGCTGCCTCCCATCATCAAGACACTCTCACTTGCCAGACAGTCTTCTGATCTTACTTTGGTTTCCAGGAGCACACATCCTGGAAAGCGGAGCAGGGGAAACAGGGTGGTGGGGTGGAGAAGGGAGGGGTGGAGACAGAGCAAGATGCTCTGTTTGGCAGCTATGGGTCTCAGCACAAATTATTACATGGTCGTTTTGATACATTTCAGTCTCTTGAGAGTTTGGGCAGTGCCACCAACTTTTCTCAAGCCTGAGCTCCCTGAATAAACTGATCTATTTGCCTCCGCCCACCATCCACATCAGCCTGTCTACATTCAGCCTGCCCAAATTCCTGTCCTTGTGTTGGAGCAGCACTTGGGATAGGAGGGAGGGAGTGATACTAGAGACAGAGTTGTCTCTGTGGGAAGACTGGAATGCCATGTGGCAGCATTCCCTTGGAGATATTAGCCTGGGCTAGGATCTTGGCACTTGAATGAATTTTGGAGATCATCTAGTCCAATTCACCCTTTCACAGTACAGATGAGGAAACTGAGCCCTAAGGAGGCTAAGCCAGGTGAAAACCAGGTCTCCTCATCGCCAATGCAGGGTTTTCATCCTTTTTCTCTGTGACAGTCTCACAAAGACATCTTGGTGAGGTATGATGAGGCATCATCACACGGTTTTAAAGGATGAATCTGTATTTGACTAGGAAGTGTGAATTCTACTTCCTCTAACCTCAGGTTGGAACCCAAACTCACTCCCTCTCTGACTTGTAGCTTCTTATTCCTGGGGATAAAGGGAGAGGACTTGTACAAATGGTGTCTAGAATTTACACTGTTAGAATCTTAGGGTGCAGTTGGGGTAAGTTTAATGTGTGAGGGTTTTGACTTGATCAACCTACCCTTTTGAGTACTGGGAAGGCAGGCAGGCCTTCCATAGTGGTTGAGTGATGATATCATAGGAGATTTTTCTTTCTTTTCTCTATTTTTCCCATTTTGTGTATTGGAGTTACATTTCTTTTATAATGAAAAAACAAACAAACAAACAAAAAAACATATTTTAGCACCATCTCATCTTGCCTCTCTCCAATAGGAGAATTGTAAGAATTACAACTTACAACCGAATTTTTTAATGTCTTGTGCCCATGGAAGTTATAAATTATGAAGATTGAGAAAACATCACCTGAATTTCATAATGCAACCAAATAAAATTTGCTACCATGTTACCAGGATGTGTTTGATGATATGCATGATCACTGTATAGCCAGGCATAAACAACAGTTCTCATAAAACACTTTGATTAAGTATACCTCATTACTTGGAACAGCCAAACTGGGCCTTTGTCGGGGCGCTGGGGAGGGGAAAGCGGAACAGGTTCAGAAGGGTTAAGTAACTGGCCCAGGGTTACTTAGTGCAAGTGGCCGAAATGGTGGTGGGAGGCGGGGGTGGGGTGGGGCGGGTGTGTGTGTGAAGGGCTCCAAACTCAGTTCTATCAGTCTCTGAAAATCAGTTCTCCCCACGAGGCGCGCTGGAACATAGCAGAAGTTTCCAGACTACATACTTAAAGCCTGTGTGACCATCAATAGCTACACTGGGTCTCCGTCTCCTCGTTTATAAAAATAAAGTTCTCGGGAAGGATGTTTCCCAAATGTCCTCCTAGCGCTGCACTCTTTGTCGCAGTGTTTCCTTTGTAAAAGGCTCAGTTGGACGGATTCTCACCTGCCACCTGCCGGCAGAGCTCCACTGGGGACTCAGGCCTCCCCTGGGCTTTCCCCCTAGAGGACACCGGTGGTACTGCAGGAGCCAGGGCTCCGGGTGAGTGTCCACGCAACTGCCAGATCCCACGGTAGGAGCCACTTTAACCATGGCTTTACCTTTGTTTGTTCTGTTTTGTTTTTTAATGGACCTACAAAACGTTCTCACAGCCCTTCCCACATTCACCAGGGCAGTGCTACTGGAACAGTTAATGACGGGGAGCATTTGTAGCCTGAAGAACTGCTGAATCTATGAGTCAATATTTTAATTTGGGTTGTATTTTTATTTCCTACACCTCAGTTTCTTTTAGCCCCTATGAGACCAGTTCTTGATCCAATGCTGATTTTGCAGGGCTGCCAAACTTGATGTGATTATAAAATAATATATTTGTATCTACTTCATTATATTTATTAAAATAATCAATTTTGAGTGGATGAAATAAACACATGATACAACATTCAAAAGCCTCTAAAGGATAATCAGTAAAAATTAAGTCCCCCGCTCCCCATTCACAGTCACCCAGCTCTCTACCCTGAAGAGGCGTGTGTGTGTGTGTGTGTGTGCATGTGTATAGTATTTACCTTATATATTACATATTGTATAATATACTTTATGTTCGTTTTCTCTCATTTTTTGGACATAAATGGTCACACCATTCTGCAACTTGCTTCTTCCACTTCACAAAATATTTTGGATGGTTCCAGATCAGTACTCCTTTTAAATGGCTTCATAGTGTTCAGTAGCACCTAGTACACACATCATTTGACACATGGACAAAAATATTAGAAGTGGAATATTAAAAGTCAAAGAGAACATGCACTTACATTTTAATAGACATTGTTAAATTGCCCTTCAAAGAGCTATCCCAGTTTTCACTCCCACTAGTAATGAAGGGGAGAGCTTGTTTCTGCACACTCACACCAACATAGGGGGCTTTCAACCTTTTCATCTTTCCAAAATGATAAGTGAAAAATCATGTCTTTTTATAGTTCTAATTTTAATTTATCTTCTTATGAATGAGACTAAGCATCTTTTCATGTGTTTAAGAACCATTTGTATTTTCTTTTCTGTGAATTTTCTTTTCATATACTTTGCCCATTTTTATGTGGAGTTGTTGGTTTTGTTCTTTTTAATTTGTAGGTACTCTTTATAAATTAACATTATTAGCTCACAGTCTATGACATGAATACCAAAAATATTCCCCAGCTGTCTTTGACTTTATAGTATTTTTATGCAGATATTCATTATTTTTATGTAGCTGAATTTATTAATCTTTTGTTTTATGGCTTATGGGTGCTAAGGATATTTAAACATAATTCCCTTCCCCAATATAATGAAAATTAATTCCATGTTTTCTTCTTGTACCTTTCACATTTAACAATTATTTGGTCCATTTGGAATTTATTCTGGCATATATGTGAAAAAAACATTTTTCCCATTTGTTGAATTATCCATTTTTCCCTACGATATTGAAATGTGACCACTATTTTATAGTAAGTTACCATATGCTCTTGGAATTATTTCTGGAGTTTTATTTCTGTTCTATTGATCTCTTTGTCTTTTCCTATGCCAGTATTACACTATTTTAATTATGTAGCTTTATAATACATTTTAATATTTGGTGATGTTAATTGTCCCTCTCCCCCATTACTTTTCTTTTTCAGAATTTTCCTGCATATTTTTGCTGATTTATTTTTACATTTAACTTTAGAATATGCTTGTCTAAAATAATATAAATAAATCCTGTTGGCTTTTTTATAGGGATTTAGGTAAGTACAATTCTTTTGTAGATATTAGAATCCAAACAAGTCCAAATTAAAACTTCATTCTCACATCCAGGTCAAAGTTTCTCCCATCTCTCCATCTTAGTCCTGTCCTACAGCCAGGAAAAAGAAGCAGGGACAGCTGAAAAGGGGAAAGTGGGAAGGGTATTTTCTTCTACTACTTTTTCTCTATTCCCTATGCAACTTCTGGCTCCTGCAGGCTTGGGAGGCAGGAGGAATGAGAGGAAAAGGGCTAAAGTCATGTTACTTATTCATGCTGTTTGTGGTTATTTTCCCGTGGTGCTCCATGTCCCCATTGTGGCTGGCTCTTCCCTAGGGGGCACAAATGTGAGTTCTTTGGTGAACTACAGCTTTCTCCCACTGTTACCCTCTCTCCTTTCCTTGCCACCATGAGCTGCTGCAATAGGCTTCTGTTCTCCCAATTTTCCAGGTGAGAAGCAGATTCCAGTTGCAAGGTTCACACATGCCCCCAACCTCCAGGGTCGTGTGTAAAGTTCACCTGAAGACTCTCTCCTGGCTCTCTGCTTCAATACATGGCACTCTGCAGTGCAGCAGGCCTCTAGCTGGGGGAGCTGCCAGTCTCCCTCCTTGCAGGAACTCTGAGAATCCACAAGGGGTTCTCATGGAGCATCCCAGTCTGGGTCTGTGTGTATGTGGGAGCACTCTCCCCCTTCCCCTACAGAAGTGGAAAGCCAGAATACTCTTCCTTATGATCAGAGCTCTCTCAGTTATTCTCTCTAATTTCCAGTTTTATGTTTATACAGTCTTGATGGGGTAGGGAAGGTGAGAGTCAAAGGGCCTTCTCACTACCTTGTAGTAAGTCCTTCCTGGATATGTCCAGCACCTCTCTTTAGGACGTGGGAACACTGATCACCTACTGGCTCCAGTTAAAATTCTGAGACAACTGGCAAGCATCCACTCAGCCTCCTGTTTTATATATACACACATCACTATAAATACATAAAATAAAATAGGATTGTGTTGAAAAGGCAGTTTTGTAATTGCTTTGTCTTCTTTGATGTTTTATTGTGAGCATTTTTCCATGTCATTAAGTGTTTTTAGAAAAATATGGTTTTTAATGACTGCTGAAGATTTTGTTGTATTGATATACTGTAACACTATAATTGATTTGTTTATTGTTGGACATTTGTTTCCAATATTTTACCATAATAAATGACATAGTTCTTGAATGTCTTCAATTATAAACTGGTTAGGGACTTTTGATTGTTTTCTTAGGTTCATTTCCTGGAATTGGAATGTCTTGGTTGAAGAGTATGAAGTCTTTTTTTTAAGATTTATTTTATTTATTTTGTGCTCATCTTCCTTTTTCAGGAGGCAGCAGGAACCGAACCCAGGACCTCCCATGTGGGAGGAGGCGCCCAATAACTTGAGCCACCTCCACTCCCTGCTTTGTTGTCTCTCATTATGTTTTCCTCCTTGTGTCTTTTGTTGCGTCATCTTGTTGTATCAGCTCACCATGCCAGCCTGTCGCATCAGCTCACTGTCTTGCTTGTCTTCTTTAGGAGGCCCCAGGAACTGAACCTGGGACCTTTCATGTGGTAGGTGGGAGCTCCATCGCTTGAGCCACATCCGTTTCCCATTAAGTCTTTTTTTTTTTTTTTTTTTTTTTTTTTTTACTGGGAGGTCCCAGGGATCGAACCCAGGTCCCTCCATATGGGAGACAGAGACAGACACCCAACCATTTGAGCAACATCCGTCCCCCCTCTTTTAAGGTTTTTAATACCCATTAATTGTTTTTCAGAAAAGCAGTTCCTGATGATGTTTTCACCAGCAGTGCATGAGAGTGTACCTCTCAGTTCCTCCTTGTCAGCATTGAGGGTTATTTCATTTTAAATCTTCACCAGTTTAACAAGTGAAAAACTGTGTTGTTGTTGACAACTAGTGAGTTTGAGTATTAAAATTTTTCTCATATTTATAGGTTATTTATATTTCTTTTCCTCTGCAGTACCTGTTCTTTTAGACCAGATTTTGACAGTTGAATGGAGGGCCAGGCATCAGCCTTTATGGAGGTAATTGAAAATTCTGGTGAGGGACTGCAGAAAACTGCCTTTCCAACCTGCAAAAGATCAAGAGAAAATTGAGTTCTGGTCCTTGGAGACTGTGTGAAAGACTTGCGTAAACATCTTCTTGGGGTGACCATGTTACCTGCTAGCAGAATACCACCCCCCCAAGAGATGTCTATGCCCTAACCCTGGAATCTGTGCATATGTTAGGTTGCATGGTGAAGGGGAATTAAGATTGCAAATGGAATTAAATTTGCTCCTCAGCTGACCTGAAGGTAGGGAGATTATATCCTTGATTATATGAGTAGGCCTAGTATAACCACAAGGCTCCTTAAAAGTGGAAGAGGGAGGAGACAGAAGAAAGTCAGAAGGAGCTTTGACTATGGGATAATGGTCAGAGAGAGCAACATTGCTCTTTGAAGATGGAGGAAGGAGGCCACAAGCCAAGGAATGTAGGTGCCCTCTAGATTTTGGAAAAGACAAGGAAATGGATTCTCCCCTAGAGCTTTCAGAAGGGAAAGGCAGCTCTGCCAACACCTTGATCTTAACCTGGTGACAGCGTTTTGACATATAGAATTGTAAGATAATAAATTGCATTGTTTTAAGCCAATAAGTTTATGGTAATTTATTATGGCAACAATAAAAACTAACAAACCTACAGAATTTCCAAAGCCCATCCCAGCAGAATCCTGGAGTCACATGCTTACAGGAAAGTAAAAGGAAAACTTTGAGTTAACACTGCTTTCCACATTTTTCCATTTGCCAATATCAAGCTATATGAGCAGAGGGAGAATTTGAGGCCAATTGACCCTGCCTTCTAAGAGGGAGCTTTTGGACAAGGCACAGACAAATGCTGGAACCATTACCAATTTGCCCAATGCCTTTATTTTGGCCTTCAGAATTGCTTTCATTTTTGTGCCATTTAATGCCAGAGGTAATGAACATTTGCAATTTGCTTAATGGTGCCTGATTCTTCTACAGTCAAGTATATAGAATTGCTACGACTACTTTAGAGTATATCAGCAACTAGCATGGAAAGATATTGTGGAATATAGTCGAATTTGGTAAATTGTGATAAAGGAGAACTGACTTTTCTGCTTAACTATATCCATAATTAGATGTGAGTCTTGAATGAGTGACATTCTCGCTGAAACTAAGCTTGCTTATCTAGGAAAGAAGAGGTTGGATATAGATGCTTGCTAATGGTCTTTGACCCTTTTTATTGGTTTGTTGGCTGTTTTCTTATTGTCTTTCAGCTTCAAGCCTAGCCTTTTATATTTTGCTCTGTGATGCTACAGCTCCTTAAGGGCTGGTTTTATGTTAGGTTCTGTAAATGGGAGGGAATGGAAAGTGGGAGGAGGAAAAAAGAGATTTTCTTCCTGTTTCTTGTTCCTTTCAGAGTCCTTACAACAGCAGAGGACAGCCTGTGCTTTAGCCTCCAGTTTCTTTAGGCATTCCTGATACCAACTCTTCACATCTCCCCAGAGACTGAGAGCAAAGCACCAGCCTCCTGGGGGACCTCCTCTGCACTCCTAGGTTCTTATAAAGCCACCTCTAACACTTTACTTCACCAAAGAGTAGAAGCTACTCCCAGTAGTGACTAATATGTGGGTTACCTTAGTGTTACTTTTTTGCCCTCTCAGCCATACAATATCTATGTAACAATTTCCCTGCCTTAAATTCCCATTTGAATTACCTAGCATGGTTTTTGTTTTCCTGACTTACATTGACTGATAAAATTAGGTGGAAAATTTTTCTTATTGATTTGTAAGAACTCTTTGTATATTAAAGAAATTAGCCACTTTTCTGTCACATACGTTGCTATTTTTTTTTTGCTTTTGCATTTATTTATATGTTTATTCTTGTTCAGAAATTTAAAAGTTTTTTATACTCAAAGTTATCAATGTTTGCCTTTATAGTTTCTCTGTTTCATAGCATGTGTCTTCATGCAAAGATTATAAACATATTCACCTATATTTTCTTCTTATACTTTTATGGTTTCATGTTTCACATTTACTTTTTATTTATCTGTAATTTATTTTTGGAGTAAGGAGTAAGGTAGTAATATAATTTCAATGGTTTTCCCAAATGGAAAATGGTGTTTAGCCAATTGTCTCAATTGAGAGAATTATTGCATTGTGCTCCTTTGACTTGAAATGCAAACATTAAATATTACATTCTCATATATACTTGGATGTGTTTCTGAGTTATTCTTTCTATTGGTCTATTTATTTTTCAGCCAGCTGTATTTTTGTTACCCAGAAATCAGCATTCAGCTTTATAGTCTTATCCATATAAATATGTCTAAAGGTTGAAGCTAGTAACTCTTGGAAGTCAAAACACAGGAAAGGGAGGATGGAGCCCCTCCATGTCTGAGAAGCCAGATGTTTATTTAGGAGAAAATACTGAAAAATTGATTTCCTAAACCAAGGCTACCTGAATAATTTTTAGTTGATAAAGCAAATGAATCTCAAATGTCTGATTTCAAAAGTTATCTTCTGTTGACTTTTGCCTGAATGAAAACATCAAAGTCTGGACCTATAAATTTATGTTCAACTTAGTTATTTGTTTTCTTGTATTTCTCACAGTTCATATATTTATGAAAATATTGAAACCAAGAGTAATTGTCTCCAGATATTAAGTGTATCTCTTATGTAAGCATAGGAGCTAACTTGAATGCTACTGACCAAGGGGTGTAGACTATCAGTGACTACCTAGTAGGAATTGAAATATATTTTGTTCATATTTTTTAAGGAAACAATGAATCTTCCATAGATAGTGAAAGGAAGAATACACATAAAGGGTCAGAGATGGAACCAGAAGTCAGTTCTCATATCTCTTTGGTTCAGTGCTACCACCTCTTTTTTCTCCTCTGGAATTAAGCTTCTTTGTTCTCATTTTCTGAAATCACAACTTACAGCAATTGGTTACTATAATCATTAGGAAATGAGAGGTACCACGTAAGTGATTCTTTTTTTTATGGAATAAAGTTTGTTCCTTCAAGCACTAACACAGACACACACACACAGAGACATTCATTCCAGTTTGAATGAACTTTCCTGCTGTCTTAAAGAGACTTGTTTTCAGTACACAACTTAAGTTTTTTCTAGCCACTGAAGGTCACGATGGTGAAAATTAATTGTTATATCATCGGTGGCACAGATAGTGTTATATGTTTACCACACCATTTTCTCTTCCTGGACACACTAGACGCTGCTTGCCAGCCCCCATTACAGTCAGGTTGGGGCCATAGGATATGGCCAGTGGACTGTGGAAAAAAATTACCCATGTCGCTTCCAGTTCTGACCTTAAAGACCCCTGCTTAATTCCCTGTTCTCTCCCCATTTGTGGTAACCTTAGAAAGCACTTATTCCAGATGGCATGGCTAAAAATGGAGAAGGCCCCTTTCCAAACTAGCACTGGACTTTGTGTGAATGAGCAACCAACCTTGATTGTGCGTTGCCACTGGGATTTCAAGGTTTGTTTATTTCCACTGCAGAATCTATCCTATTTATGACTAATACAGGATATACTTCACTGATGTACTCAGAAGCTATTGAGAAGTTGAATTATGTGTCTCACCCCAAATGGCCTCAGACTTCTGTGTTTTCTTTTTTAAAAAATTGTTTAATCAAACTAATACACATACATAGTTTTGAAAGTCTCCTGTCCCACCCTTTCCTACCCTCAATTCTTTCTCCCTAACAACCACTTTCTTTAGCTGTTTCTTGTGATATTTATCACCATATCACTAAACAGTATGCTTTATATTGCTGTTTCTTGATTGATCAATTTTAGACATTATTTATTAACTACCAAAGATAAGAATTTAGCTTTCTTACATTGTCATAGACACACACCACATACACATTCACCATACTGCTAAGATAACCAACTAAGACTGTCTCAGTTCTAACACTGAAAGTCCACATCCTGAGAAACTTCTCAGACCTGAGCAAACTGGCCTGGCCGGTCATGCCAACACACACCCACACTTGTCAAGTATACTGTCTTTAAGTATAACTAGATGACAATTTCTTAGTGAAATAATTTTCAGTGTTTACATTATTATGACTTTATGAATAATGTTTGTCAAAGTGATTTTTTTGAAGGCCATTTTTGTGTGTAGAAAATGTTAAGTTTGGTTTTATAATTATTTCTAAATTTTGTTTTTATTTATTAATCAAAGTTATATATGCCCACAATTTAGAGTCAAAGAGTTCTAAAAAGCTTGTTATGAAAAACAAAAGTTTCCCCATTTCCACTTTCTAAAGGCACATTTCAACCTTTTTAACAGCTTATTTTGGTACATACCTCCATACTGATAGATAGCAGGACTTTACTTCTCTGTCTTGATTTCTCAGGTTTAGGCATTATCTACCCACTGAGAATTTAGCTCTTTTCACTCCTCACCCCATCTCCTTCAATCCATGCTTCCCTTTCCTCCCATCCATACAGTTTGGTCAATGTTTAATGTTTACATTATTATATCTATGTAAATATTAGTCATTGTTGAACCATGTGGTAGACAATGTTTACTTTCCTTCTTGTACACTTTTCTTCTGCAGAGTTATCTTTTTTGCTTTTGCTTACTTTCTGGGAGATTTCCTCAATTTTATCTTCCAACCCTTCTGTTGAGCTGTCACTTCTGCTGTCATCATATTTTTAATTTTTAAGAGCTTTTTTATTATTTTCTGAATGCTCTGAATGCTCTTTTTTTATAGTATCATAGTCTTGTTTTGTAGATACAATATTTTTCTTCTCTTCTTGAAGATTTTTTTTTTTAAGATTAATTAAAAAAAATATTTTTTTTAATGTATCCCCCACTTGCTGCTTGTGCTCGCTGTGTCCATTTGCTGTGCATTTTTCTGTGTCTGCTTGTCTCCCTTTGTTGCATCATCTTGCTGCTGTCAGCTCACCGCGCACGTGGGCTGGCTTGCCTTCACCAGGAGGCCCCAGGAATCGAACCTGGGGCCTCCCAGATGGTAAAAGGCAGCCCCATCGATTGAGCCACATCTGCTTCCCATCTTCTTGAAGATTTTTAACTAAAGACTCTTTCTTCTGAGTTTATTGTTTTGTTTGGTTTAGTTGCTACCTTTTAAATTAGAAACTTTCCTCAGTTATGTGATTCTTGGTTATTTGTCCTTATTTAAGAGTGAAGTCTCAAAAAGCTGATTGGAAACTCTGTGTGTGTGTGTATGTGTGTGTGTAAAGAGAGAGAGAGCGAATGCAGGGTTATTGATTAGAAAGCTTCAAAATGAAGCAGGCTAATAAAATAGGGAATCAATAGACAGATTTGGAACCTGGCAGGAAAGCCCACATGGCCATCGGTACCCCCCAAGATGGCTGCTGGAAAAACTTGTAAGAACTCCCATTCAGAACAAGATTTCCTCCGAGAGCCAGGAGAAGCCCTGGATAGTCTCCAGGGGCCTTATCATTGGGCCCTCCCAGGGGATTGATGGGTGGGATAACCAATCAAAACAGTAAACACCTGGGACTCCTCCCCCTATCATTAGCAAAGGGGCAGAATAATTAATGGTTTAGAAAGCAAGTGGGAAATCAAACGGGCCCCTGTTCTTGCTTTCTACACCCTATTCTGGCCTTCTTCCCGTCCCCCCCCCAACCCTGCCTGGATCAATATGCAAGTAAACCTGGGGATTTATAATCTGTAATGGGGAATTATAGTCTGTAAATTGGCCCCCTTTATCACTCTTCAGCCCCTTCCTCTCTACCTGGAACCCATGATCTGTTATTTTCTCCCATTTCTCTTCCCTCCCTTCCTTAATAAATTACTGGCCTAACTAACCTGGCTTGCTCTTGAAATTCACTTCTTGTAGTTTAGCCAAGAACCTAGAGAAAATCCAACATCAAAAGTAGGAGGATTCGGGAGAAATCCTGCTGTTTAGTTAGGTGACCTTCAATTGTATCTCTTTTAAGTCTTTTCTTTTGGGCAAGTATCTCCTGCCTAGTGCATGCATATCTGGTTGCCTGCACCTCAGCCAGTCGGTCGTTAAGCTAGGGCAGGAGATGGAAGAAAGGGGGCACTGGCAACATAAAGACACCACAAAATGGGACATTCTGGTGAGAAAAAATTTGGTATCAAATGGCATTAAAGTACTTTTATGTGGAAAATCTACGTTCAAGACCAGTAAGTTTGCTGATGAAGGTCCTCCATTTACATGCAGTACCACTGTATTGATAATTCCTAATATTGGTATGTACTTGAAGTGCAGATACAGAGTATATCATTTAGCACACCCTTCTCAGCAAAGCTATCTTTGGCCCCTGTAATGCTACCACTTGCACCTATACTCTGAAAGCATACATGATACAGAACTCGTGAGTGCGTGTGTGTGTTGGGTTGTTACTGGATTCCATTCATAGGAATCATGGGTCACCATCCACTTCCCTACCCTAGAGGATTATGTGTTAATGAGTTTGATTCCACTGACCTTATTTGCCTCTGTAAAGCTCCTAATCTTTCCTTCTCCCCTTCTAATTGGGGATCAGGTGGGGGAAGATTTTGCCTTAAATTTTTTTTTTTTTTTTTTATTTATTCATTTATCCCCCCGTTGCTGCTTGCGCTCGCCGGGTCAGCCAACCACGCCGTGCGGGCGGGCCTGCCTCCACCAGGAGGCCCCGGGAACCGAACCCAGGGCCTCCCATATGGTAAACGGGAGCCCCACTGATTGAGCCACAGCCGCTTCCCTAAATTTTTTTATTCCAGCAAGAAGGCTCAGTTTTAAACACAAAATGTCCTTGTTTTAGCTCTGTGCTCCCAAACAGTAAAGGGAAGAGATCTTTTGTAAATTTACTGAATTCTGTGTAAGCTTGTGTTTATTAAGTCCCACTGTTTGCAAAGTGTTCTGTGGTGACATAAACATTTTGAAACAGGAAGTTAGTTTTTAATCATTAGTCTGAAATCAAGTGCTTCAGAAAATGAAAAGGCTTCAGCAGAAAATTTAACATGACAAAGTCACAACAGGAAGTCAGGTGACTGGCTTTGCCTCTCCGTTCTCAGCTTTTGGGCAAGTCCATTCATTCCTCCATCTCTTAAATACCTACTTTGTGTGTGGCCTCAGTTAACACTCTAGTCTACACCAATCAAATGAGCTACTCAAACTACCAGAACTCTGCTAATTCGTAGATTTCCCATAAACAAAGATGGAGAAAAGAGGCTTTATTTTCACTGCTGTAAAATATTCTGCAGCATGAATGAACCACAATTCATTTATTTATTCTCATGATGATGGACATCTGGGTGGTTTCCAGTTTTGTTTTTGTTTTTTTTCTCTATAGGAAAAAAATATTTTGAAGTGACTGGTTAACATACATTTTAATTTTTTTCAGTTTTAATTTCTAATATAGTAAATATTGATAGATATAACCCACATAAACAAAAGCTCTTTGGGCTCTTCAATAATTTTTAAGAGCAAAAAGGTTGCGAACAACTGAAATAAGGCAAAAACCTAGGAATTGAATTGCTAAGTCATGCTCATCTTTACATGGTAAATTTCACAACCACTGATGATGAAATTCAGTTTGATGTCATTTATATAGAGCTCCCTAAACAAGCAAAACAAAACTACGTATGCTCAGCAATATAAGCATATTTGCTAAAACTGAAGGAAAACAAAACAAAACAAAGGCGATGTTAATGCAAAATTCAGGATAATTGTTACCTTTTGTGGGGAGGCAGGGGGATGGGATGGGGAGGAGACAGGTTGGAGTAGTTCTTAGGTTGAGTGTTTAATATTGAGCTTTATAACTTACATATATGCTACATTTTTCTTATATGTGTCTTAAATATTTATATATATTTTTATTTACTGAAAAATAAGAAAAGAATAGTTTCTGCCTTCTAGACATTCCTAGTCTGCTACTGTGGTCTGAGTGGTAATCACACTTTCTCCCTTCTGGGTTCCAAACAATTGAGAAATTGACTCAAGAATCAGGGCTAAAAATATTGGCTTAAATGTTCACAAAACTGGATTAGAGAGTGTGGAGACCAAGTGGTTTTCTCCTCCCTTCCCACCTGATTCAACCAGTTAGATGCAAAAGAGGGGGTCCTCTGATGACCTCTCCCAAATGGCAGGGCCTATCTGGTGGGATCCCTTCAAGGAGGAGGGACCAGAAAAGAGGCCACTGAAGGGAGAAAGAGAAAGGAAACCTTCCTTTCTCGGAGGAAACAGAAGAGAGGGAAATAAACCTCTGGCTTCCATCCCCTGGATGAGGCACATCAAACCACTGGAATACAGAGCAGAGTGCAGCAAATGTTCTAAGAGGGTCAAGAGCAAGTAATCAGTGCATCTAACAGTGTGATGGAAGGCTTCCTGGAGGAGGCCACAAACATTTCAGCTCTGAGTGAAATATGGATGGGATCTGGGCTAGTAGGGTGGAAGCAGTGAGTAGCAACACAGAGGCTGAAGTAGTGAGATGGGTTAGGGGGCTGAGATCTGAGTTGAGGCTTCTGTGAGCACCAGCAGAAGAACAAGCCCTTCTCTGTACCCTGAGGGTGTCCACAGGAAGGCCAGCACATCAGAGAGTCACCAGGCTGGGCACGTGAGACAGTGTTGCAGATGGAGTATGAGAGAGGACAGAGCTGGCTTGGAGCATGGGAATCCCATTCCTGTCTCCTCCCCAGCTGCTGGAGAATAGGTTCCAGCTGTTGATTCCTCCTGCCCTGGAGTGGGAGGGCTCTGCATCCCCATCCGGTGGCCTGGATTTGGGTCCTGGTTGCCCTGCCTAACTGCCTGACTTTGGGCAAAGAGCAAGAGGAGTCATGTTCAGTGAATATCTGCCTGCTGTATGCCAGGGTCTGTTTTACATGCATCATCTTCTTTAATTTTATTTAATCCTCACAACAACCCTGTATGATAAGCATTAATAGCTCTAATTTACAGAAAGGGAATTTGAGGGTCAGGGAGGGTAAGTACCCAAAGTTATGCAGGTGGTAGGGGATGATACCTGTGATATTAGATCCCAGTTCTGTCTGCCTCCAAAGGTGATGTCCGTTCCATTATATGCTTAACCCCCTGGGCCTTAGTTTCCCCTTCTGTAAAATGGGAATAACATCTAAGTCAGTGATGTGGTCGTGAGAATGAATTGCACAACCTGGCACAGTGGTTGACATTCCTCCTTCCCCTTTCTTCAGGTCCCAGGTACAAGGTCAAGCTACATCATTCTGGGTTTGGCTGTTTTCAGCTTCTTTCAGTGCAGAGAAGGAAAGACCATGACTTGTGTGTCACAAGTTACACAGCTCGTTACACATCATTTATTTTCTCATGTTCCTGACAGTCACATTTTTTTTTCCTTACTGAGAAACTGTGGGAGAGCCCATCCACTCCCCCAATGATGCTTATTTACATTGAGGCTGAGCTCATGCTAGGCTCTAGTCAAAGACTCACACTCTTGATTTGGTCCAAAAGCCACAGACAGCTGCTGTGAGGAATCAGAAGGGACCCACAGAGCAAAGAGCTAATAAGAGAAACTCCCCAAATGACCAGGACTGGGCCCTGGCGCTGTGCCTTGCCTCCCCTCAGACTCAAGGAGAACTGCAGGTTCAGCTGGGCAGCATTTAAGGGGCTTATTTGTAAGGCTGGTTTAGAACCTGCCAGTTCACTTTGGTTTGATTCTATTCAATTAGATTTGTTTTTTTTTTTGTTTTTTTTTTTTTAAAGATTTTATTTATTTATTCATTTATCCCCCCCCTTGCTGCTTGTGCTCGCTGGGTCAGCTAACCACGCCGTGCGGGCGGGCTTGCCTTCACCAGGAGGCCCCAGGAACCGAACCCCGGGCCTCCCATATGGTAAACGGGAGCCCTACTGATTGAGCCACAGCCGCTTCCCTATTCAATTAGATTTGATTTCTTTCAACAATTAAGTGCCAGGTAGGTACTGGGCAAAGCAAAGGGCTCCCTGCTAGTCCCCAAATGGAATTATTATTTGGAATAAGTGATGGAAAGAGAGGGAACTAGAGTCTCTGTGAGTTTTGTGACTGTTATGGAATCTAGTTCACCTGTCATGTTGGGACCTCTGAGCTGTACCAGGGAGAGGGAGAATTCAACATCTCACACCAGACAGGCCAGGCCACAGAGAGCTGACCCCCAGGGTAGTACAGAAGCATGTGAGTTTGTATGTGGCTATGGTGCTGGAATAGGAAAATCAAAGGGAAAAAAGCAAATCAAGAGAGATAAAAACAAACATAATTAAAGAATCCCCCTCCCCCATATTCTCTCAACTGGAAATTCCCAATTATGGAAGTCTGGTTAGTTTTTAATACATTGAAAATGCAAATTCGTCTATTTTGAGTGAGCAAAATTGATTACAAGAGCATACAGGAGGTAGGAAAGCCATCAGGTTCAGCTTGATGGAAAGCCATCAAGGTCAAATTAAAATTAAACCTATTAAACTAGTAAATTGCAGAGAAACGATACATGTCAACCAGATCTTATAAAGAGAGACAAAACAAGATGAAGGGGAAAAAAAACAAACCCCAGCAGAACTGAAGAATGTTTACATTTTTGCAACCACAAATGTAAAGTGAGCTCAGAACCCAGTGGGAGTTTAACAAAATAGAGTGAAGGTCAAGGTGGAGGCTGCTCTGTTCCCTTCCCCTCCCAGTTGCCCTGGGAATGAAATCATCTCGAGAAGAAACTCACAAGCACAAAACAACTTCTGTGGTTACAGACTTGCTGCTCCCTCCGACGCTGGCCCAGTCAATGTAGGAAACAAATTAGGCCATTGCTTTACTCATTGGCACCACCGCCTGGAAGGAAACCTGGGGAACCCAGGCATGGGAAGCGCAGGAGCTCACCTTCCTGGAGCACCCCCCTTGGCAATGCCCTATCACTCAGGAGGGGCTCAAGCGAGTAGAACCTGTTAGTTAGCTGATTAATTCTTGAGCATGTCACAGAGATGTCATGGAGAAGGCAAAAATGAGTAAGTCAAGATCCATGTCCCTCCAGGTGAGGAGAAAGCAAAGAAGACATATACTCAATTAGTTGTGGGCTAAAGCCACTTCGAGGTGTATAAACAAAGTATTACAGGAATGTTTTTCTTTCTCATGATTCTTTTTCTTATACACACCATAGTTTTATAGAAAAAAATTAGCAAATAAGAATATAATCAAAAGGAAAAACTGAAATTACTCCAAATTGTACCACTCAAAGAGAACCACATTAACATTTTGGAGTATATCTTTTCAGACTTCTCTTATGCAAATATATGCATGGATTCAAAATATATGTGCACTCTCTGTATACATTGATATACATTCTTTTTCTGTAACAGACTTATACACTATTAGGGATTCTACTTTTCAGCATCTAACCATAAACCATGAGCATCTATCGGCTAATATGTACATATGGGCATCAACATATTTAGTATCTGCATTGCATCCATTGTTTGAATTTATATGATTTACCTAACCCAGGTGGAGAGATGGGGGTCCTGCCCTTCCTCTCTAGTCAGTGAGAGGGGGCTCCAACGGCAGCGCTCAGAGAACTTGATATGTGTTTCTTGCAGTTTGCAGAGCCAAGGTTGGTGTTGAATCCCACCGGAGAGGTCTAAAAGGCAAAGATAGTCTGGCTGGCTGCTGATGGACAAGTTAAAGGAGATGGGGCTATGCTGGGATCAGCTGCTTCTCCCAACTTTGTCCGGGCAAGGGATGGGGAGTGTCTCCCAAGCACCACACATTCGAGAGAAACAAGTTGCTTTGTGATCATCTCGACATAAAGGTTACGGCAGGTAAAGGAGCTCAGATTTTCTTTCCTCTGTGATGAGAACCCATAGGGAGCCTGAGGAGGGGATTGATGCTGTCAGAACCTTGCTGTAGGAAGATGAATCTGCTCATTGGAGGTGGGGAGACAAGAGGTTAGGAAGTCAGTTCAGAGGCTGTTAGTCTGGTCTCTAGGGAAACATTCTCTCTTTCCACTGGAGTTAGAGGATCTAGGCTCAAGTCCTGCCTCTACCACTGATTGAACTTGCACCAGTCACTTAACTTTTCTGAGGCTCAATATCTCGTTGATAACATGGGCACAAAAACAACCCCAAGCACGGATGAAAATGTTTTGGAACTTGATAGAAGTTGTGGATGTACAAGATTGTAAATGTACTAAAAGTCACTGAGTCGTACACATTATGTTGTATGAATTTCACCAGTAAACAAAAACAAAACACAACAAAAACCAAGGGTGATTGTGAGGATCAAATGGATCTGGTGGATTTGTCTGAATGGTCACCCATGGTGTGTGTGAAACTAGCTTTATTCCCATAATTGCATGAACCCTTCTTGACCTGGATCCCTCCACAGGTTTAGAGCAAGCAACTAATTTGGGTCCCTTTAAGGTTTTCCAGGCTTGTCCATACAGCAATTTTGTAGTTCAGTCTGGTTATTAAAATCTCAGTCACTTGCAGTTTATAATCTCAGTACCCTTCCTCCTCCTGGTCTGCTCTTCTCCACAGGGCAGGGCCCTCTGCTCGGGTACGTGTTGAGAGGGGGTGGGGTGGAGAGGAGACAAGTGATGGTCTGCCGATGGCAGTGGGAGGCTGCATACCTGGTGCAGGGTAACCCTCCTGGGGCCACTCCTGCCGATATTCTCCCTCGTTATGGTTCCTGACCATGGCATCATGTAGGCGCCACTGGGAGAGGGAGGGCCAGGTTCTCCACCTGCTTCGGGCAGGGGCCCCCTGAAGAGGCAGTCTCAGTATGGGTGCTGTACAAGGCTTCCTCAGGTAGCATTTAACCTGTCTCTGTCATGGAGGACCCCTCAGGGGCAGCCACATCTGTGTCCAGTGGGCCTGGCTGCCCCTTTCCACTGCTCCTTCAGCTCAGCTGCGTGACCACCCAGGGAGCCTGGAGGTTCTTGCTGCCCCCCTCCCCGCCCCCCAGCTAAAGTCTCTGCTTCCTTTGGAGGGTCCTCTCCCATATCCTTTCTGCTCCTAGTCTCCAGTCGCTTAGGGTGAAGCCAGTCTGCTGAATTCCAATACAGATCTTGCTCTCTCACTCAGCACTAGTTAAGATACACACTTAAGTGTCCTCCCCTCTGGCTTCCTGTTCAGTTTTGCATCCATTCCAGGCTGACATTTTCTTTCACTGATTCAACAAGGACAGATGACACGTGTGGTTTACAGCTCTTCCCCCATTTGTCCCTGGCTTGTCGCAGTTACCACATGATGGACTCTAGAAAATCGTCATTGAGGGAAAAAGGATGGCAGAGGGAGAGGAAAAAGAAATCTTAACTTTTGTCCCTGAGATAGCCCTTGCCAGCTGAAAGCATGCCCATGGGTCCCCTTGGCTGCACCTTAGGTGTTCTGGCTCCTCTCGAGGGAGCTGCTACATGACAATAGATGTAAAAGAGTTAGGCCTTTTCAGTCTGGAATGGGGCAGTGGGAGGAGGGGGCGGGGGGGGTGAGTCCGAGAGGCTGGCCTCAATTCCCCCCACCCCCTCAGCTAAAGCTAAAAAGTGCCCACGATACCAAAATCATGCTGTAAGAAATGACAGTATTCCCTCCTCCTGCAATAACCTCCCCTTCCCCTTTGCTACATGAAAAACTCCTACCCATCCCTCCAAGCCCATATCAAGGGCCACACCACCAGGAAGCCTTGCCTCCTCCCCCACCCCCAGGGGAAGTTAGGACCCTCTCCTCTATGCTCCCCACTGGGTTGTGCTGAGGCCCATGAGCTGTCAAGTGTGGAAGTCAGAATGTCCAGCATGTGCCCTCCCCTCCCTCCTCCACAGTGACGTCCCTGTGAGGGTCACTGGGCTCTAAGCTACAAAGCACTACATAAATGTTAGGATATTAAAAGTAATGTGTATCTGGTTGTGTTTAGTTAGTTGACTGTGCTTGAACTATGAGCTCTTTGAAAACAGGGTTGCTTATTTATTTATTGTAAGCCTCCACACCTGGCACAATGCTGGACACAAAAGGAGACACTTGCCAGACATGGCGGGCAGGGGGTGCTGCTTTTACACCGACCACAGACTGAGCAGAAAGGCAGGCATCTGGCACTTTTGAGCAGCAGCAGCCCCTGGCCAGCTTTGCCTGGCAGGTCCTCGGAGCTGCTACATTCTCCCTTTGAGACTCCCGCAATCCTGCTGGCTTTGGCCTGCTCCCCGTGGCTCTTGCTACCAACTCTGCCAGAATCTTGGCACCTCCCATCTGCTCACCCAGCACTTTCCCACAGCCTCTTTCCTCAGCACCCTCCTCCTCCTCTAGTCTAGCTTCTCTGGACCTGACATTACTTTCCCAGTCCTGACCAGCTTTGGCCCAAAGCCCAAGAGATATATGATTTAAGGAGGACACCAATGCTGGAAACTGATGGGCTAGCAGTAGTGGAATGAACACAGGCAGACCTGGCTTCCAATTCTACCTCGGCCACTTACTAGCTGTGTCACTATGACCAGTTGCACAACTGCCTAGAATATTCGTTTTCTCGTCTGTACATGGGAATAAAAAAATCCCTACCTCAAAGGGTTACAGTGAAGGATAAATACCAAGATACCTATTAAGTATCTGGCTTTGTGCCTGACCCATGCTAAGTTCTCAATAAATGTTTATTTTCTTCCTTCTCTCTGATCTGCAAAGATCTCTTCAAGCCTAAAACTGAGCCTTTGAAACACATGTTTCCTTGTTAAACTATAACTCTGGAAGGTCACCACGCTGCTGGGAAGTTTACCTTCCCAGGACGAATGAGAATCCCAGGTGACAGCGATGATCTCTGGTTCCCACATTACCCTGCATCAGAGATTTCTCATTCCAGGTCCAAAGTCCGGCAGATAAGGCGAGGCTGTGGTATTGATGGGTTTCAGAAACCACACCTGACAAAGCAGATCAAAGCCTGCTCAGTCCACAGAGAAGCAGGGAGTGAGGGAAAGTCCAGGGAGGCCTGGGACCGACCCCTGGGGCTGGAGGTCTAGTCCCAGGGCTTGGAGGAGAGCAGAGTCCTTGAAGGAGACGAGTCTGTAAACACCTGGGAGCAACAGCTCAGCCAGGACTCCTCTGCTCTGGGACTCCCAGGAAGACAGAGGGGCCACTGAGGGCAGCACCTAGCCTGGCCTTCTTCAGGCTGTGAAATGGACAGATTCTGAAGATGCCAAACTGAACAGAAACAGCAGGGAGGAGCCAGGGAGCCAATTTCCTTAACCCCGAGAGCAGCGGTTTTCAGAGTGAGGTCCCGGGACCAGCAGCATCAGCACCACCTGTGGGATTGTTAGAAATGCAGGTTAGCAGGCCCCACCCTAGAAGCATGGAATCAGGAACTCCGCCGGTGGGACCCAGCCATCTGCCTTCTCATAAGTTCTCTGGGTGATCTTTATGCACATTCAAGTGTAAGAACCACAAGTTTGGTAGATGCTTTTGTTCATTTACCTGAAATTTACTTTCCATTTAGAAATGGTGGGAGATGGTGCAGCACAATGAAATGATCATAGGCTTTAGAGACAGGAAGACCTGAATTCAGAGCCTGGCTCTGCCATGATGTGGCTGTGTAACCTTGGGCAATTCCTAAGATATCTACCTTCAGGGGTTGCGGTTAGGTTTAGAGAATATACACAAAGCGTTTAGCAGAGTGCCTGGCACATAGTGGGTGCTAATTATCATCATCATCATCATGATGCTGTCGTAGTCACCACCATGAGTGCGAGGAAGCCCCTGTGTGGTAAGAACTGTAGATGCACTCAGGAAAAAGCATCATGCCGCATTGGGCCACTTACTTGCATCAGGAGTGTTTAATGTGCTCCTTAAAATGCTACTTCATGCCACTTATCACCTGGTTATGTCCTCATTAAGCTAGGAATGACTTAAAGAAAAAATTTACTTTTCAGATTTGATGGGCAACAAATCGCCATGTAATGCAGATGTACCACGTGAAACCCCAATAAGAAAATCCAGTCTCATTACAATATAACCTAGACATTTTCCCACCCTACCCCCTTTCTCTTTTCCTTTTAGATAAGTTCCTTAGGTACACAGTAGCACTGGGCAAATATTTGTTGAGTGTTGGATGAATGGAGTGGCTCCATTTGGCTTTAAAATGCCCTACTGTTGTGCAAGAAAAGGAACCAGATTCGTGACCAGGCCTCTGCCCTCCTGGGGTGGAAACGTGGCAGGCTTGGTCACAGCACCCAAGTGGGTAACACATTAGAGTCTTGGGAAATCAGGCACCCAGAGGACTGACTATAAGAGACTCATCTGGTGGAGACAGGTAGTATAGGTTGTTTCCTGAATTTAGCAAAGGCTCTTCACAAGACGATGGCAGTGGTCTCTCAATCCCAGCTGCATGCATGTCCACTTCTGCTCTACCCTCTCAACCTGCCAGAAGAGTGCTTTTCTGATGAGCCAGTTGTCCAGCGGCCTCTGCCATGCAGAGCAAGCTGGACTCAGAGCATCAAATGCAGCTGGCTGGCTTGCCTCCTGGGGTTGTAAATATAAATATGGCCTTTCTAATTGGGGCCACAAGGCATTAATTCAAGCCCTCAGCATCTTCTTTCACCCCCTGTCCCCTGCCCCAGTTGCCTGAGGGGTCACCTTGTGGTCTCCGGGACTCCTGTCTTGCTCTTCTTCCCACTTTGAGGAATCTTTCTACAGCGTTTATCTCATCAGGTCACTGCCCCTCTGCTGCTTACGGGCTACAGCCCTCACACCTTGGCAGGGCATTTGAAGCCCTTTGCAGTTTGGTCTCAAACTACATTTCCAGCTTACTGCCCGCAGCCAGTGTCTCAGCCCCGCCTGACTCCAGCCTGCTGGTGCCCCTTTCATGGCGTGCGCACAGCCTAAAAGGCCCTTGCTCCTGTTACCTGCCTGGAGGAACCCTGCACCTCTTTCCTAGAACCTGCTCAAATGCAGCTCACTGTGAAATGGGCCACCAGCCCCTTGCAGCTTATTGGGTGCTTTCTTAAGTTTTTACTTTTCCTCCTTTTCCAACCCACAAATTCCTTTTCTCCTTCAAGACTTGTCTCTGCTATCACCTTTCAAATTTTCTTTTAAATGTATTTTGACACAATTTCAGGCTTACAGGAAAGTTGCAAAAATAGTACAAAGGAATTTTTTTTTTAGGAGGTAGCAGGGGTTGAACCTGGGAACTCACACCTGAAGCAGGTGCTCAACCACTGAGCTACACCCACTCCCCCCTCCCCCAATTCTTATATATCTTTCACTTTTTAGGTCCTCTAAAGATGATTGTTTTGCCACATTTGCCTTAACCTTCTCTATTTTGGTGTATATATAATTTTATTTTTTTCTGAACTGTTTGAGTTTGTTAGAGACATTATACCCCTACATCCCTTCAGTGTATGTGCTGTTTTCTAAAAATAAGGACATTCTTTTATGTAATCATAGAATAATTATCAAAATCAGGATATTGACATAGATACCAACTATTATCTAATCTACATATCTTCCTCATATTTTTCAAGTTGTCTTAGTAAAGTCCTTTATGGCAAAAGTCCCAGATCATGCATTTCATTTGGTTGTCATGTCTTCTTAGTATCCTTTGATCTGGAACAATTCCTTGGTCTTTTTTCTTTGTCTTTCATGACAATTGACAGTTTTGAAGCATCTAGGCCAGTTATTTTGTAGAAAATACATCATTGTGTGTTTGTTTTATGTTTCCTTGTGCTGAGTTCATGTTATACAGATTTGGCAGGAATGCCCCAGAGGTGATGTTGTGTTCTTCTCAGTGTGTCATATCAGGAGGCACATGATGTCTGTTTGTCACATTTTTGGCAATGTTAGCTTTGATCACTTGGCTGATTTGTTGATACGTCCAATTCCTCCCCTGGCCCATGAGGTCCTTCTCAAGGGCAAGGAGGGACTCAGCTGGATTCATCCTGGTGTCCCCAGTACCAGAGGAGGTGGGAATGCACGGAGGGGAGGAACAAACACCAACTGACCCCTCCCACGGCTGCTAGTCATTTATGCCTCACAGCCAACCTGTAATTTAGTGATTGTTGGGCTCATTTTATAGTTGTGCTCAGTGACACAAGTAATTTGCCTAAGGACACTTAACTGGTAAGCAGCAGATCCAGATTCAAATCAGATCTGCCTGCCATTTCCCATAACACTACTATCCTGGAGCCAGACACTCAACAACATTCATTGCTTTGAATGGATGTTAAAAAAAAAAAAAAAAAACTAACAGAAAAATCTAACCACAAGACCACCAAAAAAACTTAACACTCACCTACATTGGTGACGTGGTCTTTCATTCATTTATCCCTTCAGCAAATGTTTGTGGTGGTCCTACTGTGTACCAGGCACTGTTAGAGGTAATAAGATATAGTAGTGAACAAACAACTTACATTCTAGTGAGACTCTGAAAATACCAGGAAATCCAACGAAAGTGGCTTAAACAATAACAAGAAGGCAAGAGATAGGGCAGCTCTGGGATTGACTAGTTTAGTGGCTCAGAGAGTGGCTTAGTCAGAGCCAAGGTTCTGGTTGTCTGAGATTCTCTTAGCTTTCCTTTGGGGACTGCAAGATGTCTGCCTTTGTTTCAGGCAAGACATCCTTAAGGAAAATAAAGGGGACATTCCTTTATATCACCTGAAGAAGTCTTGCTAGAGTTCTCCCAGCCGACTGCTCTTTCACCTCATTGGCCAGAACCACATTTTGGGCCCATGCAGCAATCCATAAATGCCTGGTTCCAGCAACCCAGAGCCCTGTCCTCACCTGTCCTGCCACCAGGATCAGCCTCCCCTAAAGCACTTGGTACTCAGAAGAGGAGGGGCGGGGGAGTAAAAAAAAAAAAAATCGCAATTTTCTTTTTCAAAAGGAGGAGGGTGGAGGGAGAAAGGTTGTTGAGTAGGCAACTGACAATATCTGTCAAATCACCTATCCAATAATTTACCAAATATTTACATACAGATTCTGAGACTTCCTAGAAACTCTTGTTTATGCAAATATAGATTTACCTCACTGCTATTCCTTATATTCATGATAAGCTCTACTACTTTATACTTTACATATTAAGTCATATAACCTCACTATATATCTATCCTTCTATCTCTTGTCTCATTCCAATATAACGTCTCCTTTCCTTAAATGTGCAGAATCTTAGGGGAAAATTTTAGAAATATTTAATAACTGGTACTAGGACGTGCATTGACCAGCACACAGCACACAGCGGAGGGTCCTGCTTGGCCTGCACTAACCATTTAGTTGATGGATTGGGGGCTGCCCAGAAGGATCCTAGTGGAAGGGTCAGGGAGGCTAGGGAAACACCCAGGCCCTACCACTTACCAACTGCTATGGAAGTACTTACTTCAGCACTTAAGAACCAGTATCACAGTACCACACCCATGTGACAGGCTGGACATCAGCTCATGTCCACAATGACCATTCTCAGTGTCAGTATAATGACCACAGCACAATCTAGCCAGCCTCCGCCCGATGGCCGGACATTTAGGCTACCTCTAGTTATAACTGCAACATCAAACTGGGTTCTAACTACCTCTGCACATTACCTTTGATTTTGTGTTTTAAAAAAAATATTCTATAAGTATATATACATGCATATATTTTTAACTATTTTATATTTTAATTAGTTTGTTTCCTTGGAACACATCCCTCAAAGTGGTGTTCCAAGGCCAAAGGGTGTGATCAATTTTATAATTTGACACAGTGATTTAAAAAGCATTTAGCCAAAGAGTTCAGAAATATCCTTGTCTGCTTTTTACAGACAACCATTCCTGGGGGTCTGGGAGGAGCATAATGAAGTGGAAAGAGGGTGGGCATCGGCATAAGGACAGCTGGGCACAGGTCTGGACAGCGTTATTCTCCTAGTGGTTGTATATGTGGTGGTCTCTCTCTTTTTTTTTTTTTTTTAAAGATTTATTTTATTTATTTATTTGTTCCCCCCTTGCTGCTTGTGTTCGCTGTGTCCATTTGCGGGGCACTTTTCTGTGTCTGCTTGTCTCCCTTTGTTGCATCATCTTGCTGCACAAGCGTCAGCTCACCGCACCGTGCAGGCTGGCTTGCCTTCACCAGGAGGCCCTGGGAATCGAACCCAGGGCCTCCCATATGGTAAACGGGAGCCCAACCACTTGAGCCACATCTGCTTCCCTGTGGTGGTCTCTTAGCCTCTATGAAGCTTGGTTTCCCCCAGCTGCAGAATGGGGGTGATGCTACTCTCACAGCACCAGGAGCAGTAGGCAGCCTGTTCCTGAACTTGGCCTGAGGCCCTGGCCACCCTAGTCAAACCCTCAGCATGGCCCACGTTAGTGGAAGGTGGGCTGGCTGGCAGGACTTGAATGGTGAACTGTCAGTGTCCTGGAAGTTGCTGGTTCTGCACTGCAAGGGAGTGTGTAGACTGCCACCTTCTGATGTAGAGAGTTAGTGTCCAGACGACTTTTGGGATCAAGTTGCTCCCCCTTGTGTCTCCGTGAGGATCAGTCCCAAGGGTGAAGCTGTGGGAGGGGGGGCAAGTTTCCCCAGCCTAGAATGGCCCCTGTGTCCGTGGTAGCTGGATGGTGATGTCCTCCTACCAATGAAACTCTGGGAGGGACAAAGATGCTGGGTTTTGAATACCTGGTTGTAAATGAAGGCTGTTTTGGTTTTGGTGAAGGTGCTGACAAAAGGAATCTTTGCCAAAGCAGGAGGACTTTGTCAGTGATTTATTAAACCCTGACCAGGGATGCTGGCAGCAGCAGCATTGAATCCGCCAGTCAATCAGTCCATACCTGTTTGCAGAGCACCTGCCATGTGCCTGACACATGCTTTGACAAACAATGTGGAACAACATAGGCAGGGCTCCTGCTCACATTGTCTAGTCAGGAGGTTTGCTGAAAGATGAATTCTTTTTAATTCATATACTTTCTTTTATTTATTTAATTGAAAAGACAAAATGGCATATTCCACCTCTCAAACACACCTATTTTTATTTCAATACTTTCCAGTCCTTAACACATGCATGCACATTTTTATAGATTTGTCGTCCTAGTGTATATATTATTTGTTATATTTTACTCAAAATACACATTTTTATGATGCTATTTAATCTTTGTAATTATCCTTACAGCTATATAAGAGGTATATGTGTGGCTGTATCAAAATATATGTAGCAATTCCTTTAAGCCCAGACATATAGATTATTTTTGGATATGTTTGATGTGACTGATAACTTCTTTTTATTTTATTTTTATTTATTTATTTATTTATTTTTAAAATTTTTGTTGTTTTATTTTTTGTTTGTTTTTTTTTGTTTTTTTTTGTGTGTGTGAATCAAACAATATATTACACAATATATTTGGTTCATAGTAATGCATTCATACAGTATTTGTCCTTTTGTGTCTGGCTTGCTTCACTCAACATAATGTCCTCCAGGTTCATCCATGTTGCCATATGCTTTATGACTTCATTTCTTCTTATAGCTGCATAATATTCCATCGTGTGAATAGACCACAGTTTGTTTATCCATTCGTCTGTTGATGGACACCTGGGTTGTTTCCAGCTTTTGGCAATGATGAATAATGTGGCTATGAACATTGGTGTGCAGATGTCTGTTCGTGTCACTGCTCTCAGTTCTTCTGGGTATATACCCAGTAGTGGTATTGCAGGGTCAAGTGGCAAGTCTATATTCAACTTCTTTAGGAACTGCCAAACAGTCCTCCATAGTGGTTGTACCATCCTGCATTCCCACCAACAGTGAAGAAGTGTTCCTATCTCTCCACATCCTCTCCAACACTTGTAGTTCTCTGTCTTTTTAATAGTGGCCATTCTGATAGGTGTGAAATGATATCTCATTGTAGTTTTGATTTGCATTTCCCTAATCATGAGTGATGTTGAGCATTTCTTCATGTTTTTTTTTTTGTCATCTGTATTTCTTCTTCGGAGAAATGTCTATTCAAGTGTTTGGCCCATTTTTTAATTGGGTCATTTGTCTTTTTATTGTTGAGTTGTAACATCTCTTTATATATCCTGGATAATAAACCCGTATCAGATATGTGATTTCCAAATATTTTTTCCCATTGAGTTGGCTGCCTTTTCACCCTTCTGACAAAGTCCTGTGAGGTGCAAAAGTGTTTAAATTTTTTTTTTTTTTTTTTTTTTGCAAACTACTTTTTATTAGAATCACTAAACTGATTTTTTTTTAATTCCATTGATTCCTATAAACAAAAACAGTTTTGAAGCCATTCATGCCAAGTATCAAAAAATATGGAACGCTTCACGAATTTGCGTGTCATCCTTGCGCAGGGGCCATGCTAATCTTCTCTGTATCGTTCCAATTTTAGTATATGTGCTGCCGAAGCGAGCACAAAAGTGTTTAATTTTGAGGAGGTCCCATTTATCTACTTTTTCTTTTGTTGCACGTGCTTTGGGTGTGAGGTCCAAGAAACCACCACCTACTACAAGGTCTTGAAGATGTTTCCCTACATTTTCTTCTAGTAGTTTTATGGTCCTGGCTTTTATATTTAGATCTTTGATCCATTTTGAGTTGATTCTTGTATAGGGGGTGAGATAGGGGTCCTCTTTCATTCTTTTGGTTATAGATATCCAGTTTTCCCAACACCATTTGTTGAAGAGACTTTTTTCCCATCAGCGTGGGCTTGGTAGGTTTGTCAAAAACCAGTTGACTGTATAGGTGAGGGTTTATTTCTGGGTTCTCAATTCTATTCCACTGATCGATATGTCTATCTTTATGCCAGTACCATGCTGTTTTGACCACTGTAGCTTTGTAATATGTTTCAAGGTCAGGCAGCGAAATTCCTCCCACATTGCTCTTCGTTTTTAGAATGCTTTTGGCTATTCAGGTGCACTTACCCTTCCAGATGAATTTGGTAATTGCCTTCTCTAATTCTGTAAAGTAAGCTGTTGGGATTTTGATTGGTATTGCATTGAATCTATAAATCAGTTTGGGCAAGATTGACATCTTCACGATATTTATTCTTCCAATCCATGAACATGGAATGTCTTTCCATTTGTTTAGGTCCTTTTGAAATTTCTTTTAGCATTGTTTTGTAGTTTTCTGGATATAGGTCCTGTACTTCCTTGGTTAAATTAACTCCTAGGTATTTGAGTCTTTTTGTTGCTATTGAAAATGGAATTTTCTTCCTGATTTCCTCCTCAGATTGTTCAGTACTAGTGTACAAAAACATTACTGATTTTTGCATGTTGATCTTATATCCTACCACTTTGCTGAACTCATTTATTAGTTCAAGTAGCTTTGTTGTGGATACTTCAGGATTTTCTAAATACAGGGTAATGTCATCCGCAAACAGTGAGAGTTTTACTTCCTATTTGGACACCTTTAATTTTTCTGTCTTGTCTAATTGCCCTCGCTAGAACTTCTAGTACAATGTTGAATAACAATGGTGACAGTGGGCATCCTTGTCTTGTTCCTGATCTTAGGGGGAAAGCTTTCAACCTTTCCCCATTGAATATGATGTTGGCTGTGGGTTTTTCATATATTCCTTTTATCATATTGAGGAATTTTCCTTTTATTCCTGTCTTTTGAAGTATTTTTATCAAAAAAGGGTGTTGGATTTTGTCGAATGCCTTTTCTGCATCTATTGAGATGATCATGTGGTTTTTTTCCTTCAATTTGTTAATGTGGTGTATTACATTGATTGATTTTCTTATGTTGAACCAGCCTTGCATACCAGGAATAAATCCCACTTGGTCGTGATGTATAAGTCTTGTGATATGCTGTTGGATTCGATTTACAAGTATTTTGTTGAGAATTTTTGCATCTATGTTCATGAGAGAGATTGGTCTGTAATTTTCTTTTCTTGTGGAATCTTTATCTGGCTTTGGTATTAGGGTGATGTTGGCTTCATAAAATGTGTTGGGTCATTTTCCCTCCTCTTCAATTTTTTGGAAGAGTTTAAACAGGATTGGTGTTAATTCTTTTAGAAATGCTTGGTAGAACTCACCTGTGAAGCCATCTGGTCCTGGACTTTTCTTTGCTGGGAGATTTTTGATGACGGACTCAATCTCCTTAATTGTGATTGGTTTGTTAAGTTCTTGTATTTCTTGTTGTGTCAGTGTAGGTTGGTTATGAGTTTCTAGAAATTTGTCCATTTCATCCAGGTTGTCTAGTTTGTTGGCATATAGTTTCTCATAATATCCTCTTATGATTCTTTTTATTTCTGTGAGGTCATTTGTAATTTCCCCCCTTTCATTTCTGATTGTATTTATTTGCATCTTCTCTATTTTTTTCTTTGTTAGTCTAGCGAGGGGTTTGTCAATTTTATTGATCTTCTCAAAGAACCAGCTTTTGGTTTTGTTGATTTTCTCTCTTGCTTTTTTGTTCTCATTTTCATTTATTTCCGCTCTAATCTTTATTATTTCTTTCCTTCTTTTTGCTTTGGGATTGGTTTGCTGTTCTTTTTCTAGTTTCTCAAGTTGTTCAGTTAAATCTTTGAGTTTAGCTCTTTCTTGTTTCTTAATATAGGCATTTAGGGCTATAAATTTCCCTCTCAAGACTGCCTTTGCTGTATCCCATAAGTTTTGATATGTTGTGTTCTCATTTTCATTTGCCTCAATATATTTATTGATTTCACTTGCAATTTCTTCTTTGACCCACTGAATATTTAGGAGTGTGTTGTTCAGTCTCCACACATTTGCAAATTTCCTTTTTTCCTGTCTGTTATTGATTTCTAGTTTCATTCCATTATGACCTGAGGAGGTACTTTGTATAATTTCAATCTTTTTATATTTATTGAGAGCTGTATTGTGACCTAACATGTGGTCTATCCTGGAGAAAATCCATGAGCACTTGAGAAGAATGTATAACCTGCTGAGTTTGGATGCAGTGTTCTGTATATGTCTGTTAGGTCTAACTTGTTTATCATATTGTTCAAGTTCTCTGTTTCCTTGTTGATCTTCTGTCTAGTTGTTCTATCTAATGATGTGAGAGGGGTGTTGAAGTCCCCGACGATTATTGTAGAAATGTCTATTTCTCCCTTCAGTTTTGCCAGAGTTTGTCTCATATATTTTGGGGCACCCTGGTTAGGTACGTAGATATTTATGACTGTTACATCTTCCTGGAGGATCGGCCCTTTTATTAATATATAATGGCCTTCAGCATCTCATCACTTTTTTGCATTTGGAATCTGTTTTGTCTGATATTAGTATAGCTATCCCTGCTCTTTTCTGTTTACTATTCGCATGGAGTATCTTTTTCCAACCTTTTACTTTCAGCCAGCTTGTATCCTTGTGTCTGAGGTGCATTTCTTGTAAGCAGCATATGGATGGCTCATGTTTTTTTATCCATTCTGTCAGCCTGTATCTTTTGACTGGGGAATTTAATCCATTCACATTCAATGATATTACTGAAAATGCACTATTTATTTCCTTCATTTTATTCTTTGGTTTTCATATGTTATCTTATTTTTGTCTCTCTTTTTACTCTTTTGGTTATCCTTTCTGCTTTTCTTTCTTCTATACTCTCCTCCAAGCCTCTCTCCTGTCTTTTTTTTCAGGTTCTAAGGCTTCCTTTAATATTTCCTGCAAAGGTGGATTCTTTTTTGCAAACTTTTACTAATTTACAATGCTAGCAACATTATCAGTGAACCAATTTTGCTTCAACTATAGATGCATTGAATATTGTTACTTTTTTTTTTTTTTTTTGCTATTTTATAATTTTATTTCATAATCAACTATTAGTTTTCATCCACATTGACTGTCTGTAGGTTTTTGAAAGTGGTGACAGGTACATAGGTAACCAATGTATAGAGCTTGTTTGGGGAATCTTCATCCTCATTACGTTTTCTGGATAACCGAACACGGATACGATATGGGACATTCCTTATCCCTTTGGCCCAGACAGCTTTGTTGAGCCTTGTGTCGATGCGCACATCTGGTGTTCCCATCTCCTTCATGGCAAATTTCCGGATCTCTTTGAGGTCCCAAGGGGCACGTTTCTTGAAACCCACTCCATGGATGCGCTTGTGAATGTTGATGGTGTACTCCCTGGTCACCACCTCGTTGATGGCAGAACGGCCTTTCTTTTTCTCTCCACCCTTCTTAGCGGGAGCCATTCTATCTCGACCAGGTCGGAAAAGCTGAATATTGTTACTTGAACATGTTTTTTAGAATTAATATTTTTAAAATGCATCCCCAATGTAGGTACTAGTGAGCAGGTACTTTTTTTGCATACATACTATTTATAATTGCTCTTGGGTGAAATGTCTGTTCATATTGTGGTTAAAGATTCGAATGAGTTCCTTGTTTGATATCTTTCTTTAGAAGAGAGAAGAGCAGTAGCCAATCTTGTAGTATTGCGGCTCAGGGGGTTAGAATGATACATACTGTGTTATTTATTGAGTTGATAATTCTTTCTGGAACCTTCCAAAGAAAGAACAGCTGTACCCAGTATCTAGAATGCAAGCCCTTCTGCTGCCCAGAACTACAGGTTGAGAAAAGTGATTCTGTAACAACCTAGGCTGTGCTTGACTCTGTGGTGTATATATGACATTATTTTCCAGTGTTTTTGAAAACCAGTTGGACACCAGCCTATGTTAAATAATGCAAATGGAGATTTTGTGATTGGAGAGTTCATTTGTTTCCTAGTGACTCTAAAGAATACAGAGTGTCAGAGGTGGAAGGATCCTTTTTTTTTTTTAAGAAAAAAAAATCAGTTTTATTGATACATATTAATAGAGCATACAATTCATCCAAAGTGTGCAATCAGTGGTATTTGGTATTATCACTTAGTTGTGCATTCATCACTTCAATCACTATTAGAGCATTTTCATTATTTCAATAATAATAAACAAACAAACAAAAAAACCAGACAAACTAACAAATAAGAAAATACCTCACCTCTCAATCCCTCTCTGTTTCCTGGAAGAGTCCTTTTGATGTGGTCCAAACTGTTGGCCCAGAGAAGTGAAGCAACTTTTCCAAGCTCACACAGCAAACTCAAGATGCTGGCTAGAACCCCTGGCTCCTGATTCCCAGCTCATTTTCATCTGCCCTAGAATGTGAATGAGACTGTGAGTCTCTCGTCCTTGGGCCACCCCCTCGTGCCCCTCTGATAGGCAGGGGTGGTCAGCCTCTTCCCAGCCTGGATGATTGCTAGATAGAGCACAGCTCTGGGAACGTGTTCTATGCTGGGAGTTGGTTTCCTTTTCCTATACATCCTCCAAAACAAACTCTGGGTCTTTCCTCTCTGGTAGCTCAAAGAACTGTACCACTTAGGATCCCATGCAGAAGCTGAAATATTTTACCAGAGCACAAGTCCTTTCTACTGAAAGAAAACATCAAATATTAGAAACTGGGCTTGTGTGAAGAGAGAGCTTGACTCTGCCAATAAAGCTTTTTGGTTTAATATTTCACTGAGATGGTTAGATGAAGAAAGGAACTAACATTTGATTAACACATGTTATGTACTAGGCATTATCTCATTTAATTTTTCAAAAAACACCTGGGAAGGAACAGATTTATAAACTGAGGCCCAGAGAGGTTAAGTAACTTGATCAAGTGGTCACAGCTAAGAAGTCACTATCCCATAGGTTCTCAAATGGGGCCAGGGGACCTGGAACGACCGATCAGAGTCACCCGGGTGCTTTTTCAAAATATTCATGTGTGCTTCCCATTGAGAACATCTGCACTCTTCCTGTGCTATCTGTAGGATTTGTGTACCAGGGTGCCACCCACGGATGTCCTTGTCTGGACAAGTTGTCAACAAACTGGTGAGGTATAGTAGGAGGTAGAAATTCATGCAAAGCCAAGGAAAACGAGCAGCTGAAAAATTCCTAGGGAAGAAAAAATACAAGAATCCTAAGGATTGAGGCACAGAGGTGCATAACTGAAAGACCAGAGAAGAGCTATAGGAAAGGAAAAGCCAGATGCGTGGGAGGACACTGGGGCAGGGCCCAGGGCAGGCTGAACCATTCCCAGGAAGGACGCAGTATATGTGCGTGAAGTAGGGAAAGGGTTAGGAGAGGAGTAGAGCCTCTGTCTACCACATTCAGAACACAGAGGCATCACTTGTGGAAGGAGGAGCACTCTACCAGGAGTCCTGGCTGTGTGTCAGATCTGTCACATCACCTCTCTGTGACTTGGTTTCTTTTTCTTAAAACAGGCATAAAAAGAATCTTCTCTGGCTATCACTCAGGGGGATTATGGGAACTAACTGTGTTAACTCATATGAAAGTGTTTTATAAACAATGAAACACTATGCAAATGCCATAAAGGGACAGCTAACTACAGCAATAAGTTCTATTTCATTATTATTCAGAATTCAGCTGCTCAGTTTGTTCTTGGATGTGTTTTATTGACAAGCCAACTTTGATGCCTTTTAAGAGTCTGCACAGGGGAGTGGATGTGGCTCAAGCAACTGGGCACCCGCCTCCCCCATGGGAGGTCCCAGGTTCAGCTGCGGGTGCCTCCTAAAGAAGACGAGATTGCAAGCTGACATGATGGGCTGGTGCAACAAGCTGATGCAAAGAGGAGACACAATGAGAGACACAACAAGCAGGGAGAAGATATTGCTTAAGCAATTCGGTGCCTCCTTCCCACATGGGAGGTCCTGAGTTCAGTTCCTGGTGCCTTCTAAAAAAAAAAAAAGACAAGCAGACACAGAGAGCACACAACAAACAGACACAGAAAACACAAAACAGACACAGAGAGCAGATAGCAAGCACAAACAACAAGGGGCAGGGCGGGGGAAGAAATAAATAAATAAATCTTAAAAAAAAAAAAGATTCTGCACATAAAAGTGTGGCACAGTAAGCCCCTAGTGTTAGTGCCACACACACATACTTCCTTTGCCCTGATGTTTTTGTAACCTCTGCTCAACTAGTATGGATTTCAGTTACATAGGAAATACCTTCTGATCGTGGTTTGACCGCCCCTTAAAAAATCCAGCCCTGTTTTTTTTTTTTTTTCTTTTTTCTTTATGTATTCCCCTCTGCTTTCTGCTTGTGCTCGCTGTCTGCTTTCTGTGTCCATTCGCTGCACATTTCTTCTGTGTCTGCTTGTCTCCCTTTGCTGCGCCGTCTTGCTGCACCATGGGTGCAGGCTGTCAGCTCTCCATGGGCACGGGCAAGCTTGCCCTCACCAGGAGGCCCTGGGAACCGAACCCAGGGCCTCCCATATGATAGACAGGAGCCCAACCACTTGAGCCACATCCACTTCCCTAGCCCTCATTTTTTAAAAAAAGTTATTTGGTGAAAAGTTTATTCATACAAGTAAAATGTAAATAAATAATAATATAAGAAACCCACATTTTCAGCTTAAGAATAAAAATATTATCTGTATCTGCAAAGCCCCTATTTGTCCCTTCCTGCTGCCTTCCTTTCATACTACCATCCTCAATTATGAATTAATTTTTCTCTTGCTTTTTAAAAATAATTTTTCCAAATATATGTTATCCCTAAGCAGTATATTATTTAATTTTTCCTGTCTGTGAACTTTTATAAAGGGAATCATCATATTGTAATTGTTCTTCTATAATTGCTTTTTGCACCTGTGATCTATTCACCTGTGATCTATTTGTGTTGATGGGTACAGCCCTAGTTTATTCATTTTTACTGCTGTATAGTATTCCATGGTTGGAATGTACTATAATTTACTTATCCCTTCTTCTGTGAATAGACATCTGGGTTGTTTCCAGTTTTGGATTATTATAAACAATGCTTGTTTATGACTACTGTTGCACATGTGTAAGAGTTTCTCCAAAATAAATATCTAGAAGTAGAATTGCTGTGTCATATGTTATGAGTGTCTTTAATTTTATCAGATAAGGCTAAAATGTTTCAAATGGCTGTACCAAATTAACACTCCCACCAACAGTGTATGAAAGTTTTCATTGTTCAACAAAACTGTTTTTTAAATTTTTGCTAATCTGGTGGCCATGGAATAGTATCTCATTTTGGTTTTAGTTTGCATTTCCCTTAATACTAAGGAGGTTGAGAATCTTCTCCTATGCTTATGGTCCATTTGTGTTTCTTTGTTTCTGAAATGGCTGTTCATTTCTTCCACCCATTTTAAAAAATTAAGTCCTGGGAGTAGATGTGGCTCAAGCAATTGAGTGCCTGCTTTCCACATGGGAGGACCCAGGTTTGGTTCCCGGTGCCTCCTAAAAACAACAAACAAACAAACAAATAAAAAACAACAACAACAAGCAAAACAAAAAAACAACTCAGGGGAGCCGATGTGGCTCAGTGGTTGAATGCCAGCTTCCCACATACGAGGTCCCGGGTTCAATCCTGGGCCCTGGTACTAAAAAAATTAATAAAAAAAAAATAAGTTGTCCATTCTTGTATTATTGATTTGTAGTAGCTCTTTATAGATTCTGGACATTAATTCTCTGCCAATTCTATGTGTTACAATTATCTTCTCCTGGTCTTAGCTTGCCTTCTCACTCTCTGTGTGATGTTTTTTTGATGAATAGTACAGCTAGCTTCATTCTTTTCCTTCATGTTTTTCACATTTTTGTGTCTTGTTTAAGAAATCTTTTTTTACCTGAGGTCATAAAGATAATCTCCTGTATTTTCTTCTAAAAGTTTTAAAATTCCAAATGTCTTTCTTAAGACTGTTCTGTCCCCTGAGTTCCTGTATCTTTCCACAACATGGTTGTGGAAGCCTGAGGATATTTCTATTCCAGCCGGCCTCCTCTCAGCACAGAGGGCTTTGAGTTCTGACAAGTGCAAAGAGAAAGCCCTCTTTCATAGAGAGCGCTGGCAGGAGGTACAGGCCAGGTGTGTCCTGTGCGCTCCAGCAGCCTCAGACCCCAAGGGGGCGCATTCACACCAGACATGGGGCTCTGCGTCTGTTGCCTGGACTCGGAGGTTGACCCCATCTTGGCAACTCAAGTGCTCAGCCTTTCCCTGGGTGGGGCTTCCCTCCAGCAGGCTTCAGGGGCAGTACCTCTGTCTCCATTGTCACCTCCTGCCCTCTCCGGGTGCCTGAGCTGCTGGGGCCGGGGACTCTCTTCCTGTTCTTAAAGCTGTCTACTCAGCCCTGCTTTCAGATCTGTTTTCCCACTTTTTGCCCTGTTTTCCTTCTTGAAACCCTCCTGATTCTTTATTGCCTTCTGGGGGACTCCTCAGCAACACTTTTATTAGGCCAGATGCTGCTAAGGTTCAAACCTACTCCAAACCACTGCAGCTTGTAACTGCAGGGTCCCCAAAGGATCAAAACACTTGGGGAACCACAAGAAGTATAAAAGGTAAGGTTGAGGCCTGTGCCCTTTGATGTTGGGTTTTATCCCACCTTTTCAGCTCTACCAGTTAATGGCTGGGTTAATTATTTCCTCTTACCTCAGTTTTCTTACCCGTAAGGCTGAGTTAATAATTACTGTCTTACAGTTTTGTAAGGATCAAATGAAATAATATATGTAAGGTTCACAATTCAGGGCACATAATAAGAATGCACAAATATTAGTTTCCCTTTGCCTTAGCTTGGATTCCCCAGAAAATAGAGCTTGAGGCAAAATTTATGCACTAATGCTTTAATGGCATTTAATCTTAGGGAAGCAAGAGTGAGGAGTGAAAGGGAAATGATGCAGGGCTAAAGAGATAGCAAATGGGGTGTTACTGAGTTGGCTACAAGAAAGTACAGCTGGTTACAGAGTCATACAGGATTTCCCTGGAAAGAAAAAACCATTCCTAGTCTGCAGGCTGTATGAAAAACAGGCTGGGATCCCTATGGATTAGTCTATGCTGCAGTAACAAACTTCCAGTGTAAGTGGCTTAACACAATAAAGACTTATTCTTGCTCATATCACCATCTGGTGCAGGTTAGTGGCTCTCCTGAGCAGCTTACCTCTAAACAGTAAATCAGGGACTCAGGTGGCCACCATCTTGCCAGGCCACCATCTGTGCCATCCTGGTTACTGTGAAAGAAGACAGGATTGAAGGCTTGTTTGAGATGTTTTTAAGGGCTACTTTCCTTTTGTCTGCATTTTATTGGTGAGAACTCAAATACCCTAACCTAACAGCAAGGGAGACTAGGAAAAGTAGTTTTCCTGTGTGACTAGGAAGGGTAAATAGTGTGGTAAACATATAGCATTGTCTCTACTACAGAGTAACAAAGTTTATTTAATCCATGCTTAGTGGCAATGCTCCAAAATGTGTTCATCAATTGCAATGAATGTACCTCACTAATGAAAGATGTTGTTAATGTGGGAAAATGTGGGAGGTGTAGGGAGTGGGGCATACGGGAATCCCCTATATTTTTTATGTGACATTTGTATAATCTAAGTATCTTTTTTTAAAAAATTGAAAAAAAATTATTGGGGCCACCAACAAAACAAAACAAAACCAAAGAAGTTTAAGAGATGACCCCTGTGAAACATCTAGCTGCGGGGCGAAGATGAGCATGTATGAAAAGTTGAATAAGAAAGCATGATTGCAAATGCTGTGACAACACTATTCTGAAAATAGCAATAACCAAAAAATAACAAAAGATTGTAATAGTTCAAAGGGCCAAGAGATCAGGGTGGGCTAGAGTAGTTGAATAAATCTTCATGGAGAAGGTGTAGCTTGAATTAGGCTTTGAGGGATTGGGAAGATTTAGTTAGAGGCAGAGGAATAGGAATTCTTCTCCAGGTGGAGAGAGTGGTATAAACAAAGAGGTCACACTGCAGAAGGTGTGAAAATCCAAATAGTTAACATTGTGAAGTACAGGCTCCAACCAGTCCTAATGACTGCTGGCCAGAGGAGAACCCCTCAGTTGTTGGCTTGGGGGTTGAGGGGAGATTCCTATGGAGGGCCAGGGATGGAGGTAGGGCACTGGGGGTCACTCAGGGCAGCAGTCAGGGATGACTTCCTAGCTATTTAAGCCCCACTACTGAAGTATTTCACTATTTTGACAACAGAATGGTTCTACCAGTGTTAGAGGCTAAGTGTCTGCCCTGCATTGGAGACTTATGACTGCTGTGGATGGAAACACAGGTTGGAGTTAAATTCTGGAGGGCTTTAAAAACTTATTTTCAGGAACAAAGTTTAGGGTAAAGAATGATTAAATAAATAATAGCGCACCCATATGATATAATACTTTGTAGTCATTGAAATCAAGTTTCTGAAGACTCCTTAATGACATGAACTGATAAGTAAAAAAAGAAAAAAAAAATACAAAACTATATAGAGTATAATACCACTTTTTAAAAAAGCACTTTAGTAAAGAAAAATATATGAAGAGGTCGAGATTAGAAGGAAAAACAACAAACTGTCAATAGTGGTTAATTTTGGATGGTAGTATTATAATCGACTTTTCTTTTCATCAAGTTTTTTAGTGTTTTAAAATTTTCTACAATGAACACATTTTAAAATCAATAAATATATAATGAATGCTATTTTTCAAAAGCAAAGCTTAAATACGTGGAGTTTGGTTGTTGCTGTTGCTGCTATTTTCTTCTTTCTTTCTATGCAGGTGAACTCCATTCTCATTTTTTTTAATACCTCAGACCTGGGTTCCCATGTGATTCAGCCCAGAGTGGCTGAGCACTATCTGTCCCTGAGATATCAGACTCTGCCTGCCACTGAGCACTGGAAAAAGTCTCTTCACTTGTCTTCATTCCTGAAAGCTCATTTGAAATTCCAGCAATTTCCTGAGCCTTCCTGCGCCTTGGAGCAAATACCTATACCAGAGAAGCACATGATCTCTATCATTGTAGAAACATGAGCCACAGAGTTCTGAGAATGCCAAAGATTGGCCAGAGAACTATAGGCTGTGAGAACACATCCTGACATAACTTCTCATTTTACAGATGAGAAAACTGAACAAACAGTGAGTTAGTGGCAAGAAGGGACTTGAACCCAGGTCTCCAGGGTCTTGTGCTCTGTCATCAGCACTCACAGAGCCTTAAACAACTGGCTTTCCTGGGTTCGGTTCAAATTTGGTTTTGCCTACTCTTCAGAGTCTACTTAGTCAGATGTAGTTTGGCTTAAAGTTCACTAAATCATTTCTATTTCTTCTCTCCTCAGATTCATGGCTCTCTTAGTCTCTTTATTTAAATTTTGTTCTTTTCAAATCCAATATGATATCAAAAACTTGGTCAAAGTATTCTTTGATAATAGTTTGGCAGTTCCTCAAATAATTAAACATAGAGTTACCAAATGACCTAGCAGTTCCACTCCTAGGTACATACTCGAGATAACTAAAACATATGTCGTCTCAAAAACTTATACACAGACTTCCAGGGAAGATGGCAGAGGGGAGTGCTCCAGGACTCAGTCCTTCCACCCAAACAACTATTAAACAGGCAGGAATTGACTGAAACAACTATTTTGAAAGTCCAGAAGCCAGAAGAACACTGTTCAGCATCCAGGGAAGAGTGGGAAGAACAGGCTAATAAATTACAGTAAAGAACTGTAAATCGCTCTCTTGGTGAGAGTGGCTACCGGTGTCCATCCCCTACTCTCAAGGCAGGCTGCTTTGGGGTCCAGTCCCTGGCTAGTGGCTGGTGACAAAAAGGGACATAAAAATCCTCTTCCCCAAGAACTGAGGTATGCACAGCCTATCACTGATCACAGCTTTTGATTAGCAAATTCAGATTGCTGGGTTCTGACTCTGAGGGCAGCTATTGTTTCAACCTGTCCTGGACAAAGGTGGCAGCAACCACTGTTTCAACCCTCCCAGGACAGGGACAGGGACAGGGGCAGAGGCTATGGAGATTTAAATATGTAGGGCTTCCTCAGGGCTGTGAGGGAAAGTTAGCTGAAGAGCTGCATTTTTTGGGCAGGCCAGGAGAGTGCAGCTTTGGGGAGTTAGTGGAGAAGTTTTTGGTGCCTTTCTTGACCCCCTCTCTACAGGGAGCTTTGGAGCCAGTTTATGCCCCCTTCATGGGTCCCTGACCCTGTTTTGGTTGGGAAAGACCGAATTGGGAAAGTCCTCCCTGGGGGGACCCTCCTCCCAGAATTTGCCCTCCAGGCAAAAGCAGAGTAAGACAATGAAGGGAATATAAAAACTACAGAGGTGGACAGTCTAGGACAAAGACCTACCCCCACCACCCCTTTTTTTTAGCAATACAAAAGATAAATATTTATTCAGAACAAAAATTTTTAACAATCAATTTTACATTCTAAGCCTCAAGGAAATAGCAAAACATAAAGCAAAGCAAAGACAAAAACTATAAGAAAAACAGTGTACTGTCTTTTCTACATTAACTTGATAACACTTAGTTGACCCATGCCCTCTGGCTTGCCTAAATTGGCCTCTTTTGCAGCTACATTTTAGAGTTAACACCTCACTTACAATTCCAACTTTCTCCAGAGTCAGGAGATTGCAGATGAGCTCCAGCTAGCTGGTACTCTGCAGTTTCTAGCTACAGAGGCTAAGGTGCAAATGTAAACCTTTCGTGGGTTTTCTTGCTCAGGAGTAACCCTTTCTCACTGGTGGCAATGAAGGGGAAGGCAAAGGTCTCCAGAGGACCTGATGCACTTTTATCCAGATGTGTTACTCAGGGAGCAATGAGTGCACCCTGGAGTATGTACCTTGGTCCTTTCTCTATCTCCCAAGTATTCAGGAGCCCCTGCTAAATCTCTTTCTGCTCCCCTCACCCAGATGATGATTTCTTGGCATTCCTCTGGGCTCACCATTCTAGAGAGATCAGACTTCTTGGACTCTCAAGTAGTGAAGAAATGTTGTGAAGTGTGAGAGGTAGTGGAATGAGCACAGGGCTTGGGGTCAGGCAGAGGGAGGTTTGTCCCTTGAGAAACAGAGGGGACAACCAAATTCCTGTAAACAGGGGAACTCCAAAACAACTAACAAGCAAAAGCCAGGACAAGACAGAGGCCCAGAAAGACAGGGAAAACCCTGCATACTGCATTCACCTTGGGCAGACCTTTCTGGAAAGAGGACTAAAGTTCAAGAAAATCTCTGTCCTATCACCAGCTAGTTACAAAACCAAGAAACAGACAGCCCAGGGAGTAAATCCCAGAGTCAACGTTTGAAAATATTAAAATCTACAGTGTGCAAGTAAAGAGTACAAGACAAACAGGGAATGATGGTCCATCCAAAGGAAGAGGATGAAAATACAGAAAACACCAACAGAGAAGATAAGAATGTGGACATACTGAACAAAGCCTTTAAAAATTGATCTTAAAAATGCTCATGGAGATGAAGGAAAATAAAGAGAAAGAATTGCAGGATATCAGGAAAACAATGAATGAACAATATGAGAGTCTAAGTAAAGAGACAGAAAATTTTAAAAGGAACCAAATGGAACTACTGGAGTTGAAGACCACAATAACTGAAATGAAAAATGCCCAAGAGGGTTTCAAGAGCAGACTGGAGCTGGCAGAAGAAAGAATCAGTCACCTTGAAAACACGGCACTTGAAATGAGTCAAGCTGAGGAGTAGAAAGAAAAAATAAAATTTAAAAGTGAAAATACACCCCTAAGACAGCTATGGGATACCATCAAGTGCACCAATATATATGTTATGTGAGTAGGGAGAAGAAAGAGAGAAAGGGGCAGAAGGAATAGTCAAAGAAATAATACCAGAGAACTTCCCAAACTTAGCAAAAGATGTTAATATGCTCAATCAAGAAGCTCCGAAAACACTAAAACAGGATAAACATGAAGAAAAACACACCCCATCATATACTGATTACACTATCAACTGCAAAGGACAAGGAGAGAGTTCTGAAAGCTGCAAGAGATAAGCAACGTGTTTCATACAAGGGAGTGCCAATAATTTTGAGTGCCGACTTCTCATCAGAAACCGTGGAGGCAAGAAGGCAGTGAGTTGAAATACTCAACTGCCAGCCAAGAATTTTATATATGATAAGACTCTCTTTCAAAAATGAGGGAGAGCGGGAAGCGGCTGTGGCTCAATCAGTAGGGCTCCCGTTTACCATATGGGAGGCCCTGGGTTCGGTTCCCAGGGCCTCCTGGTAAAGGCAAGCCCGCCCGCACGGCGTGGTTAGCTGACCCAGCGAGCACAAGCAGCAAGGGGGGGATAAATGAATAAATAAATAAAATCTTAAAAAAAAAAAAAATGAGGGAGAGTAAGACACTTTCAGAAAAACAAAAGCTGAGGGAGTTCATCACCACTAGACCAGTCCTACAAGCAATGCTAAAGGGAGCCCTTCAGTCTGAAAGGAAAGGACACTAGACAGTGGTTCAAAGCAGCATAAAGAGTCCTCAAACTTTGTTCTTCCTTTTTAAGATGTTTCTGGCTATTCAGGGCCACTTACCCTTCCAAATAAATTTGATAATTGGGTTTTCCATTTCTTTAAAAAATGCTGTTGGAATTTTTATTGGGATTGCATTGAATCTGTATATCAGTTTGGGTAAAATTGACATCTTAACAATATTTAGTCTTCCAATCCATGAACATGGAATGTTCTTCCATTTATTTAGGTCTTCTTTGATTTCTTTTAGCAATGCATTGTAGTTTTCTGAATACAAATGCTTTACATCCGTGGTTAATTTTATTCCTAAATATTTTATTCTTTTAGTTGCTATTGTAAATGGATTTTTTTCTTGACTTCCTCCTCAGATTGCTCATTACTAGAGTATAGAAACACTACTGATTTTTGCATATTAACCTTGTATCCTGCCACTCTGCTGAACTTGTTTATTAGTGCTAGTAGCTTTATTGTAGATTTTTTGGGACTTTCTAGATATAGGATCATACCTGTGAATAGTAAAGTTTTACTTCTTTCTTTCCAATTTGGATGTCTTTTGTTTCTTTTCTTGCCTGGTTGCTCTAGCTAGAACCTCTAGCACTACACTGAACAACTGTGGTGACAGTGGGCATCCTTTTCTTGTTTCCAATCTCAACAGGAAAGCTTTCAGTCTTTCACCATTGAGTACAATGTTAGCTGCATTTTTTTCTTTTAGGAGGTACTGGAAATTGAAACTGGGACCTCATACATGCAAAGCAGGTGCTCAACCACTGTGCTATACCTGCTCCCCTGGGTTTTTCATATATGCCCTTTTTCATGCTGAAAATGTTTCCTTCAATTCCTATCTTTTGGAGTATTTTTATCAAGAAAGGATGCTGTATTTTGTCAAATGCCTTTTCTGCATCAATCAAGATGATCATGTGATTTTTCTTCTTTGATTTATTAATGTGATGTATTATGTTGATTGATTTTCTTGAGTTGAACCACCCTTGCATGCCTAGTATAAAACCCACTTGATCGTGATGAATAATTCTTTTAATGTGTTGTTGGATTCAATTAGTGAGTTTTTTGTTGAGGATTTAGCATCTGTATTCATTAGGGACATGGGTCTATAATTTTCTTTTTTTGTAATTATCTTTATCTGGCTTTGGTATTAGGGTGATGTTGGTTTCATAGAATGAATTTGGCAGTGTTCCCTCCTGTTCAACTTTTTGGAAGAGTTTGAGTAAGATTGGTATTAAATCTTCTTTGAGTGCTTGGTAGAATTCACCTGTGAAGCCACCTGGTCCTGGGCTTTTCATTTTGGGGAGTTGTTTGATGACTGTTTCAATCTCTTTACTTGTGATTGGTTTGCTGAGGTCTTCTATTTCTTCTAGGGTCAGTGTAGGTTGTTCATATGTTCCTAGGAATTTTTTGATTTCATCTACATTATCTAGTTTGTTGGCATACAGTTGTTCACATTATCCTCTTATAATCTCTTTTATTTCTTTGGGGTCAGTAGTAATGACCCAGTTTTCATTTCTGATTTTATTTATTTGTATCTTCTCTCATTTTTTCTTTGTCAGTCTAGCTAAGGGTTTGTCAATTTTGTTAATCTTCTCGAAGAAGCAACTTTTGGTTTTGTTAGTTCTCTCTATTGTTTTTTTGTTCTCAATCGCATTTATTTCTGCTCTAATCTTTGTTTTTTCAAGGATTCTTTCTGGGAGGATGGATGTGGCTCAAATGGTTGGGCGTCTGTCTCCCATATGGAGGGACCCAGGTTCGATCCCCGGGACCTCCCGGTAAAAAAAAAAAAAAAAAAAAAAGATTCTTTCTGCTGACTTTGGGAATAATTTGCTGTTCTTTTTCTAGTTCTTCCAGAGGTGCAATTAGGTCATTGATTTTAGCTCTTTCTTCTTTTTTACTGCAGCGTTGAGGGCTATAAATTTCCCTCTCAGCACTGCCTTTGCTGCATCCCATAGGTTCTGATACGTCATGTTCTTGTTTTCATTTGTCTTGAGATATCTTTTGCAATTTCTTCTTTGACCCACTGATTATTTAAGAGTGTGCTGTTTAATTTCCATATATTTGTGAATTTCCCCTTTTTCTACCTGTTGTTGATTTTAACTTATGGACTATAGTTAATAGCAATATTGTAATATCATTGCATCAATATCAAAGATGGTACTGTATCAACACTAAGGGTCAATAATAAGGGGGTATGGGATTTTTTTTTGGACTAAGGAAAACATTCAGAAATGTACTGAGGTGATGACTGCACAACTCTGTGATGAAAGTGAGGGCCGCTGAGTGTACACTTTGGATAGATTGTATAAGACATGGGGACTATATAACACAGTGAACCATGTGGTGGAAGATGGACTGTGGTTAACAGTATAAATATGAGAGTATTCTCTCATGAACTATAACACATATGCAATACTAATACATGGTGTTAATAATAGGGGGTGTATGGAAAAAATATACCAAATGTACACTATGGACCATAGTTAGTGGTAATAATCTGATGATGTTCTTCCATAATCTGTAACAAATGTTCTACAACAAAATAAGGTGTTGGTGGAGGGATGATATATAGTAATTCTGCACATTTTGCATGATTGTTTTGTAAGTTCACCACTTCTGTAATTTAAAAAATACATATATATATTTTAAAAAGAAGTAAACACCTGTGATAAAGATAACTATTCGGGTAATTATAAATGCCAGCATTATTGTATTGTATTGTTTGGTATGTAACTCTACTTCATACTTCCTACAGGTGTTATAAACATAAAAAGTAATGATAAATCTACATTTTGGGATATATAATGTGCAAAGATATATGTGGTAACAAGTACAAAAAATTGTGGGGCAGCAAGGGGTATAAGAAAAGTATATGTGCATGCTATTGAAGTTAAGTTGATATCAAACCAAATATAATTGTTATATATTTAGGATGTTAAATTTTAACCCTATGGTAACCACAGATGAAAAATAAATCCAGATAGAAATGAGAAGGATAAAAAAGCATGACCCAACTATATGCTGTCTGCAAGAGACTCACCTTAAAGTCAAAGATATAAGTAGATTGATGGTGAAAAGATGGAAGAAACTATATACCATGCAAGTAGTAACCAAAAGGGAGCTGGGTTGGCTATACTAATATTGGATAAAATAGACTTTAAGTCAAAAACAGTTATGATGGAAAAAAATGGTTATTATATGCTGATAAAGAGGACAATTAAACAGGAAGATGTAACAATTACAAATATGCACCTAACAGCAGAGCCCCAAAATATATGAAACAAATACTGACAGATTTGAAGGGAGAAATTGATGGTTCTACATTAATAATAGGATACTTTAACACACCACTCTCAATAATGGATAGAACATGTAGTCAGAAGATCAATAAGGAAGTACAGGACTTGAATGATATACTAAACCAACTAGACCTAACAGATATATGTAGAACACTGAACCCAGTGAAAATAGAAAACACATTCTTCTCAAGAGCATATTGATTGTTCTCCAGGATAGACTATATGTGGGGTCCCAAAACATGTCTCAAATTAAAAAATGTTGAAATCATGTAATGTATATTCTCTGACCACTACAGAATGAAGCTAGAAATCAATAACAGGGGGAGAAAGGGAAAATTAACAAATATGTATAAATTAAACAGCATACTCTTAAACAATCAATGGGTTAAAGAGGAAATCAGAAGCAAAATTAGGAAATATCTTGAAGCAAATGAAAATGAAAATACAACATACCAAAACTTATGGAATGCAACAAAGGCAGGGCTGAGAGGGAAATTTACAGCTCTAAAAGCTTATATTAAAAAAGAGGGAAAAAAAAAAAAAAAGAAGGGGAGCAGATGTAGGTCAGTGGTTGAGCACCTGGTTCCCATGTACGAGTGTCCTGGGTTCAACCCGGTACCTCCTAAAAAAAAAAAAAAAAAGAAAGAAAGAAAGAAAAAGAACACAGACTTCGAATTAGAGACCTAACCCCAAAATTGGAAAAACTAGGGAAAAAAAGGAACAAACTAAACTCAAAGTGAGCAGAAGGAAAGAAATAACAAAGAGAAGAGCAGAGATAAATGAAATAGAAAACAAACAAACAAAAAACAAAAGAGAGACTCGACAAAACTAAAAGTTGGTTCTTTGAAAAAAAAATCAACAAAATTGACAAACCTTTAGCTAGACTGACAAAGGAAAGAAGAGAGAGGATACAAATAACAAAAATCAGAAATGAAAAGGAGGCAGTAATAACTAGTAATAACTGACCCCACTGCAAAAAAAGAACTATAAGTGGATACTTGGAACAACTGTATGCCTATAAATTAGGTAACCTAAATAAAATGGACGAATTCTTAGAAACACACAAACTACTTACTTGACTCAAGAAGAAATAAAAGATCTCAACAAACCAATTACAAGTAAAGAGATTGAATTGGTAATCAAACAGTTCTTAAAAAAAAAAAAAGCCCAGGACCAGATGGCTTCACAGGGGAATTCTACCAAACTTTCCAAGAAGAATTAACTCCAATTCTGAACAAACTCTTTCAAAAAATTGAAGAGGAGAGAATATTACCTAACTCATTCTACAAGGCCAACACCATTCTCATACCAAAGTTGGATAATGATACCACAAGAATGAAAACTACAGACCAATATATCTTATTAATATATATGCAAAAATCCTCAAAACATACTAGCAAACCCAATCCAAAAGTTTATTAAAAGAATTATGCACCATGATAAAGTGGGATTTATCCCTGATATACAAGGTTGGTTCAACATAAGAAAATCAATTAATGTAATATAGCACATTAACAAAACGAAGGGAAAAAAAAAAAACCCACGATCATCTCAATTGATGCAGAAAAGGCATTTGACAAAATATAGCACCCTTTCTTGAAAAAAACATTTAGAATACTAGGAGTAGAAGGAAACGTCTTCAATATGATAAAGGGCACATATGAAAGCCCACAGCTAACATCCTACTTAATGGTGAAAGATCAGGAACAAGACAAGAATGCCCACTGTCACCACTGTTATTCAATATTGTACTGGGAGTTTTTTTGCCAGAGCAATTAGACAAGAAAAAGAAAGAAAAGGCATCCAAATTGGAAAGAAAGAAGTAAAGCTTTCCGTATTTGCAGATGATATGATCCTATTTACAGAAAATTCTGAAAAATCTACAATAAAATTCCTAGAGCTAAAAAATGAATTCAGCAAAGTGGCAGGGAACAAGATCAATACCTCAAAATCAGTAGAGTTTCTATATACAAGCAATGAACAATCAGAAGAAGAAATCAAGAAAAAAATTCCATTCACAACAGCAACTAAAATAATCAAATATCTAGGAATAAATCTAACTGAGGATGTAAAGGACTTATATGCAGAAAACAGCAAAACATTGCTAAAAGAAATTAAAGAAGACCTAAATTAATGAAAGGATATTCCATGTTCATGGATTGGAAGACTAAGATGTCAAAACTACCCAAAGCAATTTATAGATTCAATGCAATCTGACTCAAAATTCCAAGTCTTCTTTGCAGAAATGGAAAAGTCAATCATCAAATTTATATGGAAGGGTAAGGGGCCCTGAATAGCTAAAGCCATCTTGAAAAAGAAGGATGAAGTTGGAGGACTCAAACTTCCCGATCTAAAAACTTATTATAAAGACCCAGTAATTAAAACAGCATAAAATAGCTCAGAAATCAACCCTCACATTTATGGCCACCTGATTTTTGACAAGGTGGCAAAGACCACTCAATTGAGAAAGAATAGTCTCTTCAACAAATGGTCCTGGGAAAACTGGATCTCCATTTGCAGGGGAAAAAAAAAAAAAAGGAGGAGGAGGACTCATACCTCACATCATACACAAAAATCAACTCAGACTGGATCAAAGACCTAAATATATAGGGTAGAATTATCAAATTCCTAGAAGCAAATGTAGGGAAGCATCTTCAGGACCTTGTATTAGGCAATGGTTTCTTGGACTTTATACCCAAAGCACCAGCAACAAAACAAATGGGACCTCATCAAAAAAAAAAAAAAAAAAACCCAAAAAACCCCAACTTTTGTTCCTCAAAGGACTTTATCATGAAAGTAAAAAGACAACCTATACAATGGGAGAAAAGATTTGGAAACCACATATCCATTAAAGGATTAATATCCAGAATATACAAAGCTTTCAACTTAAAAAGACAAACAATCCAATTAAAAATTGGGCAAAATACTTGACCAGACATCTCTCCAAAGAAGATATACAAATGGCCAGAAAGACATGAAAATGTGCTCAACATCATTAGCCACCAGGAAAAAGCAAATCAAAACCACAATAAGATACCTTTTCATGCAAATTAGAATGGATGCTATTAAAAAAAAAAAAAAAAAAAAAAAAAAAACCAGAAAAATAAGTTTTGGAGAAGATGCAGAGAAATAGGAATACTCAGTCATTATTGGTGGGGATGTTAAATGGCGCAGCCGCTATGGAAGAAAGTTTGGCTGTTCCTCAGAAAGCCTAGAACTACGACATGACCCGGCAAGCCCACTACTAGGTATATACCTAGAAGAATTGAAGGCAGGGGCTCAAACAGATATTTTCACACCAGTGTTCATGGCAGCATTATTCACAATTGCCAAAAGATGGATGCAACCCAAGTGTCCATCAACTGATAAAAGGATAAATAAAATGTGGCATGTTATTCAGCCATAAAAAGGAATGAAGTCCTGATACATGCGATAACATGGATGAAACTTGAAAACATCTTGTTGAGTGAAATAAACCCAACAAAAGGACAAATATTGTATGTTCTCACTGACTTGAAACAATTAGAATAAACAAACTCATAGACCCAGAATCTAGAATATGGGTTACCAGGAGATGGGGTGGGGATAGAGATTGGTAAGTGAGTGCTTAAAATATACAGTGTTCTTATTTTGTAATGATGTAAAAGTTTTGGTAATGGCTGGTGGTGATGGTAGCACAACATTGTGAACACAATTAATGACACTGAAATATATGTCCAAATATGATTAAAAGGGGAAATGTTAGATTGTATGTATGGTAAGAGAATAAATTAAAAAAAAAAAAATACATGGAGCTACCCTATACAAACAGTGAAACCTAAGGTAATCTATGGGCTTTAGTTAATGGTATAATTATAAAAATGTGCTATCATCAATTATAACAAATGTTCTACACCAATGCAAGGTGTTGGTGGAGGGGTGGTGTATGGGAATACTGTATTGTATGCACGATTGTTTTGTAAACCCACAACTTTCCAATAAAGAAAAAAAAAATACAAGTGCACTATGATTCTAAAATAAAACAACTTGTACAAAAATTTCCATAGCAGCATTATTCATAATAGCCAAAAAGTGGAAACAGCCCAAATGTCCAGCAACCTGATGAATGGATAAACAAAATGTGTTATAGCCATACAATGGAATACTATTCGGCTATAAAGAAGAACAAAGGACCAGAAACCATTATGCTAACTGAAAGAAGCCCATCACAAAGAACCACATATTGTATGATTCCATTTATATAAAATGGCCAGAATAGGCAAATACATAGAGATAGAAAGTAGATTAGCATTTGTCAGGAGCTGGGGTGTGGGATGAATGGGAAATGCCCACTAATGGATATGGGGCTTCTTTTTGGGTGATGCAGATGCTCTGAAATTTAAGATAGTGATGATGGTTGCATAACTGTGAATTATACTAAAAACCATTGAAATGCACACTTTTAAAGGATAAATTTTATGGCATGTGAATTGGGTCTAAAAGAAAAAGATGGTCTCTGATTAAAACCCAAGAAAAAAAAAGAAACTGGAAGAAAGCCACAATGTGAAAAGTGCTATAATATGAGCATTTACATTAGTTTCTTGAGCCTAAAAGAATATTTGTAAGCAGGTCTTCTATGAAAAGCAGAATGGAAAAGAATGGGTTCTGCCTTAAAAAGTAGCTCCTCAGATACTAATTAGAATCCCTGCTCCTCCACTAACCAGATGCATGACCTTTAGCAAGTTATTTACTCTTTATCAACCTCAGTTTCTTCATCTGTAAAATGGAGATGATAAAGTTTTTCTTGCAGGTAATGGCTCATCCGGTACCTGACACTCAACGTTTAGTTGCCTTCGGGTTTTCCCTTCTCTTCCTTGATCTCAGGAGTGGCCTATGCAATACTAAGGCATTTGCACATCTTAGGAGGTGCAAAAAAACCTCTTTACACAAGGGTCTGGAAGCTTTTCTAAGTTTCTTAAATTGTGATGTGCAGTAGCTCCTCAAATTCTGTGAGTGTAGCAATTGGGACAAGTCTCATTTCTGCATTTCTAAAAATGTCCCAGATGATGCGGATGTTGCTGGTCTTTGAAAACACGCAACTAGCAAGGTACTAAGTCACTGGAACTGTTAAGAGAGTCTATGACTTATGGAGCCTTCACCAAGTGGTAAGCTTTTAATATCTATGCAAGGCAGATAGTGGTAAAATAAATTAACATGGGTTTTGTAACCAAAATACTTACAAAGATAGGGACTGAAATACCATCAAAGTTTCTTTTATAAAAATTCTTTCAGGTAGTCAGAGAAATATCTATAGCCTTCCAAGAGAGTCTACAGGTGACATACAAAATTCTAATTTGAACTGTAAATATTAATAGCAACATCTATATTTGCATGGAGCACCCACATTTCCAGAATGGTGTGCATGTAGTGTCTCCTTTAATCTGCTTAGACCAAGTCTATGAGGTAGGCAGAGTAGGAATGATTATTCTCATTTTGTAGTTGAAAAAATCGAGGCTCAGGCAGATTAAGTGATCCGTGAAGGCCGCTCAAATTGTCCCTGGCTGAGCCCGGAGACAAGGAAGACCAGGTTTTCCTCTCCCTGGGTCCTGTGCCTTCTCCACTCTCAGGACACTGGATTCTATGTAACCTCAGAGCTTTCTTCTGGTATTGGGTAGATAAACAAGGCAGCTTTGGGGACAAGGAGGCCAGAGAGAGAACCCCTAGCAAAGGATATTCACAGCTGTGGAAGATAATGGAGCTAGTAATATTTCTACCCTTCATCCCCTGGGCCCCACCCCACGATTCAGAATTGAAAAATGTCACAGTCTTGCCTACACAAAAACAAGCATGTTTGGGATCCAAACACCCACCTTGCTACCTTCCTGCTCTCGCTGTTTACAGAAAAGCAGGAAGGCCGAAGGTCGCCAGCCTTCATCATGTCACCAGTCTCGCTTGCACAGAAAAGTTGCAAAGCTGATACAACACCTGCATACCTTCAACAGGTTTCACCAGCTATTAACATTTTACCACCTTTTCTATACACATACATATACACATACATATGTGCGTTCACACATACCTACATATATGCACACACATATAATTTTCTTTTCTGCTGAACCATTGGAGAACAGTTGCAGATATCATCACTTTTTGCCCCTAAATACTTCAGTGTGTAAACTGTAAGAACAAGGATATTCTATTACATAACCACAATATAATCAAATTCAGGAGATTTAATCTCAATACAATATGATAATACACTGTCTTAAATAAAACTTCAACAATTATTCCAATAATATCCTTTAAAGAAAATTTTTCTTTTCCCAAGCCAGTGTCTGATTCAGGATAACACATTTCATTTACTTGTCATGCCTCCTAAAACTCCTTTAAGCTAGAAATGTTCCTTAGCCTTCCTTTTCTTTCAAGTTATTAATATTTTTGAAGAGTACAGACCAGTTGTTTTGTAGCATGTCCCTTTTTTTTTTTTTTTATTTTAAGATTATTTATTTATTTATTCATTTATCCCCCCCTTGCTGCTTGTGCTCGCTGGGTCAGCTAACCACGCCGTGCGGGCGGGCTTGCCTTCACCAGGAGGCCCTGGGAACCGAACCCGGGGCCTCCCATATGGTAAACGGGAGCCCTACTGATTGAGCCACAGCCGCTTCCCATGTAGCATGTCCCTTAATTTGGATTTGTCTGACTGTTTTCTCAAGATTAGATTCAGTTTACACATTTTGGGCAGCAACACCACAGAAAAATGTGTCCTTCTCAGTGCATCACATCAGGAGGACACATTATGTCGTTTGTCTAATTATTGGTAACATTAGCTTTGATAACTTGGTTAAGGTTGGGTCTGCCAGATCACTTTATCGTAAAGGAATGCTTTTCCTTTTGTGTTTAATATATATGTGGAGAAAGACTTAAGACTGTAAATATTCTACTTCCCAAAAAGTTTTCACCCAATGGTGATTTTTTTTTGCAAAATTACCTATTAGTAGAATTACAAAATGGTGAATTTATAATCCTTTATTTCTTCTACATTTTTTACTTGATATGAAGAAGAGCTTTCTCTTCTCTTGCCATTTATCTATATGTGTGCATATTTGTGTTTGTAAGTATCGAAATAAATTAATAGATTCTTTTTATAGTCAATATCTTATAATCTATTACCACCATTATTTATTTTGAAGCCCAAATTCCCTGATTTTTCTAGGGGGAACACCTTCACAGTGCCTTCTGTGTTTTTTTTCCATGTCCTCATCGGTTTTTGTTGTTGTTGTTTTCTTTTAAGTAATTGAGGTATTTTGAGCACTTCCTCGTTTTCTAGCCCCACAGATGTTTCAGATTTACCCTGCATTTCCCTGCTTCAGGGAATCAGCCATTCCTCCAAGGTGCCTTGGTTTCTTTTAGTGGACAGTGGTATTAAGAAACCAAGATCTGGGTGCTGCTTGCTCCATAGAATATATTTTAGAAAAATAAAATAAAACTCAACTGGTCATGTAGAGACAGTTGGACAAATGGCCTCCTTCCCTTCCTTCTTCGTCCTTACCAAATAGGACACTCAGGGCCATTAGTGGCCTTTACCTACCAACACTCAGCCTGGGCTGGCTGAAAGAAGCAGAAATGATGGAGAACTCTTTTTGGCCTCCTGCCTTCTTTTGCTGTCTTCTGGGAGTTGAAGCCCCTTGGATTCCCTCCCTTGCTGCATCTGAGGGCCTGCCCTGCTCTGAAACTTTCCAACCTTCCCCACATCTGAAAAAATTCACCTCTCCCCAGCCCAATCTTTTATCGTGCTCCCTTCTTTAGAATTAGGAGTGTGGTGGCTTGGAGCTATGTACCCCAGGAGAACACATTCTTAAACTTAATCCATTCCTGTAGGTGTGAACCCTTGTAAATAGAACCTTTTGATGAGCTTATTTCCGTCAAGGTGTGGACCAACTGAGTCAGGATGGGTCTTAAATCTCTTACCGAAGGCCTTATGGGGTGTGGACCAACTGAGTCAGGATGGGTCTTAAATCTCTTACCGAAGGCCTTATGGGGAAGGCCACAGAGAGAAACCCAGAGGGAGTAGAACATCAACAGAACCCGGAAGAGAAGAGAGCAACCAGGAGAGACTGCCATGTGCGCTGCCATATGACAGAGGAGCCAAGGACCAACGATCACTGGCAGTCAGCCCCAGAACACCACAGCCTTCTGGCAAAAAGCATCGCCTAGATGACACCTTGATTTTGGACTTCTCCTAGCCTCAAAACTGTGAGCAAGTGAATTCCCATTGTTTAAGCTGACCATTTGATTTAGCAGCCAGGAAGCTAAAATAAGGAGTAAGAACATTTGGACTCAAACTCTGATCCTTCTACCTGTGTGATCATGAGTAAGTTAATGTTTTGGGGCTTCAGTGTCTTCATCTTTAAAATGGAGGAATAATACTTAGTATCATAAAATAAATTAATGTATATGACAGTGCTTTGTGAACCATAACACCTCCATAAAAACCCAAGTGGCTGTTATTACTATAAGCTGATTTTTCTGATGTAGTAATAGCTTAATGAGTCAACACTCCCAAGTTATCAAGAGCTCCTGGTGAACTGGGAACCATTTTGGAGCCAGAAAGACCCCTTCTTCTAATAATTGTGTGTGTGACCTTGAGCAATGTCTAGGTTTCAGTTTCTTTATCTGTAAAGTGGGGAGCACAATACCTACCTTGTAAGTTTGTTACTGCATGTCTGTTGAACCACAGAGCTTTCTGCCCTGACCAGGGCTGGAGTGGAAGGGAAGGAGGTAAGGCTTAACTTAAGCACTGGGGCCAGAGGGCATGACGCACTGTTTCTCAACCTTGGCTGCACATTTGAATCACCAGAGAAGTTTTTTAAAAATTTCGACATCCAGGCTGTACCCCCGGCCAATTGTATCAGAATCTCTAGAGATGGGACCCAGGCATTAATATTTTCAAAAACACCCTAGATGATTCCAATGTTAAATAACTTAACAAACCTAACTTTTGCTGCCCTTTCTCATGTTCTTCTCTCTTTGGGCTCATGACCCAAAAGAGTGACTGTTGGTGGCAACCTTCGGTCTGGGGCAAGGTGGTGAGGGAGGCATTTCGAGATGCAAGGCTTTCAGATTCCCTCAAACATAAGCAGCTGTGACCTTGTTTCCTGAGTATATTTAGGTGAAACCATTAAGTGACATCGTTTGAAAGCTAAAACAAACTATAACATCATATTGATACCTTTCTGTCTTATCCCCCATCCCTCTGCCCAAGTACAAAGGATCTTAGTTTTTTAAAGCTCTCCTTAATGATAGTTATATGCCAAAATGTTGAAGCTGCCTATTCAAAACATCAACAATATACTTAAATGTATAATAAGCACATTATGCATTTAACCTGGGGTTAGACAGAGACTTGTCATCCTGACCATATGCTGTGCTGTCAGGGAGGGGTATCCAGGAGACCACGTGGGCAGCGTCCAGCTAAACCTTTCCATGCCGGGCTGTTCCCTAACCCACATTTGAATCATTTGGCCTTGGGAATTATAATGAAGTCTTGGGTCTATATTATGTTCTTGCCAGTATGCTTTTTGGAGAGGCTATAATTTGGTGCCTCTGCCTCCAGATTAGGGGAGTGGGTATCTTCCTTGCTGGAAGCGTGGAGCAAGATCCAGGAGGCTTGGCTCCTAGGCTCTCATTCATCTCCCTTGAGCAGATGTCTTCACTTTCTGGAAATCTTTCTCCTTCCCAGGTAAATGCCTGGCTTCACTTGCAGTGAGGCTGTGGTGGATCATGCAATAGTTCAGGTGGTCCTCAAGTTGTCCAGGAGGCAGAACACCTGGAGGTTGTGGGGCTTGGTTAGCTAGTATTTATTGATCATCTATGTGCCCTGTGCTTCATGTGTACTATTGTATGAAATCTGCCCTACACCCTGCAAGGTGGATATTATCCCCATTTCTTTTCCAATGATTTCACTTATTTAGGTGAAATAAGTAGCCTAAAGTTATACAGCTAGTAAGAGGCAAGACCAGGGTTTTAACTCAGTTGGTTAAATGATTCCACTCTCAATACTAGGCTACACTGTTTCATGAGGCCCGAGTTCTCAGCTTCACCACCTCTGCTGGCTTACAGAAATACGAGGACTCATGAGCAAATCTTGCCTCTCCCCAAACACTCAAACCAAGAGATAGTACTTGCCAAAGTCCTGCCATCCTTCCAGAATGATTTCCCCTACATCCACTACCACCACCACCACACAGACATAGCAATAATACATAAAGCAAGGAAAAGGCATTTTCTCTTACTCCCTGCATCATAGGAATTTTCCCAGCCTTCTCTGGGAAGATCGCCAAATGGACCCACGTGGAGCGCACTACAGGCCAAGACTTGTTATTTTCCTCTGGCTTTCACGCTTGATGTGGCTGTCCTGCTTTTGAGCCCTTCCACTGCTGGTCCCCTCTGGGTAGCAGGAATAGCAGTTGTCATGAAGTTATGAGAAAATAATCTAGTTTTGATTTTTAAAATTCAGGCCCATAGAATCTTAAAATCCCAGCACCTTGAAATTGGAAAGTTCCTGAAAAATCACCCAGTCTAATCTCTTTTGTTTACATTTGATGAAACTGAGGCCTGGATCTGCTCAGACACTTGTTGAAGTTACACTGTGAATAAGTGGTCAGAACACAGTGTTCCTATGAATGGCTAAGCTAGGGGCTCCCTTTCCCTTTGTCTGTCCCAGAGCTTCACTCTTCCCTGACACCTTAATTCCTTTTCTAGAACCTACTTCTGGGTACCGTCTGTCAAGAGATGAATCCTGTGGCATCAGTGCATGGGCATGGAGGAGGGAACAAGAGGTCACTCACTGTGACACTAGTAAAACACTAGTTTTATGTGTCAACTTGGCTTGGCTATAGTAGCCAGTTTTTAATCAAACTCTAATCTAGGTTTTGCTGTGAGGGGATATAGTAGATGTGGTTAACACCCTCAATCAGTTGACTTTAAGGAAAGGAGATGATCACAGTAATCTAGGTGGGCCTCATCCAGTCAGTCGGAAGGCCTTAAAAGCAAAGCTGAGGTTTCCCTGAGGAAGAAGAAATTCCAACTGTAGACTGCAGCATCAGCTCCTGCCCAAGAGTTTCCAGCCTGCCCTATAGATTTTGGACTTGCCCCCAAAATCATATAAGTCAATTCTTTATATTATATATAATAAAGAGACAGATATAAAGAGATATGTATATCCTCCTGATTCTGTTTCTCTGGAGAACCCTGACTGATACCCACCCTCAACCCCAGACCAGAGCTTGATCAAATGCAGCCTGGTGGCATGCTGGTCACAGGCATCTTTGCCTCAGAAACCAGGACCCTTTTGAGGCCACGACTCCATGTGGAGGTAGAGGGACAGGGCATTTGGCAAGGTCCCTCAGATGGATGCTAGTCTGAGGAAGCCCCAGAGGAATTCAAGGAGACCTGGATCCTGGTCCCCATTTCCCCAACTCAAGGAACTGTGGACTTGAGAGGTCCTGACCCCAGCATAGCTGCTGGTTCAGCATGGCCCAGAGAATTACTGCTGAGCTGTGCTGAACTGAAAACCAGCTTGGGAGCCAAACAAAGAACCCAGGTTTGCTTTTTTAGGAATCTTGCCTTGTTTTGGACAAAGAACAGTATCTCATTCTTAATCAGCCGATTCAGTTCTGAATAACTTTTAATTGTTTTTCAAAAATCAAATGTATCTTTAAAGGAAGATTTGTCGCCACGGCAAAAATCCAAAGGAAAATGCTGCAAACGTTAAAGACATTTCTATAGGAAGAGTTCTAAAAAGGCTTAGAGAAGTGGTTCTCATCCCTCTGTCCATTAGTATCATCTGGTGAGATTCCAAAAAGTCCCCCATGCTCAGATCCCACCCTGCCTGGTCAGAATCGTTGGAGGTTGAGCCAGACATCATCAGTATTTTAAAGCTCCTTGAGTCCAAAACGCCAAGGCTGAGACCCACTGGTAGAAGGAATGACAACATCATGGGAATAAGTGGAGTTTCCCAGGGGAATTTGAAAACAACACTGATCTGGATAGGTAAGGTCCAGTGTGATTGCTCAGAACTATCCGTTTCACCACCTTATCATCATTACAGTTCCCCTCCCCCTCAGCAGTGGGCCATTTCTCAGATCTGATTTGATTGGGGTGCAGCCAGACCGTACACCATGGTTCAACAGTCCTGAAAAGTAGCTTCCTAAATACGTGCAGCCTGTTGCATGCCTTGAGGTAGAAAGGTGGAATGAATGAGTTTGTAACAAAACAGTCTTCCTGTTATTCTGTTGGTTGGTCCCAAGCATGACTCTCTTTGCCTCTTCATTTTCCCTCTGGGAGAAATCCAGGTTGTGTGCTGGTGCTCTTGGGTCCGTTACTTAATGTCTCTGAGCTTTGGTTTCTCCATGCGTAAAATGAGAATTAATACTGGCCTCATAGCATTGTAGAAAGGAGCAAATGAAATTATGTTGATCAAACGCCTGGTCGAGTGTCTGCCCAAGGGAGACGCACTCACTGAATGGTAGCTGATGTTTGTATTCACGGATGTGCCAGGCCCCTCATTATGATACAAAAAACTCAAAGACGTTTCTTTTTAAAGAGGATACTGGAGCAGTTGCCTCTGTTTTAATGTGCATATGAGAGGCGAAGAATGTTCCCATCACTGTTCATGGTTCACATGTGAATATTGAGATCACAGCTGAGCCAGGCCTGACAGTTAATGGCCACGTTCCAGTGTCATAACTGCAAGCAGAAGGTGTGAAAGTCCCTTCAATATCAAGATACCATCTTTCATGACGAAAAGATGTTTCTTCACATCTATAAACTTTCAGTGTCTGACAGCTTTGGGAAGAACCTCCTTATCAGCAATAGTCACAAGCCCTGCGTTCAGTTTTCAAATCATTTCCTTTATTCAATGCAGTAAGTTTGAGAGAAAGGCAGGGAGTCCTTATACCCATTTTACAGATGAAGAAACTGTAGGCTAAAGTTACTCAGCAAAACTGGGCTGCAACATCTGATACTTCCAAGAAAGCTCACTGATCCAGTTGCCTTAAGATGAGGAATTAGATCCACTCAGTCACTAAATATTGACTGAAAGCCTGCTATGAGCCAGGTGCTACTTTAGGTGTTAGGAGGGACAGTGAACAAGGCAGATGTGTGCCCTCCTTTGTGGAGCCCACAGGTTAGTGGCACCTGACCAGGCATTCGCTCTGGGTCTCCAACATGTTCTTCTGCTCAGAGTGATTGCTCTCTCTAACTTGACCTTGGTGCTGAGTCTCTCTCACATGTCAGTTTCTACTGGGGACACACGCCAGAAAAGGCAGCCACCTTTGCTCCTCAGCCAGACCCAGCGTCCTCCAAGGCCACACTATGGCACCCCCTCAGTTTGGCCAGCTGGTGCCCTTCTAAGGCTGGTGGTCAAAAAACCACACATGCAGCCTCTCATGTCTCAGAGGTTTGGGGTGTGTAGGAGGGCAGAGTCTAACCCTATAGTTATCATTGTCCAAAGCTAACAGAGGAGCCTCCTCGATGGGTGTTCCCTTAAGCACAGTTTAGATTATGGATTCTTGGCCACAGGCCTGGTGACTTCTGTAAATCAGGTGTCTGGAGATGGGAACATGGGGAGGAGAGAGGCTGCAGAGCTATTTTCATCATGTCACTATGGCTTAAAACACCAGCTTCTCTTGTGCCTTGTTTAGATGAATAGTCTTGAACCAAATAAAGTAAAAACTGTGACTCAGTTGAGCTCCTGGGTTGCCCAAATTGCACGGGGCTCCTGTCTGGGGCTATTCTGAACCACATCGTTAGATGGTGTGAAGTGGACAACATGTTTAGACACTGAAAGAGCTTCTGGAAATAAATCACCCCCTGGTGTTTGGTGCCAGGATAAAAAATACTGGTGTTTAGTCCTGCTCGCTGTTTTTGCCCACTCTTATTTTTAAACAGCATGGGTGAGAGGGCATTTGCCAAGTCAAAGAAAAGTGTGATTTTTCCCTTCCAAAGCTGATGGTACAGAACTTGCAGATATACCACAGTGAGTCCAGAGGCCAGATCCCACCTGGGGAACCACACATGCTACGTGTTCCAGGGGCACACTCCCTTGGGGAGAGGAGCCACATGGCAGGACCATGGGTAGGTGGAGTGGGTTGAATAGTGTCCCCCAGAATGCATATCCACCCAGAACCTCAGAACGTGACCTTATTAGGAATAAGGGTCTTTGTGGATATTATTAAGTTATGGCTCAAGATGAGATTATACTGGATTAGAGAGGGCCCTAAATTCAATGACAAGTGTCCTTTAAGAGACTGAAAAGGAGAAGACACAGACACACACAGGGGAGAAGTCCAAGTGAAGATGGAGGCAGAGGTCGGAGTTCTGTGTCTACGAGCCACAGAACGGCAAGCATTGCCGTAGCCACCAAAAGCTGGGCTAGAGGCAAGGGATGGATTTTCCCTCAGAACCTCCTGAAGGAGCCAGTCCTGCTGACACCTTGATTTTGGACTTCTCCAGAACTGCAAGAGAATTAAGTTCCCTTGTTTTAAGCCACCCAGTTTGTGGCAATTTGTTATAGCAGCCAGAGGAAACTAATACAGTGGGGTTAACGGATTCATTTCAAACCCCTTCTCATCATCAGTCCAGCCTGAGGGAAGACTGTGGAGTAGAACAAATTAAATTTGTCCCTGGTGTCTTCTGGTGTCCTGTGCTGCCCTCTGATCACTGCACCACCCCCTCACCCTCTAAGGCCCCACTGCTGTGTCTTGTCCATGCCCTCTTTTCCCAGACATCACCATATGTTCCAAAGTTATCTCTTCACCTTACCACACCCATCTCTTTGCACTATTACTTTTTATTCATGTAGATCCCACAGTAGCAAGAGAAAATGTGTTCGCCACTATGGCCCAGTGTCCAGGCCTGCCTGGTCTCAGGCTCTAAGTGGAATGAACAAATAAAGAGAGGTGCCTGTGCGGGGGCAGATTTGTGGGCACTAGGAGCTTGTGTTCAAATCCCACCCATGCTGCTTCTTGGCGAGGTAGTCTTGGTCTAACTCCTTCGAGCCTCAGTTTCCTGTTCCATGACACTCCCATGGGCCACCAATCTACAGAAAAATTTCTATCAAGGGCTTTAGACGGGTACAAGCAATAATGGAAGGACTTGTACAAATTTTGAAATCAGCCTTTGATCTCTATGTCAGTGCCAATACCAGCCAATCGTCCACACCAACATTGAAGGACTTGACTAAATTACTATCAAAGCAGTAATGATGGCAGTGAACATCAGAAGTGTGTGTGGTGATTGCAGTGCAGGCTCTGCAGCCAGACTACCTGAATTCATATCTGAGCCCTTTCCTGGCTGAGTGGTCTGGAACTGACATTATTTCTAGATGAGGAAATCAAAACAACCTCACAGTGTTATGTAGGTTAAATGAGTTGATTTGTGAAAAGCATCAAGTAGGCACTCTATAAATATTATTATTACTAGTAGTTTTACATTTGTGAAAAACACTCAGATGCATCATCTAATTTGCTTTGATTCCTACAACAATCCTGCAAAAGGCAGAGAGTCATACCCATTTTACTAAAAAGGAAACTCATATTCAAAGGGTTTAAATTTCTCACCTATGCACCTAGCCCAGGTTTCTGACTCCAAGACCAGTGCTCTTTCTATTGTTTTTTGCTTCATGGACAAAAGTACTCTTAGAACAAAACAACAGGGAGTGGATGTAGCTCAGTGGTTGAGTGCCTGCTTTCTATGTATGAGGTCCCAGGTTCAATCTCTGGTACCTCCTAAACAAAACAAAACAAAATAAAACAAAAAGACAACAACAACAAAGACCCAGCACAGGCAAGTCACAGGTAAATACAGGTCAATATTTTTGTAAAATTTTTTTCAAGGGCTGTGTAAAATCACATTTTAGATGTGGGTTGGGGTGGTGGGTTCCCCATCCCAATGTTTGTAGCTTTGCAGAGCTGCAAAGTCAGGTGTAACCTTCCAGGTGACAGGATTCTGCAAAGATGACCACAGAGGTACTCTCTGGGGAGCAGGCTGGGTAGGGGTATGATGAGGGAAGAGATGAGAAATCAGCCAATTTCTTCCAACCAGCCATATTAAGGGAGTTTCTTCACTAGGGTTTTGGCTGTTCTTATTAAATGCTCACTTTAATTAAAAAATAATAAAAAGCTTGGTTAAAGGCAGAATCCAGTATTCAAATCTGAAAAACAGTTCCAGGAACGTAGAGGAGCAAATGCAGACAGAACCCTCTGCCTGTGCAAACACTGATGGCAGAGCACGGACTCCTCCATTCTATTCTTTCTGTTCCTTCCATGCATCCTTTCTTCCATCCATCCATCCATCCATCCATCCATCCATCCATCCATCCATCCATCCTTCCTTCCATCCATCCTTTGTTTTTTAATCCAACATGTATCTCTTAAGCTCTGATACTTAAGGCTATCTCATAAGAATTCCTCATGCCTCATCCAGCTGTCACAGTTACCTATGTTTATTGAAAGAGTTATAAATACTCTGTTCTTATTTTTAAATTGGATGGGTAGAATTTTATGAATGGTGAAATTGTCAAGCAACAAAGCTCACTTTTAACCCACATATTAGAATTTTTACAACAGAATGTTTTTGAAACTGCTTTCAGAGGATTCTTTTGCACCTCCTCAATGAGAGAAATATCTTCCTTTGAGGAAAGCATTTTAGAAACATTAAAAATGTGTTGGGTCTGGGAGCAGATGTGGGTCAAGCAGTTGAGTACCTGCCTTCCACATGAGAGGTCCCAGGTTCTGTCCCCAGTGCCTCCTGAAACAACAAACAACAAGCAAAACAAACAATAAAAATCAACTCAGGGAAGCTGATGTGGCTCAGCAGTTGAGCGCCAGCTTCCCTCAAACAAGGTCCTGTGTCCATTCTCCAGCCCCCGATACCTTAAAAAAAAAAAAAAAAAAAAAAATGTGTTGGGTCTGCCTCCACAGCCTAGCAGCTCTGTCTTTAGCATCCCTTAAGAAGGGTTTGTATCCATTTTCCAGTGCTTTGGGCAGGCTCCCTAGGTGCCCCCCCCTCCCAAGCCACCTGAGTCTGCCTGCTCAGTTGCACAGGGTCTGGGGTGGCACCATCCTGAGACCTGGGCAAGAGGGGCACTTGCCCTAAGCCTCGTGCTTTACAGGGCCCTATCCTTCCCCAAGAGTTCATGGGGCCAAGTGGCTGTGCCCTCCAGGAGCCCATACCCCCCTTGTTGACCATTCTTGAGATATTAGGAGCCTCCACCTTCCCTGTCCAAGCATCCCAAGCCTGCTTTCAGGGTTTGCATGGCCTCTTAGTCTTTCATGCTGAGGGCAGGCTGCACTTCGGCTGTGCTTACCATTGACCCACAGGGAGCCAAGGGTAGTCTAAGACTTAAGCTAGGCTGTTGCCTTTCTTTGTTTCAAAATGTTGTGAGACCATTAAGGCGAAGGGCTGGCTTCTTCTGTTGCAGGCAAGATGGCTCTTGAGGCAGTCCCACAAGAGGCTTGGGCTATGGACATTATAGTGGTTGGAGGTAGTTGAAAGTAGAGCTCTGCCAAAACCTGAAATTGAGAGATCAGTTGGGCCAGACCAGGAGTGAGGGGAGCGAGAGCCCAGGCAAGACCCAAAGTGAGGTTTGCCAAACCTATACCAGAGTCAATTACAGCAGGGCCCACCAAGCACTGGGTAGAAAGGACAGTCCTCTCCAGGGAGCACTGTGAGGTGTTGGAAGGAGACTTCAGCCTGGGCTGGAGTTGGGAGACCCCGAGAACTATGTCAGGTGACATCAAAGTTCATGCAACGCCTTCTGAGGCAATGGGCTCAGGTATTGCAGGACTTTCTTCTGCTTTGTGTCCTGTTCTCCTTTGGGTTCTCTGCAGGTTCTGAGATGGGGGTCTGAGGGCAACATCAGTGACATGGAGACTAGAGTATAAGGAGGCAGCAAAGCAGAGGACAAACGTCCACTGGCAGGCATCCTGCTCATGCTCCAGCTCCTCCAAAAGCCCCCTGACTCACCTCTCCTCCCTGAGAACTCTCATGGCTGACGAGTCTGGACCGCATCTTTCTCCATTCTTTAGACTACAGATGTGGACCAAGCCCTTCTCTGTGGCAGCTCTGTTTTCTGTGAATAGTGATAAATAAGGCTGTTTTAGTTTCCTGGGCTGCTCAAGCAAATACCATGAAATGGGTCAGGTTAAACAATGGGAATGTATTGGCTCGTGGTTTGTGGCTGGGAAAAAGTCCAAATCAAGGTGTTGTTGAGGCCATGCTTTCTTCCTGAAGGCTGGCGTTCTGGGGCTGGCTGCTGGCGACTCTCGGTCCTTAGCATGTCCTGTGGCAAGGTGCCTGGTGGCATCTCCCAGCCGCTCCCTCTTCTTCCTGGTTCTGTCCATGTTCAGCTTCTTGTGTCCAAAGGCCTCCAGGAACAGGATTAAAACCCCTCCTGCTTGGGCTGGGCCACACCTTAACTGAAGTAACCTCCACAAAAGGTCCTACTTAAATTAAGAACATGTTTTTCTGGGGTACATACAGCGTCAAACCACCACAAAGACCTTACAGTCTAGTGGGATAGGCAGACAAGAAACAAACTGATGCATCTATAATACATTTCAAGTAGGGGCAAGTGCTATAAAGAACATAAAGCAGGGCCTGGGGATAGAGGGTGACTGAAGGGAGCAGCCATCTTAGACGGGAGGACCAGGGAAGGCCTCACTGAGGAGGTGGCATTTGAACATAGGCCCAAAGGAAGTGAAGGGGCCATATGGACACTGGGAAGAAGGGCATGGCTGGGCGGGGTCCCTGAGGGCAGACTGGATTGGAATGAGTGAGGGGGAAAGGCAGGAATGAGGATGGGGAAGTAGCCAGGGTCCAGATCATGGAAGGCCTCCTTGGCCATGGTGATGACTTTGGATTTTATTTATGATGATGGAACATTGTTGGAGGGTTTGAAGCAGGGCAATGAGATAATAAGACACATATATGAAAGGGATTCCTGGGAGTCCAGCATAGAGAATGGACTGAGGAAGACCAGGTTGGAAGCCTTGTGATGTGTCAGGAGACTACAGCAAAAGTCAAGGCCAGAGATGCTGGCAGTGTGGATGGTCAGGTGTTCTCTGGAAGTTCATGCACTTAGATGGAAATATATATATATACATTATCATTTTCACCAACTTCTAGCTAAATTTTAGCATTCCCTTCAATGATAAATATAGGCAACAAATCACAGAAAAATGAACAGTGGCTGTGACTTTGTCACCACTAGAAAACACTAGATGTTTTTATATCACATTACATTCAGTTCCTGCAGGTATTGGTTTACACTCAGCACTACTTCGAAATTACAATAGTTACTAGATTTGCCACCAGATCTTTTTACTGAATGTGATAATGAAGCACATATATTAATATAATGCAAATTTGTTCCTAAAAATATCTTGATAACTGTATTTCACTGTGACTGGTTTCCTTTGTAGTCTTAGGCACTTTATTTTATATATGTAAAAACATTATTCTGATAAAGGGGTCCATAGGTTCTTGGCAAAAAGGGTGCCAGGAAAAGAAAAAAGCAAAACAAAACAAAACAAAAAATGGGTGTCAGGTCTAGGTGGAAATAGTATAGCATGTGGTAAGAAACGGCCAGGTTCTTGATGTGTTTTACAGGTAAAGTTGGCAGAACCTGCTGATGGATTAAGCATAGAATGGGAGAGAAAAAGGAGTTAGGGTCCCTGGGTTTTTGGCCGAGCAGGTGGATAAAAATGCTGTTATGTAGGAAAGGCGGATGAGGGTAGGAGCAGGTTTGTGGGGACAGGAAATGGAAAGTTCCCTTTGGGGCATGTTGATTATCAGACATCCAAGTCCAGTTGGCAGTCATATATGTGAATCTGGGGCTCAGGAGAGGGACTGGGGTTGGAGATTCAAATTTGGGAGGCATCAGAAATGCACCCATTTTCTAGATAAAGAAACAGGCTCAAAACAATGAAGCACATTACCTACTATAGGCAGAGCCAGTCCTTTAAGGCTGGTTTTCTGTTACTAAATCCAGTGCTTCTACTTGGCCTCACAGGTTGAAAATAACCTAGTGTGGTGGATCAAGACCTTCATATAAGGAACACTGCAAAGAATTATTTGACAGCTCCAGGCCCTGTGTTAAGTCTGTGTTATGGGTTGAACCGTGTTCCCCAAAAAGATAAATTGATACTGATGTTTAATGTATGTAGAAGTTTTACAGTCAAGTTTTACTTGACTGTAAAAGTATGGAAATGGATAGAGTTGATGGTAACACATTATAGAGAGTAGAACTAATGCAGCTGGTTTATAAATGGGATTGTAGCTGAAAAGGGTAGTCTTGGGATGTAAATGTCAATTGAAAGAAAGCTAGAGAATAATCTAGGGACTGCATAACATAGTGAACCCAGAGGTGGATGAGGATTGTGGTTAATAGTACAAATACAAGAATGTACTTCTATGAACTAGAACAAATGTACATCACTATTGCAAGGTGGTAAGAATGTGGAGATGCATGGGGTAAATACAATTAATGTAACCTATGGACTATAGTTAACAACAATACTGTAATATTCTTGCATTAATGTCAAAGATGTACTGTGTTAATAATAGGGGGGTATGAAAAAAATATACCAAATGTACACTATGGACCATAGTTAGTGGTAATAATCTGATGATATTATCTCATAATCTGTAATAGATGTTACACAACAATGTAGTATGTTGGTGGAGGAGTGTTGTATGGAAATTCCACACACGTGCATGATTATTTTGTAAGTTCACAACCTCTCTAATAAAAATATATTTTAAAAAAAGAAATTGAAATCCTAATTTCCAGTAGCTTATTTGGAAATAGGGCCATTACAGATGGAATTGGGCAGGTTATAGTGAGGTTATACTGGAGTAGGTTAGACCCCTACTCCAATGTGACTTGTGTTCTCGTAAGGGGAGAGCAGACACAGACAGGGAGGACGCCGTGTGATGGCCGAGGCAGAGAACACCGTGGAATCCCAGCAAGCTGCCAGCAGAACCCAGGAGAGAGGCACGAACAGATTCTTCTCTAGCAACTGCAGAGGCAGCCCGACCCTGCCAACCATCTCGATTCTGGACTTCTAGTCTCCAGAACTGTGGTTCTGGAGCTACCCGGTTGGTGGTACTTTGTTGTAGTGACTCTAGGAAACTAGGACATTCTGGTTCCAGAAATGAATTTATGAAGCTTCCTTCCCTCCAGACAAGGAGAAAGTCTCTCTCCTTGTTCAGACCTCTGCGCCCGTGGAGCCCGCGGGCATTGCACATGCAGTGACTGCTCCGGCCACAACGCATTTCAGGCCGAGATCACCTCAGAAAGGTGGTGATTCAGCTGCAGGGCCAGAGGCAGCCGCATACACCATCGCGAGTGCTGATGCTAAACCACAGAAGCCGTTCACCAGAAATAGGAGGATGGCTAGTAATTTTGTTTCCGATAGGAACGCGAGGAGCAGTCATGACCAAAGGGACCGACTGGGCCTCCGTTTCCTCATCTGTTAACTAAACAGGTTACACAAGGTTTAGTGAACATCCCTGAGGCTCTAAAAGGAGGTTTCGCTTCATCCTGAGCTTGCCTCTTCTTGTGTGCGGGCCTGGGAATTCCGGGAAAGGCTGTCATGCCAAGCTGAGAGTGGGTGGTTCCAGGTGAGGGTGTCAGGGCTTCTGTTCCTGGCTCATCACTCTGAATCAGACTAAATCCTTCTATATTTCTGGGCCACCATTCTTTTGTTTAAAAAAATATTTTTTAGAGCAGTTTTGGGTCTACAGAAAAGTTGTGCAGGAAGTACAGTGAGTTCCCGTTTTCTTTTATTGACATCTTGCATTAGTGTAATACATTTGTTACAACTGATGAACCAATATTGATGTTTTATTGCTACCTAAAATCCATAGTTTGCATTAGGGTTCACTCTTCGTGTTGCAGTTTTGTGGGTTTTGACAAATGCATGATGTCATATAGGTACAGTGTCCTAAAAACGCCCTGTGCTTCATCTATTCAGCTCCAGAAATCCTGGTAACCACTTATCTTTTTGCTATCTTTATAGTTTTTTCTTTTCCAGAATGTCATATAGTTGGAATCATACAGTATGTAGCCTTTTCAAACTGGCTTCAGTCAGCAATATGCGTTTAAAAGCAATATGCATTTAAGTTTCTTCTATGTCTTTTTGCGCCTTGACAGCTTATTTCTTTTTATCGCTAAGTAATATTCCATTGTATGGATGTACCACAGTTTGTTCATCCATTCATCCTATTGAAGGACATCTTGGTTGCTTTCAATTTTTGTCAATTATGAGTAAAATTTCCATAAACATTCGTGTGCAGGTTTTTTGTGTAGACCCTCCTTCCTTTCTAAGCTCCTGATAAGAGGAGAAACTTTCAGAAGAGGTTAAAGAGATGAATTCAATGATTAAAGAACACTGAACATGATACTAAAAGCCCAGAAGAATATTTTAGTTGGATCACAATAAAACTATTTCAGAATTGTATTTTATTATGCAGACCATGGGTGTTTGCATAGCGGTAAGTGTGATGGGGTGGAAAGAACGTGGGCCTTAGGGGCAAACTTGGCTCCAATCTGAGCACTCCCATGTGACCTTGGAATATAGCTTCCGCCATGCCCCCTCACCCCCCCCCCCCCCCCCGGTGCCTACTATGTGCCAGGCACTTTATAGCAATGAGTTCTTTCCAACCCAATAATCATACCCATTTTACAGATAAGGAAAGACTCAGTACAGTTCTGTAGCTAGTAGGTGGCAGGGCTAAGATTCAAACAGGTTACTTAGCTGACTCCAAGGTCTCTTTCCCCTACCTCCACTGCCTTCCCCCAGCACTGCCTGGAGGCCTGAGGGAGAAAAATACACTTACCTGAGGTCCCTGGAATATAATAGCTGCTCAATAAGTGTTAATTCTCTCTCTTTTGTGCTAAAACAGATAATATAGGCTGTCAATTCAAAAGACAATTCTTTCCATTACTTTTCTCCCTCCCCTTCTTTCAATATTTAATTCTCATCAACATTAGAGTCATTGAGAAATATGGGCTAGAAGATAATACCCCAAACTCCCTGTCCAGGAATCTGCTTTGTCACCAGGAGAGCAGCAGGGGACCAGCTTCCACACCCTTTTCCTCAGTGAGGCTGAGATCTAGCTGCCCTGTGCCTGTCTTTGGGAGGAGCATTTTGGCTGATCTTAGGATCAGCTCATACCTGCTAAGCACTTTCTATGCTCCAAGCACTGCCGTAACCCATGAGGTAGGGATGAGGAAACTGAGTCACAGGAAGGGTCAGTCACTTTCTTAAGGTCACACAAATCCACAGGAGCAGAGTCAAGATTAGAAGTTAGATCTGTTTTATTCATAAATTCTTCCCTCCCCTTAGAAAATAGACATTTTTGGGGCAAGCAAGGGTTGGGACATTTTTGGGACAGCCCATATATTCTCAGCTGTCCTCTTTGCCCTCCCTCTAGCCCAGGAAAAAAAACAAACAAACCAAAAAACAAACAAAAGATTATTTTTAAAATGAAGAGTCCTAGGAGTTTGGGAGGGCCCAGGGCTTTAAGTGAACAGCCATTGTCCAAGGGAAGGCTCTCCCTGCTCCATAGTAAAGGCTGGGCAGGCCGCCACACCCTCTGATTTAGTAATTGCCCCAGGGATTTCTGCTCAGGCTATATTTAACAGAAAAACCTCCACAAGTATATTTATCATAAAGTTATTTCAATAGCTAAAATTTAGAAGCAACATAATTATCCCAAATAAGGAAATAGTTGGTGAACTGCTGTTCATCAACATGGCAGAACATTATGCAGTCATTAAAATGATGATTATTTAGAATATATAGAAACCAACATTAAAGGCATTTCATACATTAAGTGATAAAAGCAGAGTTTTAAATACATGTGCAATATGAATGCAACTAAGCAAAGTATGTATGCATAAAGGCAGTGTCTAGAAAGGAATGAATGAAAGTGAAAATAGTACTGTTAGGTTGGTGGAGTTACAGACATTTATTTTATTTTTTATTTTTTACTGTTTAAAAAAAGATTTAATTAATTAATTTATTTATCCCCCCCCCCACTGCTGCTTATGCTCGCTGTGTCCATTTGCTGTGTTTTTCTCCCTTTGTTGGGTCGTCCTGCTGCACCACGTGGGCTGGTTTGCCTTCACCAGGAGACCTCCCATATGGTAAATGGGAGCCCTATCGATTGAGCCACAGCCGCTTCCAGACATTTTTTTTTTTTAAAAGCAGTACCTGCTCATGTTAAAAATATTCGAACAATTAAGGAGATGTGCAGTTGAAAGTATTTCAACTTTCCGGTGGCAAATGATCTTTAGTGCTGTTTTCAGTTAAAAATAAGCCAGTTTCTTCACAATGGTCAGTGTACATTTCTTTCAGATCACTTGGGTTCTCTTAAGATTTTACTTTGGTTATTACTATTTTTTATACGCATGTATAGTTTTCATGCATATAAAAATATAGAATCTAATGTAGTGGTTATATATGTACCCAGGATGGAAAATGAAATATTTAAATTACAGCTGAGGCCTCCTGTGTACACCTCCCTAGGCCATTCCCATCCTACCATCCCTGGTGATCCTCTCCTGAATTTGTTTGATCATAAATATTTACTGTTGTTTTGTATTTTTTTAAAATCTCTATAAATTATACTATGCCATATGTATCCTTCCACAATGTTTTATTTCACCCATTATTTTATGAGATTTATCCTTATTGAGACAAATAGCACATTCATTTTTTTACTGCTGTTTAATATTCCTTTGTATGAATATAGCAGCCCTGTTTGTGTTTCGCCCATATCGTCTTAGCACTTAAGTTTCTGTGCTTCCCACTTCTAGCACCGCTGCCGGAGGGCTGTCTCTGGCTGCTGGAGCCTGCTCTGCTGCCATCTGGGCAGGCCTAAAGGGCTGGGATTTCACAGCCCCAGGAGCAGCCCTTACCAAAGACTCATGGGAACTGGAGGAATAAATACCTGGCTCCCTTGCTCCTCAGGTGTAATAACATAAGCTCTACACCAGGGATTCTTAACAAGGGGTCCATGAGCTTGAATTGAAATACAAAACATTATTCCTGTGTGGACGTGTTGGTGCAGGTGTGATATATTTACTAAATAATACACAGTATAGTGTGGACTTAGTAAGGGGTCCGTGGTTTTCACCTGACTGGCAAAGGGGTCTCTGGAACAAAAGAGGTTAAGAACTCCTGCCCTACACTATTTCCTAGAATTTCCCACCTGATTAAGCTCCGGTTAATTGCCCATAGTGGTAACTTATTTGATAATCGTCTCAAGCTGGGTTCTCTGGAAGCAGGCGCTGGGCCGGAGTTTTGGGTGAAAGGTGTTTATTAAGGATCAACATGGTGAAAGGAAGGGGGAGAGGAGGTTTGGACAGAGGGAGAAGTAGAACTGTGATGTGGGCCCAACAAAGCTTCACCCCACCTGGTGAAATACTCTAGGTCAAGCTGGTTCCTGTCAGAGTTGTCCTGTGTTAGGCTGACGTGAGCAGGCCTTTAAACCTCCACCTTACTTAGTCACCAGATGGGGGTGGCCCTAGGAGGGTGGGACCTCAGACCTCAGGGGAGGCAGCTCTCTGGCTGGGGAAGATCCTGAAGGAGCTGAAGGCTGGAGGCTGCCTGGTGACTGCATCCCCTAGAGCTGGGCAGCGAGTCTTCCTTGGAGGGGGATCTGGATGGCACACTCCATATCTACCACAACCATTCACCTTTTATCAGTTTCCTTCCATCCCTGTCACACTTCCTGTCACACATTTGGGATAAACTCCCAAATAAACTACCTACACTGTGTCCTTGTCTCAGCATCTGCTTTTGGGGGAACGCAAACTAAGGCAATGAATATATTCCAATTTATCCATTCTCCTATTAATGGACATCCAGGTTGTTTCCAATTTTTTGGAACTATTTGCAAACTATGTTGCAATGAGCATTCTTGTACAAGTCTCCTTGGGTACATTTGTGGGTGTTTTAAGTTGAATACCTAGAGGAACAGTTCCTGGTCATAGGATATGCTTTACTAGATATTGCCAAATTGCTCTCCAAAGTACTTGTCGTAAATAACTTGAAATGTGAGAACATTCAGAACTTGAATGGCCTTAAAGAATTACTATTCCTCCCTCATGGTTTCTACTACAAAAGACCAGCTTTACTGGGCATCTCCATTGTTTGCTGGACAAAGGCATCCCATGGTACTGGATTTGCCAACATGAGCATGCTCTCAGGAATGTTAAACCATTACAGACTTCTGACAATGAACAAAGCCATGTCATGATGTTGACTACATAAAGTAACATGGCCTTGGGGTGCCAATTATTTAGTCCTAAGAGTCATATGGAATGGACTTTGTAGTAGACAGAATAATGGTCCCCCAAAGACGTCTGTCTCCTAATCCCTGGAACCTGTGAATGTGTTACCTTACATGGTAAGAGGGCCTTTGCAGAAGTGAATCAGCTAAGGGTCTTGTGAGGGGGAGATTATCCTGGATTATCTGGGATCTGGGTAGGTCAGGTATAATCACAAATGTTGGGAGCCGTTACTGGAGTTTGCCAAGAGAGGTGCCAACAACCTAAGCAATAGCAACCTGTGGTCAC
>JAKSZT010054396.1:17038580-17068629 GCA_026826555.1 Tolypeutes matacus
CAGCTCCTTGCAGAGGGAGAAACTGTGTTGCAATCTAGCTCCCGTCCACCCTCAACTTGCAGGGGAAAAGCCTCTGCCGCTTTGCAAGCCAGTTCGCAGGCTGGCTCGCGTTCAGAGTCACCGGTTAGCCTAATTTCTTTTGAAGATCAACCCCCACATTCTGTCGCGCCCTCTGCCCCCCCCTGCTAACACTGAAGCCGGCACCCCTCACACACATACACCAAATAAGGAAGTGAACCTTAGCCCTAACTCACTTCCGCCCTCCTCTCATCACCCGCCTCCCCCTTACCCTCCAGCCCTTTATCCTTTAACCCTCTTGCCACCTTTCACAACCACTCCACCCCTTCCAAAAAGTATATGTACACTCACCTTCCCACACCTTCCACTACTCCCTCCAGATATAAACCACTTAACCATAAATATATAAAAGTTGTTCAGTGTCTGTACATTTTGATACCTTCATATGGTAATATTAAATTGATAAATAAACATTATTAAAAAAGCTTTATTCAATGGCCAACATTAAATAAGTACTTATATTAATAAATAAATATAGCTATTAATTTAAAATAATAAAAATAGATATGAACAAATTTAATCATTATTCTAACAAGTTTGTTCAATGTTGATGGTAATTGTATGTTGTCAGAATTTTGTTGAAAAACAGTTTCTAAAATCATTGTGGTAACTTAAGTAGAGAAGGTATATAGAATGTGCTTTTATTATAAAAGAAAAGAAAGTAATTTTATCATAAGATAAAATAACTAAGTTATTAAAACAAGGTTAAAGTTTTGTTCTTTCTCAGGGTTTCTCAAGTCATTAGTCTGTTTTGACGGAAGTTTGCACAAAGTTTTTCTCCTAAATAATCAGTATGCAATAAAGAAAGTCTGTTTTATCAAAATAATTTCTTGTACTTTAACCTTATCATTTCCATGGAGAAACAAGTCATCACTTTTAAAAGAAACATAGTGATCAAACCTGCTTTCTCAAAGTCAAATTCTGAAGAGTAGCTTTTATTTCTAACAATTACAAATAATTTGGTCTTTTACCTAAAATAGGGTAAAATACTAAAAATAGTTAAGTTCATGTGATATAAATTAAATAAAGTCTTTAAAACTATTGTATAATTAAAAGAAATTTTCTAATTTTATAACAATCAAAGTTGTATAAATAAAAAGTTCATATAAATGCTTTAAAGGTGTATAAAATTGCTGAAAATTGAATAATGTTTCAGTGTAATATTAAACAAAAGTATACTGTATGTGTTATAAAACTACCTCTCTGCCTAAAAATCAAAAGGCAGGTGCTTTAACTTAAGTTTGTCTGATTTACTCCACCTCTGGTATATATAATAATAATAATAAATGGAAACTAAAATAGTAAGCGCATCAAGGATGTTTTGTAACAAATTAAAAATAATAAAGTATATTTCAAAAGGTGTTGTATTCCTCCCTGGAGGAGCTGGCCACTCTCCCAGGGACTGATGCATAAACCTTGAAATGTACTGCCAGGGAGTGTTGTGTTCCTTCCTGGGGAGGCTGGCCCCTTCCTCAGGAATTAGCAAAATACTCAGTAATTGGCATATTATTATTATTGACTTAAAAGATTGTTTTTTACTATTCCTCTTAATCCAAATGATAAAGAAAAATTTGCGTTTACTATTCCTTCTATTAATCATTCAGCTCCTACTGAATGATATCAGTTCAAAGTTTTACCTTAGAGAATGATAACCAGTCCTACCTACATTATGTCAATCCTTTATTCACATTCCATTACAAATTTTACAAAAACAATTTCCTAAAGTTATGATTATTCATTATATGGATGATATTCTTTTTGCCGCTGAGCAATCTTAAGAGCTGAAACAATCATTTCAGCTGGCTAAAGAAATTCTTCCTCAACATGGGTTGCAAATAGCAGAAGAAAAAATTCAAAAACAGGTTCCTTTTCAATATTTAGGTCATACTATTAATAGAAATATTATAACTCCACAAAAGGTCCAGTTTCGAACTAATAATTTATGTACTTTAAATGATTTCAGAAATTACTGGGTGATATTAATTGGGTATGGCCTACTTTAGGAATTCCAACTTATGCTTTACCCTAACAAGAAACCCTAACTTAAATAGTCCTCGCATTTTAAGCCCAGAAGCAAAAGAGGAGTTAAATGGCTGGAAAAAGAGTACAAAATAGCCAACTAACAAGGATAACTATAAATCTTCCAATTTCTCTTTTAATATTTCCATCTTGCCATTCCCCTACTGGGATGCTTTGGCAAGAGGAGGGCATAATAGAATGGATATTCCTACCGAACAAAGATACAAAAAAATTTCATACTTATCTTGAAAAAATCTCAGCAATAATATCAAAAGGCTGTATTCACCTGAGACAGCTCATGGCTAGAGATCCTGATAAAATCATACTAGACCTTACAAAGCAGGAGCTTTCTCAGCTCTGGCAGTTCAATAACTCTTGGCAAGTGGCCTTAGCAGATTTTATTGGAACAATTGACAATTACTTCCCAAATCCAAAATTTTTACAGTTTTTAAAAACGTACTTCATGGATTCTTCCTAAGGTTGTCAAACAACAACCACTCTCTGCTGCGCCAACTTACTACACTGATGGCAGCAGTAATGGAAATGCAGGCTATTTGGGCCCAACTACAAAATCTTGGAAAACACCTTATTTATATGCCTAAAAGGTAGAATTTATGGCTGTTATTCAATTGCTAACTGATGTTTCTGAGCCTTCAAATACTGTGTCTGATTCTGCTTATGTTTGTCACGTTGTTTGTCATATAGAAACAGCTCAAATAACTCCAGCTTCTGAATTAGAAGTTCTTTTCCCACAATTACAAAAACTGTTCATGAACAATCTACATTACTCATATTCATTCCCATTCTCAACTTCCTGGCCCTATAACTTAACAAAATGATTTAGTAAATAAACTTATTGCTCATAAAGAATCTGCTGCTAATTATCATAAACTTACACATACTAATGCTTCTGGCTTACGTCATAAATATCCCCACTTAACAGTAAAAGAAAGTAAGAGGATTGTTAGACAATGTCCTACTTGTGGGCCCATAAATGCCCCCACTTTCTCTCCAGGAACTAATCCCCATGGAGAACATCCTAATGAAATTTGACAAATGGATGTCACACACATGTGCCTTCTTTTGGCCGCCTTCAGGATGTGCATGTGACGGGACAAGCGATAGTAAAAAAAAATAATCACTTATTAAACTTAATGTTGCAAAAACAAAAAGGGAGAGATGGAGGAGAGTCTGCTAGGGTCAGACTGTCTAGAGCATTGCTTACCTTAAATTTTCTTAATAGACAACAAATTTCTAATGCCACAGCAGCAAAAAGACATTGAGAGGTTAAAAAAAAAAAAAAAAAAAGGGAATGAAAATGAAAAATGTGAACAACCAATATATTGGAAAAATGAAAGAACCAATAAATGGGAAAAAGGAGAGGTAAACTTTTGGGGCCGAGGTTTTGCTCTTATCATTACAGAAACAGGAGAAGAGCAGTGGATCCCCTCCAGAAGAATCAAGTCTAGAGTTGAAGATGCTGCCAAGACTTAAACTATGGACATGGTGGTTTTACAATGAATTAATTATAGGTAAAGTATTAGGTCAAGGTAAGATACCACATCATAATTACACTTATTGGACATACATAACCAACTCACTCTTCTAGAGCAGTCTTACCCAATTTATCTTAATCAAGCTCACCATTTTCCAGGACCTATAACTTATAACTACCCTTAAAGCCGAAAGAAGAAAGGAAACTTACAGAAAATTTAACTTTACCTTTTATAAACTGCCCTACTTCTTTGGATATGGTTCTGTATGCATGCAACCTAAAAATCACAGTCAAATTTATGTTCTCATTTTCCCTTCTTTGCCATATAAATCAGAAAATATGGTAAATTTTACATGTCCCTCTCACAACAGACTACTTAATGACAAATGACATATATGTCATAAGCTTACAGAGGTTGTGTTGTTTGATGATTCCTATAGAATTGTAAAGGATCGGGCCCTTATAGGGATGCCAAAACCTATTAAAAACACAACCATATTTTAGTTCATTAATAATTCAATCATAATCACTAATAACAGTAATCCTTATTTCTGGAATTTTGGTAATACAACATTTACTAACAGCTCAATAAATTGATAAAATGAAAATACATCCCACAACCATGGGACACTAAATTTAATAACATTCAATGTTATTTGTGAAAATTATTTTTGGGAACTGTTCCAAACTTTGAAAGGCAAGGCAGCAAAACTGATATTACTAGTTTAAAAAAAAAAAAAAAAAAAAAGACATTTATCCCCTCCGTCTCAGCATAAATTTTACATTCCCCCTAAAGGGGCAAAATGGCTGTGCTCCTGATCAGGCCTCACTCCTTGTGTGGCCACATCAGCCCTTAATAGCTTCGAAGAGGTGTGCGTCTTGGTTGTTGTCCTCCCCCATGTCCTTTACCATCGTGAAGAAAACCTCTATCAGCATTGGAATGATCAGCCTTCTGTTACCATAACTAGACAAAAAAGAGAAATTATTACTGCTATCACCATTGCTTTTCTTTTAGGTATTGCAGGTTTAGCCACTGGGACTACATCTGTCATCCTCCAACAACAAGGTCTCTCTCACCTACAAGCTGCTATAGATGAAGATCTAGCCTGTATAGAAACCTCCATCTCTCACTTGGAAAAATCTCTAGACTCACTGTCTGAAGTTGTCCTCCAGAATCGTAGAGGTCTAAACCTCCTCTTCCTAAAAGAGGGGGAAGTTTGTGCCTCTTTAGAAGAGGAATGTTGCTTTTACGCTAATCATTCCGGCCTTATTAAAAACAACATGGTCCAACTTAGAGAAGGGCTAGAGAAGCGAAATAGGGAAAGAGAAATAGCGCTAATGAATCCCTCTTGGGGATTCAATAGAATCCTGCCCTATCTACTCCCTATACTAGGCCCACTGATAACCATCCTCCTAATACTTTCCTTTGGGCCATGGGCTGTAAAAAGAATTATCCAACTAGTCAAAGATCAGATTAACTCCGCTCTTGGCAGGCCCATCCAGGTACATTATCACCGGCTCCACCTTGCTGATCAAGGCATGCCAACAGATCATCTGTGATCTGCTCCCTCCGTTTAAGGCTGCTGAGTGCGTGGCAAAGCACCGCAGGAGACAGTCATGGGTAAGCACAACCTAACTGTTCTCTGAGAAGCACGCCTCATTAGCACAGGGGTTTGCTCTGCTCATAGAACTTGCCAGGCAAAAACGCTCACAGAGGTGCTGGACTGGATAGCCAATGACGGGCAACTGGACTGACCCATCAGTCAACCTAAGACAGGGACATGGCCTTTTGCTGCCATGCTTCCCAATGACGGGTAAGACTGATCACATAATGGGAAAGGTACACTGTTTCTCAGGTGCAGTTCCTTACAGGGCACAGTTCCAACCTAAAACAGGCACAGCCCCCCTCCCTTACGCTGCGTTGCCGTGCTACCCCTTCCTGTAAAAACCAGAGCCGTCTACATCAGGAAAATGAGGCCTCTACTTCCCTCAGCTAGTCTACAGAGAGTACTGTGCTAAATTAAAGAAAAAGGGAGGAGATGTTGGGAGCCGTCACTGGAGTCTGCCAAGAGAGGTGCCAACAACCTAAGCAATAGCAACCTGTGGTCACATGGCGCAACATGGCGGACGCCACAACATGGCGCAGACACAAAATCTGCTTTGTCACTTCCTTGTTCTTCTTCCTCCTTGCTCCTTTGTTCTCCGGTTCCCGCCACTGCCCAGGTGAATGCAACAAGAAAGTAAGATCTGCCCACTACTCCAGCGATAACACCCTCCAATCCCGGAGCGCCACCCGACCCCGACTCACTTCCTCTCTCCAAACAGCATATAAGCCCTGCTCCCTCAAATAAAATTTGCAGCTTGATCAGAACACTGTCTTGCTGTCATTCTTCGCGTCTCTTGTCCCACCATTCTTTCTCGGCAGGTTTCGGGTCCTCGTTGATGTCCCGCGGGCCGGGACACACAAAGATCCTTAAAAGAGGGAGGCAGGAGGGTCAGAAATAGAGAAAGAGAGCAAGAGAGGGAGGGAGATGACAACAGGATGACAGAAGCAGTGGTCAGAGAGAGAGAGGGAAAGAGAGAGAGAGAGATGTGAAGATGCTTATGCTGCTGGCCTTGAAGAGAGAGGAAGGGGCCATAAACCAAGCTGCCACAAGAATCTGGAAAAAGGCAAGGAAATAGACTCTCCCATAGAGCCTCCAGAAGGAATGTAGCCCTGTGACACTTGGATTTCGGAACTTCTGAGCTCCAGAACTATAATAAACTTGTGTTGTTTCAAGTCTGTAATTACAATCTGTGGTAATTTGTTACAGCAGCAAGAGGAAACTAATACAGACTCTAAGCACAAAATGATGAGTAAAAACGCTGCTGTTATCCTCGGATCAGGAATATCCCAGCCTAATACTTCTAGGCTGACCACCATCCCACTTACTTTTCACATCATTACCAGCAGGGCCAACACAATGCTCAATCCCAGGGAGCACCATTCACCAGGAAAGCAATATTTTGCTCTTGGGGGTATTCACAAGGCATTCCTGTGAATGGTGCCCCCTGGGGTAGTTCAACACCACTGCCCTGACTGCCAGGATGATATTTCTGACAAAGGAATTCCTCTTAGGGATGAAACTAAGTTTTATATATTTTTGCTTAAGGAAATGTTTTGATAAACTCATTGTGGATGGGTGGCAGGGGGCAGTGGAGCCCATCAGATAGCTAAACTACTCTGCAGCAGAAATATTGGAAATTTGAGCCAGGAGGACTAGGCAAGAAGAAAGGAAAAGGGAGGGAGAGAGGAAAGGACAGCCTTGCAATTTGGCTGGAGCCCAAGTTGGAAGAAAAGGCATCTGGGCATCTTAAGAACCAGGAAGTCCACAACTCAAACAGAAGGTTTGTGTTGCTGTGATGTGAATCCATCTGTTGCCCTAAACCTACAGCAAAGTCAGCTCAACAACCAGTGGTCTGTGTGAGTGGTCTCTTCCTTCGGTGGAAACCAAGGAAAGGAGCTGAGTCCACGTCGAGAAGGAGGAACACGGAGCTTTGGTGGTAACCATGAGAACATAAGCAACCCTGAAAACTCAGAATTCTTGAGATAGGCAATAGAGATCTCCTGCAGTTCAGGAAGGGGAGACAGAGAAATCTTGTCTGATATTAAGGGGGCAGAGTGGTCCCAGCTGACATGTAAATTACAATTTTAAAACACAAGCGTGATCATGTTAATCAATTTTTTTCAAAGACTCTTCATAGAGTTTAGTATAAAGTTGCAGTTCTCTGAGTTTACAGCTTCCTTTCAGCTTCGTTCCCCCCGCCCCCTTTCTCCATACTCTGTGCCATTGCTCCCAGCATTTCTTGCCTGAATTACTGTTACCACCTTCTTATTGGTCTCACCACCCTTCAACCCGTCCTCTGTAAGTCTCCCAGAGGAGTCTTTTAATATTTATTTTTTACTCTACTACTAACATATAATACAGTCTACCTTTTGAAAACAAGAAATGCAGAAATAAATAGGGTAAAAAGCAAAAGGCATCTCTTCCTCTCCAACACCACTTCTCTCCCTAGAAATAACTTCTGTTAATAGTTTAGTGCATATTGTAATATAATTGTCTGTCACCTTCACTGCCCAGTCAGTTCCGAAGGACAGAGACTGGGTCTTTCATCCCTAGGCACCAGTCCTAGTACAGTGCTGGGCTTGATAAATATTGTTGAATGAATATTTGGGGGATGAATAAATAACCATACTGGAGACTGATCTCTTGATGGAAAACCAGGTACTCCAGAAACTCCTGGGTTACCCCCAGACATGCATGATGTTGCTGGCTCTTAGGTGGGAGAGCTCAGGAGTGGCCAACTTTGCATGACAGTAGCCACAACGCCAAAGGAGCAATCAGATAACAGGCCTATAGCAAGTTGATTCTGTGTTCTGGGGTGTTTCCTTCTCTACTACTTGTATTTCCTCTGCCCATCTGATAGATATGTTGGGAGAAAGAGAGACATAAAGCATGGAAAAGCTCTGGTTGCAGTATCTGGCTCTTCATGATAAATATTGGTTCCTGCCTCACCATCACCAACTTGCATCAACAACCTCAAGAAAGCAGTCCAACAGAAAAGTGACAAAGGTGCCCTCGGAGGATTTCTGGAGGAGACTGGCAAGACTTTCCAGGTTTCTTATTGCTCTGTACATCCCTCCCATACTTGGCAAGAGTGGTCCTGCTAAATTACTAATGCGGTTACATCTCATGGCTTGTCTCAGCCATCGATAGCCAGCTTTAGTGCAGAACTTTCAAGGTTCCCTATGTTTTATGGTTTCTGCTTGGTCTGCCCTGACTGCCCGTTAATGCCACAGGTTTGTTTTCCAAATCCGGGAGTTGGACAAGGCCCTGTAGCTGAGGTCAATAATGAAAGTATGGATATACCAGGGAGACAGCCTTATACTGAAAAGATCTGTCTAGGTGGACTTCATTGCAGCCAAACCCACAGAATTTCTCTTCTATATCAGAGCTTCTCAAACTTTAATACATATACAAATCTCCTGGAGATGTTGCTAAATTGCAGATTCTGATTCAGTAGACCTGGGATAGAACCTGAAATTCTGTATTTCTAAGCTTTCAGATGCTGCTGCTGGTTGTCCATGGACTATACTTTGAGTAGCAGGCTCTAGAGAATGAGGCTGATTAGGAAGCTCTCAGAGTGTCCAAGTAAAGGATCCATGAATCTCTTTGCCCATTGTTAGCAGAATAGATTGAAAAGAGATGGGCTAGCAGAGTGGAAGGGCCTTGTAGGCTAAACCATCATGGTACTAGAGGATGTGGAAATTATATGACTGGGTGGAAAAATCACCACTGGTGGATATTGGAGTCGTGTTAATTCTAGGTTACGTCTTTCTTTTGTCATGGGGAAAGATATAGACCAGGGTGGTTTTGCAGGAGTAAAGTTCTGTCTTATTAAAATTCTGTCAAGTACCATCTGGGGATCCGGCATATCAGATTTCCTCAGTGATGAAGAGCTAAGGGCATCTGGCTATAGTGAGGCCTGCAAACATGGCAACCCAATGACTGACTTCCCTGACCCTAATTTGGTAACTTTCTAATTCTAATTCATTTCCACATTGATTTTACTTTGTGAGGAAATGTATTAGATTTAGAACTTGAGTATCTGGATCCCTTGAACATTGAATTTCCTATAGTTGTATAAACTAATGGTTTTCACCTCAGTCTCTTGTGGGTTTCGTTGTTTGAGTTTGCCCTGAGAGTTGGATTCTCTTTGAGTGTGTGAGGCCATAAAGCTGAAGACCAGACCAGATCCTGAAGTATGTGAGGCCCATTGCCAGCCTGGGGACCATGACCTCACCATGCTTATCTTTGTGCTACCAACAGGCATGAGGTTTAGTCTTGTTCTCTGAAGTGAGCCTTAGACCATCCAGAAAAATCTGGCAACAAAGGCTCCTCTATAGAATACCAAAGAGCCTCTTTCCAGAGTGAGCAACTTATGGTACATTTCACTGCCTTCTGCATATTTGAGGTCCTATGGGTGGAAACTCAGGCTCCTGAGAGCCTAGGAACCTTCACTAGACGCTATTTCTTTCTCCTGGAGTTTCATTTTGTGCTTTCCTTAATAAACGTAGAGCCCCAACTTTTCTGTGTAATATTTCGCATTGATCAATTTATTCATCATTCACTCATTTCCCTGCTCACTCGCTGCACCTCTGCTGGGCGCTGGATGGGATACAGAGATGACTTAGACCCAGTGCCCGCTTTCAGGGAGGTTTTAGTTTGCAGCAAGGATTTATGAACGTACACAGTACCATAATGCTGAGTAGAACTATGTATTTGATTAAAGAGAAGCACAGCAAGAATTCAGAGGGAGCTAGGAGGATCAGGAAAGGTTCTGTAGGAAAGGAGACATCCTTTGGATTGGGCTTTGGAAGCTTGGAAGGGCCAGGAAATTGGTGGGAGTGGTGGGGGTTGGGCAGGGCAGGATAGTGCAGGAAGAGGAAATAGGAAAGAGCAAAAGCATAGTGGGAGGAGTTCCTGTGTACACACGGAGGACAGCAAGCAACTGGAACGGAAGGTGCAGAATAGGAGTGAGGGGAAATTAATTAACTATCCTGGGGGCCAGATAATAAACCAAAACACCAAAACAGGGAAGATGAACTCAGTAACTCTGGGGGCCAAGGGAAAGGAAATATTTAGCAAACAAGAAGCTCTCCTAATACCAACCATAATGAGGTCAAAAGATTTCCAGTTTCCCTAGACTCAGTCATAATTTTTATTTATGTATAAATAATCCACACATTTTTGCCACAGGAATATTGTTGCTCTTTAATCACATGAACCAGTCTGGAGCAGAATCCTTAGCATTTGATAAAGTCACACTGAAAGAATAGTCTGTGACAGAGAGGAGAGCTGCTTCCCAGGCCAGTCCCAAATGTACCTCCGAGTAGCGTCTAAACATAGAAGGCTGGAACATAAGGAAATGACATAAGCCACCATACTTGGGGATGATGAAGAACGGGCAGAGCTACTAACGAGACTATCTATCCATCATCCATCCATCCATCACTCGCCATCCCTCTATTTATTCACACATCCATTATTCATCCTTCAGCCATCTATCCAGCCATCCACTCAACTCATTCATACAATAAATAGTCATTAACCCCCTGGGGCTGCAGCTTCACCTGTGGCTCTCTGATCCTTTGTCCTATTCAGGAGTAACTGAGATCTCTTTTTCCTTCAGAAGAAACTGCCACCAAGAGACCCCCAAATCATCCCTCTCCCTTGCAAGAAACCGTGGCCTATTCTGAGGGGAGTTACAGTACTTGTCTACCTGGGCCTTCTCCAGTCAGGTCCTTAAAATGCAGGATTGCCAGGAATTAGGATACAGTAGAAGATAGAGCCAGATCAAAGTGTTTTGGATGGAGAGGGACAAGAGGCCCTTTTCCAATGAGGTAAACAGATGGAGAGGGGTGTGGTTCACTTCTTTCCCTCTATTTCTCCCCTTCCTCCTCTCTTCCTGTCTCTCCTACCCCAACTTGAGAGCATAATTTGGCCCTTAAGAACCAATCAGCTTCTTAGTTGGTACATGTATGAATTTGCCTTAGAAATGCTGCAATGAATTCCACTCAAAACTGAGTTTGTAGCCATGAAGGGAGCATCAGCTTTGGAGTCTAGAGGCACCTAGTTTCAAATTCTAGCTCTGACACTTAGAAGTTGTACAATTTTGATGAGGTCATTTGACTTCTCTAAATCTTGGTTTCCCCATCTGTAAAATGGGCATGATACCAACCTTGTAGGGGTGGTTGGGGGGACTAAACCAGATAACACATGTATAGTGGATATAATATTTTCCAGGACATAACCTCAGATGTCCAAAAAAATCTCATTTTATTTTCCTGTAGTTTAACTTTATTATTTATTTTGAATTGAACAATATATTATACAATATATTTGGTTCATAGTAACACATTCGTACAGTATTTGTCCTTTTGTGTCTGGCTTGCTTCACTCAACATAATGTCCTCCAGGTTCATCCATGTTGCCATATGCTTTATGACTTCATTTCTTCTTACAGCTGCATAATATTCTATCATGTGAATAGACCACAGTTTGTTTATCCACTCATCTGTTGATGGACACCTGGGTTGCTTCCAACTTTTGGCAATGGTGAATAATGTTGCTATGAACATCGGTGTGCAGATGTCTATTGGTGTCACTGCTCTCAGTTCTTCTGGGTATATACCCAATAGTGGTATTGCAGGGTCATGTGGCAAGTCTATATTCAACTTCTTTAGGAACTGCCAAACAGTCCTCCATAGTGGTTGTACCATCCTGCATTCCCACCAACAGTGAAGAAGTGTTCCTATCTCTCCATATCCTCTCCAACACTTGTAGTTCTCTGTCTTTTTAATAGTGGCCATTCTGATAGGTGTGAAATGATATCTCATTATAGTTTTGATTTGCATTTCCCTAATCAGTGTTTAACTTTAAACATTATCTTGAGTTCACATTTCACCTCCTGGTTAAAACTAAGCAAATAGGGAAGCGGCTGTGGCTCAATCAGTGGGGCTCCCGTTTCCCATATGGGAGGCCCTGGGTTCGGTTCCTGGGGCCTCCTGGTGAGGGCAGGCCCGCCCGCGCGGCGTGGTTGGCTGACCCGGCGAGCACAAGCAGCAAGGGGGGGATAAATGAATAGATAAATAAAATCTTAAAAAAAAAAAAAAAAAAAACTAAGCAAATAAACAAATAATAATAGCAAAAATAGTCAATTCCAAGCAAATCCAGACACCTGAGTGGCTTCTTAGTCATTTCTGTTTTAAGCTTGGTCCAGTCGGTATTTTCTCTTCCCTGGGGCAATCTCCCCTGTCCTAAGGAGTTTAAGTGTCACTATGATAATGGAGGGAGACACTGGCCCCTGTTTACTCCCTGAAATGTGATCCATCTTGTTCAGTCCTTGGTCCAGAACATGTCCCTTGGCATCTTCTGGGGCATCGATGCCCCTTCTCTGCTTTCTGGCTATCAGGCCAGGCCTACACGAGCCACTCCGCCCTCCCCTTGTCTTCCTCAGGACCTCAGGCCTTCCTAGGCCACTATCTTTAAAACATTTAAAATTTACTTTTAAAAAAGCTAATAAGTCCATGTGGTTCAACATGCAAAGTATACAAAAAGGAAAACAGGAAAAATTCTCCCACCCCTGCCCCAGCCTCCTATCCCAGAAAAACCGAGCCTGAGGCAAAGTTTACGTGCAAACTCTCTATGGAGGACATTAAGAGTGAGGGGAAGATGAAAGTGAGGCAGGAAAGCAAATTCACCATGGTGTGTTGCCGAGCTGGTCACAGCTTCACAAGAAACATAGGCTTCCTCAGAGCAGCGGGGAGAGTAAAGGAGAGACTTTATCTGCAGGATCGTTGTCACCTCCCATTTCTCACTGGTCAAAGTTCACCCATGGGGCTTTAACTCACCCACATCTTCAGATGGTGTTCCCGTTTCCTCTGGGCAGACACTAGTAATTATCCGAGTTTGGAAGTGTTGGGAGAGGTGGGTGCTTTCGTGGATCTGATCAGATCAAACCTAGGACTCAGAAATAGAAGCAGAAAGAGAGTAAAAAGCAGGTGGTTGTGGGGGGTTCTTGCCAGGGCCGGTCTGCCTCTCAATGGCCCCTGGGCCACAAATCATCACCCTTCAAATGGCCTCGACTCTTATTTTCTCTTAATTTCTCTGTAGGGAACTATCAGGCATACGTCTGTGGCTTAGAGCCAGTCTTGGAAAATGTAACTACCCTGCAAGTATTGGCAACAGTGTGGGACTATATCCCCGAAGTACCAATTGTTCAATCAAATTACTGTTACCTTTTACAGCTTCCAGCAGATTTTTATTGAGCACATACTATGTGACCGTCACTGTGCAAAATTCTAGGAATACAGCAGAAAAAGGCCGCCCTCAAGGGGCTTGTGGTGCAGCAAGAGTGAGAAAGACAATAAACGAGCTGTTAAATGCAGTAATAATAGGGCCCTGATCAGGGTAGTTCAGGCTGTTATAAGATCCACTTTGCCTATGTTACTGCTCCTATTTACCCTCCCCCCCCCCTTTTTTTTAGGCCAGTAAAATAATTTATTGGGAGATGGGGGAAAAGAACAGAGCTAACTGAGAAACGGGAGAGAAGGACGGAGATTCGCACCGAGATTTGGTGTGGGCTCCTCTAGGCAGAGAGAGAGGCTTGTGTGGTCACCTTTTAAGCTATTAATTACTCCCCCCCCCCCGCTAATGCTAAGGGGAGGGGGCCCGGCTGTTATTGGTTACCCCATCAATGGTGGGGGCCAGTGGTGAGGCCTGTCTGGTATTTCCCCTCTTTTTAATTTTAAAATATCAAATAAGAAAATTTGAAAAGCTCCTGTTCCCTTACTCTCTAGCAGACAGGAGCTGCACTGGGGGAGGAGGGTTCTGTTGGCTGTCCCAGGCCAGGATGGCTTAGAGGGCTCTCAGCTCAGGGACACCCAGCCTACTGCGGGAGTCTCAGACTTTATTGTGTATCCTAATCTCCTGCGAGCTTGTTAAAAACGATCAATTCCTGGGGCCCACCCTCAGAGATTCTGATTCTGCAGGTGGGACAGGAGCCAAGGACAGATGCTTGGCCTACTGCGGGTCCCAACACCTTTCTACAAAACGAACAAACAAATTTTAGCGTGGGTAATCCAGGACCACACTTTGATCTAGAGAGGGTGCGGCAGGAGATTTTGCCCAGCTCAAAGATATTGCTAGGAACATCCTATGCATAGGAAAGGGAGGGGACACTCTCTTCCTACTTTGACCCTCTTGTACCCCATGGCCTCCCAGGACTGGGAAATCAGGCTGGAAGTGTGCACACTCAAATTTGGCTCTGTTTGGGCTTAAATGAGCTTTGGGAGTTGGCCTGGGAACTTAACCATGATTTATAACATGGTTTCTATTGGATAGTGTAATTGAGGTTCACAGACAAATTAAAAAAATGAACTATTACAATAAAATCCATTGGTTAGTTGGAGATTGCAGAGTGAAAAAAGGAAAAGACAACATATAAAATGTTTCAAAAAGTAACTTGAATGTAAAAGACTACGTATTACATGATTCCATTTACATGAAATGTCCAGAAAGGGCAAATCTGAAGATACAGAAAGCAGATCAGTGGTTGCCTCAGCCTGGGGGCAGCACTGGGGATTGACCACAAATGGCATGAGGGATCTCTTTGGGGGTGATAGAAATGTTCTAAAACTGGATTGTGGTGATAGTTGCATAGCTCTATAAATTTACTGAAAATCATTGACTTGTACCTTTAAAATGGGTACCTTTTATGGTATAGAAATCACACAACTTATTAAAACTATTTTTAAAAAGTAATGTGTAATGTTTCCTTACATTTGGGAAGCACTCCATAGTATAAAACACTTTCATTCACATTATTGTATGTAAGCCTCACAATGTTCTTGAGAGGAGATACTATAATTATTCTCATTTTACATAGGAGGAAACTGAGGTCAGAGTTGTTAGGTGCCTCAGACTCATCTATGCTCAAGCTTTAAAAACACATAGAGGGGGAAGTGGATGTGGCTCAAGTGATTGGACTCCTGTCTACCATATGGGAGGTCCAAGGTTCGGTTCCTGGGGCCTCCTGGTGAAGGCAAGCTGGTTTGCGCGGCAAGCTGGCCCGAGCCATGAGCTGGCCCGCGCAGAGTGTTGGCACAGCAAGATGACACACACAAAAAAGAGACACAGAGGGCCAGGAAGCTGAGGTGGTGCAAGAGATTGAGCACCTCTCTCCCACTCTGGAAGGTCTCAGGATGGGTTCCCAGTGCCACCTAAAGAGAAGACAAGCAGACACAGAAGAACACACAGCAAATGGACACAGCAGATAGCGAGCGCAAAAAAAGACAACGGGGCAGGGGAAGAAATAAATTATTAAATCTTAAAAAAAAACACACACATACACGTAGAGGGAAGCGGATATGGCTCAAGCGATTGGACTCCCATCTACCATATAGGAGGTCGTAGGGAAAAGCGAGCTGGCCTACACAGAGTGCTGTCCCGCACAGAGAGCTGGCACAGCAAGATGACATGACGAAAAGAGACACAGAAGAGACACAATAAGAGACCCAGACACAAAAGAACACACAGAGAGCAGACAATGAGTGCAAAAACAACGGGGGGCGGGGGGACGGGAATAAAAAAACAAATAAAATCTTTAAAAACAAAACAAAAGGAAAAAAACACATAGACAACTTTCCTGTAAGTTTGAAGTTATTTCAAAATAAAAAGTTAAAAAAGTAAACAGTTGACTTTATGCAACAACAAAACCAGAAGACATAGGTTGGGGCCCAAGACCAGTTCTACTGAATCAGATTTAATGGGGGTACCCTCTGCTTTAGAGGACCTTGTTCAGGTCCTCCTCTGGCTAGGCCCCTCCCCATGGAGTGAGGACAAGAATCAGGAGCCACCAAGAACAAGGAGTCCCTTCAAGAACAGGCTTTGGGTACCGGGGCCCCGGAATTTTCTGCCAAAATGACCCCAAGCCCTCTTGCAGGACCTTTGATGAACTCTTCCCCAAGTCCATCCTCCCAAGGATAGGAGGTGCAGCTGATGTGTGCACCTGGGGGCCCAAGAGGTGGCCAAGGGGCTGCTGTTCACCGGTGGGAGTACATAAGGAAGCTACAGTCCATGCATGCAAGGACCTCTGGAGGAACAGAATGGGGACAGGGGCAGGGTGTAAAGAGAAGTGGCATCAGCTGTGGGCCAGCCCAGGTCACTGCAAATGTTAGGGGTGGGCCTGCCCAAGAAAGAACAGATGGGAACTATCTAGAGAAAACACAGGAATCGTGAAACTAACACATTTACCAGAGCTTTCTGTTTTGGTGGGGAGGGAAGTATCCCTAAAGCCACTGCATTGATAAACCTGAACATAAAGTTTAGTTTATTTTTCATTTTAAAAATAAAATCACATAAAATATGATTATACCAATAGCCGAGATTCATTTGTTTTTAAAATGGTGATATTAAGAGTCCCTACGTTATTGTGACAATAAAATGAGCATGCGTGCAGTACCTGGTGGTGGGAAACACTTGAAACATATTAAGTGTGATAATTCTCTTATTTCCTGCAGCTGATCCCTAAGGTAAAGTTCAAAGCTTTACTTTTTTTCCTTCACTTGTCTTGCACTCTCAGGTGGGATACAGTTAATAAAAAAACAAATATGAAGATGTTTTTAAGTGTCAAGTTAAGACAAGTTAATAACTGCTCTCCCACAGTATCAGAGCAAACTGTAGTCCAGGAACAAAAGAATTTTTTCTACTCTTCAGAGCTGCCAGAATTCCCTAAGTGTTGTGCACTGGGTGAGTGTGAGGACAAGCTCTGAATCCTAATGACATCATTGTCACAGCACAGGCCAGACCCCAGCTATCTGGTTTGATGAGAATGTGAATTAATCCCAGTCTTGTCTGAAAAGCAAGGAAGGGCTGAAAAAACCATGCTGAAGAGCTGTGCAATCTGTCTAAATATCAAAATACATTACTGGCAGAGAGTTTTCAAATGCTGGCGACGTCGCAGGGGATGTGGCTCATGCTAGAAATCACAGTTGTCATCCCTTACACATGTGTAGCATTGTGTTGTTTTCAAAGGGCTGACACAGATGTGCCTTCAGATCACCCTCTTAGGAAGACAGAGCAGAGCTTGTCCACACAGCGCACCTGGAGAGGGAACCAAGCATTCCCCAAGCTTCCATTTTAGGAGTGCTAGGGAAGAATGACACTGGCGCCGTGGGTTGAGTAGAGCACTATGCTTCCAGTAAGTAGCCCATCAGTGGCTGCAGGATTCAGCCGAACTGCCCTCTGCAGACCCCTAACAAGACTGGAAACCACGGATGACTTCAGGTTCAAGATGACTGGCCAACCCTCCCCCCCAGCTGTGATGCAGGACACCTGTGTGCTGCCACGCCCTTCAAGACCCAGCTAATGCTGTGCTGTGCTAGTGCTCTGTGGATAAAGGGTTTTCTCATTCCCCTGCCTGACCCAGAGGCACGGTTGCTCCTCATGTGGGTGGGCATCAAGGGACCCGTGTTCTGACCCACAGGTGTCCAGAAGGGAGCAACCAGGTCTGCAGATCTGGTTGGAGGGCCCTGGAGACAGGGGTACCCGTGAGAGCCAGGGGCTCAACAACCTCATGGTGGGCATTCTGGCTAGTGCTCTCAGATGAGGCATGGAGGCAGGCAGGCAGCCAGGCAAATGAGCCCAAATGATCACGACTACCATTTGTAGAGCGTCTCCATACCAGTCCTAAATACTCCCTATATATCATCTCATTTAATCTGCACAGCTCCTTGCATTGGCTTTATTATTCCCATTTCACAGATGAGGAAACTGAGGCTGAGAGTGGTGAGGAAATTTACCCAAAGGCATGCAGCTGGAAGTGGTGGAGCCAAGAGTTTGCTCTCAATAAATGTTCTTTTAGCAAGTTAGGAATACAAGCTTTGGGTCAGAGGGTGTTCCCAGCATTGTACAGGGAGCTTCATATCACATCTGGGATTTCCCTACTTGCAAACACCATCACATAAGATTCTGCAAAACTTACTGTTTTATCAACAGTCGTGCCTCGCCTCCAGGTCCTCAAGAGGCTCTGTGCCAGCCTGGCATGAGCTCACTCCCACTGCTGAGTCTCCAGTTCCAGGGCCTTCTCCATGCCCTCTGGAGACCTGTCTATGGTTAGCAAGATGAAGCCTGGGAAAGTGCCCCATGCTATTGGCCAGCTTTTTTATCTTTCAGCTGCACATGGAGCCCTGGCTGGGGACATGGCAGAAAAAAAAAAAAAGATCTTCTTGAAGGCCTGTCCGTCAGCACTGTGGGACAGGGACAACTCCTCGGGCTCAGCACATCTCAGGAACCAAGGTCTAGGTGTTTTCTCAGAGCACAATATACCCCTCTCCTCTGTAGCTCTGTTTTAGGCTGCCCCATCTTTTCCTGGTAGGGGAGAAAAGAAACCATGGATGCCTCCTTCCCAGCCCTGCTGGTTTCTACCCTCTTGGAAGATAGAGGGAGCACATCTCTGAGGGGGCCGGGGTAGACACAGGCAGGGTGCAGAACCTGGGACCCAGGGCCTGGTATCAAGGCTAGGCCGTGGGTGGGATCAGGTGGACAGAGCCCAGGTCAGAAGTACATGGGCCACATGCCCTGAGACCAACTGGGGGTGCATCCGTTTCAGGGCTGCAGCACCAGTGACCACAAACATGGTGGCTTTAGACAACAGAAATGAATTCTCTCTGTTCTAGAGCCCAGAGTCTGAAATCAGAGTGTTGGCAGGGCCCCACTCCCTCCAAGGCTCTAGGGAAGAATCCTTCCTTGCCTCTTCCTAGCTTCTGGTGGTTGCCGGCAATCCTTGGCACTCTTTGGTTGACAGCTGCATCACTCCAATCTCCGCCTCCATCTTTGCAGGACTTCTTCTCCTGGCTTCTCCAATGTGTCTCTGTGTCCATACCTCCCTTCCCTTCTCTTACAAAGACACAAATCATTTGATCTAGGGCCCACCCTCCATCCAGGATGATTTCACCTCAAGATCCTTAGTTACATCTGCCAAGACCTTCTTTCCAAATAAGGTCACATTCTGAGGTTCCAGGTGGACATGAATTGGGGGGCACTATTCAGCCACTACCTTTGAGGAGAAGAGGAGTCCAGGGTTATAGCCATCCCATGCTAACTTCAGGGGCAGGGTGTGAAACCGCAGATGGAGGTAAGGCCAGCAGGCAGGATCCGGGAACCAGCAGGCTCCAGGTAGAAAGGAGCAAGGGATACAGAGCTTTGCCTGGAGATGATGGGCATGTGGAGCCTGACGTTCCTGGTTGCTGGTCCTGTGGATTCATCAGAGTTAAAAGAGAGAGAGAGAGACAGGCCAGCCTATAAGACGTGCTGTACAAACTAAACTGGAAAAAAGTCTAGAGGATTAAACACAAAGTTTTCCCACTCTGGCTTCCACTTTTTTTTTTTTTAAAGATTTATTTTATTCATTTATCCCCACCCCCACCCCACCCCTTGTTGTTTGCGCTCACTGTCTACTGTCTGCATCCATTTGCTGAGTGCTTTATGTGTCTGCTTGTCTTCTCTTTAGGAGGCATTGGGAACTGAACCTGGGACCTCCCATGTAGGAGAGAGGGGTTCAATTGCTGAAGCCACCTCAGCTCCCTGCTTTGTTGTGTCTCTCATTGTCTTTCCTTTTTGTGTCTCCTTGTTGCATCAGCTCGCCGTGCCTGCCCGTTGTGCCAGCTTGCTGTCTTGCTTGTCTTCTCCAGGGGACACCAGTAATTGAACTCGGGACCTCCCATGTGGTAAGCGGGAGCTCCATCGCTTGAGCCACATCTGCTTCCCTTCCACTTTCCTTTCTAGCCTCCCCTCCAACAATTCTTTTTTGTGTGACCTACACCCCCACATAGAGGTCTGTGTTTTCCTTAAAATACGCACTTTCCTACCTCTGGGCCTGATTAAACCATTTCTTCTCCCTGAAGTGCCCATTCACTGGCTCTCGGCCTGTGGAAATCCTGCTCATCCAACCTGAACAAACAAGTCCTATAAGGAAATACAATCAGGAAGGATACAGAAAAATCATTAAAGAAATGAAAAATTAAACAACAAGATATTGTTTTATAGCTATGAAATCAACAAATTAAAACAAATACTCTTTTTTTTCCGAAGAAAACGCGGTCGCTGTTGTAGCAGCGCACCGGCTCACCGGTCCTCCTGACTCACCGCTGTTGGCTCTCTCCGAGGAACAAGTCGGTCAGGAAGCCGCAGCCATGGCTTTTAAGGACACTGGAAAGACACCCATAGAACCAGAGGTGGTGATTCACCGCATTAGAATCACCCTGACCAGCTGCAACGTGAAGTCTCTGGAGAAGGTGTGTGCTGACTTGATTAGAGGCGCAAAGGAAAAGAACCTCAAAGTGAAGGGACCGGTTCGGATGCCTACCAAGACTCTAAGAATCACTACAAGGAAAACTCCTTGTGGTGAATGTTCAAAGACTTGGGATCGTTTCCAGATGAGGATCCACAAGCGACTCATTGATCTGCACAGCCTTTCTGAGATTGTTAAGCAGATTACATCCATCAGCATTGAGCCAGGAGTAGAGGTTGAAGTCACCATTGCAGCTGCTTAAGTCAACTATTTTAATAAATAATGTCAGTTGCTAAAAAACAACAACAACAACAACAACAAAAACAAATACTACTCTGCAAGGATGTTGTTTTGGTGAGACAGGTACACTTCTTGCTGGGACATTGTAAATGGGTCTGCCCTTTTTGGGAAACAGTGGAGCAATATATTTCGAGAGCGATAGAAATATTCATGCCCCTACTTTGGAGGCTCCAATCATACTTTGGAGAGTTGATCCAAAGAAAATGATAATAAAGAAGGAAAAATTTATGTGCATAAAGACATCCTTCACATCATAATTTTTAGCAGTGAAAACCTGGGAATAGCCCAAATATTCCACAATTAGGGACTGTTAAGGAAAAACAAATTATGATGATAAAAACTATATAGCAAAAGGAAATGCTTATAACTAAATGCTTAGGAGAGCACAAAATTCTATCTGTATTGTAACTATAACTGTAAAATGATCCAAACATAAATGTATGGATAAAGATATGTAAGAGAACACAGAGAAAGGAAAATGGGTCTTATTTTTTTATTAGAATTTTGTTGGTGTAATAAAAATTTCCTGGAGAATATGCTATCCTGTCTTCAGAACTCCTGATTACTTTGTTCCTTCCTGGTTTGTGGTCCTTATTACGTTATGCCTTGAGTAGAATTATTTGTATACAGTTTTAGTCCTCTTTGGACAATTACCTCTTCAAGGGCAAGGACTGTGTTTTATTTTTCTGTCTCACCTGCAGCACTTGTACTTGCCTGACACATAGTAAATGTTCAATAATAAGCTAAAGATTATATTATGCTTAAAACAACTCACCAGGAGTGGTCTCCATTCTCCTGCCTCCAGGCAAAAAGCATTCAGATAAATAGATATCTATATTATTTTTAAAGGCTTCCTGGGAAGGAAATCACACATTACAAAAAAATATAAGGTTTTATATCTGGAGGACAAAGTAGATGCAGTAATGCAGACAACAGCTTGGAAATCTACTGAGGGTCATGGAAGTGACAACTTTGCCTCCTAAGGCAACCAGATGTTTAAAAGTTGAAGCCATGCCGAGGTTTGCTACTCCGGGCCAACTGGATTCCTGCAGAAGGAAAACGATTCACCTCTCTAACTAACTGGGAGCCCCCAAACTGCTGTTAGGGCTTGTCTCTTGAAGAGTTCTGTTTTTTGTTTTTTGTTGTTTTTTTTTTTTTACTGGGAGGTCCCGGGGATCGAACCCCGGTCACTCCATATGGTAGGCAGACGACGAAGCTCTTGAGCCACATCTGTTTCCCAAGGGCCTGTCTTTTATGAGCTTAAATCTCAGGATTGGAGAAGAGACAAGAAATGTAATAAAATGGAATGAGCTTATCCCTCCCAAAGAGAACAGAGGAAACCTAATAACGCAGAACTATTTTTAAGTACTAAGCCCTATTGCATGCTAGCTAGGCACTCTATCCTCATCAACTCATGTCATACTCCCATTTTACAGCTAAAACCCCGAAGTTCAGAGAGATTTGTGACTCATTCGAGGACAAATTGACAGTAAGTGGCGAGTCGGGACCTAAAGCAGCCACTGGTGCTTGACCGTCCGCCACAACCCAGCGAGCCTTTAACGCCATGAAACCAGCTCCATTTTGGCCATTAGTAGGGAGGATGAAGTTCCAGGTTCTTCCTTTTACATTTCCCTTTCTCCCTTTCTTTTTCTGATTTTTAGAAGGCCAGTTAACATTTCCCCACCATGGTTGGGAGATTCTTGCACGTATAGTTATCTCCCTTTCCTGCAGCTTGCAACTCAGTCTCTTTCAGGGCTTCTTAACCTTTTTTGTTCCACAGACCCCTTTGCCAGTCAGGTGGAAACCACGGACCCCTTACTAAGTCCACACTATCCTGTGTGTTATTTAATAGATATATCACACCCACACCAACACGTCTCCACAAGAATAATGGTTTATTTATTTGTTTGTTTATTTATTTATTTAAATTCAAGCTCATTGACCCCTTGTTAAGAGCGCCTGGTCTATTTGTACCTGGCTTCCATTTCACTCTTTCCCACATCACGGAGCCCTTGACTCGCCTCCATGTTCTTTGAATCTGCTGTGGTTGCTGACCATTTTCTCCTCAAGAAAACCACATACTCCCTTTTATCATGGACCTGTTCTGCATATATAAATCACGTTTAGGTTTTGTTTTCTTTCCCTGAGTAAAGTGTCACAAATTGAGGATAGGGTTCGGGGATTAAAACAGCAGCTGTTCCCAGATCAGTTTATTTAAAAATTGTACTAATTTTCTTTTTTCTTGCAAGTAAAGCTTTTTCACAAACTGCACTTTTAAAATTTAATAGTCTCCCACCCTTACTGTGTGTCCCCTGCTTTTCTTCCATTCATTTTGTCTGTCTTTCAAAACCGGCTTTTTTTCGGTCTCCCTTAATGCAAGTAACAATAACATTTAATTAATACTCAGTCATCCCTCCATCTGCTGTTTTGTTATAGCCGCTGCCCCTTTTGCTCACTTATATTCCATTTGGCTTTCTTTTGTCCTCATCAAATTGTTCCTGAACCACAAAATTCCACATTAACTAAAAATTAGTTGAGAAAATAGATAGCAGTTAATAAGACCCAATCTATAAAATTTTGCTCACACACAGTGTCTGGGGCTTACACAGTTAAACATTAAGTGGTAGCAGATGCTTCCTGCTTCAATTTCAATTTCAATTTCAATTTCTGGGCCTTTCATCATTCCCTCTAAAAGACAGGATTTTTTCTTCTATTCTTACATTTTGGAAAAAAAAAAAAAAAGAACATTATCTAGGTTTAAATAGAATTAAAACTTCTACATTTGATGATGGGTATTTTAGTGATAGATACTCTTTTGTTTTAGCTGATCAGGAGAAATTGATTTTGGAAATTGAGACTATCATTTCTGGGTTTGCTGTATGGTAACTACAATTTTTAAAAAATTGTTTTTTTAGGAGGTACCAGGGATTGTACCTGGGATCTTGTACATGCAAAGCAGGCACTCAAGCACTGAACTAAACCTGTTCCCTGTTTCAATATATTAAATTAATAGATTTTTAAATTAAATTCTTAAAAAATTTTTTTTTTATTTTTAAACAATTTATTGAAGTATATCATTCATACATGAACATATATAAACTATAAGTGTTCAGTAAACATTGTGATCTTACAAAACAAACATGCATAACATCATACAGGGCTCCCACACATCACCACCTCCCCCAAACACCCTGCATTGTTGTGAAACATTTGTTAACAAATCATGAAAGAGCATCGTCAAAGTATTACTACTAACTATAGTCCATATCTTCCTCCCCTATACATTTTTAAAAGGATTTATTTATTTACTTTTATCATTTTTACCCCCTCCCCCTGTTTTTGCTGTTTTTATGTCCATTCTCTGGGCAACTCTCTGTGTCCATTTCCTGCCCTCTCTTCTCATCCTTCTCCTCCTGTCTTCACTGGGATTCGTTCCTCGGAACCTCCAATGTGGGAGAGAAACGTCCTACTACCGCATGTGCCATCTTATTTCCTGGTTTTTTGGTGCGTCTCATCTTGACTCTCCCTTGAGTCACTCTCCTGTTACGTCATCATCTTGCTGCGTGGCTTGCGGGGCCTGGTGGCTCACCTGCTCGCAGGACCTGGCGGCTTACCCGTGGACGGGGCCCAATGGCTCACCCACTTATAGGGCCTGGTGGCCCACGTGCCTTCTATATTATTATTTTTTTAATTTTTACCAGGAGGTCCTGGGGGTCAAACCCAGGTCCCTCCATATGGGAGACAGACACCCAACCACCTAAGCCACATCCACCCCCCTGCTATATCTCTTAAGGTTGACCAAAGATACCCAGAGTTACAGTCATTTCCCATACAGGATGATCATATAATATATCAGGCTTAGTTTATCACCAGCATTCCAAAAACCAGACCTAGGGAGAAAAACTAGGTCTGGGGACACATGCATGGTTTCTAATGTTTAGCCTATCCTGATTATCACAAAATCAGGACAGCAAGAATATTCACATTATTAAATTAATATTTTAACATCTGTGTATGGTAGATTAAATACTGATTCTTTGCAGCTCCTACCACCAAGAGACAGGTCCATTTTCCTACACTTACTTTGACCAAGAAAATGTGGTGGAACTGACATGCTGCTGAGTTCCTGGGCGTAGACCTTAAGAGACCTGGCAGCTTCTGCCTTTGCCCACTTGGAACACTGTCCTGAGACCGTCATGTAAGGAAGCTGGTCTAGCCTACTGTAGAATGTGAGACCACGAGGAGGAGAGCTGGGGCACCCCAGCTGACAGCCAGCTACCACTGCCAGACACCTGAGGGAGGCTACCTTGGGCCTTTCAGCTCACATGAGCTCCAATTGAATGAAGCTGCATGCATGAGTCCAGGTGAGACTGGCAGAACACTCAGCCAGCCCACGATATGATGAGAAATAAGAAATTGTTTTGCTTGGGGTGGTTTGTTATACAGCCATAGGTAAATGAAACAATGTGGCATCTCCACATTGCATTTTAAAGAAAAAGTAGTTACTTACTGCTTAAAGAAGGCAAGAGCTTTTTGGTTGCCCCCCATATTAGAGAATGGGCTTTTAAAGTGAATTAATAATGGACAGTCTAGGAATTTGCAATCTCAATATTAGGCAAATAAAACTCACACATCAAAAATGTATACATATGTATACTGCTGCCTCTTCTGGGGTCTAACCAGTGCCCACCACAAAATAAGCATTATCACATTTTGTTGCATCGATGAGTGGTCACTGAAGTTCCATTTATGTGAGGGCTAGGATGAGTACCGTGATGAGTTAGGTTGGGTTAGTCTGTGAAGAGATATGGAAAGGGTCAGCAAACAGTTGAAGGAGAAGAAGCATTTTGAGGGAAACAAGTGGGGGAATTGGCATATACAAAGGCTTAGAGATAGAAGAAAGTTGTTGCCCAGTGAAGTGTCCATGAATAAAGATGGTGGATGAGATGGTAAAGGATGAGGAGCAAGGAGTGAGAGGGTGGCTCTTGTAGAATCCTGGAGACACTGACTGATAATTTCTTTTTAGCATTAATTGAATAAATAACTCATGCAGTGTCACACAAATGTTTGACGTTTGGCAATGAGTGTGGTGATGATTATGATGATGATGACGACTGTGATGATGATGATGATGGTGGTGATAATTCGGTGGAACCACATTTGATATGGAAGCTAGTCAGCATAAAGAGGAAATTGGGACAGAGTCAAAATTACCCTAGAAAATCTCTCAGGGAGGTATTAAGTTGACATATCTTTCAAAACCTCCAACACAGCAGGTTATCTTTCAGCCTTGGAACAGCACACTGTTTCTGCATATGAAGTTGCTGGCATGAGTTTGTAGGTAACAATGTGTGAAAAGTATTCATCTTAAACACTTTTATTATGAAATATTTCAGGTATACATGAAAGATAGAAGATAATATATCTTACTACCACATAACTAAGAAAGAATATTATAGATACCATTCAAGTCCCTCCTCCAATCACATTTTCCTCCCTCCCTCCCCGGAGGGAACCACTGTCCCTAATTGTCCCTAATTAGCATTCCCATGCCTGTCTGTACTTAATATATAGCTTTGTGGTTTTATAATTGTATGTAGAGTGAATCATCCATATGTATTTTCTACAACTTGCTTTCTTTGCTCACTATCAGATATTTGAGGTTTATCCATGTTGGTGCAGGTGGAAAACCTCTGGACAACTCTTGGAAAAGTGAGACGCTCACTCCCATTTCACATTCACTCCAAGAAAGGCACAAAATCACACACCTTGCTTGCATTGTTCTCTCACTTTCTCACTCTAGTGCAAGTATGTTAAATGTGTGTAGAAGAGGTGATTGCATTGCAAGGATGTCTTAGATTGTAAAGCACAAGTCAGGCTCTATATTGTGTAACTCAGTGCTGTCCAACTGTGTAAATGTAATATGAGCCACCCATGTAACTTTAAATTTTCTAGAACGTAGTCACATTTTAAAGAGTCAAAAGAAACAGGTAAATTAATTTTAATAATATATTTTATTTAACCCAATAAATCCAAAATATTATCATTTCAGCATGTAGCTGATATAAAAACTATTGAAACAGTTTACATTCTTTTTCACACCAAAATCTGGTGTGTATTTTACAGTTTATAGCACGTGCTAATTCAGACTAGTCACATTTCAAGAACTCACTAGTCACATGTGGCTAGAAGCTACTGTATTAGACAGCACAGATGTGTCCTTTAAAATCTGACTGAAAACACACATTGAGCGACCATTGGAGTATCAGTCTTTTAACAGGTGAACACTGTGAAGGGGTTTTTGTCTCTTTCCAGGAGACGAGAAGAGTCTTTGCACAGGGTCTTCAGGGGGGCTGGGGTGGTGTAGGGGAAGCAGCACGGGCATTATCATCTCCTTAGGAAGCCCACTTAATCTCCTAACTTCCTTGGGCCTCAGTTTCCCTCTCTATACAATGCAAGAGTGGTCCAGAAGCATTTTAAAGGCTCTTGCAACCTTGATGATCCTGCTCTCTGTCTCCCATGACCAGCCTGCTTTGGGCCAGTTGTCTGCTGAGGGAATGTGTTGCTCTTTGTCTTTCCAACACAGAGCACCAGAGAGCCTTTCAGTAGAAACTGATTCCTGTGTGTCCCCAGGAGCCCGAGAGCAAACCTTTGGTTCTTTTAGGAGGACCATGATTCCCGTCCAAGGCCAGGCTGGCACCATAAAAGCCCAGGTGGAATGAACCACAAACCAACTTCCCTGGGTGGCACAGTCCAGGCAGGGTTTTATTTAGATGAATCCACACAGAGATGCTACAGTTTGGTCTGGGCATATGATTATATGGTGGTTTTTTTTAAATTTTTTATATATTTTTTAAGATACTTAGATTACATAAATGTTACATAAAAAATATAGGGATTCCCATATGCCCCGCTCCCCATATCTCCCACATTTTCCCACATAAATAACATCCTTCATTTAGTGTGGTACATTCATTGCAATTGATAAACGCATTTTGGTGCATTGCCACTGAGCATGGATTATATTTTACAATGTAGTTTACACTCTCTCCCACTCAATTCTGTAGATTATGGGAAGATATATAATGGTCTGTACCTGTCATTGTAATGTCATTGAGAACGATTCCCAAGTCCTGAAAATGCCCCCGTATTACACCTGTTTTTCTCTCTCCTTGCCCTCAGAGTCTCCAGTGGCCACTGCCTCCATATCAATGTTATAATTTCTTCCATTGCTAGAATCACAATAAGTCTGTAGTAGAATACCAGTAAGTCCATTCTAGTCCATAGTTCATTCCCCAATCCTGAGGATTCGGGGATGGTGATGTCCACTCCACCTCTAACTGAGAGGGGGCTTTGATCCCATACAGCCAATGGATGGGACTCTTTGCTTGCAGTTGTAGGCTCTCTTGTTTCCTTAGTATGGTGGTTGCCCATCCTCACCTCCTTGTTAGTTTTCCTGGGTGAGTCCAATGAACTGGAGAGTAGGTGTTGCCACTCCACTGAGTCTCAGGGCACAGCTAGCACATGGATAGCCCAAAGGTTTAAGTCTCTTGAACATACACCTACCAACTCCAGCACCAACTATAGGTTCAAATAGAAGGGACAGATGAGCCATGTGTAGGGAAGCCATAACCGAGTCCAACTCTGTCACTCTCAGGAGCACAAACTCCAAAGTAGGGATTGGTGGGTATGTAGATGAAAGTGCAAAGCTGGGAATGCTCTTATGGCAATATGACAAGGAAGGGTTACTGATTATGTGGTTTTGATGTCATGTGGCCTTAGGGGAAGTCAAGAGCTTTGAATGCAAATCCCAGCTCACACCATATTTACTGGACCCTGCCTCAGTTTCCCTTTTCTCAAATTGGCAGTATAATTACTACTTATCTTGTACATATGGTGGTTGTATCCTGGCCCCCCTTTTTTTTGAGGTACTAGGGCTGGGATTGAAACAGGGACCTTGTATGTGGGAAGCCGGCGCTCAACCACTGAGTCTCATTGGCTCCCCTAAGTTGGTTTCTTTGTTTGTTTGCTTTTTTGTTTTTAGGAGGCACCGGGAACCGAACCCAGGACCTCCCATGTGGGAAGCAGGCACTCAACTGCTTGAGGCACATCTGCTCTCTCAAATCCCTTTTTAAGGAAATATGATCCTTTACTGTAAATGCTACATAAATCCAAGATCGGAAGAGCCTTTGGGTTGAAATCAGCTTTAATGTCAAGCAAGATCTCAGGCTTCATCCTCTTCTTCCTTGAAGATCTAGTGGTTCCAAGAAGGAAATGTGGCCATGACTAGCCTGGGAGAGGTGAGGAAAAGGAAGAGAAAGGTAACTTGCTTTATTCATCAAGTCCTTGTTGAAAACAGACATCTGCAAAGGAGGATCTGCTCAGCTTTAGCATTTCCCTTTTGAGGTAGGCACCAAAGGGACAAGGTCTCAGTCATCCCTGTTCTTTAATTATGGGTGAGGAGCAAAAGGGAGGCTCTCCTCTGGCCTACCTATGTACCAGGTGTGCGTGGAATCTCGGTGGAGCTGCAACTCCTACCCTACAGCTCAATGGACTCATCCAAGTCACCTGGCGAGGAGACAACGATGGGCAACGGCCATCCCAGGGAATGGAGAGGGCCTGCATCTGCAGGAAGGATCATCCCACCCAACATATCCACGGGATATAAGCCCTCTCTCACTTGGAGGTGGAGTGGACATCACCATCCCAGTCCCCTCAGGATTGGGGGGAGAACTATGGGCTAGAGTGGACTTGATGGTATTCTGTTGTACACATATGGTGATTCTAGCAATGGAAGAAATTATAACAATGAGGTGGAGCCAGTGGCCACTTGACACTTTTGAGGTAGGGAGGGGACGAGTAGTTGAAATACAGGGGCTTCTTTGGGATTTGGAGGTTGTCCTGAGTACCGTTTTGGCAACGGATGTAGGCCATTTTAAATCAGCACACACCACTCAGAACTGAGTGGGAGAGAGTGTGTTCTATGATGTGAACTGTGGTCTAGGGTTGGTGGCAAGGCCCCAGGATGTGTAAGTCCATTGAGGGTGGTGGGCCACACTTGTGGGAGATGTTTGTGTGGGATGTGGCGGGAGGTGTGGGGGGTGGGCAACATGGGAATCCCAGGGGGTTCTGTGTAGTATTTTCGGTAATCTAAGCACCTCTTAAAATATATTTATATAGAAAGAAAGAAAGAAAGAAAGAAAGAAAGAAAGAAAGAAAGGAAGGAAGGAAGGAAGGAAGGAAGGAAGGAAGGAAGGAAGGAAG
>JAKSZT010054396.1:17068639-17114486 GCA_026826555.1 Tolypeutes matacus
AAGGAAGGAAGGAAGGAAGGAAGGAAGGAAGGAAGGAAGGAAGGAAGAAGTGGAAACAGAAAAAAAAAAGATATCAAATTTGATACATATTAATAAAGCATAAATCCACCAAAAAAAAAAAAAAAAAAAGAGAGGCTCTCTTTCTAATGTAAGTCCCAACAACTTGATGAATGCACAACTACATGATTATACCAAATGCCACCAATTGTACACTTTGGATGAATTGTATGCTTTATTAATATGTATCAATAAAATTGATTTGTTAAAAATAAATAAGTAAATACATCCAGAAAAAAAATCTCTATCAGTGTCAGGGCATTCCTATTCTTGGCAAATTCTTATTGGCATAAATCTAAAGTTAATGCTGTGGTACATCCACCTGCATTATGTCTTTAAAAAGATACACCACCATCCAAACCATGCAGGCTCATCAAAGAAATTGCCTTCTCTCTGAGAGCTCATTTTCCTGGAAAGTCTTTGTGACATTTATTTTCAGATATTATTTTTAATTTTAAAGGTGATTTTAATTTAATTTTTAAAGTTATATATATTTGGTAAACAAATACTATAAAACAGTATTCAATAAAAATTGTGTCCATACCATCCCAGCAAAATGCCAATCAGTAGCCAGTTTCCTGTGTGTCATTTCAGAGCTATTCTACACATGAAATTTAGATTTTCAGGCATTTAAAAACAAAAGTGGTACTGTTTAATTTTAAAGCCATTTTAACTAAAGATAAGATGAAAAGGTAGAAACCTGCAGATTAAAGGCAAAAAAAAAAAAAAAAAAAAAAAGACCTGGGGTATAATTGTTTTAAATGATGTGTTGATGCATTGAGTTTAAAAATATTCTGATGTGTTCCAATGCATAGAAAACAAGCTGCTGTGAATCACTGACTGTCTGGAATAAACTGTCCAATATGATTATATATTTTCTGTGTTCACTGTGGCAAGGTCACCTTAACAAGTTTACATAATAATATAGAGAAAACAGAAAGCCATCCAATAAACTGGAGTGAGCAGGAATGGAGGGGGAGGAGAAGAAAGCAGACTCAAGAATTGCCACTTAGAGAAGGGGTGTTGAGAAGTGGGAGAGATGTAAGCCTGGAGAGGTGCGTAAAGAAAGCCTTCCAACAGGGTTTTCTGCAGTGATGGACATGACCATGCCCTGTGCTGTCCAGTAAGGTGGTCACTGGCCCCATGTGGCTATGGAGCCTTGAAATGTGGCTACATGTGAAACAACTACATGGGGCCTGTGGCTACTTATCTTAGTGCAGCTCCAGTGATTTGCAATGTCTTTTGGAGGCACCAATAAGCATAGAGAGAGGAGAACAGAAAAGGGTGAAGAAAACAAATGAGGGGAAGGTAAAAGCAGAAGAAGAAAGATGGAAAGGAAGGAGAGAGGAAAAGAGTTAAGCAGAAAGAAAAGCCATTGGGCTTTGCCAGAGGAAAAGGAAAAGGGGAGAGAATAAAAGAAACGGACAAATAGAAGAAGCAAGAGAAGGAGATGGGGAAAGAATAAAACGCGAGGTTGGAAAGCTAAAAACTATTTATCGTCTTAAGTTGCAGGGATGCTGATGTCACTGGCAGTGACCTCCACCTCTGACCGCCGGCTGGCATGGGGCGCAGCCTCAGGAAGGGGGCTCCTTTGTGGAGCAATATCCCACCCGCTGCCCTCAGGAGTCTCCAAACCTTACCTCTCTTATCTATGAAGGTGGTGAGAGTCCATGATCCCAAGGACTCCACCGCCTTAACATGTAAAATAAAATAACTAAAATCTACTCCAAGGAAAACCCACGGTCTTGACACACCACTAGGTGTCACCATTAACCAAAATGAGCTTTTATTTTTAAACCAGCCGAATTCGGTAAACGTTTCTCTTTTGAGTCTCTATCTGATATACCCAATTAATTTTGTTATTTTCTTACTTTGTCGCACTAAAAGCAAAATGGTTTGTGTTGTGGGAGCCCTCCCAACTGGGATACTCATTCTAATTTAGTTTATTTTTCTTTCCAGTTAAAACTGCGAAGTACCACAAACATGAATTATATGTAAAGTGGGCATTCATTCATTAAGCATCTACTATGTGCCAGGCAGGGGCTCCGTGTTCAGCTGCACAAATTATGTGCTTACAACTCCACAGTATGAAAGGTGCTTTCTGGAATTGTGCAGTCTAGGGGCCCTGCAAGATCCCAGTCTGGGCCATGCAGATAAAAGCACATGCCTATGTTTTCTTTCCTCTTTGGAAAGGTGCAAAACCTTCTTTGTAACTAGAAATGTCTGTGCCCTCTATAAATTTTGAGAGTTACACAACCAAATGTTTTTATGCTATCCTCATAAAAACAACTAAAGTTTAGTTTCATTTCAGAAAAGTAATAACCTCTCACTGAGAATATCCTATGAATAAAACAATGTACTAAGCCAGCTGGAAAAATCAAGTCATGGCCCTAAACCAGGGGTTCTTAACAAGGACTCTGTGAGCTTGAATTGAAATTAAAAACAACAACAACAACATTATTCTTGTGGGGACGTGTGGTGCGGGTGTGATATATTTATTACATAATACACAATATAGTGTGGACTTAGTAAGGGGTCCGTGGTTTTCACCTGACTGGCAAAGGGGTCCGTGGAACTAAAAAGGTTAAGAAGCCCTGCCCAGGGGGGCGCATGTGGCTCAAATGGTTGGGCGTCTGACTGCCATATGGAGGGACCTGGGTTCGGTAAAAAAAAAAAAAAAGAAAAAAAGAACCCCTGCCCTAAATGTTGGACTTTGCAGGTGCATTTTGGTCTAAATAATTGCTCAGTGCTGTGCAGGTAGAACACTTGTTACTATAGTGCTCAAGGGACTTATCAGATAGAGAATGACGAGGTGTTTACAGTGCATTTCTCATTCCTAGTTGTGTGTTGCTGAGTATTATTGAAGATAATACCTTTCCGAATTCACACTCAACTCTACTGGAACCGAGATTGGGCAAGAACATTGCTTCATCCTTTCTGATGACTTCTTTCCCCGACAACTTGTGACTTCAATCATTCAATTCAATTGAGCATCTATTATGTGTTAAGAACTGTACCAGACATGAAAATATGAATAGAACACAGTAGTCCCTGCCCTCTCAGAAGCTACTGTCTAATAGGGCAGTTAAGTAAGTGACAATAAACTACAAGACAAATCAGACAGATGAGTACTCTGGGGAGCATCGAGGAGGGTGTGATATGGACTTACAGGATGAACCAGAGGAGACTTCACAAGGACGATGACCTTTGTTCTGAGCCTTGAAGCATGAATGGCGTTTCTCAACATGGAGAAGGGGGGAATTTAGTCCATACCGAGGGAATAGTACAGTGAATGGATAGAAGTTTAAAGTGCATGGCATGTTCAGGAAAAGGAGGTCACATGGGATTGTCTGAGAATGGGCTGTATTGTGGGGAGTGGAAAGGGAGGTGAGGCCAGCTTGTCAAGATCTTTGAATGCCATATTTAAAAGCTTGCGACGGGGACCTTCAAAGACCTTTGATTAGAATATTCTGAGATCATAACTACTTTAGAAAGGTCACTCTGGCTTCTGTGTCCTGAGAAAATGATGAACCAATAAGTGCTGCTGGCTGCTTCCCTCAACCCAGCCCTGGGGAGGGGGTGCCTCAGAAATGAGGAGGTAATTGGTGACTCTGAGAATGTAATGTAATAACTCTGAGAAGCCTCTGAAGGACAACAAATAATTTGGTCCCCGGATATATGTGTCTAGAGAGTAAGAAGGAAAAGAGCCACAGATGAGGAAATAGCTGTAGTGGTGGGGTGGGGTGGGGGGAGTAGGGAAGGGGGAGAAGGGTGAAGTTTTTTTTCTGGGCTCTTTTCCTCCCCTATTTTTCTCTGGGAAGATCATGGTCTACTCTAACTGCCCTACAAGTCAGGAAACAGAATGACCAGTTCTGTACCAGTTGGAGATGGAGCTTGTAGGTGCATCAGGGCAGGCTTATAACCTGGAGATGGGTAAGAGACAATGACAGGTACAGATAGATCTACATTCCCTTTTTATAAACTTTATTTTGTACATTTAATAATTGAAAATATAAACAATTAAAAACTAAAAAGTAAACACAGATGAATAAATAAATACTTTTCTCAACTAAATGTAATTGATACATATAAAATTTTTTGAATCAAATAATAAGTTACACAATATATTTGGTTCATAGTAACACATTCATATAGTATTTGTCCTTTTGTGTCTGGCTTGCTTTGCTCAACATAATGTCCTCCAGGTTCATTCATGTTGTCATATGCTTTATGACTTCATTTCTTCTTACAGCTGCATAATATTCCATCGTTTGAATAGACCACAGTTTGTTTATCCATTCTTCTGTTGATGGATACCTGGGTTGCTTCCAACTTTTGGCAATGGTGAATAATGTGGCTATGAACATCGGTGTGCAGATGTCTGTTCGTGTCACTGCTCTCAGTTCTTCTGGGTATATACCCAGTAGTGGTATTGCAGGGTCACGTGGCAAGTCTATATTCAACTTTTTTAGGAACTGCCAAACAGTCCTCCATAGTGGTTGTATAATCTTGCATTCCCACCAACAGTGAAGAAGTGTTCCTATCTCTCCACATCCTCTCCAACACTTGTAGTTCTCTGTCTTTTTAATAGTGGCCATTCTGATAGGTGTGAAATGATATCTCATTGTAGTTTTGATTTGCATTTCCCTAATCATGAGTGATGTTGAGCATTTCATCATGTGTTTTTTTGCCATTTGTATTTCTTCTTTGGAGAAATGTCTATTCGTCTTTGGCCCATTTTTTAATTGGGTCGTTTGTCTTTTTATAGATTAAATATATAAATGTGACCCTCAAGATGGGGAAGAAAAATTTTAAAACAAAAGTCAAAAAAGGCTGAAAAATTCTTTTGGTGGGATTGACTGTGTCAAAATTAATGATTTATTTTTATTGAAGGGTATTATTATCAAAGTTAGCTGATAAGACTGATAGGTAGACTGAGAAAAAAATATTTGAGGCTTCTAAAACCAGCAAGGGATTATTTCTCAAATATATAAGAAAGTCCTACAAATTCATCAGAAAGAGAACTCAATAGAAAAATGAGCAAGGAATATGAATATTCCGCTCATATAAGGAAACTCAAATGGTTTATAGGTATTGATGATATGCTCAACTTCACTAGTTATTAAACAAACTAAAATTAAAAGAATAGTGAGAGAACTCTTTTTACCCATGAGATTGGCAAAAATTAAGAGTTTGTTGGCTAATACCAAATTCTGGCAAGTTTGTGGGAAACAGAAACCTTTATGCTCTTCTGGTGGGAAAGTAAACTGGTAAAACTGTTCTAGGGCACAACCAAGCAGTACTTTGTGAAATTAAAAATGCGTAGATCTGGGAACACTTCTGGGAGGCAATTACTTAAGACTGTGATGTGTGCTTCTGGCAGCCTCTAGGCTGCTTCTCCCTGCCTCCGGGGCCAACGGGCTGAAATTCTGGACACTGAAGGGATGAATTAGCAGCCAACCAACCCTCAGGTCCAGTAAACTTTAGCCATGGACGGGGACCTTCTGCAGCAGTCGCTGAATTGCCACTGGCCTTCATTGCTCTCCCTGCTCTGGAGTGGTCAGCAAGACAATTCACACTTGGGAACCTGCTAGGGTCGGTGGCTGAGCCTCTTCGGGGCCCACGGTCCCAACAGCAGTTACAGGGCAGAAAAGAGAAGAGAGTTGACAGCATTGAAATACAAAATTTCATTTCTGAAAAGCAGATCCCCTTTTTGCACTTTCCTGGAAATCAGATGTACCTGCAGGTTCTGAAGCTAATGAAGACAGTGAAGATCATTATGCAGCCATGCCTCCTTTAGAGCAGTTCATGGAGATACCTAGTATGGACCGGAGAGAACCGTTTTTCCAAGATATTGAGCACGCTGATACAGTGATTGGAAGAATTAGTTCCATTTGGGAATTTGGGTTTTTCATGGTATTGATCTGTTTAGGCAGTTTAGAAATCACAGCTCTTTATTCATTAAGAGATGTGCCTTTCCATAGTAACCACAGGGATCCTATATCATATTACTAAATTGGTGACATCATCCACGCTGGAATCAAGGATATTGACAGAAATCATGAAAAGCTTGCAGTATCTCTATATAGCTCATCTCTTCCACCACACCTATCTGGGATTAAGTTAGGTGCAGTTAATTCTGAAGAGCTTCCTTTGTGCTACAGGAGGAGTGCTGAGCTAAATAGCAATCCTTTGGAGCCTCTGAAAATATCATGCAGAGTTCCTTGGGATTTGTTAATCCGGGAGTAGTTGAATTCCTTCTAGAAAAACTAGGAAGAGATGAATCTAATCCACTATCTTTAATGAGAGACCTACAAAACAAAAATTTCTCTGAAGACGATTTTGCTTCTGCATTAAGAAACAGCCTGCATCTTGGGCTTTAAAATGTGTGAAGACTGGAGTTGATTGTTTTAAGGCTGGACATCATGTGGATGCTATGAATGAATACAATAAGGTTCTGGAAATAGACAAACAAAACGTGGAAGCTTTGGTAGCTCGTGGAGCATTATATGCAATAAAAGGAAGTCTGAACAAAGCAATAGAAGATTTTGAGCTTCCATTGGAAAACTGTCCAAGTCAAAGGAATGCAAGAAAATACCTCTGCCAGACACTTGTAGAAAGAGGAGGACAGTTAGAAGAAGAAAAGTTTTTAAATGCTGAAGGTTACTATAAGAAAGCTTTGATGCGAATAGTCTTGCTGTCTTGATTTTGTGATAATCGGTGTAGGCTAAACATTCACTATATTAGAAAACATGCCTATGTCCCCAGACCCAGTTTTTCTCCCTAGGTATGGTTTTTAGAGTGCTGGTAATAAACTAAGCCTGATTTATTATATGACCATCCTGTATGGAAAAAGACTGTAACTTTGGGTATCTTTGGTCAACCTTAAGAGATATAGCTGGGGGATGGATATGGCTTGGGTGGTTGGGTATCCATCTCCCTTATGGAGGGACCTGGTTCAATCCCCAGGACCTCCCGGTAAAAAGAAAAAAAGAAAAATATAGAATGCGCGTGGGCCACCAGGCCCCGTAAGTGGGTGTACCACCAGGCCCCAGGTGAGCTGCCAGGCCCCTCAAGCCAAGCAGCAAGATGATGACATAACAGGAGAGTGACACAAGGGAGAGCCAAGATGAAATGCACTGAAAAACCAGGAACTAAGGTGGCGTAGGTGGTAGGATGCCTCTCTCCCACATCGATAGTTCCAAGGATCGAATCCCAGTGAAGACAGGAGGAGAAGGATGAGAAGAGAGGGCAGGAAACGGACACAGAGAGTTGCCCAGAGAATGGACACAAAACCAGCAACAACGGGGGGTGGCGGGTAAAAATGGATAAAAGTAAATAAATAAATAAATAAATAAATAATTTATATGGGAGGAAGATATGGACTATAGTTAGTAGTAATACTTTGAAGATGCTCTTTCATGATTTGTTAACAGATGTTTCACAACAAGCGGGATGTTTGTGTGTGGGGGGGTGTGATATGTGGGAGCCTGCATGATGTTATGCATGTTTGTTTAGTAAGTTCATGATGTTTACTGAACACTTATAGTTTATGTATGTTCATGTATGAATGATATACTTCAATAAATTGTTTTTTTAAAAAAAGAAAGCTTTGGCTTTGGATGAGACTTTTAAAGATGCAGAAGATGCATTGCAGAAACCACAAATATATACAGATTCTAAGGAAACATGCCCACTTAGGGGGAAGAGAAGTGGCATTTATTGTGTATCCAGTAATAAAAATGTAAGTGCTTATTACATGCTAGATACTGAGCTTAAGATCTTTATGCCCATTAGCTCAGTCACAACCCTATTTTATCACTATTTTATTGATTAGAAAACTGAAGCTTAAAGAAGTTAGTTCTTGCCCAAGGTCACAAAACTTGTATATCCAGTTCGGTCACATGATTCTATAGCCCTACTAGATATCAGGTACCATCCCATAGGCTTATATTTAATATAATTTTTCACAAGTATTCCATGATGCAGGCTAATTGTCTGCATTTTCTTCATTTTACAAATAAGGAAACCAAGGCTCAGAATACTTAGATAACATCTCTAGGCTGATAAATGAGAGAGAGCTGGGATTCAACCCCCAAGTTTGTGCTCTTCTCATCACAGACATCTGCACATCCCTCTAAGTTACTGCATGAACTATTTCTCATGCTACGAATTCATATTCTGCCTAGGGATTTAAAGATCCTATAGAGACATATTAACTAATTCAATGTATAGACCTTGTTTGGGTCCCAACTCAAGCAAATGGTTAATACAACCACTTAGAGGGAAATTGGGAAAACATGATTTTAAGGAATTATTGATATTTGTGTATGGTGGGAACATTGTGACTATATTTAAATAGGGGAGTCCTTTTCTTCAGTGATACATACTGAAATATGTACATTCTCAAGGTGTAGTCCCTGGACCAGTGTCATCAGTATCATCTGGAAACTTCCTAGAAATGCAAATTCTCAGTCCCACCCCAGACTTACACAGTCAGAAACTGTGCCAAACTCTCCAGGTGATTCTGAGGCATGCTAAAGTTTGAGAATCACTATAATAATGTGATGTTTTGAATTTGCTTCAAAACAATCTGGGGAAGGGATGATAGGTTGGTAGGGGTATATGTGAAAAGAGATTGGCCACGAGTTGATAATTGTTGAAGCTGGGTGATGGCTGTATAGGGGTTTATTATACTATACTCTCCACTTTATATGTGTTTGGAAGTTTTCCATAATAAAAAGTATTTTTTAAAAATTCAAACCGTTTTCTCTACAGTGCCCTGTACCCTTTCTCCACTTTCTCTTCTTGTTTCCCTTGTTTTCCAACTCTCCTCCTCTGGAACATTTCCTCCTGGTTTCAGAGATGGCAGTTCCCCTTATTCTCCTTATTTGCCTGCAGTTTTCCAAACTTAGGGGCTCCTTCTGCCCTTGCCCTCTCTTCTTGTCCTCTCACCTAAAGTTTTAAAAGGACTCATCTCTTATCATTCAGTGACCATTTCTCTCCTCTCGGTGTTTTTTCCATGGCTTACTCTAGTTTCTGTTCACTGAACTCTGCAGAACCAGGTTTCTCTGTGGCTTCCAGGGATGCCCTTTCATTGCATGCATGCTTTGTGAGCTCTCTGCTGCTTTTGGTGGCACCATCGGTCCTTCTCTTTTTAGGTGGTTTGTCATCTCTTTCTTTTAAAAGAGAAAACATTTGCTGCTTTCGATCTTAAAAATTTTAGTTTGTGTGATTTTAATTTGTAGTGTATTTCTTGTTTAAAACCCAGACAAGACCTCCCTTGCCAGAGCTGGCTGGCTCCTCACCCTCCCATGTCACTGCCCAGAGGTCTGCTTCTCAGGGACGAGGCCCCCGACTTCGAGGCCAATACCACTGCCGGCCATCTCGGTTTCCGTGACTATGGGAGACTCATGGGGGTGCTCTCTTCTCCTATTCTTGAGATCTTACCCCAGCGCACATCACGGGGCTTGGCAGAGCTGCTAAGCGGGCACCCGTATTTACCAGGAGGAGTGTTAAGGTGATTGCCCTTTCAGTAGACAGTGTTGAGAACTATCTTGCCTGGAACAAGGCTATCAGTGCATACAGTGGCGATGCACCACAGAAATGTTACCTTTTCCCACCATCGATGATAAGAATCAGGACCTTGTCTTCCTGGTGAGCATGCTGGATCCAGCAGAGAAGGAGGAATAGGGAATGCTTGTGCCGGCTTGTGTGGTATTTATTTTTGGCCCTTATAAGAAACTGAAGCTGCCTGTCTCTATCCAGTTACCACTGGAAGGAACTTTGATGAGATTCTCAGAGTAGTCATCTCTCTCTCAGCAGAAAAGAAGGTCCCTACCTTCTTTTGGTTGATGGGAAGGATGAAGACAGTGTGATGGTCCTTCCAACCATCCTTGAAGAGGAAGTAAAAAAACTTTTCCCTAAATGAGTCCACCAAAGAGCTTCCATCTGGCAAGTAATACCTCTGCTACGCTCCCCAGCCTGAAGTCTCTCCGGGAAGCTGGTGCTGGAGCAGTCCGCTTAGCACAGTGAGTCAGCGGATGCCAGCTGCCAGCCAGCAGCTCCACAGCAACACCCTAGGGCCATCACAGCCAAGGTCTTTAGGTTGCTATACTGCTGGATTATTAAAGGAAAATGGCACTAAAAAGAAAAACAAACCCAAGCAATACAGAAATGTAGCAAGTAAAATGGCCACCTTGTTTTGTGAGGCTCTGTCTTTATAGTTTACCTCCTACTGCTCTAGCTAATCTTTGAAGTCTGAGCTAATTCCTTCTCTGAACTTTCTCTGCCTTAGGTTTCCAGGAACAGCACTTACTGGATGGAAATGGAAGACCACAGCCCATCGATTCTTCAGGCTGGAGGATGGAGAGGAGTAAGTGAAATAGAGAAGCGAGAAAGGAGAACCAGGGAAGGAGTGGGAAGAGGACTGTTGGCAACTGCCTGGCAGTGGGACAAGGAACTAAACCTCCCTTATGGAGCTGTCCAGCTCCACTGGCTCCTCCACTCTCTCCTTCCAATGGAGTGTCCTCAGTTCTTGGTCATGGCTCTGGACCTCTTTTTGGAATGTGAGGCTCAGAAGCTTCTTTGTAGGATCTACTGATGAAACCCTGTTCAGCACGTGAATTTAGAATGAAGAGTCATTTGGCATGCACTGTGGCGACCTCTGCTACTTCGCTGTAGACTTGTTACCATCCTCTGAGGCTGGCTTCCCCATGTGGCCACCACCACACATGCACTCACTTCTCATTGTTGTCCCTAAAGCAATCAAGCCACTGACTTACAACCTACCCATTGTTACATTTATCTGGAACTTTCCAATTGTATCTCTGCTGCCCTTTTAGGAGTGTTCCTGACCTTCTCGAGGAAGTCACTCAAGAAACCTGACTTCCTTTTTAAAAGTGCTAGTTTTCCCAGGCTTCATGACTTCTTTAAATTTATTTTAAGATTTTGTCAATGTTAAAATTATTAAAATGATGTAGAAATGTGGGGAAATGCCTATGATGCAATGTTAGTTGAAAAAAAAAAAAAGAAAAATGGTATACAAGATATAGTACATTTATTCTGATAGTCACCAAGTAAATATTTTGTTGACATGGACAAGAACAAGAAAGGAACACGCAAGAACAAGGAGTTACTGTGTCAGGTGGGATGGATTACTATTATTATTTATTATTACTAAAAAATTATTGCAATTTTTTTCTTTTAAAAGTTCCCTCTAAATAACTTTATTTATAAAAATCACTCGATGTTTCCCTGTTCCAGTTAAGAGTTTCAAGTTCTGTTTCCAGTCTCTGCCAGACACACTTTATCCAGCATCAGGTTCTCTGTGTTCAATCTTCACAACATGATGGCACTGCTCATCCCCCAGGTGGAAAACCACAGAGTTCTCTTTTCCTTCCTTTCACCTCCCCTTTTGTCTGGACAATTGCCACAAATCAGCACTCTTCCTTCAATAACTTTTTTCTGCCCCTTTCCCAAGTTCTTACCATTTCCGGTCTGCTGACGGCTAGTTATGTAAGGCCGATTATGATGGGATTTCTCTCATTCCCTACCTTTGAATTGATTTCTTTACTATGAACTGGGCCTGTGTTAACTTGATTTTTTTTTTTTTTTTTCTGGCAGAGGTAAAATCTCCTTATCACAAGACCTCTTAAAAAAAAAAAAAAAGTCTTGCGTGTTCCGCTTATATTAAGTGAAGCAGGTGAGTATTTATCCTTGTATGTTATAGGATGTCTCCATTAAAAACAAACAAACGAAAATAAAAAACAAACAAACAAACAAACGGGAGCATATGTGGCTCAAGGGGTTGAGCACCTGCTTCCCATATGGGAGGTCCCGGGTTCAGTCCCTCCTAAAAACAAAAACAAACAACAAGCAAACAAATGAAAAAACCAACTCAGGGTAGCTGACGTGGCTCAGTGGTTGAGCGCCGGCTTCCCACACTCAAGGTCCCGGGTTCAATCCCCTGCCCTGGTACCTCAAAAACAAAACAAAACAAACAAACAAACAAAAAACCCCAAAATAACAATTCTAGAGTTACAGGCATAGTCTTTGTAACTATGGAGGATGGTGTCCTTCCTAAATACCGCAAAAGAATTTTATGCCCTCACTGCAATTAAGTGGCACAGTTCCTATCATAAAAATGGGATGACTGAGGAGTTTCCCCTTCCCTATCCTCTCTAAAGAAAACAGAATTCAAAGAGAGAGCCTAGGTTTCTGGGCTTCTAATTTTCCGATACTTCAAACATTCTTTAAGGACTCTAACTGTATCTTGCCATCATTTCTACCAGTCACAAAATCCTGTATCATAAAGAAAACAGATATAAGTAATAACAAAAACAAGTTTTGTGCATCAGTGTTAAAAAGTGGAGATGTAGACATAAGTGATCCAGTTATAAATTATTCCATGGCAAAGTGAGCCCCAAACTCTTATAGCAAGGGTGGGGAGTGGGGTGGGCATGAAGAAGTTAACTCTGTAAGTGAAATTTCTTCTTTGCCCATCTCAAGTAAAGTTCACTAGTTGCTAGTTCACTGGCTGTGTTGCTCTGGGTCAGGGGACGAAATGGCCTTGGCTGCCTACCTGCTCTTCAGGCCAGTAACACACCTGAGCCCTTTCTCAGGGCCTGGGAGGAAGCTGGCTGGCCGCCAGGACTGGCCTTTGGCCAGAGAAGCAACTTGATTGGTCTGCTGGGAAACTTGTTAGCCTTCACCTGTCCATGTCAGGAAGACAGTAACACTAACTGCGCCAGGCCTCCAGCTTATTGAGGTCTTTATCAGACATTGGAGCCTAAATAAGGTGGCCCAGGTCAGGGTACAAACTCTAGCTGGTAGAGAAGCAGAAGAATCATACTGCATGTTCCTAATATGCTACATCCAGGGGAGACTAATGCATCTGAAATGCAAGCAACTGTTGGTTGCTTGCCACTCTGAAGGCACCTGAAATGAGAGGGCAGCATATACATTCTTGCATTTGTAGAGAACTAGAGTGTCCAAGTCAGAGGAAATTATCAACCTATTCGATGAGTATGTGGCAACTCTGAGACCTGCTTCAAACTTTTCTGATCATGCATTTCCTGTGAAAAAATGGTCCTGAGCCTACTGGTTTAGAAAGCATCACTACTTCACTAGGCAGACAGGTTTGTTATGACCAAAACTCCATTCTTTGTGAGGTCAATGTGTGGTGTATGGGGTAAAGTGACACATGGAAATGTACACCCATTCTCTCCTAAATGTCATGGAAGTTGGTAGGGTTGCCCAAGCCACGGTTGGAACTGTGGGGCAAAATAGCCCCCCTTTAGTCAGCCAGGGCCCTTCTGCAGCAGAGAGTACCATCTACATAGTGCTTAGTATGCGCCACTGTGCTAAGCTCTTCACATCCGAACTTATTATAGTTATTCCCCCTACTGCCCATTGAGGTAGATTAACTCTGTCTTTAATCAGGAGGAAACTGAAGCTCAGAGAGGTTAAGTGATTTGTCCAAGATCATACAAGTAGTGAGTGGTGGGGCTGAGTTTCAGAACTCAGGTTCACGTGACGCCAAAGCTCCTTCCTCTCTCTACCACTCTGCCGCCCTGACTCTAGGCGGAAGTTGTCGGAATCGATTTTAGGACTGTTCACTTTAGGTTGGTATTCCTGCTGGAATGTCGTCTGGGACTGCACTTTGATTTAAAAGACAGGGGTGAAAGAGGACATAGCTTGCACATATATGCATATATATTTATATATCATTTTGCAAATGTTGGTATGTATTGTGAAAATTTTGATTTTTACCCACAATAAAAAAAAAAAAAAAAAGAGGACATAGCTTCAGACTGAGAACAAGAACAAGATCTGGATTAAAATCCTGAAAAGAGAGCAGGTGTGTAAGGAGAGAAGCATGCAAGAAACCTTAAGCTATTATAGAGAGTCTCATAGTCCCAAGCTGTCTTGGTGTCAGCTAACCGTGGTTACAGAAGATAACCGTGGTTACCTGGAAAGAGGGAGGACAACATCTTGCACGAGGTTCACTTTCACTTAAAATGCTAACTCTCTGCAGAGAACGCGTTTACAATGAATTATAATCGTGCACAGAGTGTTTTTATAAAGGTCGTGGTGAAGAGCCAATATTCCCCACTGGAAAGAAGCAGCAGCTGAAGGATTCAGGGGACCAGAGTCATGATGGCAGGATCTGGGTTAGAATTTAGGGTTCCTTTTATGAATCCAGTTTTCATTTTCTTAGAGCAGTAAACTAAGGCTGAGGTCAAACCAACTTCCTTCACTTGTTTCAAGCCCGTCTTTGAAATAATATCTTATGTATGTTCAATCCTTTTTCTTTTTAAAGATTTTATTTATTTATCCCCCCCTTGCTGCTTGTGCTCGCTGTGTCCATTTGCTGTGTGTTTTTCTGTGTCTGCTTGTCTCCCTTTGTTGGGTCGTCCTGCTGCGTCAGCTCACCGAGCAGCGCGGGCTGGCTTGCCTTCACCAGGAGGCCCCGGGTTCGATTCCCACATGGTAACCGGGAGCCCCATTGATTGAGCCACATCAGCTTCCCTGTTTAATGCTTTTGTTTTCCCCAAAATACTTTCACATATATGCCTCATTCCACATCAACAACCCCTTGGGGGTAGACATTCTTATTCTGACTTTCAGATGCCGGAGGCATCCACAGGTCAAGAGACTTGCTTAAGGTCCCAGAGGCGTTTATTGGCAGAGTCACGAGTCCAGCATTTTTTTCCCCTGGAGTCATGCTGCTCTCCAACTGATCCTGCCTGAAACTGAGAAGAGCAGCTGGGGTTCACACAGAGTTTATGACTCCAAGCCACAACTGCGGAAGGTAAAGAAGCAGGTGTGAATAATGCTACAAAAAAGCTATATTTTCAAAGACCTGGACAATTGCACCAGGATTAATGGGTCCACGCAAGTCTTGGTCTAGAGGTTCCCTCAGTTAGCGCCCAGTCAGAGGATACCCCTTGACCTTTTCCTCCCTCCCTTCCTTTCATCCTTCCTTCCTTCATTCCCTCCTCTCTTTCTTCTTCCCTCCCTCTGTCTCTGTCTCTCTCTGCTTCCCTCCCCACTCCCCTTTCCTTGGTCAAAGCAGAGCTCATTATTAGAACAAAGAACTATACAGTTGGGCTTATATTCTCCTCCTTTGCTTGAGAGAACTGTGTTGAATTGATTCAAAGCTCTGCAGGCTCAAGTTCCTTGTACTACATTTTGGCTGGTGCTTTATGTATTGACCTGAGGGTGGGGTCCCTCGGTAACCCATGTGCCATGTCCTGTGCTGAGCACTATTTGATTGCCAGAATTGACACATTGTGCCTTTGATCAACAAATGAAGAGCACAGCTTCTAGAAAACAGGAGAATCCACACCTCAGAGGGATCCAGAAATAAAATGTCCCCATTTGAAGGTATTTGTTAGGGTAACTGTGGAAAGAACCTGCCTGGGCCTTGGAGACAAAGAATCATTTGGGTTGAGAATTCAGTCCCCATCACTTGACAGCCTTGTGAACTTGGCAAAAAAGGGATTTAACTTCTCCAAGTCTCAGATTTCCTCTTCTGTAAAACGGCAGTTCTAACACTGCACCAGAAGGTTATTATGAGTATAAACTGCCAAGCACAGTGCCAGGCAAATAGTAGGTGCTCAATAAGTATTCATTCTCCTCCCAGCAGCCTTTTCTTTAACCCCATACAAAGGTACATTCCCAGCTGAGTGACACTGTTGAAGAGTTAGTTCTTCCCCAAAGAAATAGAATTCTCTATGCCCTAAGCCTTATGCCTGAAAGGCTTTTGATTAGCCTATGTAAGGGGCATAACAACTCCAGCTTTTAGAAAGAAGAGTTTGGGATTAGCTGTATACTTCAAAGGTTTCATGAAGTCACAGTACTTATGTAGTTAATCGCTGGGACTGATGATATTTTCCCTCAACGCCCCAGGACAGAGCAGCCCCCCTCCCCGTTGCACATCGACCTTCCATTGCACTTATTGCAATTATAATTGTGTAGTTATTTCTGAGATTGTTTTAGGTTTATGCACACTCTAAGGGCAGGAACTAGGTTTAGCATGGTGGCTGGCACACAGAGAGTGTTCACTAACTATTTATTGGGTGAATGACTATATGAAGGAAAATGTTTCCACTTGTCTTATTTCATTGCAGCCATAGATCGATAGTGTTAATATTTCAGGGGCCAGGATTACTACCTCCAATTTACAGATGAGAAAACTGAAGTTTAGAGAGGCTGAGTCACTGTCAAGGTCATCCTGTAAGTGGTGGCAAGCATATCAATCCAGAACTCCTGGCACCAGATCCTGTGTTCTCTCCTCCCCATTCCTCTGCCCCTTGACTCATCAGACCTGCCCTCACATCTATTCAGATGTGACATTTTAGAGGGCACTGCTCCTTGGAGCCTTCTGTCTGGGTGTGCCATTCAGTGGTGAGTTGCAACATTTTGAGAAGAGAAGCTCTCCACATTCCACCCTAATTCAGAGTAATGGGTTACTTATTGGCCGACAACAGCCCCGTTTGATGACCACAAAACAAGTTCTTACATGTTAATTACACAAGCCTCAGGAAGTCTATGGCAGGGTAGGGTCCCAGAGCTGGGAATTTAAGCTGGTAAGGTTTGTGCTGTGTGTTAGGGGCCCCCTTGACATTCAGCTTGCATACTGTTCTTTTGAAGTTTCATTATTCCATTAATTTCTGTTTGCTTTTTAAAATCTGATCCCCTAAGAGAAAAAAAAAAAATCCACCCAAAGCATTTAGGGCAATTGGGTCTCAGTTTATATCCTCAATTCCCTTTAATTGCTATCCATTCTTTACTAATTAACCAGGTTTCTGATTTAGACATGCAGCAAACATTTCAACCTTCTCCTTTCTCTTCATCAACCCCAGTACACAATCTAGCCCTGCTCTATTAAGTCCAACCCCTCCTTGCTCTTTTTTTAAACCTCCGGATCTCTGGGGATCCCTGGAGAACCCTTAGAGGTACATGTTTGAGGAGAAACTGAACTTAATGACGGTTTAGTCAGACATAATGGGAAAACCCCTGGAGTAGGAGTAACAAACTGTGAGCACACTGTCCACTTTTACCCTCACCTAGTGGTGAAACATGGGGCAAGTGATTTTACCTCTTTAGGTTCAATTTCTGCATCTTTGAACCTGCAGTGTTTCCTCCCCAAGCTCTTGTGCTCCTCTAGTACCTTTCATCTTCTAAGTGGGCTGCCCTGGATGACAAATCAGACATGAACGTCTTAAGACCCACCAGTGAAATGCTTATCTCTCTGGAGCCCAGTCAGCGGTTTTCAGATTTTACAGGCGAAAAAGGTCATCCTTAAACCTGCCGTGGTCTGGAAGTGCTTATAACAAGATTGTCTTTGTAACTACTTCCTTAAAGAGACTCCAAAGCCCTTAACAAACCCAAACAAGAGCCCAGCTGTGTGTGAGGGACACACAGTAACACACCTTGAAATGTGGGTGCCTGTGCTTCCTGATGGCTCTCAGGAGACTGATGAGCAGCTTCACCTGCCAGGCTGAGTCCACCTAGGCTGAGGTAAGCACAGGTCTGAGAGAGGTGAGAGCAGGACTGGCGCTGTGGCCAAGAGAGGAGGGCATGATAGCTCAGGTCACAAAACCAGGGGCCATGTACCATGGCTGGGGACACCTTTCAGAACACGTGGTCTCAGCAATGTCTGTAGGGAGCAGGGGGCCAAAGAGGGTGGGGTCACAAGGTGGGGAGGAAAGAGAGCCCAGGATTGTGAGCAGCACAGCGACACACAGAGAGCCCAGGAAAGACAGAAGCACAAAAGCCATCAGAGGTGGGAATATTGGGGGCAGTAACAGCTGTAGGGAGTATGGGGGGCAGCAGTTAATAAGACCTTTGGCTTGAGGCTGGACATGGACTAAATACAAGGTGGTTCAGAACCACTTGTATATGACTAGATGCTGAAAGGGATACAGATATGTGGGAAAAGTGGGCAGAAATGGGCAACAGTCGATGATAATATGCACTGGAAACAGAACTTGGACACTGATCTAGACCAGGATGCTAAATGCCTAGTACAACTGCTGGCATACAGTAGGTACTCAGTGGATGAATGTAAGTCCTTTTCTTCCACTCCCACCCAAGAAAAGGACCCCCGCTCCCAGCTTTCTAGTGAGGATGCACTTATATTATGAGCACTAGAGTGAGCCTTGACTATTTATCTACTAGGTGAAATTCCAGTTGCTCAGTAAAGCTGTTCACCGGCACCCCACTGTACTTTTTACTTATTCTCAATTAGGTTTTTTTGTTTCTAAATTTCAGAGATAAGAACCTAATCAGGGTGCACTGTACATCCCACGGATTCAGAATTTGAATGCAGCTAGCTGTCCTGTCCAGTCCCTAACCTGTGCTCAGTCTAGACAGGCCCATGACCAGAGCTCTGAGGGAGGCTCTTGCCTGAATTGCATTGTGCTGGGGTGGGGGTGGGGGTGGGGGTGGGGGTGGGGGGGCAGAGGCTTCTGAGTAGGGACAGTGGCAGACCAAGGCCGGGGCCACCGCAGCGAGTCCCTACAAGCACCCCTCCCCATGAGGCCAAGGCAGGCGGATTCTCACCCAAGCCTGCCCGCTGCTCACCGAAAGCTGGGCTCCCAGGTCAGCCGGCCCTGAGGAGCGCCCTGGCGGCTGCTCCACGGAGCGCAGAGGAAGTCTGGGCTGCAACGCACCTCGGGACTGGGGCGTCAGCCCTCGGGTAGGCAGGGCGTTCTTCCCCCCGCCGGTGACATCAGTTGTTTGGGGCTGAGTCTGTATAAAAGCGGCCTGGGGCAGCCGGGAGTCCGAGGAGCAAAAGTGCTCGCCGCGGCGCCCGGGCTCCCGGTGCGCTGCCCCGCGGCTGGGAGAGTCGCACAGCCTGAGAGCGAGGGACAGCGGGAACGGCGGGGCAGATCCCGGGAGCCTCCTTAAGATGTCCAACCTGCACGCGGCCGCGGTCCTCCTGCTGGTCATCTTAAAGGAACAGCCTTCCAGCCCAGCCCCACAGAACGGTAACGTTTCTACCTTCTTTCCTAGCAATCTGAGCGCTCAGTCACACCTGGAAGGATTTCCTGCGGGGCTCCTTAATGACAAAGTAATTATTCGGGAGCAGGGAAGGGCATGCATTAATATCCAAGAACACATTTTTAGAAGGGATGCTTTATCTTCCTCTGAAATGCATGAACTGGTGCCCTTGCGGGAAGTGGTTTGTCTTTCTAATGGTGCTTGGCTCAAGTTTGGTGTTAAAAGCTCTGTGTTTTCTGAGCATCCCCAGCTCAAGAGGGATGGTCTGGGAACTTGCTGAGAGGAGAAAGAGAACCAGAATTTATAATATTCTGCCCCTGATGATCCATGTGCAGATAGCATAGATCCGACTGGCATTCTGCCATGGGTGTGATCACCAAGAAGGGTTTGCAGTCCCTCCAGTGCAGAATGCTGAGACAGTGGTGGGTGCTTTTCTTGAGAGTTCTTACCATTCAGTTGTACCTCCAAGTTAGAGGGATGCGGCATCTCCTCCTTAATCGTTGTTTTTCTCCAGAAGTGCTCTACTCTCCTGAAAGTACATGAGCACACACACACACACACACATACACACACATACCTTATTTCTTAGTGTAATTAGTGCCCTTAACCCTGAAGGGCTGCAGGCTGAGGGTGCTGAGTGGGGTTCGAGAAGGGTGGGGGCGGGGGACCTGTACTATGGGCTCAGGTTGGGGCAGTGGGTTATGGTGAGGAGCCAAGGGTCAGATTAGTTAATCTTTGGAACAAGACAAGGATGCCAAGCTTTTGCCTGTCTCTCCAACAGCTGGGTAAGCACTTTTCTGGGGGAGTAGAAGGTGACTTTTGTGGAAGCTTCCTGAATAGTGGCTCCTGCCTTTGACAGAGTTTGCCCCAAGCCATTTGTGGGTGCTGTGAAACTTCAGCACCTTTTACTGATTCCTGGACCCAGGTTAGGTTGAAACAGTCATATAGCGATCCAATGTGACTATACTGGCTGAGAATCAATTCTCCCTGGCTTGGCAGTGGTGGTTGGAAATTGGTCCTGCTCAGCAGCCTAAAATCTCTGAGCCTCCTTTTTCTCTTGCAGGGCATTTTGTCCATGGTGGAGAGTAGGGGCATGCAGGGGGAGCCAGGCTGTGAGTAGCTTTGGGATTAATTAAATTCTAAGCCACCGACTGGCATGACTTGCTTGATATATCTCCCCCATTTGGTCATGAAGAAATAGAAGGTAGGTGGGAGAAAGGAACTATATAAAAGTTGAAATTAATTTTTAAAATGGCAAACATTCACTTGTGTTCTCCTCTCCTCAATAAAGCTGCGCTGAGGTTCACCAAAAACCTCGTTTTTAGTTCCAAGCTGCCCCAAGACAAGAGAGAAGTGGCAATTCATTGGCCCCATTTCCTGACAGCCTGTTACTCCCCTCACTCTGAAGCAACCCCTTCTCCTTCCTCCCTCTTCCCCTGCTTGATTTCTCTCCCCCTTTCTGCCCTCCCTTGCTCTCCTCCCTGTGCCCTGCTCCCCATACCCTTCCTTCCCTCTCCTTCTCAGTCTCCCCTGCCCCCTGCCTCTCCCTCTCCTCCTTTCTCTCCCGTGACCGCTTTTCCTCTCCCTTTCCCTCCTCCTTTGTCCTGTCTCCTCACGAACCTCCAACTTGAGAAGAGGTGTCAAGCTTGCAGGAAAAAAAATCCACTTTTGACTTCACACTGGATGGCCGGCCTGCCTAACTCTAGATTCTGTTTTTTTTCTTTTTATTCTGTTATTTCTCATGAAGAATTTCTCCCCCTTTAAACTGCCCCAGGGGACAAGGTCAAAGCAAAATTCACTGAAGTTTAGAATGTCACTATTACCCCAAGATTGGGGGTGGAGAGGGGCTAAACTGAGTAATGGGGACAAAGTGTAGTCTTCCCAGAGCATTTAAACTTCGGTGGTTGGCACTGGCGAATGTCCAGAAAAATGCCTGGGGTTGGAGAGGGAGGGCACAAATAAGGTGAAGGCAAGTGTCTTCTGGAGAAAACCTTGGAATTCTTGGTTGCTGTGCTGTTTGGAGAGACATTTAATGAATTCTGTGAGCCTGCTCTGCCTGAACTTGGTGTGGGAAGCTGGGCAGTCTTGGACTGCTGGGATGATGGATGGATATTCAGGGAAGGTTCTAGCACTAGGGCAAGAAGCAAGCAGGACTCTGAACCCTGACCTGGATTTTTGTAAATACCATTTCCTCAGCGGGCACCCAGAGCATTCTTCCTGCTCAGTGTGAGCTGGGCCTGCAAGTTCTAACAGGCATCTCGACTAAGCCGCCCAAGTCCCCTAGCTAGAATAGATGATCTTCTTTGGGAAGGTATGATTCCCTTCCTAGAAGGGCCTGCAGCCAGGGCATTGGTCTGCATTGTGAACGAGTCAGTTTAATCCTGTTGAGTTTCCTATCCCTAAAGTTAGAGGCTGGGAACCAGGAGGTGCCATACGGCACATGTGTGCATATGCGCTCTCACTCTCTCTCTCTCTTGCTCTGTCTCTCTCGGATTCCTGAGGTCAGTTCTGGGCTGATGGTGGATCAGGCTAGGCCCTAAGCTTCACCCATGAACCCTCCTGACTCTGACCCACGTCATCTTCATTTACAGCACTGCTTCTCCCCACCCCTCCAGCTACTGAGTCCCCACAGATGCTGTCATTTATACATAAAGCACCCAGACTTGAGGACCAAGCAGGCTTGCTCAGAGAGAAGAGGGCAAGAAAGTTTGATCTTGATGCTGCTGCTTTTCAGGAATGAATCTCCAGTCTTGTGTCACCACCTGAGGCCTTGGTCCCACATGTCCACGCTGATAATATTTGTCCCTGACCTTCCCAGAGTGTTATGCTGGTGCCTCATCTGAAAATGACAGCTACAATAATAGGGAAAACCTCTGCCTAGAAAGCTTTGGGGAGGATACAGAAGCTGTAGGATAAGGATATGACTTGATTTGGGGGCAGGTGCAATGAAAACTTTTGGCCAACATGGGACAGATGAGAAGCAATAGGTGCTGGTGGCCTCTGGGATCACTGGAGAGGCCTGGGCCTCTCCAGGGAAGAAGTGGGATGAAGTTCCCTGTTACTTGGGGATTTTACCTTCTGGACCACCAAGTGCTCTGCCTGGCTAAGTGCCAACAATCTGGCTTCATGTGTCTCTGAAAGCCATGATTGTACTTTAATAGTAAAGCCCTCAAGTAAAATGCTGCAGGAAAATTTGAGAAAGATTTTATGTCTACTGTAGTTTTCATCCAAGGCAATGTCTTTTTTGTTCCTTTTTCACTATCGTTTCAGGGAAAGAGCTAGTAGTAAACTTGGGGGGGGCGGGCAGGGGGTGTCTCACGAAAGTTTGGTTTCCTCCATGGTTCTGAATGTCTTCATCCAACTGCTAATTCAGGGGAGCTATGACTCTTGGGTTATGTAACCTCTTTGGGGTCCATAGAAGGTTTCAGGGGGTCTGTGGACCTCCTGAAATTAACTGAACAGGAATGTTTGTGTCTAAGCTTATGGGCATTTTTATGAGGAAAAGGTCTGAAGTAGTCATCAGATGTTCAAAAGGGTCTGGACCCCCTCTGCCCCTCAACCGCCCCCCCCAAAAAAAAGATTCCAAAGGGACTCAAAGATTCCCTGAGTTCATGAGAAATAAATGTAAATGTAGAGACTCTGCTTTGACACTTAGCAGCCACATGGTGTTGGGCAGATCACCTCAGTGGGCTTTCGTTTCCTCACCTGTGAAACTATGTGAGGGAGTGCGGGAGTGTGAAAGAGACTTAAACCCTTCTCTTCCAGGATGGAATGTCAATAAATAATGCCTAAACTTTAAAAATCAAGAAGGAACACTATAAGCATTTCTTACAGAGATATGGAAATCATTTGAAAGGAATATTTTAAAAGGGTTTAAAAGTGTGGTGGCCCTAGGGAGGTGGAAAATACTGGATGTCAGGGAACTGCTGGTTTTTCATAAAAAGCCTTGCAGAACCATCTGACTCTTTAATCCATGCACAGTGAGGACTTTGACACCAATTAAATGGAAAATTAAAATCAAAATGAAATAAAAACACTGACGTGAAGAAATGAAATAACGAAAATAAGGAGATTAAATCAGCTAAAAAGGAAACAAAGCTAAGCCCTCTTTTAGCATTTAAAAAGCACCATTGGCTTGAGGAGGGACTGCCCAGTCGAGATAAGTGACCAGAGAGCTTGTCCATCAGGTTTACTGCAAACTGATTCCCAAGAGAGAAAGGAGATGGGAGATTCTTCCTCTTCCAGCTATATCCTGGCAGGCCAAGAATCATGGATGGGGCTTTGGGAGAAACTAGGAGAGGGGGCCTTAAGAGCTGGACAGTCCCTGCATTGGCTGTGCCCCCTGAGAGAGACACACAAGGGGACATGTTTCAGCTCAGGGTCCCGGTCTCCTTCTGGAGGTGGAGAAGGAGGTGAGCAGTCAGGGTAACGAGAGCCCTGCTCTGGATGGCTTTAAAACACCTTTTTGATGTAGGAACCAAGGATCTCGATGTGTGAAAGGTGTGGAGTGGGAGGTGGGAAGTGATTTTCATTATATTCCTGGCAGAATGTCTTCTATACTCTGCTACCACCCCTGGAATTCTATCTCAGAAGAAAAACCTTCCTTTTGAGATACTTTCATCTTTTCAAGTACTGATGTGAATTGTTCTCCAGGATATGTTGTTAAATGGAAAAAAGCAGGATGCAGAACAGTGTTTCCAGTATGCAAATGTTTGTGTGAGAAAAGGGGAGCGGGGGGGGGGGGGGAGATGATAAATACATCTTGTAAAAAGGTTCACAATAAACCGGTAACATTTGCTGTCTCCAATGGGAAGCAGGGCAGGTGGAGTTTTCACTGCATACCCTTTGACAGCTTTTGATTTTGAGCCCTGTGAATTTCTTACCTATTCGGATAATAGATTTTGGCTTCTCTAAGATGTCTGGGAGGCTTCTACTCCACAGGTCCCCTCTCTGCTCCATTAGCTCCTTCATGATGTCACCATCCTCGTGCCTCCCTCTGGGGCACAGTCTCTTGAGAAGCACTCATCCTCACGCAGACTCAAAGTTTGCATTTCTGGGCATCCACCACCTCTTCAATCTCACCTGTTTCAAAATAAAATCTGTAGTGTTTTCTCTAACTTATTCAAGTTCAGTTGTACTTACTTGCTTTGTTTTGTTCTTTGCAGGATCCAGGTGGACCTATTTTGGTAAGTAGAAACTTCAGATACCTTTATTTTGAGGAGATGGCTGTGTTTATGGAGAAATGCAGAAATGCCATGCTCTATAGAGGGTATTTTGAGGGGTGGGGAAGAGCAGTTCTGGTGCTGTTAACATGAGGCTTCTCTAAACAAGGTTCCACACAGGGTCCAGTCTCTTAGGAGGCGCGGGTTGCAATATAGCACTTTCTCCAAGCAGCTGCACCTGCTCTGTGCACTTGAACTTGTGAATCATGGTGTTAAGGCTTTCAGAATCTTGCAGGGATTTCTACCAAGCCTCCCACGTGAAGATGATCAGGTACCTCCAGACTACAAGAGCCCTGGGCAGGTGTTGGCCTCTCTTCCCTATACATTTATCCTGCAATAAACCAAGAATAAAGGACTCCTCTTTGAATGTTTAGCACACGTCCCAGAATTTGAGCTGCCAGTGTGTCTAGAATTAACTTGTCACTGCCGTGTTTGTAAGCAAGTGATTAAGCAGGTGATGATCAGTCATTAGTGAAAGAGGGATACTTGTCTTCAGTGGAGAGAGGAACATTGAGTCAGCACTGGGGATTCTGAGGGATTGGGTCGAGAACCATATTTGGTTTGGCCAGGCCTGCAGGAAAATGGGCTCAAAATCAGTTCTGCTAGGATGGTGCAATGAATTGGAAATTTGGTCATTGGCAACAGCAGGCGTGGGAGGCCAAACACCTGGGTGCACTGGCAAGTACAGGAATATTAATGTCTTCTTAGGGGCAGCGTCATGGAAGATGCATAAGATAGATTATCATGAGCAGGAGGCTACAGCTGACTAGGCAAGCAGAGGTGCACTATGGAAGTTAGAGCTGTAGGATGGCAACAAGCAGGGACGTTGATTGCTACAGTGGTAGCAGAGTCCAGAGAAGGATCTGACCCAGATTTGAAAAAGTTAGCCTTTGGATGTCCACTAGCCCACAAGGCAGAGAAAAGTCACTGAACCAGCCAAGGAGTTATCTACAGGTCCAGGTCCCCTCAGCTGTCCCACAGGATGGCTCCATCATTACTAACATCCATTATGCACTTATTATGTGCAAGGCACATTGTTAAGTGGGTGGGTAATTAAAAGGGTACACTATGGTCTATAGCTGGAAATTATAGCTCACAATTCAAAGCAGACTATTATAGGTAATAATAACAGAAAATAAATAGTTCAGTGCTCTGATTGCTCAGAGGAGGGCAAGAGCACTGGGACCGGATGGTCAAGGCAGGCTTCCTGGAATAGGAGGGCTTCCTGCCTGGGCCTTGGAGGATGGGGAGGATTCAAGAGGGGAATAAGTGGTATTGGTTAAGGAGGTGATGGCATCACATGAGCAGAGGCAAGAAAGAGCAAGGTGTTTGAGGGAAAGCCTGTGGAGGAAGGTTTATAGGTAATGACTCTAAGGTCAGAGAGATGGGGGAGGCTTGGGGCAGGGGCGGGCCCTGCACACATTGTCTTTTGGGTGGAGAGGCAGGGCAGGAGGTACATCTGTGTTTTCAGAAGAGTTAGCTCGGTGGCAGGGGGTGGAGGAGGAAGGCTGGGAGGGAGGCTAGGAGGTGTTCGGCCTTTGTGTAAACCCAATCCCATGTCTTAAATATCTGATTGGTGGTGATGGCAGTAAGAGGGAAGAAAAGCGTAGGTCAAGAGACCTCTGAAGAAAGAGTGGACAGAGTCCCTATGTGGGGGAGGTGATGGGAGCAGAGGCAGGTGTGGAAGGAAGGCTGGACTTGTTTCTGGGCTTGTTCCCTTTGATCCCGAGTCAGCCATTCGAGCCCTCTGGGTCTTGCTTCCCATCTGTAACCTGGGGGGCGGGTCATCCAGATCAGTGTTTCTCAGACTATGGCTTGGGGTCACCTACATTAGAACCAGAATGTGTTTCAAAAATGCAGATTTCTGGACTTACTCTGGGCCTGGGAAAGGGAGAGTGGGAGCCTAAAAAACACCTGTGTTTTTAACTCACTCCCCCAAATGATTCTTATGTTAAAGACCACTAACTAGATGTTCCCCCAAATTCCTAGAGCCCACGAATTGGAGGTAACATGCCTGTATCTTCTGGTAGCCTCCAAGGTATGGTAGACACACAAATTAAGTCTCTCCAGGGCTCCTCTAGGCAGAATGAGATGGTCACAGAGAGACATGGTGTCAAGAAGGTATAGGAGGAGAATCTTACTGTCCCTTCATCTTGAAGTGGTGTCCCTGAGGGAGGGCTTCTCTGTCCAAACATACAGGCCAATCCAGCATTGCTTCCTGACCACTGGCCCTGGCCAGCCTTCTGCCCCTCCCACCCCACACAGTTAGATGAGCTCTTTGCTGAGGAAGCACAGGGCCAAGTCCAATGGTGCATGGCATGCATGGGGTAAGCACAAAGGCAAATTTGGTTTTTAATTAGTGAAATAAACGACGTAATGTGGAGTCAGCCCTTGGTGGGGACGACTGGAGGAGGCCAGATGGAAGATAGCTAAGGAGCAAACAGGTCCAGGCTGGCAGGTAAATGGAGGGTCCAGCATGAGTGCTGGGGGGAAACAGTTTCCAAACAGTGAGAGCTGCAGTGAAGGGGGCAAGTTCAACCAAATGCTACAGGCTGGTTTCCCCGGGTGCAGAACTTGGCTTCTTTGTGTGAAGATACTGCCTAGTCATCATGCTCCAGGGGCCTCCTGCTATCTGGAGCACACAGTAGAGCTTCTAGAAGTGCATGGTAAGGGAGCTCCATCCTCACCCCCTACCCTTACCCCTCCCCTTACCTGGCACTGAGTCACCAGGCTAACCTCAGGGATGGCTCCCCTGGCCAGCCAAGCTGCAGCCAACCCACCCCCTGTGTGTCACCTCATGGGTCTGCTGGGCTTTAGGTTTGTTGAGCTTGATTGCAGGAGAGAAGATGGGGATGATTACACATAGGCTCTTCCTACTGAAAACTGGTCCCACTTCAATCCTGTTCAGCACCTACAGCTTCATCTCCCCTGAAATGAAGGGCAACCACAAGCCAGGTTGTTGCATGAGCTGAGGAGAAACTGTAGCCTGCTAAAACCCATCTATGCTGCTAAACGTCAGAAAGGTGGGTGCCCTTGGGGGGTGGTAGTGACCAGAAGGAGGCATGAGAGGGTGCTGGTCATGTTCTGTCCCTTCACGTGGGTCCTGTGTCCAGTTTGTGAAAAAACATCAAGCTCTTCACTTATGATATGTGCACTTTTCTGTATGTATATTATATTAAATAATTTTTTCAGCATATTATATTCAATAAAATTATCTTCAGAGTGCCAGATGGAAGTCATCTTATCCTGACAGTTTTTTGGCCCAAAACCCCGAAGCAAACAACAACAACAAAAATTCAAAAAACCTCAGTGTGTCCCAACCAACACACTGTTCCAATGACTATTGGAACAACGACCCAAGAACATGTGATGTGAGCACTGAATGGTCATGATGCCCCTTCCCTGGTGACAAGATATTGGTCTGTTGCTCGTCTGGTGTGAGTTAATTCAGAAATAGACAAATACCACAGTTTGCTAGAGCTCTGAGAGAAATAAGACAAACCTTCAAAGGAGCTGGGATGGAAGGAAGCCATGAAGTGACACCCAGCACCAGAGCAGTGTTCAGGGTTCTACCTATTAGAGGCTGGAGTGAGCAAATCCTGCCTCTCCCCAGTCACGGCCCCATGGGGCATCCTGGACACCAGTCTTGCATCCTGCGGCAGTGTCCCCTGGAAAGAGTGTGGCATGGCCAGGGGTGCGGGCGACAGGCTGCAGCTTCTCCGGGGTTATTCGGCTCTGGGCTTTGGAGGGACTCAGTGTGACCAGGGCGCCACCACTGCATTCCTCACACTACTCTCCTTTCTCAGGTCTGCAGCTCCTCCTCCGGGCAATAGATAAACCTTCTTAAAGAATTTCCTTTGGGAATCAGGATGGAGTCCTCAGTGGTTGTCTCCCAGGTTCTCCAGGCTTCCACCTCTACCTGCCTTCCGTGCTCCATATGCTAGAATATTAACTTGCTTTAAACAAGCTTTTCCGAGGGCTCTGGACACCACTCCCCCCACCCCCCGCCCCTGCAAGCCCTTTTGAAACACTAAGAACTAGAAATGAAACACATGGAAGGAGACTAAGAGGAAAAATCCTTTACTTATTCTTTAGCAGTGATAAAAGCACCATGTGACCTCAACTGAAACTGCAGTCTGAGAAGTAGGCTTTAGAGCTAAAGGGAGAACTTAAAATGGCAGCTGGGGAGCAGGAACAATTAAAAGGCTGATTGAATTAAGGAGCACTCTTGTCTTCACAAAAGGTAAAGAGGCAGAGCCAACTCAAAAAACCCGGTGACTTCCCCCCGACTCCCAGCAGCCATCCTGAAGAGAAAGGAGAAGAGGCACAAAGCATCCCTTGAGAAGAGAGAGAGCAAGAAAAGGCTAGAAAATGTTTTTCATACCAGGAAACTAAATCCCTATCCCCGTGTCCCTAGGGGCTAGCCAGCTGATCCACTATCGTTTGTTAAATCTGAGCTATAATCCCAATTACTTCCTAATTGAAGTTATGACATCCAGGGTCTGTTTGGATGTGGTGTGTTCTGTCCACTCATAAACACTTCTCATCTTCCCTGAGTTATGGAATTGGGATTTGTGTGTGTCCTGGAGGATCTTGACCTGTAGCTGCCCAAACACCTCCATTTTAGTGTTTCCAGCCAGGCAAAGTTTGCCTTAAGATAGGGGAGCTGGCATTAGTTCCTAAAGGTAGAGGGTAAGGCAGAAAACCAGGAGGAAGTGGAAGGTATACAGTCTCAGAAATAGGCAAACCTCTGTGGAAATATCTGTTAGGCTACTTTCTGGCTGGGTGGCCTTAGGAAAGTAACTTAACCTCTCTGAGCTTCAGAGTTTCCCCAATTACAAAAATGGGAGCAGTATCTTCCTCAGTGGGCCTCAAAGTGTGGTCCCCAGACCAGCAGCATCAGTATCACCTGGGGCTCAAGTCATCCTTCCCAAGCCTTTCCTGAACAGTAAGACTTAGAAATGAAACATAGGGGAAGGAGACTAAGAGGAAAAAGACTTTATCTGTTCTTTAGCCATGGTAAATGCACCATGTGACCTTGTTACAAACGCAAATTCTGGGGCCCCTTCCCAGACTTATGAATCAGAAACTGGAGGTGGGGTCCTGGCATCTGTGCCTTAACAAAGTCTCTAGGTGATTCTGATGCATGCTCAAGTTTGAGAAATGCTGCTCAGCTTTATGTAGTTGTGGCGGGAACTCAAGGAGATGACAAACGGAAAAAGGCACCCAGAAAGCACTCAGTAAAGCTAACCATTTTCTTTCCCATCACCTTACAAAGTTATGGTGGAGATTGAATTAGCTAATTTGTGAAATGCCTCAGACTTGAAGGTGCCAAACAAAAGTGAGTTATATTATTGTAGGAAAGGAATCTGCTTCTTCATGCTTTCCTGGGTTACCTGGATTTTTACAGCAAGAAGGTAATTCTTTCTGAAGAAGCAGTAAGTATTTCCTTTTTGAGAAAGAAAGGGATTGAACAAAAAACACAAGCACTCTAAGCCCTGGTCCAGAAGGCCCCACAGGCCAGAATGTTCCTTCTGAGCCTTGTCCTTCCAATCAGTGAACTGAGATCTAATCTCCGGATGCTTTCCTGGCATTTAGGGACCAGGCATCTGGTTCCATGAACATGGCCACCTCTGCCATGCAGCTGAAGTCTCCCAGAGAGCGGGAGGCACCTGTGGCTTCCAGCCAGCCCGTGCAGGCTGAGCCCCACTTGCACCTGAGAATCAAGGGAGGCCTGAGCCTGGTAAGAAGCTTGGAGTTGGGATATTAGGGCTCTGAGACCCATAAACCTAGCCCTATCAGTGACCCTCAGCCACCCGAGGCCTTGGACCTGCAGAGTGAGAGCTGGCGCTGGCGAGCGGCTGTGTCCTGCCAGGTGTGGCTCTGGCTGTACTCAGACTTGCTCCCTGGGCTTCCTGCTGGTCTCAAGGCCCAGGCATCTGAGTGTGGGTGGGGCCAGGAGCCCCTCCAAAGCTCTTGGCAGCCCATCTCAGTTCCAGGAGAGAGAGCAGCCTTTGGGCTTTCTGGTAAACCAGCTGACAAGAAAGCTTTACAGCAAGAAGCCTGAATTCAAAGCAGGTGTGTGAAGGCCATGAAGGTGGCTCCAGGCAGGGACTGCAAAGTGTGGTTTTCTAGGAAGAAGAGAATGATCAGAGAATGTAGCAGCAGGATCCCACTGTCTCCCTACCTCGGGGGTGGGAGTGGGAATTTCTCTGGCCTGTTCCGACTTCTGCAATAGCAGCCACGGCATGACTTTCTCCACCATTCACTCAATTTGCAGTTCACATACACTTTTTGGTGGTGTTGGGTCCATGTTACAGGTATTTATAAGGAAAGTAATTTTAGGTGCTTTTTTTTTTTTTCCAAAGTTTTCAAAAGTATTCCTTTAAGGAGCAAGCTTTCTAATTACGTGGTGAGCATTTGATTTATGCCAACCAGGAAGGAACAAGTCCATGGATACTAGCTGCCACTTCCTTGTATCTATAAAGGTTGACTCAGAACTGGTATAACTAAATACAATGGTTCATTTAACTCACCTTACCTTATTTTTAACTGCTTTATTGAGGTATAATTCACGTACGATAAATTCACCTTTTTAAAGAATACAATTCAGTGGCTTTTAGTATATTCACAGAGTTGTGCAACATCACCACCATCTAATTAAAGAATATTTCCATCACCCCAGAAAGAAACCCCTACCCATTAGCGGCCACTCCCATTCCCTTGGCAACCACTCATCTACTCTCTGTCTCTATGGATTTGTCTGTTCTGGACGTTGCATAGAAATGGAATCATATAATCTGTAGTCCTTTGTGACTGGCTTCTTTCACTTAGCATATTGTTTTCCAGGTTCACCCATGTTGTAGCATGTTTCAGCACTTCATTCCTTTCTAAGCAATCTTAACGTTTTCAGCCATTTTGCAATGAACTTGTGACTAAATCAGCTATGTGACTTTTAGGTGAAAGGGAATCTCATAAGGATGCTTACAGATTCAGGGCAAGTGGCTCTTGCTGCTTTCTCCTCCCAGGACATGTGGCTCAGGAAAGGCTTTGTAGTTAGGATGAGAGTGAGATTTACTTTAGCAGAAGGTCACAATGAGATTGGCAAAGGGCACCTGGTGGTTTCAGAGAGTGCCCTTTCTTGGAGCTCTTGGCTGCTCCACTTCTAGGAACTGCATCAGAAACAGGGAAAGGAGAAAAGGTGACTCTGAAGGTTGTGAAGCAGAGTTCCAGATCAAGTCGGAGGCAGTCATGCAAATGACTCTTTCCCCTTCTGGCTTTGGCCCCAGGAAGCCCAGAGGCAAATTGTTGGCTCTAACTTGAGTAAATGCCTAATCTCCTATGACCTGCAAATCTAAAGATTCCGCCTTGGTGTTGCCTTCTAGTTTATGGATATTTTTCCTGATCCTGATCTAAATGCTACAACAAATTGATTTCTGGAATTTTTATCTGTAAGGGACCTACATTTTCACCACCAGCCACATTCTCCCTACCACCACCACTACCATGGATATCATGGTTTAAAAGATTTGTTTTAACAAATTAATGTATTAGTGGAATAATTTTTTTTGCCATTTGTTACTAATCGAAGAGATATAAAAACCAATCAGTTTTCAATCAGCCCACGATAACTGGTTCACATTCATTCCACAAATATTTATTGAGTGACTACTATGTGCCAAGTATTGCACTAGATGCTAAGGAAATGATGAACAAGGCATAGTACTGTCCATTATCTGGGGGGAGATGGAAAGTAAATAGGGCATCACAATACAGAGAGATGAAGCACAGAGGAGAAAGACCTAACCTAGTCTTTAGGGAAAGGATTAGAGAAGGCATCCTGGAGGAGGTGATGTCCAAGCTGAGACCTGAAGGGCACATAAGAGCTAGCCAGGCAAAGTGCAGAAGATGAAAGGGCATTTGTGGTAAAAGGACAATATGTGCAATGATCAGTGAAGAAGCTGGTACATTCTGGGGATGGCCATGGACCTCAATGGAGAGGGAAGGGGCTGGGGAGACAGGCCAGGGACAGAGTGTGAGGAGTTTGTGAGCCACCTGAGGATTTGGGGCCTCATTCTGGAGGCAGCAGGGAACTGCTTGTAGCATTCTAAGTAGAAAGCTGATGTGGTCAGGTAAGCATTTTAGAAAAGTCGGCGTGGCTGCAGGGACTGTGTGAAACACTGGAGGAAGGGAGACCAGAGCCATCTGGGAGAAGAGGCTGGAGTCTGAACCAAGGAAGGGGCGATAACTTGTTGATAGAATTCAGCCAGAAGGATAGACACGTGACATTTGAACAGTCCAGTGCAGCCTGACTATGGATGAGTGCCATGCCTCTGTTGAGCCAGTATTAAAACTGGAATCTGGAGTGCCAGTGCTACTCAGGTGGGTCCTCAGGGAACAAGGCCAGGAAAACTCAGAGAAGTCACATGGCCCAAACAGAGCACAAGGAGCTGAGCCAGGACCAGACCTCATGCACTTTCCTAGTCATTTGCTGGATGCTTATTTTATGCCAGGAATTGTACACCCTAAATTTCACATCAGGACATTGTGTAAAAGCCATTGAAGAAATGCAGTGATTTTTAAAAACATAAGTAGTATAGATTTGTTAGAAGCAAATAATGCCAAATGAATTTGCTTTTCTTCCCCTTATCAGGATAAAAGTCTTAGTGGTTAAGAAAAATATAATAGACTTAATACCTGTTGACATAAATAAACATTTGATATGGTTCCTTGCAACACACACTTGGGGAAATATGAATCAAAGGCCAGTGTGGTTGCTAGAGGGAAAAAAAGCAATGGAATCACCGCACACGGCTGGGAGAGATGTCAGGTGCTCCTCCAGGGACATTCCTGAATCTACCTGCTTCGGAGTCTTACAAAAGGAATGGACAGCTGAGGGAGTGCGGCGATTGGCTTGGAAGGAACAGCTTTGGAAGGGCGACCACGGAAGAGATGACACACATAAATGAAGAAACCTGCCAGAAAAGTCTATCAAAGTGAGTGGGGCTGGACTGCAGGAGCAGGAAGCAAGAATCTATGAGCAAATACTGTGGGAGAGCAGCACAGGGAGGGGGGTGGGAGGCAGGAGCCCAGGCTGTAAAGACGAGCTGGAGAGAAATGCCTGGTCGTGGTGCTCCGCACACACGCACATACACACGCAGATCTATGTGTGTGCTCGATCTGTATCACGTGTGTATCTACATTCTTAGATGTTTCTATATGCACACACAAGCACATGTCCCTTTCCTGTAGTGGTTGCTGAACTTGAAGCCTCTCGGGGGTTGTGTGTCTGTATGGTTTCACCTCACTGCTTGGGGCTGTGCTTGGGTGAAGTCTTAAAGCCGCTCCCCTGCGCTTCCTGTTGGCAGTTACTCAAGAGTCTCCCCTTGCTCTTGATAAACTTCTTGGTGTAATGCTTCACGTGTCCATCAGCAAGGATCAAATGGCAAGAGCCCCCGTCACTGAGTAAGACCAGACACACAAGGTGTGGGTGCGACCTTCCCGTCCCCAGGATGTCTGGTCAGAAAACGTGTTGCTCCCTGTGGAAGATGGAGACTGCAGGAACTTAATGCTCTCTTTCCACATAACTGCTCCGGGAGGCACAAACGATCTCTTGGAGTAACAACCAAATGGTTGCTTTCTGGAGAAGGCTAACTTGTCAAATGACCCCTGGAGGCAGTCCCGGGAAGGTGGTGTTTGAGCTGGAACCTGCTGCATGCAGAGCAGTGTTTAGGTGCTCTGAGGGGTGCAGGGGGTGCAAGGAGCCATTTGTATACTCAAGAAGACTTTCATCTAGAGGGAAGACTTACCCCACGGCATGTGGGAGGGGCTACCTGGCTGCAGGGGATCAGAGAGGGAAGCATGGGGGCCCAGCCCAGCGGACGCGCTCAGTAAGTGTTTGTTGAGTGGTTGAAGAAAGGATGTTTTCTTTATTTATATATTTTTGGCTCCAGAGAGAAGGCAGCATTTGATCTGGGATGGCAGGATTTCAGAAGCGAAACCAGCCTGAAATGAAATGCCAAATCACCAAGCATATCTCATTAGAAGTAAAAGGAGAGACACAGGGAACACTGGAATTGTTTTCTGGTGAATTCAGAGGGAGAACATACTCTAAAAGGTTTTTTGTCCTTTCAAAAAAGGGAAGAATTGAGACTATTTGGCTCAGAGGGGCCTGGGACCTAGCATGTGTTGAGAGCCCACCTTGTCTAGACACTGTTCTTATGCTATCATGGTAATTCCTCACAACGGCCCAGTGAGACAGGTAAGACCACTTCCATTTTGTAAGTGAAGCACAGAGAATCTAAGAAATGTGCTCAAGGTTGCTCAGCTGGTTGGTGGCAGAGCTCTGATTTGCAGCTTGGTCAAATCCCTCCAGAGCCCTCTACCTTCTCACTGCATTTCTGGAAAAGAAACAAAAGTAGCCTGGATGAAAGTGATCATCAAAAAGCAAGTTTTCTCATTTTAAGAGAAAACTGAGGAAGTAGCTTTAAATAACAGCAAGAGTACTATTGGTCAGATATCAGAAAGGACTTCCTCGTTGTGAAAGCTGTTAAGTGAAGAATTGGGTCAACATCAGGTCAATGTTTAGGGGTCAATCACCCTTCACTTTCATTCAGGCCCCACCCTGAAAGTTCATGTCTTTCATTTACAGACTCCCAGTGAATGTTTACAAAGTCACAAATCTGTCCATTGCTGCCTCTCCCCTCTAGCTCTGGATCATCGCCCAGGGCTTATCTGCACCTCTCGCCACCTCACAAAGGCTGCCACTGGCCAGGTTTGAGTTCCCCAAAGGCTGGTGTAGAAGAGAATGTGAACTGCCAGAGCTCAGAGCCCAGCCTCGCCACTACTGTGACTTTGGGCAGGCCATTCCATCTCTCTGTGCCTCAGTGACCTTGTCTGTTAAACGACAGCCTCATACCTATGTCACCGGGTTGTTATGCAGATTAAATTCGTTAATGTATGTTAAGCATATAGAAAAGGGGGTGGCAAACTATGGCCCATGGACCAAATCTAGCCCACTGCCTGTTTTATTGGTCACTGGGAATGAGAGACCAGCACAACAGAGGCTTTGCTTTCAAAGGGGGCGCAGATATGGGAACAGGCAATTAAAATGGAGTGAATTAAGTGCTATGATAATGTGCTCTGGTGTCCCCCCCACAGAGCGGAACAGATTACCTAAATTTTGGGGTGAGGGTGGCTGGCAGCAAAAGGCCTGCCTTGAAGAGCCGATTCTTGAAAAACAGAAGGAGTTAGCAAAGCAAAGTGAGTTTGTAAGTGTTTATATATATGGGTAGTGGGCATTTTAGGGATGAGGATGGCATTACCTTCCAGGCAACAGAGACCCCCAAAGTAGGCAAGAGTGTGAGGCAGAATGGCAGCTGTATTTGATGTAATGACAATTCTCCAGGGGTCTCTCATGCTCTACATGTCTTCTGAGCAGTGGCACTGAAAGCTTTTGTTCAGGATTCTCTTTTCAGGGATGTTTATATAGCAAATAGCCTTGGAAGACAGAGATAATGTCTCCCTCCATGACAGAGAGATTTGTTTGTGGTCCAGTGTAATAAAGATAATGTCTCCCTTGGGGGCAAAGGTTGGGCGGGTTTGCTAGCAGCAGCCTTTAAAAGATTGGGCTTTCCTAAGCTTGGAGTTCCTCAGCTACAATGCTGAGTAGTTAGCATGTGTGTATGTCACCTGGACTTCACTGCATCAGCCAGTGGGTGGAGCTTGGAGAACCAGGTGCAAATGATATTACTGTGGCTACTGCTGCTGCTGTGAGTTAATACTCACAGTTTTTGACAGGTGGTAGTGGCAAAGGCAAAGGCTGGAGAGGTGGGCAGAATCACAGGGACCTGGCGTGCTGCACTACAGAGGAGCCACTGAAAATCTTCCTGCAAAGAAATGGCCAGATTTGGACTGCATTAGAGTGGTGAGTGGAGGGCTGGGGCGTGAGCCTGCAGAAACCAGGCCAATGATGGGGTGCTGACAAGGAGCTATGGGTCAGATGAATGGGCTTCAGTTGGAAGAGATAAAGGCCAAGTTTAAAAGAAGTTTAATACTATCATTGATAGCACTGTTGTTTGTTTGCTTGTTTTACTGGTCCAGAATTTAATCCAGATACCCTGTTGCATTTAGTTGTCATGTCTCTTTAGAACTTTTACAACCTTCACACTGCTGAAGCAAATGGACTAGATAGCTTGTAGAATGTCCTTCAATTTGGGCTTGTCTGAAAGTTTCTCATAATTAGATTCAGGTTGTGCATTTGGGCAAGAATATTGCAGAAGTGATCTTGTGTCCTGCTCAGTGTATCACATCAGGAAGCCCATGATGTCAGCTATCCCATTATTGGTGATGATTTGATCACATGGTTAAGATGGTGTTTGATAGGTTTTTCCATTTTAAAGTTACCATTTTCCCCTTTATAAATAAGAAGTCATCTGTGGGGAGATCCTTTGAGACTGCGACTCAAAATTTGAATACAGTATTGATTATATATTCTGTAACAGTATTGTTAAGTTTCCTGACTTTGATAATTGCATTATAGCTATATGTAAGAAAATATCCTTGTTTTTAGGATATACACATTAAATTGTTTAATGATAAAGCACATTGTCTGTAATTTTCTCTCAAGTGGTCAGAAATAATAACAATAACATGTATATATGTAGAGAGAGAGAAAGAGAGAGAAAGTAAGTGTGGCAAAATGTTAACATCTTATGATCCTAGGTGAAGAGTATATGAGAATTCATTGGGCTATTATAACTTTTCTGTACATTTAGTTTTTTCAAAATAAAAAGTAAAAAAAGACACCTAAAAGGGTAGAATTGTTAGGTCTCTGTGCCTGGAAGTAGGGGAAGGAGAGGAAAAGAAAGAATTGATTGTGATTCCCAGGCTTTTGGTGTGGTAAGTGGCACCATCTTGAGACAGAGAAATTCCAAGGAGGTGAAGGAGGTTTGGGGAGAGGGTGGGGGTTGGAGGAAAAGATGGTGAGCTTGGTTGTTTATAAAATCCTTTGTTTGCTTGTCTGCCTCCCCCTTCAGACATATCTGACTTTAGGTACCCATGGAACATCCAATAGGGATGTCCAATAGGGAACTGGTCTGGGGCTCAGGAGGAAACCCTGGGCAGGGGACAGAGATGGTGTTGAAGCCACGGAAGTGACAGGATCATCCTAGGGTAGTGTGTGTGTGAGAAGAAGAAAGAGCCAAGGACCAAACTGTGGGGACAGCTGACATTGAGGAACAGGTAGCCAGAGACCTGAGGAGGGCCAGGGAAGAAGAGGTTTTTAGAAATGAGGTGGGGACAAGGGCTGCAAGAAAAATGAGGACTACAAGTCTATTGGAATTCAGTGGATGTGAGTGCAGGACTCAGAGTCACAGAACAGTGGGATCTGAATGGAAAGCAAAGACACAGAAATGGTCAGTGTAGACAGTTCTTTTAAGATACTTGGTGGTGAAGCGGAGAAAATCAGAGCAGGAGCTAAAGGGAAGGTACTTGCCCTCATAGATGTTAAAAGTTCACAGCAAAATAATTTGTTCAAGGCCACATTCATGTCACATATTCAGGTTTTTCCCAGACCTCTTATCTAAACACTGAATCAAGTCAGTTTTTCCCCCACAGACTCATACTTTTAAAAAAGATGAGTGCTGAGAAGGTGGATGGATGGGGAGAGAGGGAGGGAGAGAAGAGCAGCTTTTTGTCAGCCACAGGAGACAGCTGTACCAATGATTAAACACACCTATGACATTTTCAGATCTTGCTTTGCCAGGGAAGGAGCCTGTCACAAAGACAGCCTCCACCTATGGTATTTGTTCTCACACCAGTTTCCTCTTGGGGCCAGGGAACATCGCTGCATCACCTTGTATGGAATATGCCTTTATTATCATTATTATTTGAAGTTTTCCCTTTTCATTCAGGGGCTTGTTACAAATAACAGCCTCATTAAGCCCTAGCCCCTTGTTTCCAGGCCACCCAGGTTTCTTCCCCATTTCCTTTCATGCCAACAGCCCCCCATTCACAGCTAAAACCCAAACAGGAGAAACACCAATGTTTTATTTCAGTCAACAGCTATTTTACACAACAGAATTAATAGCAATTTAACCAGAGCCAAAATTTAAACTACCACAGAAAGCGGCTCTGCTCTGACACGGGAGAGTAAAAGACCCTGGCATCACCCGCACGGCCTGCAGTCTGATGAAAGTGCGACATCAGTTCTCAAACTTGGTTGCACTTTAGGATCACCTGGACCCCACAGGAGACCAACTAAACTAGAATCCCCGGGGCTGGGGCCTGGGGCCTGGGAGACGCTCTCGGGTAGCTCCAATGTGCAACCAGGGTTGAGAATGGCTGTTCTAGACCAGTTGTCCTCACAGTATGGTCCCAGAACCAGCAGCATCAGCCTCACATGGGAATTTGTTAGAAATACAGATTCTGGGGCCCCACCCCAGACCCAAGGAATCAGAAACTCTGGGAGTGGGGCCCAGCGCCTGTCACTGAACAAGCTGTCCAGGTGCTGCTGCTGCTCACTAAAATGTGAGAGCCACTGCACTCGACTGTCAGCTTGTCTTGGTCATATATGTCTCACTGGCTGCTGCCACAGAGCCTGCCACATTGATGTGTTCAACAAATAGCTCGTGAACCAAGCAAGCATCACATCAACAATAAGTTGCTAAAGTGGTAACAGACTGATCCTGACAATAAAAAATAGCCAGGCCCAAGTCGTGCATCAGCACTCAATGCATGTCATTCTCTTTGCTCTTTCTTGATTCATTTACAAAGGAATGGTGGTATGTATAAAAGTGCTAAGTCCAGTGCCGAGCTTTGCAGCTACCACCCTTGCAGACATCCTGTTTTACTCTCCCTAAAGTTAAAATTAGGAGGTTCGATGGGGAGAAGAAACAGGGAGTTAATGTATAATGGGTGCAGAGTTTCTGGTTGGGGTGATGGGAAAGTTCTGGTAATGGATGGGGGGTAAGGGTAGCACAATATTGTGAATATGATAAATCCTACTGAATGGTATGCTTGGGAGTGGCTGAGGTGGGAAAGTTTGTGCTGTATATATATTTGAACAATTTTTTTAAAAAGAACAATTAAACAGACAATGACAATTATATGCAATACATGATCCTGAACTGGATCGAATAAGGAAGAAGAAAAGACTCAAAAGGACATTATTAGAGTATATTGAAAAATTTGGGATATAGACTATAAACTTTGTATCAATGTTAAATTTCTTGAACTTGATAACTCTACTTAAGGTGGTTACATAAATGAACATCCTTGTTCCTAGGAAATGTATATGAAAGTATTATGGTTATTATGTGTTTGAGGAACTTGATGTATACAACCTACTCTCAAATGTTTAGAAAATAGATGATAGATGGACGGATGGTTGGATGGATGGTTGGATGGATGGTTGGATGGATGGATGGATGGATAGGTGGGTAGGTGGATGGATAACTAGCCGGCTAGATAGATAGAATGATACAGCAAATGTGGTAAAATGTTTAAACTGGTGGGTCTTGGTATCTGGGTGGGGATAATATGTTGGAGTTCTCTGTATGAGTTTTGTATTATTTTTGCAACTGTCTTATAAGTTTGAACTTGTTTCAAAATACAAAGTTTAAAAAAATTTTTTAAGAAAAAAAAAAAGGAAGCTCCAGGCTCAGACAAGGACCAGTAACCATCTTTGAATAGAAAGGGCTACAGAAACCTTTTTTTTTTTTTCCATTTGTTATGCTTTATTATATGAACTGGAACACTTCATTCCCCCTTCCCCATAACTCCCTCGTCTGTTTGCTTGTTGTTTTTGCTTGTTGTTTTTGCTCATTGTCTGCTCGTTGTTTGTTTGTCTTCTTTAGGAGGCACCAGGAAGTAAACCCGGGACCTCCCATGTGGGAGGCGGGCCCTCAACTGCTTGAGCCACATCTGCTCCCCATATTTTAAATGTACAGTCATATGTGTAAAACCCACATAAATATAGTGTTTGTGGTAACTTTCATTCAGTATTGACCATTAGGATCATATCTTCCTTTTCTAACCCTGTTTAAAGTACAACTGCTTTTCAAAAAAATTTAACCCTCCAGATGCTTCAGGATAGCTGGCATAGGTCTCTTTATTTTCACAACACCCATCACAGAACCAAATGAATGGGAGATGCTGAGTGAACACTCATTGGTTGAGGAAAGCTCTCTGTAGGTTACTTGGTCTAGACTCAGAGCAGTGGTCCTCAAACTTTAGCAAGCACAACAGTCCCCTGGCCCCACCCATAGAGTATCTGATTCTGTAGGTTTGGGGTGGGGCCTAAGAATCTGTATTCCTAACAGTTTCCCAGGCAATGCTGCTGCTCCTGGTCCAAGTGTGGTGTGGAGTGCAGTGTATACCTTGTGGTCCAGGTGTAGTGTAGGGTGCTAGGGAAGAGAAATATGAAGGGTTCTATGGGCACCTAGAGGAGGAGGAAACATTCTGTTCTGTCCTGGGGGCGAGGGGCAGGAAGAAGATGTTTCAGGGAGGCCTGTCTGGAGAACGCAAGCAGCTCAGTGTTGCTGAAATAAAAACGAGAGGTGGGAGCAGTCTCATAGGAGTCCAGAGAGGTTGGCAAAGCTTCTCCACAATGAAGGCACTTTAAGGCCACAGGGGATGAGCACGGAAGAGGCTGGCCGAGGCAGAAGCCAAAGAAACAGATTGTGGCCCATGTGACATTGGGAGCCTGGAAACCCCACCCTCCTCCCCATAAAAATCTGCCCTCCAGAAAGAACTTGACAGAGACCTTGAAGCCAGAGTCGTCGCCCGACCCCCTTCCTAGCCCTGCCTTTCCTATAGCTGAGCCATTATTGGAGAAGGAAGGGTCCTCCTTTATAGATTTCTATTCATCTGCAACATACAATCCAAGGAAAGCATGGGCCTGCTATGTCCGTGCAGCTTTAAGCCTTATAAATAATAAGTAATCTGTGGGGAGAGCCTAACCCTAACCCATTAGCCCCTGCTCACTCTACACACACACACACACACACACACACACACACACACACATTTAACCCTTTCTGAGATGCTCAAGACAAAAGAGGCCTTCTCTGCTTCATTTGTACCATTGGCAGAAGAAAAGCTTCAGTGCAAGTTTGACTCCTTGGCCTCCATTTGTAAATAATAAAATCATAAGACCTCATCCATTAATTATTAAGCCTCACCCCTGATAGCTTCCTTTCCTTCTGGGCAGGATCCTGGGCTTTCTGGCTATGCCTCGCCACTTGACTGGCAGGAAAATAAGGCATTGTCCAGCAGAAAATGGCCTTCTGCTCGGAGGCTCAGAATCTAGCCAAGGTGGGATTTGCTGTGGGAACTCCATACCGCCCACTGGGTTGAGCCCCTGGAATTTTATGAGATGCACTTTATCTTTTACTCAAATTCAGAGTGTGCTGTAGGAGCTGTAAAGTATTTTTAAAATGTGGCTTCCACATCCAAATAGCTTCCTGAAGATGTGTGGTTTGGAGATGGGTTTAGAGAGGACATGAAGGCTGCCTTCCCCTCTGAACAGAGTCCTGAGGTTTAGCCACGCTCTCTGTGGCCACAGAGTCCAGGACTGATGGAGGGAGAGGTGGGTACCAGCCCCTGAAAAGAAGAGCTTTCTAACAGGCAGAGGAGTTTAGAAGAGCACATACTGAATGATTCCTGCTCGGTATTATCATAGAGCAGGGCCCAGCCCTGGGAGGGGGAAACCAGACGTGAACTCCTAGGTCCAAGTTGATGCATCACATACATCTAACACATACCTTTCTGCTGGCTGCAGCGGGGCCTCTGAGCTGACTGTTCCCTCTCTCTGGAGTAATATTCCTCAGTTTTTGCCCACCCCATGTTTCCATTCCGTCCTTTAGGTCTCAGCTTTAATAGCACCTCATCCAGGAAGCCTGTCCACACATCCCCAGTCCACAGAATCCCTCCAACTTTCTCTGTCACAGCCCTTGCTTATTTCCTTCATAGTACTGATTGACCAACTGTAATTATTTTATTCATCCATTAGTTTACTTGTTTATTTGCTCTTTTAAATCAGCCTCTACCACTGGAATGTAAGTTTCACAAGGACAGGGACCAGATCTGTTTTATTTTTTTCCACTGTATCTCCAGCCACCCAGTACAGTACCTGACACAGAGTAGCACATTTGCTGAAGAAATGAATGAATTACCTTCAATATTAATTAGCAATTTTCTCCTTTATTTAACGTCTGAGTACTCATTTTTATTGCAAATATAATCTATATTTACTCAATGTGTATTCAAATTTGATACATAATCTGTGATCACTTTCACATAAATATAACTTCTAGGACTAGGCACATTTTTACAATGGTCAGATCTCTTTACAAAACAAACTTTGGGGGACTGACTGAAAGCTTTTATTGTACTGAAAATTTGACTATCAGTTGAAAAACAATCATATCAACATCTAGAATGTGTAAATCTTGCCACTACAGTTTTATCTGTTGGGCGAGATTTGATCTGTGTTTTTTGGTAGCCAGTCCAAAGAGACAGGCCACTGGGCCAGAACTGGCTCCCCAGACAGCTGCCTGTCTCCAGCATTCACCCAGACACTGTAGGTCTACCTCATAAGAATGTCTACCTCACAAGAAATGTCATGGGGCAGCACGTAGGGCTGAGGGACCCTTTTAGAAAATATAAGGGGAGAAAGACAAACCTCAACATGGGATAACAATGAATGTGCTTTTTTTTTTTTTTTTTTTTTTGATCCAGACTGTTGGATCTAGTCCAAGTCACATGCAATATTTATTTTTGTTAAAATTTTTATATACTTGAGCACATAGGATGTACAGTCAAGTGAGAAACAGTAACCAAACTGTATCAGTAATTAAACACTTCTTGTCCTCCAAAGAGCTCAGTGTGCTTTTGTTATGATAATATGTGCTATCAGGTACATGTACCAAGCTTATAAATAGAAGAAATTACTCAGCCCATAAAACTTTTTACTTCCCTCGATACCATGTCTGTAAATAGGTTATAAAATAAGTAAAATTATCCTTCATTTATTTGCATAAATTGTTATTAGCCCAAGGCAAGAATGAGTTTGTATAGAGTAAATATATCTATTTTGGTGAGAGAGAGAAAAGGAGAACCTATAGGTAAAAAGAAACTTAAGAGACACCAATCAGTCACAACCAATCAGTTTGGATCCTGATTCAAACTGTTAAAATAAATTTGTGAGGCAGCTGGGGAAATACATACACTCACTGGATATTTGAGAACATTAAGGAATTATTGTTTAAAAATTTTTAGTTGTGAGAATGATATTGTGGTTATTTTTAAAGAGTCCTTATCTTTAGTGATACATAAACATTAATAAATTTTCTTCAAAATTATCCAGGGGAGGAGGAACGGATAGGGGTGGGGTGGGGGGGTGATGAAACTAGGCTAGTCATGAATAGATGGGTACATGGGGACCTTCTATGATACTATTCTCTTTGCTTTTGTACATGCTTTGACATTTCCTGTAATTAAATTTTAAAACAAGATACAAAGTTTATCAGAAAATAGCTAAATATAAGTTTATTTTTAAAAATCCTATCAAAGTTCTAGGCTCACTGGTGTACTTTGGCTGCATACATCTCAGGATGTGAGAAATGTAGACTGTCTTTCCATAGCTAATCCTTCTCTCTGGCCAACTTTGCAGTCTTGCTGAGTTCCAGAATTCCTGACTGGGTTTTTTCACTTTGTGGATTTCATTTCCAGGCAGTTGGCAGTGTTCTGGTCTGCTCCATATAGTAGCCATTTACTGAGTGTCTCGTTCACCCCAGGGTTAATTTCCACCTCTGCTGGCTGGAGCCTCTCCCACTCTCTTCTCAGGGCCACACTTCCTCAGTGGTTTCCTCTCTCTCTCTCTCGTATTAACTTCCCTTCTCTATTCCCTTTCTCCTTCTGCATGGAAGTGTGTTCAGGGCTCTCCATTAAAAAAATAAAACCCTTCCCGTTACCTCATATTCCTCTAACTACCACACACACAACTCTTCTTTCATCCCTTTATGGCTGGGATTCTGAAATGAGCTTAAGAAACTCCCTAGGGAAGCAGATGTGGCTCAAGCAATTGGGCTCCTGTCTACCATATGGGAGGCCCCAGGTTCGATTCCCAGGGCCTCCTGGTGAAGGCAAGCTGGCCCGCACTCCATGGAGAGCTGAGCTGGTGCAGCAGGATGATGCAACAAAGGAAGACACAGAAGAGAGACAGTGAGAGACACAGCAGGCCAGGGAGATGAGGTGGCTCAAACAATTGAGTGCCTCTCTCCCACCCCGGAGGTCCTGAGATCAGTTCCCGGTGCCTCCTAAAGAGAAAGATGAGAAGAAAAGACAAGCAGACATGGAAAGAACACACAGCGAATGGACACAGAGAGCAGAGAGCGAGCACAAACAACAATGCAGGGGGTTGAGGATAAAATAATAATAAATCAAAACTCTCTAAATCCATTCATTAAGTGTTTACTAAGTGCCACTATGTGTTCAGACACGGGGAGGGGTGTAACAAAAAGGTCTAGCTTTCAAAAGATCTTTGGAACTTGTAGATAGATTCTACTTTGGAGATTATGGTCAACAGGTGAGACAGGTAAGGTCACCGTAGTTTTGTGCAAACCTGAGTAGGCTAGCCAAAGGAGTTCAGGGCAGGAAGGGAGCTCTGTGGGCTCCAGTGGCTTTGGCAAGACTTGAGAAGGACTTTGAAGGGGGACAAGATTTGGAAAGGTAGAGTGGAAGAAAGGAGACATAGTAAGCAAATTTTAGCATAAGAACATTTGTGAAGGTTGGTGAGCAAACCTTATTCTGTGGATGGCAGAAGCCGGTCTGATCGTCGGGGTGGGCTGGGAATGGTGTGACACCCTGGAAGGTCTTTGACAGGCTGAGGCATTTTGAGGCTATGAAAAATGGCTGTGATCTTGCTTTGATTTGTTGGTGTGGGAGCGTACAATAGAGAAAGGAAGGGTAGGGTGGAGCGGCCCCACAGAAGCAGAGCTTCAACAAGATTAATCTGGCTGGGGGCGGATGTGGCTCAAATGGTTGGGCGTCCGTCTCCCATATGGAGGGACCTGGGTTCGATCCCCGGGACCTCCCGGTAAAATAAAAAATATATATAGAAGGCGCATGGGCTGCCAGGCTCTGTGTGCCGCTGAGCTGTCGGGCCCCGGGAGCCATGCAGCAGGATGATGACGTAACAGGGGAGAGACAAGACGAGATGCTCCGAAAGCTCCAGAAGCCAGGAGCTGAGGTGGCGCAGGCAGCAGAATACCTCTCTCCTACATCGGAGGTCTCCAGGATCGAATCCTGGTGAAGACTGGAGGAGGAGGATGAGAAGAGATGGCAGGAAACAGACACAGAGAATTGCCCAGCAAATGGACACAAAACAGCAAATGGGGAAGGGGGTGTTTAAAATGGATAAAGTAAATAAATAAAATCTTTAAAAAAAAAAAAAAAAGATTAATCTGGCTATAAAAGAAAGGCAAGACTGGTAGTGTAATACAGAAAGGCTGTGGGTCGTTTGCCAGTGCGGGGGGGGGGGGGGGGGGGGG
>JAKSZT010054396.1:17114586-17385166 GCA_026826555.1 Tolypeutes matacus
GTGTGATGTGGCGAGGGCCTGACCCCGGGTGGAGCTGGTGGCGGTGATGGAAACCTGGCTCCATGACCAACTGAGGCAAAGGATGGAATGAGCAGGCTGTGGGCCTGAGATTTTGAGCACTGGAGGATATGGAGCAAATGCGTCTCTGCTGAGGCAGCACTCCATCAAATAGAAATCTAGGCCGTGACACATCAGCTAATTACAATATGTGGACCTTACTTGGATCCTGACTTTTACAAATAAACTCTTACAAAAATTATGAACAACACTGCTGAAACAGTTTGGCGGCTCCTCAAAAAGTTAGACATGGAATTACCATGTAATCTGGCAATTCCACTTCTAAGTATATGCCCCAAAGAATTGAAAATGGGGACTCGAACAGATGTTTGTATACCAATGTTCTTAGCAGGATTATTCACAATAGCCAAAAAGCGGGCACAACCCAAGTATCCATCAACCAAGGAATGGATAAACAAAATGTGGAATGTTATTCAGCCATAAAAAGAATGACATTCTGAAACATGCTACAACATGGATGAACCTTGAAAATATTCTAACTGAAATAAGCCAGACACAAAAGGACAAATATTGTATGATTCCACTTATATGAAATACATAGAAGAAATTCACAGAGACAGAAAGTAGATTAGAGGTTACCAGGGCCCTGAGGGATGGGGGAAATGGAGAGTTATTGCTTACTGGGTACAGAGTTTCTGGGGTAATGGAAAAGTTTTGGTAATGGATAGTCATGATGGTAAAACAACATTGTGAATGTGATTAATGCCACTGAATTGCGTGCTTAAAGTGGTTAAAATGGCAAATTTTATTTTATGTATGTTGCCGTGATAAATTTTTTAAAAATATGAGGTAATTGAGGAAATTTGAATTCTGATCAGATTTGTTTATATTAAGGAATTAATTTTTTTTAGGTGGGGTATTGATATTGTGGTTTTGTTTTGTTTTAAAAGAGTCCTTATGTTTTAGAGGTACAGATGGAAATATTACAGATGAAACATCTGGACTTGTTTCAAAATTATAGAGGGGCAGGGAGAGAATGGGTCTAGTATGGATAAAATGGGGTTGGCCACGGATTGTCAAACCCACTGTCAAAGCTGGGTGACATAGGGGTTCCTTTTACTCTTCTCTCTGCCTTTATATATGCTTGAAATTTTCCATGGAGAAATTCTGGGATTCAGATAATGTAAGTCCTGTGCCTTGGACCTCATAACTCCTAAACAGAAATCACGTGGGGCATTTTGAAATGTCATGTTAATAGCCTGTTACATTTCAAAACAGGAATTCTGCTCACTTCTTTTTTGCCCAGGGCAGAAAAACTCAGGAACTGGAAAGGTTTTATTTGAAAAAGATACACATGATCCCCTTTATCGTGATTGTGGAGGAAACCCAACCCACTGAAGATGCAAAAGCAAAACTAAGAAAAGTCCAAGTTTCGCTGTAGCTGGAAATAAGTGCTTCTTTTAGAAGAGTCAATCCCAGAAAGATTTTCTGGCAGCGGGGCACTTGGCATGAGTGTGAAAGCTGAGACTGGGTATAGGAAACACAGCTCTGGCTGCAGCCACTGGCTGAGGCCAGGGTCACTGCAGGCACCAAGTCACGTGCTGCTCACAGAGAGGACAGGGCAGAAGGAGTTGGCCGCTGTCACCCTGATATTGGTTGTCATGGCACCTCTACCTCTCACTCACAAGCTGCAAGGACAAGAAACTGCTCTGACCATGTCCCCAGCTATGCAGGAGGGGGACACAGGCCATCACAGGCTGGAGGAGGGTCCTGTGAACTTCTGTGAAGCCACGTGCCCAGGTTACCAGGCAGAAACCAGCTTTCTTTTTCAATGAGTGGTCCCAAATAGAACAAATCCTCACCTAGCTAGGAGGGAAAATTGAACCCGAGTAAGTGGTCCCATTTTCCTCCTCTTTTTGAAGGTGAAGAAATGTACGGGGCAGAGGGAGGGCAGGGGAGTTCATGTGGTGCACGTGTCCTTGCAGAGGAGCAAACATGGGTAGGCCAGAGAATCCAGCTCAGTGGACACACGAGGGCCTGCTCTGAGCCAGGCATTGGGAAGTGCAGGGATGAGTGGGACATGGGCCCTGCCCACCTTCAGGGAAGATGCAGGGTGGGGGACTGGTGTGCACAAAGTCTCCTAGATGGAGGTCCTGTGACCCAGGCAAAGTACCTCTGATACTAAGCTAATCTAATTTTGGGCAAATGGCTTAATCTCAAAGTTTCATCTATAAATGGGGATGATTCTTGCCTTCCTTAGTTGTAAGGGCCAAAGTACTAAAATAATAATAATATTATTAATAATAGTAATGAAGAAGGAAGAAAGAGGAACAGGAGGGAGAAGACCTTTTGGACCCTGCAGCCCAGGGGTTCCCTAAGGGACTGTGACCGGTACTCAAGGGTGAGCAGCAGGTTCCTGGTACAGAGGCTGCCTGCTCTCCAGCCACAGCTGGTTCCCTCTGGGCACTGCCTTGGCCTGGGCAGCCCTCTCCAACTTGTTCCAACTCACCTGTTACAGAGGGCGAAGGCTCTTAGTCCTAGTAATCTTAACTAATCTGAGCTTGAGAGGTAGAAAGTACCCTCCAGAACCTAATGTTCAACTCTCCCTTTTGTGTGGAGAGCAATAGGGACCCTGGCAGGGAACATGAGGTGTTCAAGGGCAATCACTGAGGTGGTGGGACAGCTGGCACTGGAATCTCATTCTCTGGACTCGCCTGGCCCATTATAGCTGCTTCTCTTTCCCAGGAAGGTTTTGCCAACACCAAAATCTGCTGTCTTTGATATCCTTCATCTTTTCTGCTCCAAATGCCTAATTTGGCCCTTAACTTCCAATAGAGTTTTTAGGTTAATTTTTTAAAAAAATCCTCCTGATAACCTTTTCCCAATCTCTCTGTTCTTTTGAGTCTTCCATTTTTCGGTAAATGTTTATTAAATGCCAATTATGTGTGTGATCCTACTCACAACATGGGATCATAAAGATGAAAATGAGCTGCCCCTGCCTTCCAGGAGCTCTTGGTTGAGTTATCACTAAATGCCCTCTTGATAAAACCTTTTTGAACTTCTGCTCTGGGAACAGAAAGTCCTTCTTTTAATGCTATTCTCTTTCATCATGTGTGCAAAGAGAAATCTTCTTTTCTTCCTGAGTTTTTCCAGCCGTGCCTGGCTGGCAGCATCTGCCATACTGGCTGTGGACCCAGGTGGTATCAGGAGCAGTCTGCACAGAAAGGCAGGCAGCTCACTCTAGAAGACTTGCCTCATTTCAGCTGTGCCCTTCCTGGCCCTCGGGGTTTGCACGATGCTTAACAATTGCATCTTCTCTGCTCGCTGTTGTCCCTGAAGAACTTGGCTTTGTCCCCTGCTGAATAACTGTCTTATTCCAGTTTGCCCCTGGGGGGATGGCTTTGGCATCCTCCATCCTTCCTTTCCTCGGCCGCCACCTTGGTGTGGAGGAGATACCATGAGTGCAGGGCCTTGAAGCCTTGGAAATAAAAACAGTGGAGACCCTGACCGATGTGCACAAGTGAGAGAACTGGTGTACAGTGAAAGATTGGAATGGAGATTCTGAAATCACTTTAAGCTCGAACATTTCTGAAAAGGCATGTGCCAAGGTTGACAGCCTGAAAAATTAGTAGGTTCCATGTGTCCAGGCCTAGCAGAACCAAGCCAGAGACAAACTCCTTTTTTTTTTTTTTTTTTTTTTTACTGGGAGGTCCCGGGGATCGAACCCGGGTCCCTCCATATGGGAGACGGACGCCCAACCAGTTGAGCCACATCCGACCCCTCCTCTTAACATTTTAAATGAACATGGGTACCAAGTATTTCTTCTGGCTCTCAGATGTGGTCCTTTACTCAGAGAACAAGGTGAAGTGGGTCAGTGTTTGGGGGGGGCAGATATGCACATTTACACTCTTGTGAAGTAGGGCTGTAGTCTAGGGGCCCAGTCCCAGGATGGAAACACTGACAACTACACCCCACACGGCAAACCTTGCTTCCCAACTCTGACAGAGGCCACTAGGCACCGTCGGTTCTCCCCTACCGAGTCATGACATGCCAATTATTTGCTTTTCTGGAGAAACCACAGCCTGAAAATCCGTTTAATTACCATAGGAGAAAATCTTTTAAATATAGCTTTACATTCTTTAAAGACTTTTCCCTGTGGGAGCAAGGAAGTTTATTTTCATTTCCAGAGGAAGGAATGTTACCTGGTAGTTGGCAAGAAGCCAGAGCCCTGGAGGATATATATATTTTAAAGTCTCTTCCTTCTCACTGGTAGTTTGTCAATTATATTGTAATAATTAGTTTTTAGTATTGTGATACTTTTCCCCAGCTTAAACCCTGCACTTAGCTCTGTGATTTCAAGTGTATAATTACTTGACATATCAGGTTGGGTTCTACACTTACTCTAGGCATGGGTGTCAAGAGTCAATGTCCGGGAAACGGATGTGGCTCAAGAGGTTCAGCGTCCGTCTACCATATGGAGAGACCAGGGTTCGATCCCCGGTACCTCCCGGTAAAAAAAAAAAAAAAAAAAGAGTCAATGTCCTCAAAGATTTCTTATTAGGAAGATGATACCTTTAAATCCACCAGCCTCAAAGACCTACCTGGACCTGTGGTCACTCAGATACCAACTTTTCCAACCTGGAACATCTCAACAGATCCAATGAGTCCTTCCCCACTAGAATGCAAGCTTGAGTGAGCAGGGGCCCTATGGTTGGGTTTGCCACGGCAGCCCCAAGATCAAGAGCAATTCCTGGCTCAGAGTAGGTGCTCAATAAATAGAGGCTCAATTGCTGAAAGCCAACAGGTCTTCACATGGAAAGCATACGTGTTTTGTCAAAAAATGAACGATGTACAAAATAAAGCAGAGTTCAGTGGGCTTTTGTCACTGGCATGGCTGTTCTAATCCTTTCCCTGGATTGCAATAAGCAGATGGTCTTGAGGTGTTGGACCTGATTCTGTAGACTGAGATCTCTGGGCCTTGAAGAATTTACCTCTCGGGAGTAAGAAATAGGGGGAAAGGAGTCATTGTATTGAAAACAATGAAAGTGTGAAGAAAAAAGTCTTTTGTGGAAAACTGGCTAAATCTTGGGGTTGAATCTGTACTTCCAGGTCCTGATGGGGAGAAGAGCTGGTCCAAGAAGTACCCGTTTTGCGGTGGTTTGCTGCAGTCCCCGATAGACCTGCACAGCGACATCCTCCAGTATGACGCCAGCCTCGTGCCCCTCGAGTTCCAAGGCTACAACTTGTCTGCTGATAAGGAGTTCAACCTGACCAATAACGGCCATTCAGGTGAGCCAGAGCGCTCAAGGACCAGAAGGGATGTGCCCGAGCTTCCCTTGGCTCCCTGCCCTGCCCTCCTCCGACTGGTAGGGAGGGGTACCACTGAGGAACCCAGGAGGAGAGGCAGAGGGGGACCCTTGAGGGATGCTGCCTGTGCTGGGCTTGGGAGGTTCCCTCAGGGCAACACTTCTCTTGGGATTGGGAAAGGGGCAGGCCTGAGTGCCTGGGCCCATCGACTGTGCTGTGACGAATCCCTAGGCAACAAGAACTACTCAAGGGGCCATGCCGTTCAGTGGGGAGCTTCCAGGCTTTGCTGTCAGACAAGCCTGGGTTTGAATCCCAGTGTGGCTACTTACGAGCCATGAGAATCTGGGGAAGAATTTTAACCTCCTTGAGCTTTCATCTGGAAAATGGGTATAATGATAGCTTCCTTGCTGTCTCTTGCTGTGAAGACTAGAGATTACGTATGTCGGGACCTGGCATGTAGCAGATGCTTCCTAAATGGCAGTTATTATTGCTGCTGCTGCTGTGTCATTCCCAAGCTTGGTGGGTGCCTCTTTAAGGTCCTGTCCTCATAGCCAGGTGTCTACTTCATGGGCTATGTAAGTGAACAGCTCACCTGCTGGTCCACACACATCTGTTGGCCTAGTATTAGTGCTCCCGGCATCGCTTTTGGAGGAGAATCAGGAAGGTGCTGGTGCTCCTGGAGTTGCTTTAGGGCAGTGGGGACATTCTCAGGGGAAAAGCCCAGGTTTTGGACTGACCCTCAGGCTGGACCTCTCTGGTTTCTACCTGCGCCCCATCTGGCACCTGGGCAGGCGTTGCCCACTCGACTGCTCTCTGGCGGGCCCCAGCTGAAGGCTGCCCTTCCGCCCCCTGCAGTGAAGCTGAGCCTGTCCCCGGACATGCACCTCCAGGGCCTCCAGTCCCGCTACAGTGCCACGCAGCTGCACCTGCACTGGGGGAGCCAGAACGACCCCCACGGCTCCGAGCACACTATCGGTGGGAAGCACTTTGCCGCAGAGGTGAGTGGGATGGCCAGTGGGTAGGGTAAGCTTGTGGTCGTCTGGTGGCAGGTGATCTGTACCCTGTGCCGCCTCCCAACCTGGCTGGTGTACAGATCAGATCAGAGCCCAGAGGCTTCCTGCATGCCCTGCGCACCCTGCGCTGGCCCCATCGGTGGTGCAGGAAGGTACAGCCACTCTGCCACTCTGCAGCTTACCTGTGCTGCCCTGGTCCCTTTCCTCTTCTGAACGTTCTGATGTTGCCTCTGTGCCTTTTGGTGAGTGATGCTGCTTCCCAGCGCTCCCGGGGCGGCACAGCAGGACACACACGCCCCTTTTCTATTTGTGCAGGTGAAGGTCCCACTGGCTTGTTGACTCACACCGGGTTATCTGCTGATCTGAGCTTCTCAGTCTTTCTTTGCGTGCTACGCTATTTACATATGTCTTTCCCACCCCATCTGTCCTTTCACTAGGCATGGGGTTTGCTGTGGAGCAGGGGGACCTAGGCCCAGGACCCTGGCCACAAACCAAGTGGTGCCTGGCCTCATGACCACAGGGCATCCCGGCAATTGGAGACCCGGGGACTCCCTGAGACAGCTTGGGGTGTCAGCACAGCATTGTGTTATATCACCCCGAGGTGCTAGCTCGAAATGCCAGATGAAAACAGGAGGGGGGCAGTGCATTGTTGCCGCACTACTCATGTGCGGTGGGGCAGAGTGGAGGGTGCTCCATTTCAGATCGGGGCCATGGTTCTGAGTGTTCACGGGACAAAAACAAGGAGCTAAATATTAATGATCAGCCTGTGGAGCCCACAGCAAATAATAACATGCCCTTTCTCTCTGTTCATAACTGCTGAACTGTATTATTGTCTCAGGCAAATTATAGGTGAAGTTACAAGTGTGTGTGTATATCAGGGCAGGTGGTGGGGGTCATGTAAGTCTGGCCTTGATAGGAGGCCACTTTTGCAGGTCCACATATTTCAGGCCAGGTCCCTCTCTGAACCTCAAGGACTACTTTCCCATAGGAAATTTTAAAATGTGGATTAGGATGTAGGCTGGGAGGGTTTATGCATTTAAAAATATTCTAGTGGGAAGCGGCTGTGGCTCAATCAGTAGGGCTCCCGTTTACCATATGGGAGGCCCCGGGTTCGGTTCCCGGGGCTTCATGGTGAAGGCAAGCCCGCCTGCATGGTGTGGTTAGCTGACCCAGCGAGCACAAGCAGCAAGGGGGGGATAAATGAATAAATAAATAAAATCTTAAAAAAAAAAAAAAAATAAATAAATAAAAAATAAAAATATTCTAGTGGGGAGCAGATGTAGCTCAGTGGTTGAGCTCCTGCTTCCCATGTATGAGGTCCTGGGTTCAGTCCCTGGTACTTCCTAAAAGAAAAAAAAAAATCTAGTTATTGCATTTTGTGCTATTGTCATGTCATCAGATAGAGGGCCTGGTAAAGATGGACCATAAATGCCAATATTAGAGAAAATACATCAAGGTGACCCTAAAATAGCAGATTTTGCAGGATTCTTGAAAGAGCAATGATTCTTCTGGATTTAGTCTATATAAGAAGACTCTTTCTGGATCCCCTCAGTAGGGAATTCCCTTATGCCTGTATTAGTCTTTACTTCCTCTCGATTTCATCTGAGCACACTAAGAAAAATGCTAACCCAGACCACAAGCTTAAAGGTCAGCTGTAAAAAGAAACAAGGATCTAGGTGCTTGGGGTTTTAGCCAAATAGAATTCTGCTCGGCTTCTCAAAGTGCTGCCAGACCAAGACGGTGTGGAGCAATGTGACAGACTGGAAATCTGTAATAGAGGCCACTTAAAAGAAGAAATAATTTGATGTAATTTTTTAAAATTAGAAAAAGCCACTTGAAAAGTTTAAAATGGTGAACATTAAACTGTATTCAAAAAATACATTTTAATTCTTTTTACAACCATGTAAGATGGGAAAAAAGATAGATAAATAGAAAGGAAAAAATTAGAGATAAAATCTGAATATTTCTCATAGTCCTAAGAAGCAAAGAATCAACAAAAATGCATTTATTGATTATATAGATCTAAAAGATTTTTGGAGGTGAGGTGACATCCCCTTTAGAATTAAAAATCAAGTTAAACATAGTTAGCATTTGTCATAACTCTGCTCTTAATTCTTTTTTTTTTTTTCATATGTGGGAAGCTGGCACTCAACCACTGAGCCACATTGGCTACCCTGAGTTGGTTTTTCATTTGTTTTGCTTATTGTTCATTTTTTGTTTTTTTCAGGAGGCACTGGGAACTGAACCTGGAACCTCCCGGGAGGCGGGGGTTCAACTGCTTGAGCCACATCCGCTCCCCTTAATTCTTATCTATATTTTTTATTTATTTATTTATTTATTTATTTATTTTTATTATTATTATTTTTTAAGATTTTATTTATTTATTCATTTATCCCCCCCTTGCTGCTTGTGCTCGCTGGGTCAGCTAACCACGCCGTGCGGGCGGGCTTGCCTTCACCAGGAGGCCTGGGGAACCGAACCTGGGGCCTCCCATATGGTAAACGGGAGCCCTACTGATTGAGCCACAGCCGCTTCCCTATCTATGTTTTTAAAACCTAAGATTTATTTAAAAACTCCTCTTTTACTCACTTTAATAATGACAGTAATTTCTGAAAAATTAGGAGTTAAATACAAGTCTATACTCATGTAGTAACATTCTTGTTTGGTAACTTTTTAAAATATGGGTGATAAAACCTTTATAAAAACATGCTGTGATTTCCACTGCCAGAGGGATAAATATGTGCCCTCCAGGCTGAATACAATTATGGTAAGTTACAGCTGGAGGTTTGCCACCCCAGACCCCAGAGTTCCAAATCAAGTAGAGAGATGCCAAAGTTGAGGCTGAGCCGTTGAGGACACCGTTTTGCCCCAGGCTCCAGAAAAAATAGGAAAAATAAGAAGAGGGAAATGCTCCAAAGTATCTAAGGCTTTTCATTGCTAGTTTTTAAAAACCCATCCATCCGTCCATCCATCCATCCATCCATCCATCCATCCATCCATCCATCCATCCCTATTATGTACCAGGTACATTCCAGGCCCCGTATCAGACACTGGGGATACAATGAGTGAATAAAGTAGACACAGTCTGACCTGGTGGAGTTTGCAGTCCAGAGAGGACAGAAAAAGAAGGGAAAGAAGGGAAAACTGGGGATGCCATGAGGGGAGGGCCTCAGAGGCCTCATCTAGCTGGGCTAAGGGTGGGGAATTTGTCCTCCTATTTGGATTCCCTTTCCCACAGAAGTGAAAGCCTCCCATGAGTCACTCAGCCCTGATGGGCAGCTTCTCTCCCACTGCAGCTGCACATTGTCCATTATAACTCAGACTTGTACCCTGATGCCAGAAACGCCAGCAACAAGCCGGAAGGCCTCGCTGTCCTTGCTGTTCTTATTGAGGTAAGAGATGGCTAAGAGGTTTTTATGTGAAATTTGAAGCAATGATGAGCTCAGAACTTAGCGTCTTATTCCATGCAGGTCTGTTAGATGTGCATGGCTCTGGTAAGCATCTTGTTTCTGCCATCTTGCCCCCAGGGCAGGGGCTATCCCCCACTGTCTTTCCTTTTCTCCTTGTCTGGAGGCAGCATTTTCTGTGACTGGGCAGCAGAAATAGGCATCTCCTTTGTGATGTTGGAAAAATGAGCCCCAGTCCCCAGTCCTGTTGCATAAAGCATGGAATCATCCAGTCGGTCAATGCTGCCCCCACCAGGTGCCCCAAGCCCCTGAAACAACTCCAGGGATCCAAGCTCCATTCTAACTATGACTTTGGACTAAATTCTTTCTTTAATCCCGTACCCATAAAGTGGGAATGTCTCACTTTGCTTGCACCTTTTTTTCCCCTAATAGACAATACGTACCTCATTTCCCAACATATCTCCTTGGCTTTCATGAACTCAGAGTTCCCTCAAGTTCTGGGTTAGATGAACATGGTAGTTGTGGTGTTCAGGATCACAGCTAGATAATCAGGTGTACACACTGTATTCCTGGGTATACTCAAGCCCAGTTCCTTGAGTCAGAAACAGGATGCTAAGATATGAGGGGGCAGGACCATGACACTAATTTTCTTTTTTTTTTTTTTTTTTTTTTTTTTACCGGGAGGTCCCGGGGATCGAACCCGGGTCCCTCCATATGGGAGACGGACGCCCAACCATTTGAGCCACATCCGACCCAATGACACTAATTTTCTAACAGCCTAGTGGCCCATCACAATTGTCCTAGTAAAGTGGATCTTCCAGGGAGGACTTGGTAGTGATGTCTACCTATGCCCTACTGAGCCATTCTCTTAGCATGTGTAAATCCAGACTCAGTCTATAGAATTTCATCCCAGTCTAGCAGTTCAACCCTCCTGGTCTCTGTTGCAGATGGGCTCCTTCAATCCATCATATGACAAGATCTTCAGTTACCTTAAAAAGGTAAAGTACAAAGGTGAGTGGTCCTTGGATGCTTATTCACTCTCTGTTGGGGAAGGATGTGGCCACCCCTATGTGACTGTGTTCTCCAGGGTGGGCAGCAGGTTATTGAACAGCGTTGTGACTAGGACCTAGGGTTGGAAGGCTCAGCCAGGATGCTCAGCTGCACGTCTGCCACAGGGAGCAAGGCTGACACCATGACCCCACGTGTCTCTCCAGGCCAGGAAGTGCACATTCCAGGTTTCAACATTGAAGAACTGCTTCCTGAGGATCCTGAGGAATACTACCGCTACCAAGGGTCCCTGACCACACCGCCTTGCCACCCCACAGTGCTCTGGACAGTGTTCCGAAAACCTGTGCAAATTTCCCAGGAGCAGGTAACTGTTAACACCTGAGTCAGAGTCCATTGTACTTCTGTCCCTACCATGACCCATCGACTTTGTTTCCTTACTTAGAGTTTCCCTGGCAGCAATTCAAAATCTCTGCAATTAGTGCAACTGCCTGGGAACATTGCAGCCTGCTTGCAGAAATTACAAACTGAGCTTCTGAAGTGAAGCTATCAAGTCAAGCTAGGAAAATGAAAGCTTGTCTCCACAGGTTTTTTTTTTTTTTTTCTAAAGCTGTATTTCTTAATCTATCCCTTAGTGGTTGGATGATATTCACTTTCCAGGTGGAAGAAAGTATGGTTCCTATACATGGGCAGATTTAAGACAGGATTACTTTAAATAATTTAGCAAACGGGGAAGCTGGGATAACAGGAATGAATGAATCAGGGTTCCCTGCTGTATTAGTCAGCCAAAGGGGTGCTAATGTGAAATACCAAAAATGGGTTGGTCTTTATAAAGGGTATTTATTTGGGGTAGAAGTCCACAGATACCAGGCCATAACGCGTTAAGTTTCTTCTCACCAAAGTTCATTGCCATATGTTGGAGCAATGTGTTCCTCTCTTCCGGGGGCTGCATTTCTCTCCGGGCTTAGAGCTTCTGGTTCCTCCACGAGGTCAGCTGTAGGCTATCAGGCAAATGGCTCACTTCTCTTCTTCTGGGGCCTTTTCTCCAACATCAAAACTGCTTCTCAAAAGACTGCTTCTCAAAACTGTTCTTGCCATGCCTTTTATATTTGATTCCCCACCCACCAAGGGGTGGGGCTCAACTGGGCGTGGCCTAGTCAGCACCCTAATATAACTTAATCATGCCCAGATTAACAGATTAGTTTACAAGCATGATCCAATTAAATTTTTGGAATTCATAATTACATCAAATTCCCCAACTGTTACACCTGCCCTCAAGAAGCTCAGTCTAGGGGAGTGGGTGTAGCTCAGTGGTGAGAGCCTGCTTCCCATGGATAAGGTCCCAGGTTCAATCCCCAGTACCTCTTTAAAAAAAAAAAAAACGAAAAGAAAGGCTCAGTTTAGTGCAAAAATGGGGAAACAAAATCCTTCTCAATCACCTCTAACCCTCTCATTGTATAGATGATGAAAATGAGGGCTGGAGAGTTTCAGGAACTTGTGAAGTAACCCTCAGATTAGTAAAAAGCTGAAACCCAAAGTCAGGTCTTCCACACCCCAGTCACTGCTCATCCCTTTACTCCACGGTTTAACTTCACAAAGGAGGAGATGGCTCCCTCCCACTGCATGAGCCCAGGACAGCCCTTGCACTTGCTCCTTCTTTTTCACTATGAGTTTCTGATCTGAGTAACATAGAAAAATGGTAGCAGGTAGGCAGAAAGGAATAAAGATGTGATGAATCAAGAAATGAAATGTGTGGGGAAGCAGTAACATCCTAACCCAGAAAGTGCACTGGAGACAGATTTTATAACCTATGTAGGTGTATGAAAATTACACCGAATAGTCAAATGACCTGTGAAACTCTTGCTACCCTCCTTCCATTCCTTCCATGTGACCATCAGAACAGGCCAGCCCAGAGCCCCTTTGATTTAGAGTGGAGTACCAATTCCGGCTCCTGAGAGACATGCAGTCTCTCAGAGAGGCTGAGCAGCCTGAGGAGGCCCTCTGCCAGCCCAGGTTTCCGCTCTGCCAGGGCAGGTGTAATCAGGAGCTAACAGCACTGACCTCGCCCCGACAGGTGGGAGGACAGACCCAGTGCCCAGATGCCCAAGGAGGGGAGGGGAGGGAGCTGTTCTCTGGCTTCCCCACTGCTTTCTAATGCGGCCCCCACCAACTCCCATGGGGTCTGGAATCTTCTGCCAGGTGCGGATGGCAGCTCTCTTTCCCGGACAGGCAGGCAAGGGAGCGTCACTCTGCCTGCAAGGTGTGTGTCTGCTCTTCCCCGCAGCTGCTGACTTTGGAAACAGCTCTGTACTGTACACATGTGGACGACCCTTCCCCCCAAGAAATGGTCAACAACTTCCGGCAAGTCCAGAAGTTTGACGAGAGGCAGGTGTATGTCTCCTTCCGACAAGGTGAGGAGAGGTGGTGTTTGTGGGGGAGCGTGGTGCCAAGACATCCGTTTTGTATGAAGTTGGGTGCCCTGCCCTCTGTCTCCACCACCCATGCTCTAAGGAGGTTGGTTAGGGGCACTTCAGCTACCAAGGGACCCAGGGTATGTCGAAGAGCTAGTTTGTGTGCGTTTATTGGGTCTCCCTTCACTGCACTCGCTTCCCTGAGTCTTCGCAGGGAAACAAGCCAAGGCCTCCAGAGGCCTGGAGCAGAGCCCTCGTGAGGTCTGAGAGTCTCCCACAGATGGGAAGAGACGGTGTTCTCTGGGACCTGTCTGCTCTGCAGAATTATCCTTTCTGCTATCACACGATAGAATCCTTTTCATGAGATCAAACTTCTAACTTCTCACCCTAAGCTTTTCCGGCATCCGAGGGCTGCTCCTGCAGCTACCCACACCTTATGCCTTGCCAGGTGGCTCACTGGCCAGCACCCCTCCGCCTGACTGATGCTCCTTTTTGAGATATGAGATACTGGGGTAAAACCCAAGTCCGCGGCAGCAAGCAGCTCACGTTCTAACGTAGCAGGGCCCTTTCGGCAAGAAAGCACCCCCGTTCAATGCCTTTGTGCCCACTCCCCTTGGAGCTTGCTTAAGCACAGGCACACACATCAAAATTGAAGTGCAATAGTTTGGTTTCTCTTTTTTAAATCTGTAGCCATAACTCCCCAGGAGGAAATGTAACATTTTTATTTGCTCAATGTCTATATCAATACTGCTGGAAAGAGAACAAGTGCAAACAATGAGGCGAAGGGGAGAAATTTAAAAAAATAAATAAATCTTAAAAAAAAAAAAATACTGCGGGAAGCCGGGAGTCAGGGCAAGGGGTAATGGCACATTTTTGGGGTTCACACTTCTTCAAACCTCAAGAGTTCACTTTCTCAGTGTAGATTCTTTAGCTGTTCCCAATGTGGGAATCTCGGTGGCCAGAAGCAGGGCAGTTCCGGTGGACCTTCCACTCTACCCCCTCACATCGCTTGTGGACTGAGCTAGGCCAAGTGATCCTATTTTAAAAAGATGGCCCTGTTAACCCACTTCTCGGAGAATCAGGCCCTCTTCTCACCAGGTGCACCTTTTTTGTTGTTGTTGTTTCTTTCTTATTTGTAAGATTGTAACTATCACCTACTAAGCTCAGGTGAACATATGAAGATTGTGTTTCAAGGTCCTTGCCAGAAGCCTTTAGAAACATGACCTTCTGAATTGACCCCTACATATGATAAGAATTATGTCCTTCTCTTCCAGTTACTTAATCAAGAATTGCCCAAGAATTTGTCTTGGGTTTTCTCCTCTTGAGATACCATTGGTTAAGAGAGGTTCCCTCTTTACCTCACTTTCTCTTCCTGGAAACCAAATCTTTGAACAAAAAAACTGAGACTGTATATGATAGTGACTATCAACTTCTTTTCTGGGAAATGCCCCAAAGGCATAGAATTATCCCTCTGTAATCTTTTCTAGGTGTATCTTTCTCTTTTCTCATTCTTCTAAGTGGAGTATATAGAATTCAAGGGTTAAAAGGAAATACTTCAACTTTTAATAAAACTCCTGAAAACTCTGCCTAGGGATAAGGGACTTTGCCCACATAGATGAGGCAGAATTCTGCTTGAGATTCAGGACTGTTATCAGCTCTGTTTTCTGAGCGGGTCTGTACAAGGCCGAGTCACAAATATCCTCCCTATGTTCAGGAGACCCAGGTTCCAGCCCTGGCTTTGTTTTCTCCTGCCTGTGTGATGTGGGCAAATCAAGCCCCTTCTTTGGCCTGCATTTCCTCAGCCATAAGTGACGGGGTTGGACGAGGTGACCTGATGCCTTTTCAGTGATAGCATGTTATAACTCTAAGTGGACACTAATGACTGCCAATCTTGACTTTACATGTCAGGGACAGTATTTGAGGGCAGTTACAGAGGATCAGAAGAAACTGTACAAGAACTTGAACTTGAGTCTGACATCCAAAAGTAACTCCCACTTGTAACAGTGGACTGTCACACTGGGAATAATTAGCCACCTTCTTAGACTGCTTATAGAGTGGACAGGATGGGCAGGCTTGTAGAAGAGGGCTTTAGTAGACTGGTGGGGTGAGCTTGAGGGGCTTCTTAGCAGAAGCTGGCAGACTGACTCCTGGCTTAGGACACCAAGATCAAAGCCGAAATGCAGCGTTGCCGCTGCCCCTCCTACACAGCTTGCCCAGAGCTGCTCCTTCTGCGAGCCCAGGCTGGGCCCAGATCTCTCCCTGCAGTGAGAATCCGTGCCAGTCCAAGGCAAACCTGTTCATTTGGAGGCTGATTATAGGAACTTGGCCAAAATCCCCCCATTCCTCTCACTTCCCAAAGACAAAGGCAGCACAGAGGGCAGTTTCCCAAGGAGCAATGATGAGGCAGCCCCAGTGGGGGGGCGAGGCCCCACACCTCGTCCTCCCAGGCACTCTTGCACTCATGGAGGCCTCTCCCACTCAGCTCAGAGTGAGCCGCAGATCGTCCACATGCAGTTTCAGGTTTATAGTATAAACCTGTTTGTCAGCGTGACCCCTGAGCAAATTGGACTCAGTTATTTGGCAGACTGTTCCACTGAGGCATGTTTGTAATGAGAGAGTGATTTACTCAGGGTTTTCTTTGGAAGTTAACAAGAACTATAGAGTCAGAAAATTTGCCATGAAAAAAGTAATGTTAAGGAAATACTCTAGGAGAGAAAGTACATGAACTTTGGGAGTGGATATGAGGTTTAACCAAATTGGAAAAATTGAGACAGGATCATTTAACTTGAGCCTACTATGTGCCGAAACTGTACTAGATCCTGGGACTTACAAAAGAAATATGGAAAACTGGTTTCTGTCCTCAAGAGGTTTACAGTCTAGCATAACTTAGCCTTAGGGCAGGGTTTCTCAAGCTCAGCAGTACTGACATTTTGGGCTGGATAATTCTTTGTTTAGGGGGAGGGGGTACCCTGTGCACTGTAGGCTGTTTAACAGCATTCCTGACCCCAGTTGTGACAGAAAAAAATGTCTCCAGACATTGTCAAATGGCTTCTGTCAACTTACCCCTGATTGAGAACCGCTGCCCTAGGGGCTGTATGATGACCTTCCTAGGGTCAGAAATGATTTTTTTTTTTCACTCATATATTAGTGACTTTTATATCACATGCCCTGGTCTTTATGATAGCATGAAATTTTCAGTCTGGTCATGGTTACTCTTGAAAGGATCAGGAAGGTTGAAGTTACTAAGGTAGAACAAACAAACCCAAGAGAAACCTTGTTCCCCATCTTCCTTTAGAATTTGAGCATATACTATTTTTATACAATTGGTTGGATCCAAGACTACGAGAAGTGGGATAAGTGGGAACTCCTTGTCCTTTAGAGAAATGCACAAATCCTTTTATCAAGGGCCTAGATGCCTCCAAATAGCAACTTTCTTTAGAATCCCCTCATCATTCTTCTCTTCCTTTCCTTTTGTACCAAGTTTCCTATATTGTATGTTATGTTTCATTTGCGTTTGGTTAAAATACCCACTCTTTATGGAAAGGTGAAAGTCATGCCAAGTGCTTTTTTTTCAGCTCTTAAAAAATGCCTCTTCCATGTGGTTCAAATGGAAGGTATGATTTGAAGAGGGGAAACAAGAGTCTTTGTTCTCAAGGTGGAGTCCTGGAGAGGAGGGAACAGATCCTGGGACCAGTTCAGATTTTATAGGAACTTGGATACCCTGTGTGAGGAAAGGAGAAAGATGGCAGTGGCAGGTGTACAGTTCATAAAGGCCAAGGCTTAGAGCTCTGGCCCAATTCTTGGTTTCTTTGAGCTGACCTCATCCCTGCCAGTGACACCAACACTGAGTCCAGATGGTGATAAGTGATAAGCAAGAGCCCATCAAACCTGAACAGTAATGTTATCTAATCCTGGTTTCCATATGTCAGGGCAAGGGAAACTTGATGGACAAGAGAAAGCCAAAAAGTTTCTATAATCATGTCTTTAGTGAGCGTGCTCTGAGCATGCCACCCTCCACAGAGCCCAGAACCAGCTGAGGCATATTTAGAGTCAACTAGAAGGTGAAGGAGTAGAGTTCTCACCCATGGCAAATCTGTGGAGCAGCCCAATCAAAGTCTGTTTGACCCTGAGTAACCTTGGTTATTTTCTAAAACATTAAAAAAGAGAGAAAAAATTTTACAAAGCTAAGATAGCCAATTATTTGATATTTTTGAGACTGGAATATATTCTTCATGGTTATTGACCTTGTGTTTCTAAAAGTTCCTATTAGATGGAAGAGCATCACTGATTCTTCCAAAGTGTCCAATGAATGGCCAGAGGATTTCCCACATTCAAATTCCTCGACCTGGATACGCAGGGCTGAAGAGTCAGGAGCGATGGTCAAATCCACCAAGAAGCAAAGTGCTAGACCCTCCATCTAACTCAACTCAGCATACCACATGGTTTCTCAGCACTCCCCAAGTCAGGCACTCTAGGGGACAGAAGAGCCCACATCAATGGTTGTCCTGCTTCTAACAACGAGCCGTTGGCACAGAGCAGACTGTCTGCAGAAAAGATAGCCAAGGAAAGCAGTCAGGCAGAAAGCCGAGCTACCCTTCTAGATTTGCCCCAGCTAATCTTTCCAGCATCCTCTTCCCATCGCACCCACCCATGTCCTCTAGGTCTAACCCCACCAAACCACAAAGCCTCCCCTTATCACGGCAGGTGCTTTCCAGGCTCCACACTTTTGTACACACCACTTCCTTTGTCTGAGAGTCCCCTCTGCCTCTTCTATCTGGAAAATTCTTTCAAGACCCGACTCTAATCATCTTTCTGAAGTCTTCCCCATTCCCCTGAAGGTGACTTACATTCCCCTTCTTCAGTGCTGCCAGGACAACTTGTTCATCTGTCTTCTGTAATTTATCACACCACAGTCATTACTTATTACCTTGCATTATAAAATATGTACATATTCTAAACACACACTACAAGCTCCTGAAGGATAGGGACTTTTTTCATGCCTTGCATTGAGCCTGGTGCTCATTACACACTTGTTGAAAGAATGTCACAGACCCTTCTCTCCTCCTCCCAGTGCCTTCTTTGCAAGGTAGTTTGAACATGAGCTGGCCACAAAGTCAAATTTTAGTTTTATTAAGTTTTATTTTGCTGGGTTAGTATGCCAACAGTGTTAAAAATCAATCCATTTGTTCAAGAAAAAAGAAAGTTCAGAACTTAGATGTCGAGTTTGGAAGGTCTGGGAGGAACACCTGGGGATGCCATCAGGCTTTCTGTTGCTTTGGTCTGATGGGGATTAGAGGCCCCGGCCCCACACTGCCATTCCTTTGGCCCAGACAGCCTTGTCGGTGCTGCTGCTGGGACCCACTCCTCCTGCTGCTGGACTGGGGTCCTCAGAGCCATGTGGCTTTCTATCCGAGCTTGTGTTCCGGCAGTCTAGCAGGTGAAGCCCTCAGGCCCTACGACGGTTGTAGCATGTGCAATGTGGTAGCATCTTTTTGGCAGATTTCTTTATATAAATTCTCTCTTTGTTAGGTTACATAGTATTGAGAAGGGAAAACTCCCCAGTTAAATATGTCCTTCAAGGACAGTCTACTCTGTAGTTGTCGAGGGCGTCTTCCTTCCTTTTCTTACCGAAGCATCATCCAAAGACAGAATTCGCATCTCAGTTACTTTACTCCACGACTTATTGAACAGAAAAATAGGAGGGTTTTTTCTCTTAATAATAGGAATTTTCACCATCCTAAAGTATATTTCTTACATTTAGATTATCAAAACTCTGGTAAACCTGAACTTTCCTAGCCTCTTTTACAAGACTGGAGATAGATAGATAGATAGATAGATAGATAGATAGATAGATAGATAATTATCACTATATAACATACCACCTACAAGAAAACAGTCCATATTTTAAAATAATATTTTGAAGGGAAAAGGATTGTATTCTGCTTTCAGACAGAACTGGAAATAGACCTAGAAAATGGTAGACTGTTGCTCCAGGAACCACAAGCTGTATAAACGAATTTCTTGTTCCTCCTGCTGGACTTTTCTGAGTTTACACTTGAGGTTTCAGAAGACCTCAAAAGCAGTTAACCAGCATCCCTTGATTCAGGAAGATACCAGTGAAAGACACAGTTCCTGCGGCCTTGGAGCCAGCCCAGAACAGGTAGCAGTGCCCTTGGGGCAGGTGGTTCCTGGAACTTCTCTAGGTGCCCGCACCTTCCTGAAGGAGGGCTGCACCAAGTTCTTCTATATCTGTGTGATTTCCTTCAGTGTGTTGTGTTGCCCTGTCTCTGCTCACCCTAACATGCACCCTGACGGACTTTACAGAGACCAGGCAGCCCTCCTGTGTCCACCGGCACATGCCCTCTTCCCAGCCTGCTCAGAGGCCCCTTCTGTTGAATTTTCATCTGGTGGCTCTCACGGGTGCTCTCTGGACCAGCCTGTCTCCTTGACTCCTGTCTATCCCATTTTTCTTCAGTGGGGACTGCCTGTCCTAGTCCCTGTTTAGAAAGAAACTCTTTCTTTCTAAATATGAAAATAAATTTCTCAGCCTCTACCTTTCCCTATATCATCGCTGATACCTGCTCTCTTCACGGTCCCACAGCCGAGGCTCTGCTTTGATACAGGCTTTGGCTTTTCCGGACCATAGTTCTCTAGTTGCCCTGGACAGTTGTCCCTGCACCAGTGTCTGGGCCTTTCCCTCTCCCCTTGGTTAGCAAGTGCTCTGGCATCTGCCTGTCACGAGACCGTAGTCCTGTGGCACTAGCCCATCTCTGCAGAGATGACCTGCTTCCTTGAAGGTTAGTGCTGTCTCATTTGGGAGGGGACAGCATTCCAACATCTTCTTGCCCTGGGCTTCATGAGCTGGTAGAATTATCAGGCAACACCTTCACCAGCATTCCTCTCCCTGAATGGCTAATGCTTTTTGCTTGCTCAGTCAAAGCTGCTTTGTTTTGCTGCATCAGAGTCTTGGCTCAAAAGCATCTGTCCCTGTCTCCAGGGCTTTCCTTGTCTTCATAGGTATCTGGTCTCATTCATCGTCTCCAATGAGAGGCAATAGATCTTGATAAGTGGACTTCGAAGAGGAAGGAGACTGGGTTGGAGCAATGGATTGAATTTTGCTCTTATTTATGGGGTCTATTGGAGCTGACACTGCACAGTGAACAAGGAAAGCCACATTCTCCAGATAAGCCACTAAGCTGGGTCGAGAGGCCTGGGGGCCTCATTCCTCACAGGCTTTGCTCAGCGTCCTAAGACATGAAGGGCACCTCCTCTAACCATGGGTTGGGGCTGCTCAGCTGTTTGGGGGGCTGTGTGGCTCTCAGGATGCTTGAGGTGACTATGAAAGGGTCGACTTAGAAACTATGCAAGTGGTTAGGCTTACTAGTAATAGTCTCACGTGGTGAGAACTGGTTTGGTTGGTACCACAAACATTAGGAACAAAAAACAAAAGTGTATTTCATCAAAGGGCTTGAAAAAGAAATCATAGCCAACTTTTTGTTGTTTGTTTGTTTGGTTTTTAAGATCCATAGGACCAAAGGCTCTGTGTACCTTAAAAAATAAAAACAACCCCAAATACCAAATGACACTGTACAGAGGCCATAGGCGGTGAAGGGAACAGAGCGTGTGCTGTACAAAGCTTAACGCTCTCCCAGGTGGAAACTCACGTCCTGAAGGTCTCCCCAGGCCACAGACTGGTCCTTGTTCGCAGGTTACATGGAGAGGTCTGGGCAGTACATCTGGTCAGGGGAGCTGCTCTCACCCACCTGGGAGGCCAAGGGCTGCTGCTGATGGCAGGCGGAAGCAGAGAAAACAGGCCACCTGGCCTGACGGACAGCTCTCCTCCACTCTGCTTATCTGGCCACCTGGGGAGGCCAGACCAGGGAGTCCCTGGGACCAATCTTGGACCAGGAGGCTTTGAAGGCCCAACAGGAGACTGCAGAAGAGGAGAGGAGGGCAAGGACATGGGGCTGATGGCTCCTGGGGAATCGGCTAGACTCCAGCCACAGCTACAGGCCAGGAGGGGGGTGACCAAAACCTCCCCCTGCAACCTCAGACCTGGTTCCAGGGCTGCTGAGCACCCCAGGAGTGGAGTCCCTGGCCCTTGCTGGCACCGCCCACTTGGCCGGGGCCTTCCCAGGGCCTCAGTTGTCCCGGCAGGCTCTATAGGCAGCAGGTGCTCCTGTGTGTCAGACGGGGTGGTCATCATCTGTACCACTCAGGCTTCCAGAGTGGCTTAGAACAACCTCCACCACCACCCCACGCCCACATGCACACGTGCTAGAAGTTTCTACTGAGATTAGAAAAGCACCAGACAAGAGGATATGTATAAATAGAGACTTTCTTTAAATGCAGGACCTGACTGGGAGAATGGGGAGGAGGTGCAGACACCTGATAAAAGTGGCCAAGGGGAGGCTTTATGACCAGGCTCCTCCTTCTCATTCAATAATGTGGACTTGGGCATGACCCTCCTCCAGGAGGCGCTTGGTAGGCCAGCTATGGGGTTTCTCCTTCAACTGCTGGGCACTATTTTAGCCCCACCGAGAACTCCTAACTTACCCCCTTCATCCCTACAGGAGCTTGCTAGGAGGCCATAACCCTCAAAGTTGTGGCTCCATTTGGCAGAGAAGGGAGGATGGCATGGTGGAGGAGTTTCTCTAGTTTGTCCAGTAAAGCCAAAGATAAGACCAGACGCTGAGGGGTGGGGGTGGGGGAGAAGTCTGTGACCAGTTCCAGCTGAGCTCTGCCAGCCCCACCCAGCCAGGACCTGGCAAGTTCCTTGCTGAGAAGAGGGGCAGCTATCAGAGTAGACGCTAGCCTACCCACGTAGACTCTGGTTCGTACCCTCCTCACCTTCCTCTTTGGCCATGATGTGTGAAAAACTGAAGTCTTGCCCAAGCAAAGAAACTGTGGTAAAAGAGCATCGGAAGGAAGGATTGCTGTATAGTTTCCCTAGGTGGGCAATTCTCTCTACGCCTGAGCCAAGGCTGAACATTCCTGGAAGGTCTGCAGAACCCCCAAACCCCCAACCAAACAAAGGTAGCGTTCCACTCAACGCATTGGTCAAATCCAGCACAGCTTGACTCTGGGGTAACTTCCCATCTTTTCCTCCTCCCTTTAAGTGCAAGACTCCACCGACGAAGGACTGAGTCTGGGTATGTGGCCAGCCGGCCATGCATGCTGCCCCTGGGGGACGGCTGTGACTCTCCATGTGATCTGGGCCTCTGCTCCTTCGAGCCCATCCTGTCTGCTTCTCTGTGCTGTCACTTTGGCTCCTGGCCCCCTCCTTGCTGTGGGTCTTACCCCAAGCCACTCTCTGATTCAAAGATGAACTACCAATCAAATGCTCCCCTAATGAAAGACCCAATCATTCTGCAGCATGTGCACATTCAAAGCGCCTCTCCCAGACTGCCGTGGCCATAATGGGAGGCCACTGCCTAAAAGCATGCCTGAGCCCCATGTGGAGGATGGGTGACCAGCTGTGCAACCTTGGCAATGGGCTACTGATTGTTTGGGACTGCTTAGGACTTTGCGATGGAACTTGGGGGCAATGCTGATAAGGAGACATCCTAATAGGCCTTAAGTCCAGCAAACAAAGACAGAGTAAATTCTTACTCTGTACCTCAGGGTTTCTCAAAGTGTGGTTTTTGAACCACCTGTATCAGAATCAGCTGATGGTGTTTGGTAAAAAATGCAGATTCCTTGGCCCCACTTCAAACATATTGAATCAGAATCTCCGAGGGTTGGGGTAAAAAAAAAAATCTACATTTTAAATAAGCTCTTCAGCTGATCCTCACGCAAGTTTGGGAACCCCTGCTGGAGAACAACCGCAATTTGCAAATGGCCTCCTTTAAGCACTCCATGTGTGTCCACCTGAGCCAAAAACCAGAATATGAGAATGGAGATGGGTAAATAAACACCTTTCTGTGGTTGGTGAGGCAGCTGTCACCTGACCTCACACCTGTGTGCCATGGGGTGAGATGAAGGGAAGGGCGGAAGGTAATGTATGTATCCACTGCCTCTTTACCAGGCACCATCCTTTCAGTGGCCCTGGTTGGTGGTCTTGGCATCTGCATTGTCCTGGCGGTGTCCTTCTGGCTTTTCAGAAAGAAGAAGAGGTGAGCTGGCTTTGATCCAGATTGGGAATGGGTGGCTTATCTGTCCATGAGGGCTGGTCTGTCTGGGAAGCCTGCAGAATGGAGTGCTCCTGTCAACTGCACTGACATTTATCCTAGGAGTGCTGTTCCCCAAACACCGGTGCCCCAGGCTACTTTGCATGATGCATTGGGTGTTTGAGGGTCATTGTGCTAAGAATTGGAGGTGTGCTCCCCATCTTTGCTGCCACTGCTAACTAGCTGTATGATCTTGGGCAAGTCTCTTGATTTGGCTGGGAGGTGGGGGTCCCATTTTCCTAAACACAAGCAGTGAGGACACCTTCTTACCATGGTCTTTAGTCTGGTTTTTCTTCTATGAATCCAAAAAAGGAAGTGAAGAAAAACCTGACCTCTCACTCACATTAACTAGCAGTGCCCTATGCCTGTGATTTTCCTGTTATGCTCGGTTTATCCTAAAGCCTAATTGATAATTCCTGGCATGAAAACAAAAGTTGCCAAGAATGCTGTTGTGGAATCAAAGGTTTGAAGGGGGGGGGGGTGATGAGACCATCTTCAAAATGGAGGTCTAGAATCATCAAGTATGAAAAGAGTTGGAAAATGAACAGGGTGTTTTGGTGAATCCTTTATTTGGGGGGTATTCCCTCCCAAGACCAACAGAATTGGGGAAAGGTCCCAAACAGAGGAATCCAGCTTCTAAAACTTGTCTCATTCTGTGGCTAAGTCAGGCTGCTCCCTGGATCTTTCTCATCTTGGACTAATAAGACTTGTGTTCTTGTCCCAGTAGCAAAAAAGGTGACAACAACAAGGGAGTCATTTACAAACCAGCCATCAAGAAGGAGACTGAGATCCACGCCTGAGGTCCCTGGCACTCCAAGAAAGGACCTTGCTTTGGCTCTCTGGACACTTGAAACACCTGAGGGTGTTTTCTGGAGCTCCACATGCAAATGCCCCAGACACTCGGGGGCCTGAACCCTGCCACCCTGGTGCCACAGTCATCCTCAATGTTGTCAGTGGCTGGGAAGATTTCTCAGGTCAGGAGGCAGGGCGACAGATGCTACGTCTGTGTGAGATCATTAGGTGGTCTGGATTCTGGGGTCTCAAACCCAAGAGGCTGCTTGTGGGCTGTTACTGATTGGAAAACACATTCACCCAGGGATTTATTCCAGTGCCGTTTCAAGTGTCCTGGAAATTCTGCTTATTCTCCAACCTTTCAGACCAGAATGTGCACTCTCTGCTTAGGATTCACTTTTAAAACTCAGTTTCTTTTCTCAGGGGAGGGCTGTCCTCCTTTGATTTCCTTCCGCTCTGACAAAACCTTTAGTCTGACCTCAGAAGTGGAGGAAGAATTGATACAAGAAGGGTCCAGTTTTCAGAGGCAAAAAGAAAACAAGAGATATACTTTGTAAAATATTAGGGGCATTTTTAAAGTTCTGTCCTTTGGGTCAGAGGCATTGAATTGGGCCCTAAAAAAAAGCTGCTTCAAGTCTCATTTCTTGGTGGATGGGAAAGACATAGGGGATGAGAAAACACATATGCACTGAGAGAGTTATGCTTTGGAATCGGTGTTTTAATTTAAGTAGTTTGTCACTATGTAAATGGGAGAAGGGCAGAGTATTAAGAGGTGAGTTTTGAGAAGATACAAACCACTTTGGAATCTAGGGGAGAAAGGCAGAAGCAAAGTGATTATCAAGCTTTGTCTCTTTTGCCCAAATTTTGTTTCCAGCCACCTCTGCTGTGTCCCTACTGTGAACCTGAAGTTGGGACTTTTCTTCTCTGACTTTGAAGATGTCAAGTCCTGGTTCATTTAAATATATTTTCAAGCTATAAAGTCTTTGCAGGGACTGACATCAGCATGGTAGGGAGGATCGATGATAATGGAACATTACAAAGATGTGTCGTGTTCCTCCCCCCGGTTCATAGAGACAGCTTCTGAGAAGACTTAATTCCTTCTTCATTTTCCTCCTGTAGCTGTGAGAGCCCCATGACAATCAGTGAGATTCACCACCAAGCCCTATTTGCCAGCACCTAGCAGTTCACAGAGAACTTTCTGACTCATGATCTCATTTTGACAAAATGGACTGTCCTCTTGAGGCACTGGTTTCTTTATAACATAGTTTTCCTTCTGCTACTCTCTCCAACTCTTTGCTATATGGATGCTGAGAATTCTCCTTACCTCTCCACTGTCACAACTTTTCGTAGTGACAGCAAGCCCATTTGTGGCCTGATTTGCTAGGGCAGCATTGCAAAGTTATCTAATGGGGGGCACAGATGTGCGTGTGAATGAGACCTCTGACGGCCTTGGAGTCTGGCGGGCATCCCAGCCCTGCCATTAGCACTCCTGATGCATCATCAAATGACAGCAGGGACGACCCTGTGACAGAACAATGTGAATTAGATAATGGTTTCTTGGCATTGGCCCAAAGTTGCCATTCAGAAACAAGATAAACCACTCTAGAGCGGAAGGGATGTCTTTTAAAAAGATCTCTACACATTCTATGAATGTGCTTTGTAAGAGAACAGAGATCACTGTACCTGGCACAAAAGTTGTTCATAAAGAAGGGGATTTACTGGGTGGTGAAAAACAGAGGCATTTCTCCTTCCCTCATCTTCCCCCTCACCCAGCACAATCTCCTAGCCCTCATGGCTGAGACAAAACAAACCCAGGGAAGCAGAAAGAATGTTCTAAGAATCCACACTGTCAACATCTTTGCTAATCCATATAGGACTCCTGAGGCTCTGGCTTTGGACTTTGACCCTGAAGAAAGAATGAAACCTTTCTTCAGATGTTCATTCATTCCATTGATTGCATTTGCTGCTGAGGAAATCAGGGCTGTGGTGGCTGAAGCTCCACTGCTTCTCACTTATTCCTTATCTCTGCTGGCATGCAGCCTGCTTCGGGGGGAGGCCCAGGCACTGTGCTGGGCACAGGGCAGGGGAAGAAAACACAAACAAGGGACAGGTTGAGGTGAGGGACACAGGGAAGTTCGTGGAGTCTTCAGTCTTTCCTTTGCCTCCCCCTAATGGGGATGCTGTATCTCTCTGTTCGGTTTCTTTAGTATCTGGTAAAAAGGGTAAAAACCTGTAGCTGTTTCTTTAACAGACATTCTAAGATTTCACAGCATCAATTATATTAAATTCAAGCTCAGACCCGAAATTCCTCTTGCCTTCACTAAAGGAAGGAGTAAAGATGGCACCCTGCTGTCCCCTGACCATAGGCCACTGTGAAGATGGTCCGTCCAGCACTTCTGTATTCATTGTAAGAATGATTGTAATGAAGATGTGTACTGTAAATATGAGACATTCTCAATAAAATGTTTTTCACATCAGACTGGTTTTTTGGAGGTGAGGTTAAAGCCTCACTGTTGGTAAAGCACTTTGAAGCTATGGTGATGGGAAACCAATCAGAACAGATAAAGAGTTCAACCAACAGCTAATAAATAATATTTGTATAATGGTCTTGGGATCTGGCTCCAAAGGAAAATACACTGATGTGCTTAATCACTTTACTGAAGGTGGAGGCCTACAATGTGTGCAGCCAGGGACCGCACAATTTGCTGGTTAGTGGAGCTAGAAAGTCTAAAGTCATTAGGGAAAGCCTTGAAGAATAGCTTTGAACAGATGCAGGAGAGAGAGGGAGCTGCTCTTAATCAAAGTAACATGAAAACAGGGAACAGGTCTTATGTCTCGTTCTACTCCTAAAAGTATTGCTCCTAGTATCTGGACAGTAAATGTCGCCTGTCACCTTATTACGTCTTTTTTTTTTTTTTTTTTTTTTAACCAAAACATGCTACTGCTCTCCATGTAATCTTTTGTCTCAATCTAGACTTCACATTCTGATTTGCTAAATGAGAGGCAGCCCTGTAAAGGTTATAAATAAGCAGCTTCATTATTTGAGTTATTTAGAAAAACTTCCAATTTCCATGTTGTTTTGCCCCAGGACTGAGAAAGATGAAGTGTTCAAGGGTAATTTTGCTCCAGTAGGTGATATAGTGGCTGGCCCAGCTTTGGGAGAGAAGAGTTACAAAACCCTCTAAGTTCTGTCTCTTTGGTTAGAATACAAGGATTCTTCTGCTCCCCCACCCCCTTGGCATCCTGCAGTGATGAGGCCACCACCCAGTAAATCCCCTTCTTTATGAACAACTTTTGTGCCAGGTACAGTGATCTCTGTTCTCCTACAAAGCACATTCATAAAAAGTGTAGAATCCCTGTGGATTCCCATCTTACTGGTTAGGGGCTGGGGTGTGACACTTCCTGGAGCACACAGAAGTCGCCTCTATTCCCTCTCCATAGCTTTTCTCACAAGTCTCTGAACTCAAATATCATTTGATTTGATGAACGGGAAAGTGTGGTGGAGAGAGATATTGGTTAGCAGAGGAGACTCAAGTCCTTCTTTGGCTTGTCCATTGCCTCCTCTTCTAAATCCAATAATCTCAACAATTTAAAGCATATACATAATTTTAAATTTCTAGTAGCCATGATGAAAAAGGTAAAAAGAAATGAGTGACATTAATTTTAATAATATATTTTATATAACCCAACAGATCCAAAATACTACAATTTCAATATGTAATCAATATTTTTAAAGATATTTTAATTTTTTTTCACAGTGAGTCTTCAAAAATCCAGTGTGTATTTTATACTTACAGCACACTTCCATTCAGATACTAAGTTTTCATCCAGCACACTTAATCTGTTTAAATTTCATAAAATTTACCGTTGAAAATGCAGATTCACATTCCCAATTTGCTCCAAACATATTTAAAAGTTTCCAGGGAAGCGGATGTGGCTCAGGCAGTTGGGGGCCTGCCTCCCACATGGGAGGTCGGGGTTCTGTTCCTGTGCCTCCTAAAGAAGACAAACAACGGGCAGACAAGGAGAAAAAACAACAAGCAGACAATGAGCAGACAGCAAGTAAACACAATAGCAGATTGAGGAGGGGGGGGGGGGGCCCCCCAATAACTCAAAGTAGTATCAGCGATTAAACGGAAATTTATTTAAATAGTTTCTTAGACTCTCCAGCCATATTTTTAAGTAGTCACGTGTGGCCAGTGGCTACGTAGTGGACAGGCAGACGTGGAACAGTAATCTTCCCTTTGGAGATGCCCTTTCAGAGAGTTACACCTAGAGGGCTTTCATACAAAAGTAATCCCTGGGAGAAAGCCTTGAGACGATAGGGGATAGAGGAAGGGGGAGACTGGGGAGGGTTTGTGGAAGGAGGGAGAAAAGACGGAAGAGGGAAAACCAGACAGCAGACCAGAGCCCCAGCTACTACTTCTTCCCTCCCTTCCGCTTGGCAGTCGGCCGTGACCTTAGGGCCGTGTGTTCAGTGGCGACAGGAGCAAGGGCGTCCGGTGGCTCTGCGGGAGCGCAGGCCGCAGGCACGTGGGCACCTCCCGGCAGGACCCTTGCCAGGTGCCAGGAGCTCAGCCCCCAGTCCAACCCCTACACACCCCTCTTGACCTCCCTGGACGTCCTAAAGCGTCCCCACACTGGGCAAGATGTTTTCTTTTTCCGGAGAGTGTGAGCACGGGGGTGGGTACCATGGGGGTAGAAACAAAGCTCTGGCAAACTCTCCATGCCTGGAACCCGAGACGCTAGAATTGTTAGCTCCGCCCCGCCCCCGGTAGTCCTTCCAGATGCTGGGAGAAGTCCTGGGACCTGCTTGAGGAACGTGGTGCCACACATACCGGGCACCGGGTATGGGGGGAAGGTGTGGGGCCCAGGAGGATCCCTGTAAAATGGGCGGAGATATGGGCCAAAGTGCTTTTTGTTGTATGGAATTACTCATCATAAAAAATTATTGAGGCCGCGGGAGCCATCGCCCCATGCAGAGCCTGCAGGGCTCTGGGATTCCGCCACAGCTAGTGGGGTCCGGAGTGTCCGTGAGTGAATAGGGCGTCAGCCCTTCCAGCGTGGCCGCGAGTCGGGCTGCTCTGCTGTGATTCATCACCTTCTTCTAAAGATGCATCCTGACTTATCTCCACACTTGCACACTGAAGAATGCAACATCTTGATTAACTTGCTAAAGGAATGTCACAAAAATCACAGCATTCTGAAATTTTTTGGTCATTGCAATGATCTTGATCGGGAGATGAGAAAACGCTTAAAGAATGAGTATGTGAGGGGGTCGGATGTGGCTCAACTGGTTGGGCGTCCGTCTCCCATATGGAGGAACCCGGGGTTCGATCCCCGGGACCTCCTGGTTAAAAAAAAAAAAAAAAAAACAAAGAATGAGTATGTGGCAAAGAGAACCAAAAGCAGGGAGCATGGCAATGCGATGCAAAAGAGACTTTTTAATTCTCAGAGGAGTCTGAAAAAATAAATTATATTTTCACTGGATGCCTTGGTTGACAGAAGACCTAAAGATTCTTGGTTGATGGCCGAAAAATCCTGTTAGGTTTCTGTGATCCTTTGACTAGACAGTGTGACCCATTTTTTTTTTTTTTTTTTAAAGATTTTTTATTTATTTATTCATTTATCCCCCCCCTTGCTGCTTGTGCTCGCTGGGTCAGCTAACCACGCCGGGCGGGCGGGCTTGCCTTCACCAGGAGGCCCCGGGAACCGAACCCAGGGCCTCCCATATGGTAAACGGGAGCCCTACTGATTGAGCCACAGCCGCTTCCCATTGTGACCCATTTTTGAACCATGGAATAATATAGGGACCCTACACTTGCCTGTAATAGTAGTAGTATCTCTCTCTCTCCTACTAACAAACCCAACTTCTAACATGTTCCTTCCCTTTGTAGCCAGTTCACCTCTAAGTAACTTATCTCCCTCAATAAAATAATGTATTTTGAAAAAAAAAAAAAAAAAAAATTGCACCCAGAGCATGTCATTATGAGTGCAGGTCAACCGGGAATTCAGTAGCGCCTCTTGTATAGGCTTGCCTATTTCAATGCACCTTAACTCCATTATCACCACAACCCAGGAAAAGACAGAGCACTGCCCCTATCTTATATAAGGGAAAGAAGGGTTCTCAGGGTTATGCCAAGTTCAAGAAGCTCTGGCAGTGCTGAACTCTTTAGTGAGAGCACTGGGTCCACATTCCATAGCTCCAGTGACATAGAAACTTGTAATAGAATTTACCATACTTATCCCACTCATGTGGCAACTTAATAAAACCCCAGAGACTAAAGGCACTAAAGGGATTTGTCCCAATGATGTCTGGAAAGTCAAGGACAACCTCCTGCTACAATCTGTTTGATAACATAAAACCCTGGCCTCTGCTCAGGAAAAGTCCAACCAAGGATTGCCAACTGCCAGTGGGCAAATGGGTCAGCATTGCTCCTGGAATGTTACCCTCATCTCTGAATTCAGCAGACCAGATTCCTATGGACACATTCTCTTTTCCTATGGTTGAATTGGAAAGGAAGAAACATACACTCACATCTTGTCCCATCCTAGCATGCCCATTCAGAGCTTGTCTCCTCTTGGTCCATCTAGAAGGAGAAGTTTGGCCACTCTACATGTGGGAGCTCAGAAAGGAGCGTGAGCACTGGGCAAGGTGTTTCTTTTACCAGCGTACATGGCTGCCATGACCTCTTGATATTGTAAGTCAAAGTCATTACTTCTGCTTGAGTTCACTTGTTTCAAACATTAACTTATAATCACATGCAATGAAGACAACAAACACAGGGCTTATGGGTTCAAGGACAGACTCAGACCTCTAAAGCAATTCTGGATCAGTGATGACAGAGCAGCTAGTCTTCTCTGGAAAAGCAAAGACTTTTCTGGTGAGATGGGCAACATAACCTGTTAGTTCATCTGCTGAAACTAGTTTCCCAAGCTGCCTAGATATCTTAAAACAGATGTCACACATCTTGTCTTCTCTCCTTTCCCAACCCCCCAATACATAACCATTTGAAAAGCATTCCTGAATATGTTACATTCTTTTGATGGAGGATCATACTTCTGTTAACAATTACTGCTCAAGAGCTTATCACTCCCTCTTTACTAGGTGAAATCTGGATTAATCTCCTTTCTGTCTTCAAAGTAATATCCAACTGACTTTCTCATACCTCTTCATTCAAAAACAAAGATTTAGTGAGCAACTACTGTTTGCTAAGCACAAACAAGTGCTGGGGATAAATGGTGACTCAGACAGGGTCCCCTATTTGAGGAGGTCATAATCTCATGGGGGCAAGACAGACACAGAAACCACTAACTATAGTACACAGAAGAGCGATCTACACAGAGTGCTATGGGCCTATCAATAAATGAATGACTAAACAAACTGGTATATCTATATAACGGAATACTATTCAGCAACAGAAAGTTGCAAATTACTGATATGCACAAGAACATGAGTGAATCACAGGAAATTATGTTAGGTAAAAGCTGTCAGACACAAAAGAGTACATTTTGTATTGTTCCATTTATATGACATTGAAGAACTCACAAATTTAATCTATGATGTTAGAAATCAGAACCAGGCGTTGCCCCTTTTGGGGTGGGAGTGGATTGACTAGAAAGGAGAATGAGGGAATCACCCTGGGGAATGGAAATGTTCTATATCTCGATTGGAGAGGTAGTTACACAGATATGCACATTTGTGAAAACTCATCAAATCATATACTTAAAATCTATGCATTTTATTGTATGTAAATTATTCCTTGGATTTTAAAAAGTGCTAAGGAATCATAGTGGAAGAAGTCACTCACTTCTCTGAGTCTAATCAGGAAAGACTTCACAAAGGAAGTGCCATTTGAGCAAGACCTTGAAGGAGGAATAAGATATTTTCTGGTTGAAGCTAAAAGCAACAAAACAAACGTGAAGGTGTGTAGTCCAGGGTAGAGAACTTTGCCCATTATAAATAAAACCAGTTCAGGATATTACTTCAGTTAAAGTGTGGCCCAACTGAAACAGGTTGGGCTTTAATCTGGATTACTGGAGTCCTTTACAGGCAGAGTGAAAGTCAGGTGGAGAGAGAAACCAGAGAGGCCACCATGTATGCATTGCCATGTGACAGAAAAGCCAAGGACCAAGGATCGCTGGCAACTTTGGAAAGAAAGCATTGCTTTGCTGACACCTCAATTTTGAACTTCTAGCCTCAAAACCATGAACCAATAAATTCCTGTTGTTTAAGCCAATCCCCTGCATACTATTTATTTTAGCAGATGGGAAACTAAAACAATGGTCTATACCTTGGTTTTGTTTTCTAACATATTCTGGGTGTCCTCATTCTTTTTTTTTTTCATTTTAAAAACAATTCATTGAAGTATATATCATTCATATGTGAACATACATAAACAATAAGTGTTTAGTAAACATTGTGAACTTACAAAAAAAAATGCACAACAACATACAGGGCTCCCATACATCACCCCACCACAAATACTTTGCATTGTTGTGAAACATTTGTTAACAAATTATGAAAGAGAATTGTCAAAGTATTACTATTAACTATAGTCCGCATCTTACTCCCCTATACATTTTTAAAGGATTTGTTTATTTATTTACTTTTATCCATTTTTACCCCTCTCCCCCTCCCATTTTTGCTGTTTTTGTGTCCATTCACTGGGCAACTCTCTGTGTCCGTTTCCTGCCCTCTCTTCTCATCCTTCTCCTCCTGTCTTTACTGGAATTCGATCCTTGGAACCTCCGATGTAGGAGAGAGGCATCCTACCGCCTGCATCACCTTAGTTTCTGGTTTTTCGGCTCATCTTGTCTTGGCTCTCCTTTGTCTCACTCTCCTGTTACATCATCATTTTGCTGCATGGCTCACAGGGCCTGACAGTGCACCAGCGCGCAGGGCATGGGGGGCTCACCTGCTCATGGGGCCTGTTGGCCCATGCACCTTCTACATTTTTCTTTTTTTAAATTTTTACTGGGAGGTCCTGGGGATCGAACCCAGGTCCCTTCGTATGGGAGATGCTTGCCCAACAATTTGAGCCACATCCGTCCCCCCTACTATATCTCTCAAGGTTGACTAAAGATACCTAGATATACAGTCATTTGCCATACAGGATGGTCATATAATAAATCAGGCTTGGTTTATCACCAACTTTCTAAAAATCAGACCTAGGGAGAAAAACTAGGTCTGGGGACACATGCATGGTTTCTAATATAGCGAATGTTTAGCCTACCCTGATTATCACAAAATCAGGACAGCGAGAATATTCACATCCTCATTCTTTTTAATGGCCGTGCAGTGTTCTGCTTTTTGATGGTACCTCAATTTCAATCTCCCAGTGACAGAAATTTATTAAAAATTCTTCCCTATCACAAGACAACATAGACCCTTAAGCAGTCAAATGTATTTCTTTAGACTAAGTTCCTAGAAAAGGAACCTCTGGTTCAAAAAAAGCACATCTAAAAAATTTATAGATGGAATGGGACCTGGTCCCATTCAAGATGGCAGAGTGAGATACTTCAGGGCTCTGTCCCTCCACAGAAGCTTTGAACATCCAGCAAGATCTGGCAGAAATATCTTTCACAAAGCTCCAAAAAACAGTTAAAGGACTGCAGGAACAGGGCAAGTGACGAGTGCCAAATCTAGAAAAAGGCTATTTAAAAGGGGAAGGATCTCATGGTGCCCTGACTGGCTCCTTCCGCACCCTTCACCAGCTTGGCATGGAGCTGGCCTTCACTCCCAGTGTGGATCTCTGATCCCAGCTGTGGAGGGAGCAGAGCAAACCTCGTGCACATACTGGGAGCACATATATCTGGTGGTAGCCTGAGGGGCTCACCATCCCAGAACTTGCCCAATGTGTAGAAGGCAGCTCACAGAACTCTCCTCAGAACACTGTGCTGTCTGGGGCAGGATTGCTGGTAGAGGACATAAAGTACAGTACCTGGGACCTTGACAAAACTGTTTCCTAGGGACACAGGTGCATGCCCAAGACAAGATGTATGCACAGAAAGGATGAGGGAGGCCCCTATGCTTTGACCTAGAGTTATTTCCTAAACTGACTGCATAGATAAGCCCTGAAAGATAGCACTCCTGCAGGTCAGTCTGCAAAGACTGGGAAAGATGTTTTATCCCTCTTCCCCCCCCTTTTTTGTTAGCTCCTGGCAATCTAGGAAAACACTGTCATAATACTATCTGGATACAAGCTTAAGGAACAGACCTCTTCAGAGTCTAAATTCCAGCAAAAAACATGTTAAAATATCAAAATGTACAAGTTTCAACAAAAGGTCACAAAATATACAAAGAAACAGGAAGTGATGGTCCAGGCTTAAAGGTCTATGTTGTCTTGTGATAGTGAAGAATTTGTAACAAAGGAGAAGATTAAAGCATTAGAAACCATCTAGTACCAGACCTGGAACATGCTCAAAGAGCTAAAGGAAAACATGGAAAAAGAACTAAAGGAAATCAGGAAAACAAGAGTTAAACACAAAGAGACTATCAATAGAGAGATGGAAATTATGAAAAGGAACCACACAGAGCTAAAGACCACAGTAACAAATTAAAAATCCCCTAGAGGGGTTCAACAGAAGATTGGAGCTGGCAGAAGAATCAGTGAACCTGAAGATAAGACAAGTGAAATCATTCAGTCTGAGGAGCAGAAAGAAGCATGAAGAATGAAGAAAAGTGAACAGAGCCTAAGGAACCTGTGGGACACCATCAAGCTTTCCCATACATACATTGTGGAAGTCCCAGAAGAAGTGAGAGAGAAAGGGGCAGTGAGAATATTCAAAGAAATAATGGCTGAAAGCTTCCCAAATTGAAGCAAGACATGATATATATATCTCCAAGACACTCAACAAATTCCAAACAGAATAAGCACAGATAAACCCATGCCACAGTATATTATAGTCACACTGTCGAATGCCAAAGAAAGAATTCTGAAAGCCACAGGATAGAAGCAACGTGTCATGTATAAGGGAACCTCAATAAGATTAAGTGCCAATTTCTCATTAGAAACCACGGAGGCAAGATGGAAGTGGGAATTTAAAGAGTTGAAGGCTAAAAAATTGCCAGTCGAGATTTCTATATCTGGCAAAAATATCTTTCAAAAATGAGAGAGTAAAAAAGAACAAAGTTGGAGGACTCTTACTTCCTGACTTTAAAGCATATTATTTAGCTACAGTGGTAAAAACAGCATGATACTGGCATAAAGACATATTAACCAATGGAACCAAATCAAGAACTCAGAAATAGACCCTCACATCTACAGTCAAGTGATTTTTTATAAGGCTGTTAAGCCCACTGAGCTGGGCCAGAACAGCCTTTTCAACAAATGGTGCTGGGAAAACTGGATAGCCGTATCCACAAGAAAGAAAGAGGACCCCTATCTCACAGCTTATACAAAAATTAACTCAAAATGGATCAAGGACCTAAATACAAAAGTTACAACCATAAAACTCCTAGAAGAAAATGTAGGAAAACTTCTTCAAGATCTTGTGGTAGGAGGTAGTTTCTTAAATCTTATACCCAAAGCACGAGCAACAAAAGAAAAAAGAGATAAATGGGACCTCATCAAAATTAAACACTTTTGCACCTCAGAGGACTTTGTCAAAAGGGTGAAAAGGCAGCTGACTCAATGGAAGAAAATATTTGGCAATCACATATCTAATAAAGATTTAATATTCATGATATATAAAGAGATCATAAAACTCAACAATAAAAAGACAAACTACCTGTGATGGTTAGGCTAATGTGTCAACTCGGCCAAGTAGTTGTGTCCAGGTGTTTGTTCCAGCAAGCACTGGGCTAATTGTAATACAAGAGCATTTATGGACTTCAATCACCAGTGAGTTTACTGCGTGGATGGCTGATTACATCTGCATCAATCAGGGAGATTACATTATCAATGGGTGGTGCTTTTACCCAATCAGTTGAATGACTTAAAAGTGGAAATGATTTCAACATTCAGGGAGAATTTCCCAGCTCGTCGTTGGACAGGCAACTTCTCCCAGAGACTCATCAACAACCTTTCATCGGGCTTTCATCGGAGCCCCTGGTTTGCAGCCTGCCTGAGGAACCTGGACTTGTGAGTCCCCACGGTCGCGTGAGAGACTCTTTTAGAGTTCCATATTATTCACAGATATCTCCTGCTGATTCTGTTTCCCGAGAGAACCCTGACTAATACACTACCCAATTAAATAATGGGCAAAAAATACCATTACTAGGTATATACACAGAAGAACTGAGAGCAGAGACATGAACTGACATCTGCACACCGATGTTCAGAGCGGCATTATTCAAGATTGCCAAAAGTTGGAAACAACCTAGGTGTCCATCAACTGATGAATGGAAAAACAATTTGTGGATACACACAATGGAATATTATGCAGCTGTAAGAAGAAACGAAGTTGTGAAGCATGACAACATGGATGAACCTGGAGGACATTACATTGAGTGAAGCAAGCCAGACCTGAAAGGAAAAATACTGTATGATTGTGCTATTATGAACTAAATATATTATGTAAACTCATAGAGTTAATAATTAGAATATAGGTTACCAGAAAATCGGAGGGTAGAGAATGGAAAACTGAGGGATAATCTGTACCGAACTGGTAAACAGGTTGTTTTTAAATCTTTGGAAATGAATAGAAATGGTGAAAGCAGATCATGGTGTTTGTAACTAGCAGAGCTATTATATGGGTATGACAGTGGTTGAAAGGGAAAGTCTAAGGACATGTATATTACTAGAAGGAAAGCTAAAAACTGTAACATGGGACTGTATAATATAATAAAACCTCATGTAAAACATGAATATGGGTGATATTGCATATGTAAGGCTGTTTCTAGGAAATATAAATACAAATATGCTAGAGAGGAGGAAAAAGAATAGCAGCTATGTATGGCAGGAGAATCATAGAGAGATTGAGAGGTGAGTTTTGTTTGTTTTTTATTATTTTTATTATTGGAATAATGAAAGTGCTCTACAAATGATTGAAGCAATGAATGCACAAATATGTGATTACACCGAATACCACTGATTGTACACTTTGGGTGGATTTATGCTTTATTAATATGTATCAATAAAATGGATTTGTTTTTAAAAAATGAGCAAAAGACTTGAAAAGACAATTGTCCAAAGAAGAAATACAAATGGCAAAGAAACACATGAAAAAGTGTTCAACCTCACTAGGGATTGGGGAAATGCAAATCAAAACTATGGGATATCATTTCACACCAATTGGACTGGCCACTATTAAAGTCGGAAAACTGTAAATGTTGGACAGGATGTGGAGAGATAGGAATGCTTATTCAATGTTAGTGGGAATGTAGAATGGTACAGCCACTGTGGAGGACTGTTTGGCAGTTCCTAAGGAAGGTGAATATAGACTTGCCATGTGACCTGGCAATACCACTGCCAGGTATATACCCAGAAGAACTGAGCCGTAACACGAATAGACATCTGCACACTGATATTCATAGCAGTGTTATTCATGATAGCCGAAAGTTGGAAACAACCCAGGTGTCCATCAACTGATGAATGGATAAACAAATTGTGCTGTATACACATGATGGAATATTATGCAGCAGTGTGAAGAAGTCATGAAGCATATGTCCTCATGGATGAACCTGGAGGGAATTATGAGTGCAGCGAGCCAGACACAAAAGGAAAAATACCATGTGATTGTGCTATTATGAACTAAATATATTATGTGAACTCATGGAATTAATAATTAGAATATAGGTCACCAGAAAATAGAATGAGGGTAGAGAATGGAAAGTTGATGGCTAATCTGTGCAGAATTGGTTAAAAGGTCATTTGTAAATTTTTAGAAACTAATGGAAATGGCGAGAGCACATCATGGTGTTTGGGACTAGTAGAGCTATCTACAGGTAATACAGTCGTTGGAAGGGAAAACCTAAGGACATGAATATTACTGGAAGGAAAGCTTAAAAATGTAACAAGGGACTGTGTAACAGTGAAACCTCATATAAATATAAATACAAATAAACTAGAGAGAAGGAAATAGAATAGCAGTTATGTACTGTAGGAGAAGCACAGAGATATTGAGAGGTGATGAGTTTTGTTTGGTTTATTTTTTAGTATTATTACTGGAATAATGAAAATGCTATAAATTATTGAAGTGATGAATGTACAACTATGTGATATACTGAATACCATTGATTGTACACTTTGGAAAAAAAATAAGGGAAAGATTAAAATATTTCCAGATAAACAAAAGCTGAGGGACTTAGTCACCACTAGATCTGCCCTACAGAGACGCTAAAGAAGTTCTGTAGGTTGAAGGGGAAGGACAATAGACAATAGATCAAAGCCACTTAAAGAAAGAGTTCCCGGGAGAGTAATGACATGGGTAAAAATAAATGTCAGTACTATTGTATTTTTGGTTTGTAACTCCGCTTTTTACTTCCTACAGGATCTAAAAGGCAAATCCATAAAATGTAATGATATATCAATGGTTTTGGACTTATCATATATAAACATAAAATTTGTGACAACACCTACACAAAGGTGGGGGGATGGAGGAGTATAGGAACATAGTTTGAATACACCATTGAAGATAAATTGGTATCAAGGCAAACAAGACTGTTACAGATTTAGGTTGTTAAATAGAGAATGTGCATGCTCATAGAGATAGAAGTTAGAATACAGGTTGCCAGGGGCAGGGGACAGGGGAATGGGGAGTTAATGCATAATGGTTATAGGGTTTCTGTTTGGGGAGATGAGAACGTTTTAGTAATGGAAGGGGGTGAGGGTACAATATTGTGAATGTGATTAATCCCATTGGATAGTATGCTTGGAAGTGGTTGAGATGGGAAAGTTTATGTTGTATGTATGTGTGTGTGTGTTCCCACAATTAAAAAAAAAAAAAGGAAGAGCAACTAAAGAGATAATAACTAAATGCAAAATGTAATTCATGGTCATGGATGGGATCTAGCAAGGGAAGAGAGAAAAGGTTCAAAGGGGCATTATTGGGGGATATGAAAAAATTGGAATATAGACAATTAGTTTTATAACAGTTAAATTTCTTGAATTTGATAACTGCACTTAAGATGGTTACATAAATGAATATCCTTGATCTTTGGAAATGTACACGGCAGTATTAAGTGTTCAAAGAGCATGATGTATGCACCCAACACTCAAGTGTTCAGAAAATGGATTAATAGAGAAAGAGAGAGAGAATGACACGGCAGATTTGGCAAAATGTTAAAATTGGTAGGTGAGGGTTTCTGGGGGTGTAGGGGTATGCTGGAATTCTCTGTATGGGGTTTGTATTATTTCTGAAACTGTCCTGAAAGTTTGACAATGTTTCAAAATAAAAAGAGAAGAAAATATATAAAAGAGAAGAAAATCTTTTTTAAAAAAGAGAAGAAAATAGACTTTGCTAAATTATCCCCCAAAAGGGTTGTACTAACATGCAGTCCCACAACATGCCATTTCCACCATATGCTCAACAATCCTCGATATTAACAATTTTTTCATCTTTGACAATCTTAGTACAAAAATTATCTGCTTGCTTTGCATTTCTTTTATTAGTAGTCTTTTAGCATTTTGCCTTATTTTTTATGGACCATTTGAAGTTTTTCTGTGAATCAGCTGTTTATGTACTTTTATCAATTCTTTTACTGCATTGTTAATCTTTTTTAATTATAGAAGCTTCTTATATATTTTAGGTGATAACCTTTTTTATGTTAAAATATTTAAAGTATCTTTTGCTGTACAATTTTAAATTTTATGTAGCCAAATCTATCCATTATTTTCCCTTTGTGGTTTGTATCCTCAGTGTAATGCCGAGACTCTCTCCTTCTTATATTATAAAACTATTCTTTTTCTAGTTCTTTGAATCTTTAAGATTCAATAGGTCTCTAATACATCTAGATTTTGTTTTATAGTGAAAGTCATGTTAAACAAATCTTGTATTGTTGGGATAAATTCACTTGGTTATGTGTATTGTGTTCTTTATATATTGCTGGGGTCAATTTGCTTAAATATTGTTTAGGATTTTGTACCTATGCGTAGGGTTTATTTTTCTTGTAATGTCTTCATTATTGAGATAATGCTGGCCTCATAGAATGAATTGGAAAGTACGCCATCTGCTTCTATTTCTGGAAGAGTTTGTGCAGAATTTGTAAATTTCTTTTTTTAAATGTTTGGTAGAATTCTCCAGTGAAGCATTCTAAGCCTGGAGTTTTGTGAAAAGACTTGCAAACTGCCACCCTGAAATCTGGAAAGACAGGCAAATCCAGAGAGTCACAACCAAGATTTGCACTGAAATATGTATGGTTCTACTAGTAAGTAGAAGCACAATTTACAGTGATCCACGCTTAAGTGACAAGTGCCACCTACAAATTATTGAATCTTAAAGGCAGAATCTGCTCAGGGCTCATAGTCTGCTCTGGTTATCTTAAATGAGTCACATCCCTAGTCTTCCTATGAAACTAGGACCATAGGCTAGCTGAGTAGCTCCTTCTATTCAGTATTTTCAGTGAGGTAAAGGTAAAATATGCACTCTTTCCACAGGAGGTTTATTATGTGTTACAAGGCAATCCCTATATTTCAACTACATACCAAATAAGAACTAAATTAGAACCACAGTGTCAATGTGGAAAGCCCAATAAAATTGTAGGTGAATCTGGGCTATTGCCTGAGGAATGTGCACCTCTTCTGAAGACGGGGAAGTATTGGATTCCTCTAGGTTCTTGGCTATGCTGTGTAAATGAATTTAAGAACACACCAGTTTAGGGAAGCGGCTGTGGCTCAATCAGTAGGGCTCCCGTTTACCATATGGGAGGCTCCGGGTTCGGTTCCTGGGGCCTCCTGGTGAAGGCAAGCCCGCCTGCACGGCGTGGTTAGCTGACCCAGCGAGCACAAGCAGCAAGGGGGGGATAAATGAGTAAATAAATAAAATCTTTAAAAAAACAAACAAACAAACAAAAAACACCAGTTTAGTTAGGCCAGTAAAAACAATTTATTGGGAAATGGGGGAAAGAACAGAGTTTGCTCAGAAACGGGAGAGAAAGATGGAAATACACACCAAGATTTGGAACGAGCTCTGCCTTGTGTGGTTACCTTTTAAACTGTGGGCCCAGCTGTTATCGTTAACCCACCAATGGTGGTGGCCAATGGTGAGGTCTGTTTGGAATATCCAGGGCCAAGGGGAGGTCCCAGAAAGAGAAACCGGGACCTCAAGGTTAAACTCAAGGTCTCAGCGAGATCTTGCAGCCATGCTGTATGTCAGCCATGTTGTGGCTGTCTTCTCCTCATTTCCCTGGCTAACCTGCCTCACTTCCACTGGCTTACAGGTGTATGAGCAAAGAGCCCTCAGTCTTTGCAGATATTTCATCCAATAATACAATCAATATAAATCTGGAATGGCCTCATTTCACACTAGAGTAAACAGGCAGGATATGGGTTTGAGTTCCAGGTCATAACAATTCCCCAAGTATTCTGTCTGGTGGCAAAGGCTGAACTCAATCCCTCCCCACAGCACTGTCTCCCCACCAAGGAGGAAACTTGAAAGGACTCTATAGGCTGTTCAGGTCACTGGGCAGAAACTAAATCATACTCTCCTCCTCAACGGACTCTCATCTTCAAATACAATTATATGATGTTTCATTTGCTACTTTATAATTACTTAGGTTTTTCAAAGTGATCAGGATCTTTGAGGATTCTCCTCTGCTTGGTTGAAGATGCTTCAAAGAACTTCTCTGCATCAAAATATCTCTGAACACACATAAATAAAATAGACCTTATGAATTTTAAGCCAGATATGAAAGACTTTCTCTCTGAAAGAAGCCTCAGAACTGATCAGTCGTAACAAAGAACAGAATGTAAACCAAGTTTTATGAGACAAAAATCTTAGTAACAGATACCAATGGATACGCTATTCCGAAGAAGAGTATAGGAAACAGTAGTGCCAAACAATGTTTTATTGTTCACTGAAAAATACATGTCTGGAAAGAATCTATGGCATCATGTATTGAATGAAGTATCTGATATTGCAAGTATATATGACATAATAGTATAACATATAAAATGTTCCATATTATTCATAGAGATAGTACCAACCTCTAAAATCTAATAGAATGAAGTAAAGCCTCTTATTAAATGAGAATATAAACATTGCAATCATCAACAAAATACTCTAAGCAAAGCACTTTAAAATTGTTTTGTTGTGACATCTCCCTTGTCTGCCTGGAGTCAGGAATGGTGAGGCCCAGAAAAAAATGTAGCTAACAGAAAGCCAGCTCTCTCAAGGAACTATTCCATGGCACCCTTGCTGGATGGCCAGTGAGACCCTGGTGGACCTCTCAGGCCCATGCTGACAGCTGCTAATCCTTGACTTGGAGCTAGGTCAAGGCGAGTGTATTCAAGTACTAGGCAGGAGAAAGCTTCTCTAACTACTTCTTATGCTGCATTAACTCTATAGATAAGAATACCTTGAGAATAAAAATATTCACACTGGGAACAAAAGCCATTTTTGATGCAGTCTGCAGGTATCATCACTTACTCTCTTCAGCTGTGTTCTCATTAAGAAGATCTAAAAGAGACTGCTACTTCCAATCAGGAAGGCCAGGATAGAGGTAATAAAACTTTTCCAATTACTCCTACTAATTCTAACGAATTAAAGATAAATACAGCTTTTATTAGAGAGCAACAAAATAAATCTCTATCATTTATAGAGATGGCAAAATATTCAAGCACTGCATCAATATTCACATTTCCAAGGTCAACTTTAACTATACCCACATTTCCCTCCAAACTGAGAAAATTCTAACTGAAGGAGAGCACCCAACATCAACACCATCTCTTCATCTCTAAACATTGCTATCTGGGCTTAGAAAGCTCATTAGAGATAACAAATGCAAGTAACAACAACATGTCAACATATACTAGCGAGAGAGGAAGACTACACCCTTCCTCCTTGGCAAAGGGAGGCTATTCAAACAATAGTGCCTGAGCTGACTGTGCCAATGCTCACATTCTAAGAGAAATTAGAGTTCCTTTATTCATGGGTAATCAAGGTTTGTCAAATATTTTCCTGAACAACAGTCTCGCCATCAAAGAAAATTTTCTTCTCACCTGAGAAGCTTTTATAAATGAGATTTGACAAAATCCTCTCTTCTTAAATTATGACTATACAGAGGACAGCCTCAGAGCTCAGTTATATGAATAATATTCTTAGATTTTCTACACTTCACAAATCATCAAATATTTTATTAGACTATCCATTTAAGAGATCTGTAAGTCAACAGCTATAACCAACCATACCTTTTTCTTATTCTACTCATCAAAGATCACTACATTCCAATAAGAATAAATCCCAGTTCAATGGGTATCTTATTTCCCTTGACTCTGCACAGTAAACTTCACTCTTCAGTCTCTGTGTCCTTGACTCTTTAAGGAAAATCTTGCATAGAGCTGGAAAATTACAAACTTCAGCAGACACATTGGCATGAGTGCTGAGGTACACGTTAGGGGAATAACTAATTGTTTATGAGACTTTTCACAGCCTTCCTAGAAGCCCTACTCCTCTTCAACCTCTAGACAGAGATATTCTAACAATTTAAACATGGGGGCGGGGGCGTTCATTGATAACTGTTCATATGTAAGGTTTTGGTCCCTGGCAAGACATGTAGTCAGCACAAAATATTGGCCACATTTCTGTTTTAAACATTTTCATATTCTCTCCACCAAAATATTGCTACATTCATCCACCTGCCATGGCACTTTTGAGCCCTCTCATTGCTGCATCTATTTCTTTTGGATGTTCTACTGCATGTACAAGATTCACTGATGTATCGATTTAATGTGTAGGTAGTTTCAATTTCATACTATCAGCTCCCCCAAAGCCATCGCTGAGAACTATTTCTATTAGCACAGGCACAATTCGCCGGCATTTCTTCTTTTATAAAGGAAATCAAGAGGGTTGTTTAGAATCTGAATGAACAATTTGGGGACTCCCATAAAGGAATGCTGTATGTGCTACCAGAGATGTTAACTAGATCTAAAGATTATGTGTATTATGTAAAACATGAATTTGGCAAATATTACACTACTCCATTTTGGGTGAAAATGCTGTTTAGTATCACAGGAGCAAAATAAAAGTGTCACAACCAATCTATTGCCTCGTTTTTGGCATGCTTTTGGTTAAACTCTCACCAGCTCCAATGAAACCTGTCCTAGGACACAAGATTCAGCTGCCGGCACAGCTGCCCAGAGATAAAAGGATGGGCTCCACTTCTTCTAGCCCAGAAACTAGCACTCAGGTGTTAAACTCTGCTGCAGATGGCCTATAGCAAAGTCCATGAAAAATATTTAATGGAGGAAAGACTTATAGAAGTTGTACAAAAATTCTTGATTTTGTATTAGCTTCCCAGGAAGTCAAGAAGAAATTGAAGAAACAGAATCTATGCTCAAAAACAATGTAATGTCACAAAAGCAATATCAAAATGGGAAAAACTTCAGGAGAAAACAGCTTATTAATCAACACCTTCTTGTGGCTAAATTATCACAGGGAATCAGTGCAATTTATTATCAAGTGCAGACGCTCAGCCCACCATCTTCTCACAGACACGGTGCTAGTGACACATATGAAAAAAGAACACAGAGATGATAGCCCTTTAGCCTTTAGTGACTTCAGAACTTAGAAGACAAAGGCTAACCACGATTTGACCTAAAGATAGTTACTTGCTCAGCCTGAGTCAGGAGAGAGCTAAGCATCTGATACGAATTTATTTATGATGGTCTCAGGAGGTTACTGTTCATGGATACCAGCGGTTCTCAACCTGGCTGCATACTGGAATGATTTGGGAAGCTTCTTAAAAATTCCAAATGCCAAGACCAATTAAAGCTAGAGGGTAAAGCCCAGAAATCAGAACTATCTTCCCTCAGGGGATTCTAATGTGCAGCCAGGATTGCTCCCCTGCCCCTCCCCATTGCCCCAGCCTTCGGGTGGCTGTTGCATGAAAGCCATATTGAGTGGGGCTCATACCTAAATATTTCCATCAGGAAAAGGAATTTTAAGAAAAAGGCACAGTTGTGCTTTCTCTAAAGATACAGCCTGCTGCTTGGGAGGTGCTGTTCTCAGAGGTTATCTGGAGCGCTGGTTGAAGAGGAGGAAGTCCTTGTCTTGGCAGAGCAGGCAGAGTTTTAGGCTTCGGCAGGTGCCTCCAGCAACGAAGAATGCCCAGATGCCCATGAGCACCAAGATTACGTATGCGGACACCAGACTTATTACATAGTAAGGGCTTAAGAAGGTCTGCAAAGGAAAAATAAATCAATTTGGGTAATAACAGCAAGCTTATTAAACATGCAGCAAAATATGGTATACCTTTGATAGCTGGGGTCTGTTTCAGCAAACATCATGTATGTGGATCCAAAAGGACCTACAGAACTAACCTAGTTAATACACACTGCCCCCTAGAGCCTGTGCTTGGCTGTACTGAAACGGCAACTCTAAAACGTAGTAAGAAGCCAGAACCTAATGGAATACCCAGTAGAGGACACATGATCCTTAACCTGGGTCCTGGTTTAAATTTATTTCTGTGCTAATTAAATTGGCTCTTAGAATTTGCAAGGAAGTTACTTTGGGTAATGGGATATATTCTTAGTATTCAAGGAGATATGACGAAATAACACCTCTTTTATTCATCTGTACAATTGCTGTGAGCTCCAAAAGTTTATTCAATTAAAAAAATACCGATGGGGGGAGCGGCTGTGGCTCAATCAGTGGGGCTCCCGTTTGCCATATGGGAGGCCCCGGGTTCAGTTCCCGGGGCCTCCTGGTGGGGGCGTGCCCGCCCGCACGGCGTAGTTGACTGACCCAGCGAGCGCAAGCAGCAAGGGGGGGATAAATGAATAAATAAATAAAATCTTAAAAAAAAAAAAAAAAAAAAAAAAAAAATACCAATGGAATGCCAGCTCTGTGCCAGGTACTGGGATGCTGGGAATGCAATAGTGAAAACCAAAGCCTCTACCCTAATGGAGCATATACACTAGTAAGGGAGGCAGCTGATGAACAGGGAAACAAAGAAATCAATAATTACAAATTGTGATGAATGCTAGGATTTCTAGGTAAGAACAAGGTGATCTACTTAGGATGGTTAAGGAAGGTCCTAAGGAAGTGGCATTTAAGCTGATAAAGGAGGAGCAAGAGTGAGCTGTGTGAAGGGGGGTGGAAGGCAATGGCATCCCAAACCAAGAGAGGAAGATGAACAAAGGCAGTAAAAGAGCTCAGGGTAACTGAACCTGGGAAGTCAATATTAAGAGATTCTCAGGGAGGGGGAGGGAGTAATAGATGGAACATAGGGCATTTTTAGGGCATTGGAATTAAGTGTAAACCATAATGTAAACTGTAGCTGGTTAGCAGCAATGCTTCAATACTTACTCATCAATTGTAACAAACGTACCACACTATTGTAAGTTGTTATTAATAGGGGAAGATGTGGAAGGGGGAGGGGGATATATGGGAATCCCTTATACTTTCGATATAACTTTTCTATAATCTAAAACATCTTTAAAAATAAAGTTTATTATATGGAAAAAAAAGGGGGATGCATTAGTGACAGAGGGAGCAGTAAACAAGAGGAGGTCAGAAGGAGAGGCAAGTGCCAACTATATAATGTGCTGTAAGTCAAGATAAGGAGTGTAGGTTTCATCCTGAGAGCAATGGAGGGTCATAGAAGGGTTTTAGGTAAGGGAGCTAAGTGACCTGATTTCAATTTTTAAAATTGTAGAGAATGTATTAAAAGAGGCTATGGTAAGAACAGGGAGTCTAGTTAGATATTGTACTAGATAAGGAGAGTACAAGATGGTGACTTACAAGAGTAGTTGGAAGTGGAAAGAGTGGATGGATGATATGAACTGACATGTTGATGGACTGTTGATGGACTGAATATGAAGACTTGTTGATGGACTGAATATGAAGGTAAGGGAGAAGTCAAGAATGATTTCCATGTTTCTGATTTCAGGTAAATGGTGATGCTATTTAATGAACTAAGAAAATTTTGAAGACTAAGCTTGAAAGATTTTAGAAAAGACCAGTCTTGGATTGATGGGTAGAAATAAGTCCAAAGTGAATATGTTAAGAATAATATGGGGAGTGGATGTAGCTCAAGAAGTTGAGCGCCCGCCTCCCACATGGGAGGTCCCAGGTTCTGTTCCCACTGCCTCCTGAAAAACAAACAAACAAACAAACAAAAAAACCACTCAGGGAAGCCGATGTGGCTCAGTGGTTGAGTGCTGGCTTCCCACATATAAGATCCCGGGTTCAATCCCCGGCTCCCAGTACCTTGAAAAAAAAAAAAATTATATGTCCATAACCACAATGGTAATTATAAATGCCAGTACTATCGTATCGAAATATGATTTATTTTTAGTATACAACTACAATTTAATTTTTACAGGATCTAAAAGCAAATGCATAAAAAGTAATGATAAATCTATGGTTTTGGACATATAATATACAAAGATAATTTGTGACAAGAAAAACAAAAAGGTGGGTAGGGGACAGAGGGGTGTAGGTTAGAGTTTGTGTATGCTATTGAAGATAAATTGCTTTCATATCAAATGAGATTTGTTATAGATTTAGGATATTAAAGTTAAGCCCCATAGTAACCACAAAGTAAATATATGAAAAAGCATACACAGAAGGAAAAGAGAAGAAATTCAAAATGGTTCACTACAAAAGAGAAAATAAATACAAAAGTAGGCAGTAGTGGAAGAACTGAGAGACTAAAAAGGTATAAAACTTACAGAAACCAAATAGCAAAATGGCAGAACAAGGTCCTTCATTATCAGTCGTTACTTGAAATGTAAATGGATTCGATCCTCCAGATAAAAGGCAGAAATTGACAGAATGGATAAGAAAGCATAACCCAACTATGCTGTTTACAAGAGACTCACCTTAAATTAAAAGACATAAATAGGTTGAAAGTGAAAGGATGGAAAAAAAATTCCATGGAAACAGTCACCAAAAGATAGCTGGGGTAGCTATACGAATATCAAATAAAATAGACTTGAAGTAAAAACCTGTTATGAGGGACAAAGAAGGGCACCACATACTGATAAAGGGTTCAATTCAACAAGAAGATATAACAACGATGAATATATCTACACCTAACAGCAGAGCCCTAAAGTGTATGAAGCATATGCTGGGAAATGGAATAAGACAGAATAATTGTGATGATGCTAGGATGTTAGGTAAGAACAAGGTGATCTAGTTAGGTTGGTTAAGGAAGGCCCTAAGGAAGTGGCAGTGCTTACAGATCTGAAGGGAGAAATCGACAGTTCTACATTAATAGTAGGAGGCTTCAATAGGCCACTTTCAATAATGGATAGAACATCTAGAAAGAAGATCAATAAGGAAATAGAAAACTTGAATGACACTATAAACCACCTAGACCTAACAGACTTATATAGAATACTTCACCCAATAACAGCAGAATACATATTCTTCTCAGGTGCACGGATCATTCTCTGGAATAGACCATATGCTAGGTTACAAAATAAGTCTCAATAAATTTTTTTTATTTTTTAATTTTTTTTTTATTTTTTATTTTACCGGGAGGTCCCGGGAATCGAACCCGGGTCCCTCCATATGGGAGACGGATGCCCAACCAGTTGAGCCACATCCGACCCCTCAATAAATTTTAAAAGATTGAAATCATACAATGTATCTTCTTTGGCCACAATGGCATGAAGCTAGAGATATATAACAGAGACAGAACTGTAAATTCACAAATATGTGGAAATTGAACAATACACTTTTTTTTTTTACTTTGAAATAATTTCAAACTTATAAGATAGCTGCAAAAATAATACAAAACCAATACACTCCCACCCAGATACCAAGATGCACCAACTTTTAACATTTTGCTGTATTTGCCATATCATTCTATCTATCCATCTATTTTCTAAACCTATGAGAGTAGATTCTACATATTGTGCTCCTTGAACACTTACTAGTTCCATAAACAGTACACTCTTAAACAACCAATGGGTCAAAGAAGAAGTCACAAGGTAAATTAAGAAATATCTTGAGGTGAATGAAAACAAAAACACAACATACCAAAACTTATGGGATGCAGTAAAGGCAGTGCTTAGAGGGAAATTTATAGCTCTAAATGCTTACATTAAAATAGAAGATTTCAAATCAATGACTTAACCTCACATCTGGAAGAACTAGAAAAAAGAGCAAACTAAATCAAAGTGAGCAGAAGGAAGGAAATAAAGATTAGTGTGGAGATAAATGGAAAAAAAAAAACAAAAAAAACAATAGAGTCAATGAAACCAAAAGTTTTTTTCTGAAAAGATCAATAAAATTGACTAACCTGTAGCTAGACTGACAAAGAAAAAAGAGAAAGAACGCAAATAACTACAATTGGAAATGAAAGGGGGGAAGTATTACCACAAACCCCATAGAAATGAAAAGGATTATAAGAGGATATTATAAATTATATGCCAACAAATTAGATAACCTACATGAAATAGACAAATTCCTAGAAGGACACACTGTTAGGGAATGAATCATGTCCCCCGCCACAAAAGCCATGTTCAGATCCCAACCTCCAGTCACGTGGGTGTGAACAATGTTTTTAAAGAGGACCTTTGAGAATTATAATTGTTAAGGTGTGCCCAAACTGAATAAGGGTGGGCCTTAATCCAATATGGCTAAAGTCCTTCTAAGCAAAGGAAACTGGCAAGGGAAGAAAAGACACAGAGAGCAATCAGAAGCTAGAGGTCAATGGAAGCTGGAAGAGAAAAGAGAAGCCACCATCACATGCATTGCTATGTGATGGAAAAGCCAAGGAACCCCAAAGATTGCTGGGCCAGCCAGAAGATACCAACCCTCAAAGGAAGCAAGCCTACTAGCCTCTGAAATTGAACCAACTAATTTCTGGTGTTAAGCCAACCCATTACGTGGTATTTGTTTTAGCCATTAAGAAATTAAAACATACACAAACTACCTACACTAACCTAGGATGAAATAAGAGATCTCAGCAGCCAATAACAAGTGTAGATATTGAATCAGTAATAAAAAACCTCAAAACAAATAAAGCCCAGAACCAGATGGCTTTGCTGGTGAATTTTACCAAACATTCCAAAAAGAACACTAATCCTGCTCAAACACTTCCAAAACTTTGAAGAGGAGCAAATACTTTTAACTCATTCTATGAGGCCAGCATCACCTAACACCAAAGCCAGATAAAGATATTACCCAAAAAAATACAAGAATATTAGCAGAATACAAGACCAATATTCCTTATGAATATTTTTAGATACAAAAATCCTCAGCAAACTACTAGCAAACCGAATCCAACAGCACATAACAAAAATTTTACACTATGATCAAGTGGGATTTATCCTAGGAATGCAAGGGTGGTTCAACATAAGAAAATCTATCACTATAATACACCACATTAATAGAAGAAAGGAAAAAAAATATGCTCATCACAACCGTCGCAGAAAAGACATTTGACAAAATCCAGCACCCCTTCTTGATAAAAACTCTCAGAAAACTAGGAATAGAAGGAAACTTCCTCAACATGATAAAGGACATATACGAAAGACCCACAGCTAACATTATACTCAATGGTGAAAGACTGAAAGCTTTCCCCCTAAGGTCAGGAACAAGACAAGGATTCCCAGTGTCACTACTGTTATCAACATTGTACTGGAAGTTCTAGCTAGAGAAATTAGGCAAGAAACAGAAATAAAAGGAATGCAAATTGGAAAAGAAGAAAAATATGTTCCCTATCTGCAGATGACATGATCCTATGCATAGAAAATACTGAAAAATCTACAACAAAGCTACTAGAGATCAGAAACAAATTCAGCAATGTGGCAGAACATAAGATCAACATCCAAAAATTGTGGTGTTTCTATACACTAGCTATGTAAAATCTGAAAAGGAAATCAAGAAAAATATTCAATTTATATTAGTAACTAAAAGGATGAAATATCTAGGAATAAATCTAACAAAAGATGTAAAGGACTTTTACACAGAAAACTGCAAGACATTGATAAAAGAAAAATTTTTTAAAGACCTAAATAAATAGAAAGATATTCTGTGTTCATGGATTGGAAGACTAAATATTGTTAAGATGTCAGTTCTACTCAAAGTAATTTACTGATTCAACACAATCCAAATCAAACTTCCAACAGGCTTATTTGCAGAAATGGAAAAGCCAAGCCAATCATCAAATTTATATGGAAGGGCAAGGGGCCCCAAATAGCCAAATCCATCTTGAAAAAGAAGAATGAAGTTAGAGAACTCACACTTCCCGATCAAAACAGCATGGTATTAGCACAAGGACAGACATATAGAACAAAGGAATTGAATTGAGAGTTCAGAAATCAACCTCACATTTATGGCCACCTGATTTTTGACAGGGGTGCCAAGTCCACTCGATGGGGAAAGTGAGTCTCTTCAACACATGGTGTTGGGAAAAATGGATGTCCATCTGCAAAGGAATGAAGTAGAGCCCTACCTCATACCATATACAAAAATCAACTCAAAATGGATCAAAGATCTAAATATAAGAACCAGAACTATAAAACTTCTAGAGGAAAACATAGGGAAGCATCTTCTAGACCTTGTGTTAGACAATGGTTTCTTAGACTTTATACCCAAAGCACAAGCAACAAAATTAAAAAAAAAATAGGACCACATCAAAATTTTAAAAAAAACTTTTGTGCATCAATAGACTGTCAAGAAAATGAAAAGACAACTTAGTTAATGGGAGAAAACATTTGTAAACTACATATCCGATACGGGTTTAATATCCAGAATACATAAAGAAATCCTACAACTCAACAATAAAAGACATATAACCCAACTTAAAAATGGGCAAAAGACATGAATGGACATTTCTCCAAAGAAGATATACAAATGGCCAAAAACACATGAAAAGATGCTCAGCATCACTAGCTGTTAGGAAAAAGCACATAAAAACCAAATGAGATACCATTTCATACCCACTAGAAGGGCTACTACTTAAAAAACAAAACAAAACAAAACAAACAAAAACAGATAATAAGCATTGGAAGGGATGAAGAAAAATAGGAACTTACTCACTGTTGGTAGGAATTCAAAATGGTGGGGCTGCTGTGGAAGAGAGATTGGTGATTCCTCAGAAAATTAAGTACAGAATTACCATGTGACCAAGCAATCCCACTTCTACCCAAAAGAATTGAAAACAGGGACTTGAACAGATATTTGCATACTGATATTCACAGAGACATTATTCACAATTGCCCAAAGATGGAAGCAACCCAAGTGTCCATCAACAGAAGAATGGAAAAACAAAATGTGGTATATACGTACAATAGGATATTTTTTTAACTTTTTTGTACATTTAATAATTGAAAATATAAACAATTAAAAACTAAAAAGTAAACACAGATGAATAAATATATACATTTATCAATTAAATGTACTGGATACATATAAAAATTTTTTTGAATCAAACAATATATTACACAATATATTTGGTTAGAATATTACTCAGTCGTAAAAAGGAATGAAGTCCTGAAACATGCAACAACATAGACAAACCATGAAGACATCACATTGGGTGAAAGAAGACAAACACAAAAGGACAAATATCGTATGCTCTCACTGACTTGAAACAATTAGAATAAGCAAACTCAGAGTCAAAATCTAGAATATAGGTTTCCAGTGGACAGGATGAGGGTAGGGAATGAAGAGTTAATGCTTAAATTGGATAGAATTTCTATTTGGGTTGATCATAAAGTTTTGGTAATAAATGGTAGTGATGGTAGCACAAAATTATGAACATAATTAACAGCACTGAATTATATATGTCAATGTAGTTAAAAGGGAGAAATTTTAGGCTAGATATATGTTACTAGAATAAAAACTTAAAAAACAAACATAGGACCATACAACACAAACTGTGAACCCTATTGTAAATGATGGACTATAGTTAATAATACAATTATAAAAATGTTCTTTCATGAATTGCAACAAATGTACCACACTAATTCAAGGTGTAAATGATAGTATGGTATATGGCAATTCTATATTTTATGCATGATTTTTCTGTAAACCTATAACTTCTCTAATAAAAAAATCATATGAAAGGGTATAGCAGTTTGGCATTATTTATGAATTCTAAAAATAGATAATGGTCTGGGCATATTAGATTGTATTGGATTCAGAGGTTTTACTTTTACTTGATTAAATTATGATTAGGGCTTCGATTGGGCCACGTCAGTAGGACGTGGGGGCGGGAACTCACAGAGAAAACTACAGAGAAGAGAATTGAAGTTTTGATATCAGAGTTTTAAGCTGGAGCCCAGGAAGTAAGCATACAGAGGAGCAGAGCAGTTGAGCCCCAGGGAGAGAGACACAGAGCCAGTTGCCTGATAGTCTGCAGCTGGCCTTGTAGAGCGAGCAGTGCAGCTGAGCCCAGAGAGAAACAAGCCCTGGGAAGAGAGGAACCCAGGAAGCCTGAACTCTTGGCAGACATCGGCAGCCATCTTGATCCAACATCTGGCAACAGACTTTGGTGAGGGAAGTAACTTATGCTTTATGGACTGGTAACTATAAGCTTCTACCCCAAATAAATACCCTTTATGAACGTCAACAGATTTCTAGTATTTTGCATCAGCACCCTTTTGGCTGACTAATACAAAGGGTAAGGGGCCCTAAAGAGCAAAAACCATCTTGAAAAATAAATACAAAGTTGGAGGATTCACACCTACTTCTTTTAAAACTTATTACAAAGCTACAGTAATCAAAATATCATGGTACTGGCACAAGGAGAGACATATAGACTATGGAATAGAATTTAGAGTTCAGAAATAAACCCTCAAATCTATGGCCAATAGATTTTTGACAAGGGTACCAAGTCCAGTCAATGGAAAAAGAATAGTCTCTTCAACCAATGGTGCTGGGAAAACTGGATATCCACCTGCAAAATAATGAAATTGGATCCCTACCTTATACCATATACAAAAATTAACTCAAAATATAGCAAAGACCTAAATATAAGAACTAAAACTTCACCTTCAGGATCCTGTATTAGGCATGCCATCTACAGCAAGAGCAACAAAAGAAAAACATAGATAAAATGGACTTCACCAATATTTAAAACTTTGATGCATCAAAGGACATTATCAAAAAAGCAAAAAGACAACCTACAGAAATGGGAGAAAATAGTTGGAAACCACATATCTGATAAGGGTTTAATATTCAGAATATATAAAGAAATTCTACAACTCAACAACTAAAAGACAATTTAAAAAATGGCAAGGGAATTGAATAGACATTTCTCCAAAGAAGATATACAAACACACGAAAAGATACTCAACATCATTAACCATCAGGGAAATTTAAATCAAAACAATAATGAGATACCATTTCACACCCATTAGAATGGCTACTATTTTTTTTTTTTTAAAGGAAAATAAGTGTTGGAGAGGATGTAGAGAAATAAGAACCTTCATATAGTGTTGGTGGGAATGTAGAATGGTGCAGCCACTGTGGAAAACTGCCTGGCAGTTCCTCAGAAAGTTAATTATAGAATTATCATATGACCTGGAAATCCCACTTCTAAGTAAATACTCAAAATAATTGAAAGCAGGGACTCAAACAGTTATTTTCACACCAATGTTCATAGCAACATTATTCACAAATGCCAAAAGGTGGAAGCAACCCAAATGTTCATTAACAGATAAATGGAGAAACAACATGTAGTGTGTATATACACAATGGAATATTATTCAGCTTTAAAAAGGAATGAGGATCTGATACATGTTACAACATGGATGAACTTTGAAGACATCATGTTGAATGAAATAAGGCAGACAAATGAGGACAAGTATATTATCTCACTTATATGAAATATTTAGAATATGCAATTTCATAATCAGAAATTATAATACAATTTACCAGGGGAACAGGGTGGGGAATGGGAAGTTAATGCTCAATTGGTACAAAGTTTCTGTTTGGGGTGATGGAAAAGTTTTAGTAATGGATGGAGGCTGATGGTAGCATAGGATTGTGGAAGTATTTAACACCACAGAATTGTATACTTTAGAGTGGCTAAAATTATTACTTTTGGGTTGCATAGATGTAACCAGAATAGAACCACACAACATAAAGAGTGAACCCTAATGTAAACTATGGATTGCAGTTAACAGTATAACTATAATAACACTGTTTCATCAATTGTTAAAAAAAAAAAAAAAAAAAAAAGGTACCACACTAATGTAATATGTTAGTAATAGAACTACTAACTGCATGATTTTTCTGTAAACCTACAACTTCTCTAAAAAAAAAATTTTTTTAAACTGTGATATTTCTTGAAATTTCAAAAGAGATGTCGAGAGAACCACTATTTGGATCTGGGGCTCAGAGGAGAGGCCTACAACAGAAAGTGTAATGCAGAAGCACAGCCTATAGGTGGTATCTAGAGCGATGGCCATGAATATAATTCAATAGTGCTTAAAAAATATACTTAGGAAAGTTTTTTTTTAAACTTTATTTTTAAAACTGGCATGATTATAATGCCAGTGAGGAGTGAGTGAAACAAGCACTCTCATTATTGGTCAGAATGAGTAACAATAGCACAATCCTGGTGGAGAGTATTTTAGCAATATGCATCAAGACTTTAAAAATATCCATACCATTAGACTTCTTAATTCCACTCCTTAAAATCTATATAATGTATGGAAAAAATTTCATGCACAAAGATCTTCACGATAAAATGGGTTTATAACTAAAAGTAGAAACAGAGGTGATCAACCAATTAAGTAAATTATAATATAATTTTTACAGAATGATATAGAAAGCTATTAAAATTTATATTTTTAGAAAATGCAGGATTAGATAGGCAGAGAGATCACTTCTCTCCCAGAAAAAAATAGCTAAAGGACAGGAGGACACTGTCTGGAAGGCTGCTCTGGGGCTCAGGACCCCTGGGGAAGGCAAGACATTACCCAGAAAAGAGAAGGGTGAAGGGAAGGAGTCTCAGCTAGCTGAAAAATCCCATAAGTAGAGCTGCAAAAGCAGTAGTGGGTGCCTTTCAACTAACTTATGCAGCAAACAGCAGTCTGTGGACTGCAGAAGCTGTGGACTGCAGAAGCTATGGACTGCAGACTGAGGGGGTTGCAGGGGCCCTCTTCCCCAACAAAGGGGAGAGGGAGGGACACAGCCTACATCAAATTTAGATTTGGGGCAATGAAATTGGTTTGCTGCATTGGAGAGGTCCCAAGCTTTTCAACACCCTCTCTACTGCCCAGGGCTGGTTGCTGAAGAGGCTGAGGGAGGAGGGGTGTGGCCAGCCAATGATGGAGAACAGCCTCTAAGGAACTTTGTTTGTGAGCTTGGCCAGCCCTGAGGACTTTGCTTCTGTACCTCCCACCCACCTGAGGAGTTACTCTGAATGCATTCAGCCAGCACCTGGGGACTGAGCTGAGAGGTCTGCCAAAGAGCCATCTGCTGGCCAGACCAGAAAACTGCATGAAAAGGGGAAAAATAACAATAAATAAAAGAGGTAAGCAGGTACCTTTACTGCCACCCACTCCAAGGCCCTTGAGAACTGGCCTGCACCCCATTACTGGGTCCTTAGCCCTGGTTTGAGCAGTTAAAGAGGGGCAATCCTAAATATCTAGAACAAGTTGAACCAAGAGTCAAAGAACAGTGGTAGCACACAGCTACTTAATAGTAAATCCCTAGGCATGAGGGAGAAACTGAACATCAGAGTAAACTAAGCATCAGAATCAGATGCCGAGACATCAGCAAAAAATTACAAGCCATACAAAGAAAAAGGAAGCTATGGCTCAGGCAAAGGAACAAATCAAAGCTCCAGACGAGAAAAAGGATTTGAAACAACTAATCAATGATGCTCACACAAATCTCCTAAATCAAATCATGGAGTTGAAGGACAAAATGTCTAAAGAAATAAGACATTAAAAAGAAACTGGGGGGGGGGGACGGATGTGGCTCAAATGGTTGGGCATCTGTCTGCCATATGGAGGGACCTGGGTTTGATCCCTGGGACCTCCTGGTAAAATAAAAATAAACAAACAAACAAATAAATAAATAAATAAAAAAGAAACTGGGGGAAGTGGATGTGGCTCAACCAGTTGGACAACCACCTAACACATGGAAGATCCTGGGTTCGGGTCCAAGTGCCACTTAAAAAAGACAAGCTGCGATGAGAGCTAGATGCCCACACCCCACCGCAACGAGAGTTAGACGCCACAACCCACTGCAACAAGAGCTAGATGCCCGCACCCTGATGCAATGAGCAGACACCTAAACAAGCAGCTGCTACAGGCCAGCAGACACCGCAGCTTGCGGGAAGTGGGTGTGGCTCAGGCCATTGGGCACTCACCTCCCATGTGGGAGTCCCAGGTTTGGTTCCCAGTGCCTCCTGGAGAAGGCGAGCAAACAATTAGCAGACAGACAAAGAGAACCATCTGGGGGAGGGGGGATTAATTAAAAATAAATAAATAAATAAATAAAGTAAAAAATAAATAAGTAAAAAACAAAAGAAAGTGGATAAGCACAAAAAAATTTTGAATCTTCTAAAGAAAAATAATAGCATTTACAATAAGTGAGGTTTAAATACAATAGAGGCATACAACAACAGATTTGAAATCACAGAAGAAAGAATTAGCAATGTAGAGGACAGAAGAGCTGAAATTGAAAAAAAGAGAAGAACAAAGAGAGAAAAGAATGGAAAAAATTGAGCAGGGATTCAGGGAGTTGAATGATAGCATGAAGCACACCAACATACGTGTTATGAGAGTTCCGGAAAATTCACCTTAGACCCAAGAATGCAAATAGACTGGAAGTGGAAGTGAAAGGTTGGAAAATGATATTTCATACAAATAGTAGCCAAAAGAGAGCAGAAGTAGCTATACTGGTGTCAGACAAAACAGACTTTAAAGCAAAAAAGTGATAAGAGATGCAGAAGGCCATTAATAAAAGGGACAATCCACCAGGAAGGCTTAACAGTCATAAATAATCTATGTACCTATCCAGGGTGCCCCAAACACATGAGGCAAACTCTGGCAAAACTCAAAGGAGAAATAGACATCTTGACAATAATAGTTGGAGACTTCAACAGGCCACTCACATCCATAGAGAGAACAACTAGACAGAACATCAGCAAGGAAACAGAACTTGAACAATATGATAAATGAGCTGGACCTGACAGACAGATATAAAACACTGTACCCCAAATCAACCACGTTATACATTCTTCTCAAGTGCTCATGGATCTTCCCCCAGGATTAATCACATGTTGGGCCACAATACAGCTATCAATAAATTCAAGAAGATTGAAATTGTACAAAGCACCATCTCTGATCATAAGGAAATGAAGCTGGTAATCAATAAGCATGAGTAAAGGAGAAAATATGCAAGCATATGGAGATTAAACAACACACTCTTAAACAATCAGTAGGTCAAATAAGAAATTGCAAGAGAAATTAGTAGATATCTGAAGACGAATGAAAACGAGAATACAACATATCAAACCTTATGGGACACAGTGAAGGCAGTGCTGAGAGGGAAATTTATAGCCCTAAATGCTTAAATTAAAAAGAAGAAAGAGCTAAAATCAAAGAACTAACTGAACAACTGGAGAAACTGGAAAAAGGACAGGAAACTAATCCCAAAGCAAGCAGAAATAAAGATCAGAGCAGAAATAAATGAAATTGAGAACAACAACAAAAATAATAGAATAAAAGCAACAAAACCAAAAGCTGGTTCTCTGGGAAAATCAATAAAATACACAAACCTTTAGCAAGACTAACAAAGAAAATAAGAGAGAAGATGAAAATAAATAAAATAATGAATGAAAGGGGGAACATTACGACTGACCCCACAGAAATAAAAAGGATCATAAGAAGATATTATGAGAAACTTATGACAAAAAATAAGACAACCTAGATGAAATGGACAAATTCCTAGAAATGTACAATCAATCTCCATTGACTCTACAAGAAATACAGGAACTCAACAAACCAATCACAAGCAAAAAGATTGAATCAGTCATCAAAAATATTCCAACAAAGAAAAGTCCAGGACCAGATGGCTTCACAGGTGAATTCTACCAAGCATTTTGAGAAGAATTAATACCAATCCTGTTTAAACTCCTCCAAAAAATTGAAGAGGAGGGAAAATTACCCAATATATTTTATAAAGCCAACATTATCCTGATACCAAAGTCAGATAAAGATACTACAAGAAAAGAAAATTGCAGACCAATCTCCCTAATGAACAGAGATGCAAAAAGTCTTAACAAAAATACCTGCAAATTGACTCCAACAGCATATAAAAACAATTATCCATCATCATCAAGTGGGTTTAATTCCTGCTATGCGAGGGTATTTCAACATAAAATCAATTAATGTAATACACCACATTAACAAATCAAAGGAGAAAAAAAGCACATGATCATCTCGATTGATGCAGAAAAGGCATTTCACAAAATCCAGCATCCTTTCTTGATAAAAATACTTCAAAAGACGGGTATAGAAGGAAAGTTCCACAACGTAATAAGGGCATATATGAAAATCCCACAGCCAACATCATACTCAATGGGGAGAGGTTAGAAGCTTTTCCTTTGAGATCAGGAACAAGACAAGTATGCCCACTGTCACCACTGTTATTCAATATTGTGCAACAATTTCTAGCTAGAGCAATTAGGCAAAAAAAAGAAATAAAAGGCATCCAAATAGAAAAAGAGGAAGTAAAATTCTCACTATTCACAGATGACATGATCCTATATTTGGAAAATCTGGAGACATCTACAACAAAGCTTCTCGAGCTAATAAATGAGTTCAGGAAAGTGGCAGGATTCAAGATCAACACGTAAAAATTAGCAGCATTTCCATACACTAGTAATGAGCAAGCTGAGGAAGAAATCAAGAAAAAAATTCCATTTACAATAGCGCAAAAAGACTCAAATATCTAGGAATTAATTTAACCAGGAATGTAAAGGATCTGTATTCAGAAAACTACAGAATACTACTGAAAGAAATCAAAGAAGACCTAAACAAATGGAAGGACATTCTGTGTTCAAAGACTGGAAGACTAAAATCGTGAAGATGTCAATTCTACCCAACTTGATTTATAGATTCAATGCAATACTAATAAAAATTCTAACAACCTACTTTACAGAAATAGAAAAGTCAATTGCCAAATTTATTGGGAAGGGAAAGAGTTCCAGAATAGCCAAAAACATCCTCAAAAAGAAGAGCAAAGTCGGAGGACTCATGCTCTCTGATCATGTAGCGAATTATAAAGCTACAGTGGTCACAGCAGCATGGTATTGGCATTAACGACAGATACAGTGATTAATGGATTAGAATTGCGAGTTCAGAAATAGACCCTAACCTCTATTGTCAACTGATTTTGGATAAACCTACCAAGTCCACTTTTCTGGGACAGAACAGTTTCTTCAATAAATGGTGCTGGGAGAACCAGATATCCATTACCAAAAGAATGAAAGAAGACTCCTATCTCACTCCCTATACAAGAATCAACTCTAAATCGATCAATGACCTAAACATAAAAGCCAGGACCATAAAACTCCTAGAAGATAACATAGGGAAACATCTACAAGACCTTGAAGTAGGTGGGGTCTCTTAAACATAACACCCAAAGCACCAGCAACAAAAGAAAAAAAGATAAATGGGACCTACTCAAAATTAAACACTTCTGCACCTCAAAGGACTTTGTAAAGAGGGTAAAAAGGCAGCCTACTCAATAGGAGAAAATATTTGGAAACCACACATCAGACAAGGGTCTAATCCTCATGATAGACTCAATAATAAAGACAAGTGACCCAATTGAAAAATGGGCAAATGACCTGAATAGATATATAAGTCACCAGAGGAAAAAATGTGGTTAGAGAATAGAAAGCTGAGGTTTAAGCTGTGCAGAATTGATAAAAAGGTTGTTTGTAAATGTTTGGAAATGAATGAATAGAAATGGTGAAAGCACATCATAGGATTTGTAACTAGTAGCACTAACATATGGGTATGACAGTTGTTTGTTTTTTGATGGGTTTTTTTTTTTTTAGAGTAATGAAAATGCTCTATTATTGATTGAAGTGATTAATGTACAGCTCAATGATTATACCAAATGCCACTGATTGTACACTTTAGATAAATTATATGGTTTATGAACAAAAAATATATAATAGGGTTGGTTGAGGGAAAAATACACTAAATGTAAGATGTGGACTACAGACAGTAGTTATACTTTGACCATGCTCTTTCATAATTTGTTACAAATGTTTCACAATTGTGGTAGGATGATGTATAGGAGCCCTGTATTATGTTATGCATGTTTGCTTTTTAAATTTACAACTTTTACTATAAATTTATTGTTTATGTATATTCATGTATGAATGATATACTTCAATAAATTGTTTTAAAATGAATTAAAAGTTATATTTTTAAAAGAAAAGGCTTAAGATTTATTAAAGACCATAAGCATAAGGTAAGTTTGTTTCAGGTTTATCTATATACCCATTAAAAGAAAACCACATAGAAAAAAATCTTTAATAAGATGAACACAAAAAATGAATAGTGGTTGCTTTTCAGTGATAAGATTTAGATGACGGGAAACGGATGTGGCTCAAGAGGTTTGGCGTCCGTCTACCATATGGAGAGATGGGGGTTCGATCCCCGGTACCTCCCGGTAAAAAAAAAAAAGATTTAGATGATTGACTGAATGATTTATTTAAACTACTTTTTTGAATTTTCAAATTTTCCCATGAGCTTATTAGAGTGGAACCTACCATTTTAGATAGATGGACTTGAGTTCCAAGAAATGATTTTCAACATGGTGACAATACTCACCAGGGCTGACACTAGTAGATGGGCCAAAAGAACCAAAAAAAGGGTACACCTCTGTTTCTTCTCACAGGCATCAAAAAATATAATACCCCAGAAGACGTGCAGCAAAATGATAACCAGAGTCATGAAAGCTGAAAGACAGTCAACCATTAGTGCCAGTTATATCTACTTCAGACAACAAAACCCACTGTCCCCACTCTCACTAGGCTTAGACTCTCAGGGTACACCTCACTGCCCAAAAGTTTAAATATCATCTCACATAAACAGGACTTTGGTATACCTTTGCTCTAATGGTAACCCGGAAAGCAACATTTCCAAAGGAAGGGTCAACTCTGCAGCAGCCTCTTGTCTAGAATGGCAAACTGTTAAACAGAAAGCCAACTTGGAGCTGGCTTTCGAGCAGTTTCCCTGAGGAATGCAATAAAACTATTTTGATATCTAACCCATTCCGCCCCCACCCCAGATTAGCCTTCTGTACTAATTAAGAGACTTCTCAATTAAAAGGAATAGCTTCCGTTTAAAACAAGTCTCCTCACTAAAATGGAATTTCTCCTTGGATTTTTTTTTTTAAGACCAATCGAAGAATAAAATAAGATGATATTTGAAATTACAATAATTACCTAAGAATCTTCTTAAGCAATCTGATCAGCTTTATCATTGTAGTGATAAATACAATGGTTTTTCTGTGGAATACTGCCTGCATGTATATGTGCGCGCGTGTATGTATGTGTCCTGGATCACATTATTTAAAGTGGGCAAGTTCCATATTATCTTCAAGTTTTAACATGAAGGGCAAAAAAGGCATACAGATACCTCTTTGTGGCTCCATAAGATACCACTACATCCACCAGTCTGGCAAGTATTTAATAAGTCTGACAATTCTCTTTCACACTGCTGGTAGGAAAACAATCTAGCATTACCTAGTAAAGGTGAAATTTTATTTTCTCTATTTCATCCCAGCCATTCCAGTGCTAGATTTATACTCTGATGCTGCTCTCAAATCAACAGATTATCCTCACCTGTGCACTTGTTAGAAACGCAACTTCTTCAGACTTTCTTCTAAAAGCATTACTGAAGCTAAAGTTATAAAACAGAGTATCTCACTAAAAGGAATTAGCACCATCTAGTGATAGGAACTGAAATAAAAATAAGTTCCATTTGGAGAATGCTATTTGAGGACCAAAAGGAAACTGCTTATGTAGAGGTGTAACTAAGGGATTTAAGGAAATATAGAAAACTGTGGCAGTCATACCCACTCATGATTATGTTTTATTAATTTATATTGGACTCTAAAAGACTTTAGCTAATAATATTACATTTGGGGTTTTTTTGTTTTCTTTTTAAACAAATCAATTTTTCTGATACATATTAGTAAAGCATACAATTACATTTGTTTTTAAAACCTAACAATTCAAGTTATAATCATTAAAAAATGTGCCAAAAATATTCTAATTAGGGAATATTTAAAAGGAAAATAAGTTGCTCTGTTAGAGGCACCACTAAACAAGTATGACCCATATACACACTTTCCCACTCTCTAACTTGTAGCCAGATTGTAAGGAGCCTTGGCATAGACCTTGGAAGGCTGATAAACATTTTTTTTTTCTTTTTTTTACTGGGAGGTCCCGGGGATCGAACCCGGGTCCCTCCATATGGGAGACGGATGCCCAACCATTTGAGCCACATCCATCCCCCTGATAAACATTTTTAACAGGGGAAGATTAGTTTGGTGGCTGTATACAGGATGGATTCCTGTGGATAGAGTGTGGAGGAAAGACAACTAAGCAGGTAGGATCCAGACAGGACATGACAAGGCCTAAACTGAAATGGAAACAACGGGTCTACTGAGAATGGTGAACAGGTGTCCATCGGGTTTGGGGCCACTACATGCAGGATGCCTTAAACTACTGAAGCAATTACTGTCTACACAATTTATTTAAAAATTAGTCATATTTCTTTACGCTTTTTCTATTGTTATCTGAAACTGTTATTTAAATGCTTATTTACTTTATTTTCTATACATTTGTATTATTCTATTTCCCCTAGAATAAGTGGGTAAGCTCCTTGAGAATAGGCATTACTTTAGCCTAAATGTTGAAGTAAATAACTTCATTAAAAGAATGTGTGCATAGCGGTTACTTATTACAGTGATATAACTTTTGCGAAGGTAATGATAAATACGATGGGCTACTTAATAAATAGTAATCTAACTATTTATTCTGACTACTGCAGAATTCAGGAGAAATCTTATGGGAATTACGTACATTAACAACTCTCAAATTTGTGATCATTTCATTCTGACAATTTTTATCTGGTGGAAGAAAAGGCTATTTGAAACGAGTCTATCCTTTTATACTGCATTTTTGGATAAAAAGATGAACCTATTACCAGTTTTTTTCCTTGTTCTCAATTTCAAGATTAAATTATGCTACCTATCCCAGAAAGGGTCCAAAGTTACTAATTAATTAAAGATTAGGGATTATATTAAAGAGAAATATAAACTAATAAAAACCAAAAAGCATATAGCCTATAAAAATTTACTCCTAATATTTCAACTACTCAGCAAAAGTGCTAATATGGTAAAACAAAAAAATTTTATGCAAGCTAAATTCCACTCTAAAATTCTGAAGTACTTTAATCAAAATTTTTATTTCCTAGGTCCTTCATTTTGTAGTGACTAACAGTATTTTGCCTTTAGAAGACAGACTATAAACTTCTAGCCACTTGAATTCCTAAGTCAGGGAACATCAATAGGAATGGCCTTCGTCCTGGCTCCAGCCCTGACTTGCTGCACTACTGTGGGGTAGTCACCTCTGTCACGGCAATTTTAAATGAAATAAGAATGAACTCTGACCTGCCTGAAAGAAAAGATGGGCAGGTTAAATAACTAAAACTTGTAAAATGCTCTAAAGACAGACCAGAAAACCCAACATTCCCAGCTACCCAGCACATACCTGCATTCAGGAAGAACTGGGGAGAATCTCCATGAATGCCCACCGTGCCTGGCCCTAAGGAGTCAGACAGGGTGTTCACAAAGGAAAATACTCCACTCATGATTCCAAAGCCCAAGCCAGAAACTAAAAGAGAAAGAAGAGCACTGTTAAACCCTTTTCATGCTATGATTTCTGTTTCAATAAAATTTCCAATGACTAGAGAATACCACTTTATTAAAGGGCAACGGATATCTATGTTTTTGGAGCAGCTGTGGAAAGCTAGCTTTGAAAAATCATGTGCTTGACTAAATGATGAACAGAAAGAAAAGTGGGAAAAGGAGATGCATAGTGGAATATAGTAGAGAAAAGGAAAAGAAGAGAAAAAGAAGATCTACGAAGGCACAGAAGAAATAGGTGAGAGAAAAAAGGATACAAAATTACACAACTCTGATTTTAGTTTATGATAACAGAGTCTGTAGAGTTAAGCTGATGGCATAAAGCTGGAACTGAACTTGAGGTGTGACTGTGTATTTTAAGGAATGATCTCTGGGCCAAACTGGGCTGACTCAATTTAGGGACCTAGATCCAATCTTTTTTTTTTTTTTTTTTTTTAAAGATTTTATTTATTTATTCATTTATCCCCCTCTTGCTGCTTGTGCTCGCTGGGTCAGCTAACCACGCCGTGCAGGCGGGCTTTGCCTTCACCAGGAGGCCCCGGGAACCGAACCAGGGGCCTCCCATATGGTAAACGGGAGCCCTACTGATTGAGCCACAGCCGCTTCCCCTAGATCCAATCTTGAAATATAATTCTGAAAGAAAAATATGCAAAGGTATTATCTACATTAATAGTAATAGTCTTGCTAGTACAGCTAAAGTCATGGTAAACATCCAGAGAAGTTAAGAGATACATCACTGAGAAACTATTCACCAACTAGAGTGTATATATGTTAGAAACCTTTCAATTATATTTATTTTATTTATTTTTTTTATAAGATTTTATTTATTTATTCATTTATCCCCCCCTTGCTGCCTGTGCTCGCTGGGTCAGCTAACCACGCCGTGCGGGCGGGCTTGCCTTCACCAGGAGACCCCAGGAACCGAACCCGGGGCCTCCCATATGGTAAACGGGAGCCCTACTGATTGAGCCACAGCCGCTTCCCTCAATTATATTTAATGGACATACAGATAAGGGTTCACCTGCAATCGTTTTTCTTTACATAAGGGCCCTGGAAAGCTAGAAAAATAAACAAATAATGTGCACTAATAGGCCAAGGTAGTAATAAAATGTTATTTGAAATCTATAAAGATACAAAAGATAAAAATGGCTTTTATGCCAGGTCTGGTTTTTCAATAACACCATCCAGTTCTAACTTACCGTAGGCCAGCAGTCGCATAGACAGTGCTGTCTCAAATGGGCTTATCGCCTTCAAACCCTCATTGGCTATTCTAAAATAAAACCACACATGTAAATTAAAAACAAAGCACTATGTCAAATATATAAAGTCAAAAGTTGAATAAAATTCCTTATTCTATGTCTTAAGTTTGTGGGAATAAAGTTCTATGACACTAACATGTCTCAATGTTAACATTACGAAGTGAAAAAGTACAAAACGTGATCACTTCCCATGTTCCTGACTAGAACACACCAGATGATATAAGAGCAGTGTTTTTAATCTGACCATTTTGCTGAAATAGTTATCTTAATAGTTTTCCTATAAACGGGAAATTTTCATTTATTATCAAATGTTTATGATATCAGCATTATAAGACAAAATTGAATTAAATTATGAAAGCTTCAATCCAGACAGAAAAAAAATTTAATGTCTGTTTCAGATTGTGTACAGGACCATCACTTGGATTTTTTAAAAAAGTTATTAACGTTGAAAGGACTATCACTTATGGCCATGTGCCAATTTCTCCCTGCAGAATTCTCTGTCAAGCTGAAAATTTTAATAAATTAATTCATTCAAGATGAAGTGAGTGTTCCTAAGGCCTGACCCATGAAATAAATTTATAATAGACTGCAATGATAAAGATTTTTATTCAGTTCCACATATGTATAAAAACTGATGCAAACTTTCCACATTTTAATCTTGGCACCAAATTCAGGCAGCAAAAATCTGAGACATTCATTTAAACTTTAAAGTTCAAAACCTAATTTGGCACTGAAGATAGTTAAAATATTGATTAAATCCAAGTCCCTATGTTTGAATGTAGTATAGCCAAGACTGCAATTTAAATGGATCTTTATAAATGCTAGCCAGTGAATGAAGTATTATAGTAATTCTGAAACTTATTTTAACCTGTAACTACATTTCTAAAAATTTGCTAGGAAAGTTCTTGTACAGTATCCCAAAGGCTTTTTTAAAGATGCATTTTGCAGATGTAAACAAAGGCACCTGTTAATACAGGTTTGTCTTATCATCTGTTTGCAAATTTCCAAAGGTCCTTTCAGAGGAGCAAACATGAGAAGGCCAAAGAGGCTTCTCTGAACTTCTTGGCATGAGAGCCTTAGATTGACATCTGTAATTCCTTCCTCTGGTGACCCTACTCCCTCACTGTCCTCATTAAAAATGGTAACCCGGGGAGTGGGTGTAGTTCAGTGGTTGAGCGCCTGCCTCCCATGTACGAGGTGCTGGGTTCAATTCCTGGTGCCGCCTTAAAAAAAGAAAAAAAAAAGGTTAAACCATGTTCAGTCCCTTTGGAACCATGGCAAGCAGAAACCAGGAAGAAACAAGTAGTGAAGAACAGCAGATGCCTACTTAGGCACTCTAGAGAAGTCAAGTTTCAGAACATAGAAGTCCTAAGGGATTACCAACCAACCCCATGTCCAAAATTATGAAAATTCTGTACTAGAAATTAGTTGTTTTTTTTTTTTTTTTCAAAATTAGCATTATTACATGTGAAATTGCAAGACCAACATGAGTCAATGCTGTAGCTGACAGGAAAGCCCAATGCAATCTGAGCTAAGCTATTAAAAGTCCAGTGCCCAGGCCAGGGCTGGGAGAGCTGCTCTCTATACTAGTTAGACCATGCTGCAGAGTATTGTGCTGGGTCCTGAGCACAGGTGAAAACAGGGCCCTGACAGAAAGGGGCATGTCCTGGGCCAAAAGAGCCTGTGAAAGATGTGGAAGCCACATCTGTGTCTTCTGGGTGAATAAGTGGGGGAGGGGGTGTTTAGCCTTAAAAGGGACATGATGACAATAACGTGGCAGATATTTCACTTACCTGTGCAGCTTGTCATGGGGACAGAAGTCAGAAGGAAGCAGATTTTGATCCCCTTAATAACATTCTACAGTTAAAATTAAAATTGTAAAATGGTGGTAACTGCTAAGTACCAAAAACATTCAACCACAGTTGGATATCCATCAGTTACGGATGTCTGTATTCCTATGAAATTGAAATTTTATCTTTGATATTTGTTTGCTGCTTTTAAATAATATTTCCAGGGATTAACGATAATTCCATTTTTAAACCTTTTCTAAGATATGACCTTTGCTTCTAAGCAATGGGTCCTCGTTTTCAATAAGAAATTAAATTGCTTTGTTATTAAAAAGGAATCCAATATCTGTCATAAAAAGCAAAAAGTAGGGAGCGGAGGTGGCTCAAGCAATTAGACACCTCCTTCCCACATTGGAGGTCCCGGGTTTGGCTCCCGGTGCCTCCTAAAGAAACAAGGAAGACAAACAGACTCAGCAAGTGAAAAACAAGGGGGTGGGGAGAAATAAATAAATAAAATGTTTAAAAGAAAAAAGCAAGAACAAATTCCCAGAGTTGCTGTTGAGAATGTGTCTTGGTTACATGGATGAAATTTATAGAACACCTTAATTACCTCATTTGCAGAAAAGAAAAAGGATGGCACATTATAATCAATCTATTAAGCCTTATGGCATAATCAAAGCCATCCTCAAGATTGCCTGAAAGAAAATAAAAGTTCCAAGTTCTAGCTGTGTTTCAAATCAGTGGTTTCATGTGAGGCCCTCACACATCCAACAGACAACCTACTTTCTGGCCCCAAAAGGGAGCTTATATCTGAAGTTTTTTTGTTTGTTTGTTTTTTCCTTTTATAGGTTTGAAACCACATGAACTATCACAAAATGAATCCTTGTTTTCCTCTAATGCAGTCAAAATAATGGTAGGCATAATCTCCTTAAGAATTTGTCTTAGGTGGTAGCAAAGAGAAACAGATATTCTAAGTATCTTGAGTGCTAAAACTCTTTTTGTTGTTGCTGTTATTTTAATGGCTATTTCCCTAGCTTATTTTTCTCCTTGATACTTACTACCTGCTAACATACTGTCTTTCTCTTGTTCATTCATTAGTTATCTGCCACTTCCCCCTATAGCTCCATGAGATCAGGATTCTGTCTTTTAATCCCTGATGTATCCCCAATGACTAGGACAGTTCTGGCATGGGGTAGGCACTCGAAAAGTATTTTTTGAATGAATGAAGTAAGAAATATCCACAGGTTAAAAAGAATACTCAGTATTTTTATGCTGGAAATGTACCACTCCCTTAGCTTAGAATTATGTAGAAAAGCACGGGCCCTCATAACTCAAAGTTATCTGGGAAAAAAAGGCAAAGCAAACTTTTAACTTACTTTAAAAGGTGATAATATGCAAACCGGAAGGTTTCTTGGATAAGGACTGAGACCAACACTCCAAAGATCAGCATATATTTCTGTAATGGTTCACCTTTGCTGCCAGTAATGGTTCCCACCACAAACCAAATAAAGGAGGAAAGTAGTAGAGACACCAACCAGAAGAAAGCTCTAACAGTTAGGAAAAAAAAATTAAAAGGGAACATAAGTACAGCAATAACAATGATTTTTAAAGGGGAAAAAACCTGCTTGAGAAAGTAAAAGATTTCCTGACTCCCAAACAGTGTGTGTGTGTGTGGGGGGGGTATGGAAACAAGTCCTTATAAAAGGATACTCTGGATCAGTGGGTCTCAATCAGTGATGCTTTCTCCCTGGTGAGCAGACATGTGGTCCAAGAGAATGTGGGATTTTCATGACAATAACTTCTTCAGCAACCATGCAATTTGCAAGTACATCTGCAGACCCTATCTATCTGCCAAGGATTGTCTAGCTGGAAACTTGGTTATCTGCTACTTTTCATAATTAATGTTCTGCCCATTGATGTGCCAAAACAATAAAATATACAACTAGTGACCGATGCAATTTTTAGACCTCCAAACCTATCAGAAATATTGATTTAGTGGTCAGATATCTGTAAATATAGTAGCATCTTTTCCAGAAAAATGTCTATATCTCTAATAATGGAATGTTTGGTATAAAACCCACGGCTGATTTATCAGTTTTCCAGTCCTGGTTTTTACAACACCCTGTGTTGATTCTAATGATTACAAGCTTTACAAAACTTTAGCCCAAATTTCTATTGTTTTATAAAATCATACATGCGATGCACCACTTTCAATACAGTTGAGGGAAGTGAAGACGCTCAGAAAAGGTGGGAATCACTGGCCTAGCTTGATGGTTTCTCTTGGTGCCAAAGAAGGCTCAAGGTAGGGGTGGGATGAGGGTAGGGTTTGTGTCTCAGCAGGAGCTGAGACAGATGAAAACTGGGATTATGTCTGCATTTGCCACCAGAGTTCGGTATTTACTAAACTCCCGCCAAGAGATGCAGGTCAGGTGCTTCCCTTAGGCTTCACATCTGATCACCTGGAAAGCTTAAAAATAATAACAGTAATAATAACAAACGAATCGTACTCCCTAGACATTCTGATTCAGTTGATCTTAGGTGGGAGTTGGGCCTACGTATGTTTTAAAGCACCCGGGCCCCAGGTGATTCTAATGGGCAAAGGATGCGAACCACTGCTCTAGACTCTAGCGGCTCTTAACTCTTCGAGAATCTGAGAGAAATTAAGGACTCCCTCTCCAGAAAAATGAAAATACATATATGAACGTATCCACGTTTTTCACACAATTTTAAGCGCTCCATGACCCACCAAAGCCCACCCATAGACCCTGGGCAAAAAGACCCGCAATACGAGCTCCTTCCCCAGCGCCAGCCCGCTGGCGTCTCGGGCTCTTCACACGGCCCCTCCGGGGAAGGCAAGACACCCCCGCGGCGCAGGGTCTCCACTTGGCCCTCTCAACCCCTCTCCCCTCCAGCCCAACAAGGTCGAGCCGTTTGGCGGGGGCACCCGTAGCCCTGGGCGGGTGGAGCGGAGCCCCGGCGTCCGGGTTTCCCGGCGCAACCGCCTCTCACCCGGCGATGAGGAAAATGATGCGCAGCGAGTGGGGGGCAATGGTGAAGATGTAGAGGGCGAGCGCAGGCCCGAAGGCAATGAAGGCGCAGCCGAAGAACACAGCCGCCGTCATGGCGACCGCCGAAGCCAGCCCGGGGCCCGGGAGAGGACGCCGGGGCCGCGCGGTGGACCAGCCCCGGGCGAGGGGCGCGGGGCGGGGCGCGGGGCGGGGCCGTCCGTCAGACCTGGTTTCTGCGGCTGCTCCAGACCGCGCCTCACTTCCTGATCAGGTCACCCGCTTGTTGAAGACTTTGGGGCCCGAGCCGTAACCCCCACGCTGACCATGGCAGCGCATCACATTGCCTTTCCTCTCTGCTTCCGTCGCCAGATGTCTTTTTACTCTGATTCCTCTGTCCCTCTCATAAGCACCCTGGGGATTATATTGGGTCCACCCGAATAATCCAGGATAATCTCCCATCTCAATATCCTTAATTTGATCACAAGAATGAAGTCCCTTTTGCCATATACAGAAACATTCACAGGTAACAGGGATTAGCATGTGGCTATCCCTGGGGGGAGACATAATTCAGCCTATGACAGAAGTTATAAGCATTTAAAGAGCCATGTAAAAGGATGAAATTATTCTGGGAAAGTGAGGGATCAGGAGAATATAGTCACAGAAAAGGGAGAAGAGAACATTTATGAGAGGGAGAGACATACTGGTCAAACGCTGCCAAGAGGCCAAGGGCTGAAAATTGTCTACTGCTTTAGCAACTAGGCTTTTGTAAACAATGTTGGTGAAGTGGGAGTCCCTTAAGGAATAAATGGAAAATGAGAAAGCAAGACAGTAATTACAGCCAACTCTTTGGAGAAGCTTAACTATGGCAGGAAGAGGAGGAAAAAGGAGGTGAGAGAGGGACATAAGGCAAAAGGGGTGAGGGATGGGGTTAAGGATGCTTAGCTACTGAAGGGAAAGGGATAAGAAATTTAAGCATTTGAAGGTATAAGAAAGCTGTGAATCCCCTGAGATGCAGGATAGAGGTGGAGGGATGAATCCAGGGGAGAGGCAAAGAGAAGAGCCCAGAATAGGAGGAATGACTCTGCTACCAAGAGGAAGGAGGTGGGAATGAGAGTATATGTAGAGCAGGCAGCACATGGTGGGCTATAGATTGGGGAGGAAGACTAGAGTGGTTTTCTTTGTGAAGCAGGAGGTGAAAGATCTGTGTAACAAGAATGGGAGGGAGAAGGTAGGAAGCCTGAGGAGAATGGTGAAAGTTTGAAATGGATGTGGGTTTGAACGGGAAAGGTTGCAATTGCGAATATGCACAGACACAGTGGTAGAACGTCACAGGGCTGGTGCAGTTAATTTATGTTATTTGGAAGTGAAAACAAAACAACAGAAATTGAATTTGTAAGGACTAAGAAGGAAGAGATGACTAGTTTAAGACTACATGTTTTATAGTGAATAAACACAATGTATTCCAAACTAAGTATGAACAGGGGATCTATTTGGTCATTCTTCTAAGTCTTTAAACAACTTTGGATCAGAGACAAAGTTTGCTAAAATATCTCATCTACTATGGTTAGAGTTGCATATCTAGCAAATTTGAAACAATTTTTGAAATGTGGAATCCATTCTAGAGAGTCGTGAGTATTTTCATTATGTAGTCTTTATTTTAGACGAACATTATTGTAAAAAAAAGTTCACCTGGAATAAAATCCATTGTTATTTAAAAAACACATCATCGGTATCAGTACACAGTTAATGAATTGGCTTAAACAAGTGTAACCACATGACAGTTCCACTTTATCTGCAAGAGCTTTTTTACAATAAGCCATTTAGCAAAATAAAATATGCTTAAACACACAAAGATAATTCTATGAAAAAACTAGATATTTTTCCTTAGGGGCATGATTTTACTCAGTTTATGGTATTTTGCATTTAAGGAACTGCAGTTTTAGCTGCAAACAAAATAAAACCCAACTGTAAAAGGCCATAGGAATGAACTGCAGTAATTAAGTTCACTTTAAAAAAAAAAAAAAAAAAAGGTAAGACAATGAAAAATAATAAAATCAGTTCTTGGCAACAAGAAATGCAATTGAATGTGGCACGAGCATTTCAAGAAATGAAGTAATATCCGAAAATATCTCTAAAATAATTGTTTGCTAATTTTCATTTCTGTACATTTCAGATTTTTTTTTCAGTGAACATGACACCCATTGATTTTATTAGTCTAAAAAAAAAAAAAAAGACTGATTTTATAGCAAAACTGTTCTAGAATTTGAAATATTAGCATATCCTGTCCATCTAGGTCCCTCTAGATCAAAGGATTTCATTTTTAGACACTTTTTTTCTTCTTCTTCTTCTTTGGATGTAACAAAAAGGAAAAAGAAAGGTCCTTTCTGTTAAAAAAAAATTCTAAAAAACTTGATTACAGAACTGAGTGCTTAAATCTAAGATAAGTAAACCAACATAATGAAATGCAGTTAAAAATTTTTAAGCTTATAAGCTCATCTTTAAAGATTAAGAACTAAATTTATAAAGGAATCTAAGTCATGAAGTAGGAAAAAAATGCCTGCTTAAATGTATCACTTACTGATCACAGGAAAAACTTTATAAGCCTTAATACAGATTCTCAGCATTCAGAACCTGTAAAATGGAGTTAAAATCTCTTACTTTAAAACTTCTGCAAAATTTTATCTATATTGCACAGCTAAATTTATTAATAGAGACAGGGAGAGAGTATTTTTTCCACTATTGGATATGACAGATATGTTCTATTCTAAACTAAAATACCTCCTATCTTTCCCAATGATGCCTTTAGTTCAAATCAAAACATATATCTAGATTTTGCAGGATGCTTAAAGGCTGGCTCACTGTTTTTCTACCAGGTATTAGAATACTAGTAAGCTAAATGAGGTATAATTAAAAAATAGTCCTTCAAAGTAAAGAGTATAGTCTTCCAAAAATTTACAACAAAGACTGCACAAAATGTTTATGTAAATAGTAAGAAACCCTGCAGCACCTACTAACTGATGTGCAGGTTAGATTATTTTTATCATAATTTGTCTGAAGTAAAATATAGCTAAAATAAGTTCCCAGTGAAACATTTTACAGTCATATGATTTACATACTACTTAGTTACAGCACATTTTCATTGTATGATACTCTCAGACTCTATCTGAGAAGGTCTAGTCCAATCATTGTCAAAAATTAGCACACTGATAATAAAGTGCAGCCACTAAACCACTAATACTGCTGCAAAAATCTTCATGTACCTTATCCATAAGACCACAAAAATGTTCACACAAAACTAGAACTCTTCAGTTTCAGCAGGGAACAGACAATTATCTGTCACTAAATTCATCTACAAATAGAAAAAATAATGCACTATATGTACATTATTAAGCAAACTGGAATATTTATTGGATCATTTTACCATGCAGAAAGTGAATTTCCTATGGTCTTAGCTCAAATTATATACAATTTAGCAAAGCTAAATGTAAGAAAATAGCAATGACATTTATTTCTATATAACAGAGCATTTACCCCCAATTTGCTGCTACTTCAAAGAGCACTATTAGACTCATTTAACTTTTACAGGCTCTTTCAAAGGGAAGTTCATGGAGACTAGTTATTAGTCTATCTCACAAAAAAGAAGAGAGAAGAAATATAACAAAAGCAAAGAATTTTGTTAAAAAAGAAAAAGCTAACCACAGGATATGTCAGTTTTGGTTTGCAGACAACCCCTGAGATATAAACCAAGTGTTAAGACACCAAAAAGTCAGAGGTAAATTACTAAGAGAATTACATTCATATATGGTGTCATAACACTTGCCTTTTAGAAGTACCTTGTTGCCATCCAGAAAGCTCAACTGCTTGAATCTTTTTCAGAAAATTAGTGAATATAGGATGTTTCTAACAAATCATTTTTTATTCTTCAAAAATGTATCTAATTCAAAATGGTAGACTTACAATCAACTTTCAGTCAGGGAATTATTGATTATATTAGGGCAGCAATAGGTGCCTTTAAGACTACAGGCAACTACAAAAAAAAAAAAAAATCAGGAAGGCTGAAATTTGTCAACAGTAAGTTTAGTGAACCCATCAAAAATAGCTCTGGTGTATTTGCTGCCACTGAGTTGTTCATAAATTTTCAAACAAGTAGGAAAAGTTTGGTCCAAGCATTCTACAACATATCTTAATTTGAAGCAGAATTTCCTATGGTAACAAGTAATCCATTTCCTCCTTTCCCTATTCTTAACTATCAAGCATGGTGGTAACCTTATGAAGCAAAATAGGCATACCAGGAAAAATAATTATTAACAGAATAATTTCCCTATCACCTCTTTATTATTCCCTTCCTTATTATTACACTGAAGGCTTGAATAACAGCAATTACATAATGATATGAATTTGGCACATAAATTAACACTAAATACCTTTTTATTTTCTTCTGTGATGTTTTCAACTACTACAAAAGATATACCAGTACCAGTGTTCAATGAGAAAGGCAGCTAAACTTTTGGTTGGCTTTGGCCCAAATGACTGGACCAAGTTCTCTTACAACATACCTGAACAAATGGAACTGTTTTATATATTCAACAACAATGGTTTTAAAACTGAAACTTTGTTAAAATTTTTCTCTAGTGAAAAGGCAAGAGTTTTCCAAGAGGCTGCACTAGGTCTAATTATTCTTATAAAATAACCCCATCCCAATAAAAACAGAACCAAAAAACTGTTTATACCATTACCAAGAGCTATCTCTATTAAATCTATTTCAACAGGTTAATCTCTGTCCCTATAGGTAAATTTTCTGCAAACTAAAATCTAAATCTAATTCTTGTTAACCATTGCAAATAGGAATTATAGTAAGAATTAAGTATTACAACCAAACCAACAGGCTAAGGGGTGAACTTAAGGAAAAAAAAATCGAGTATCCTGATGTGACAGAACCACAATAAGATGCTGAAATAAAACCCAAATGGTACATCTCTCTGCTTATATAAAATTCTAGCTCAAGAAAATCACAATTTAGAAACATATATAACATTAGAAAAATTAGAAATGTCCAAATATGTTATGTTTTAGATAACTGAATAATTACAATAGGTTTAAGATGGGAAATAGTAGTAAATACAAACCCCAGGAAAATTGAGATTAAGATGCTTTCCAAATGCAGTTTCTATAGATTAGGCAAAGGTAATCAATTTAACAAGTGATTCATTCAGCTACCCAGATACTCTGTGGCAAAAAAGTAGGGAATGAAGCAAAGCTCTAAGCAATCTGAAGAAATAAGGGAATTGTGGCCTCTGATGAACATAAGCATTTTTATGAATTTTAAAAATAAATTTTATCAGAATTTTAATGATTCTTATTTAAGAAAATCACAGATCAGAGAGACCCCTTAAATACATGTTACCAATGCAATAATATTTGGCCATGATTACCAGACCAAATGTCCTTTAATTTCAGTATATTAGCCTCTGCTTTAAATGTTCTACTCTTATTTAAACACCCCAAAATGCACAAATCTAGAATTTCATAAGACAAAAACTATGCAAATACAAGTCTAAGATTGTGCTGTAACATGAAAGACTAAAACTGATGTGCAAAGTGAAAAGAAAGATAGCAGCTTCTGCAACAGATAGTAAAACAAAGAAAAAACAAGTTAAGTCCTGTATGTGTCTCCACTTCATTGCTTCCATGTTTGAAAATAGGAGCCTGTTATTTTGCTAGGCCAAGAGGCAGGAATCCACTTGGTATTTTGTGTCGAGAGGTCTAGGTTCAGTGGTGCTCTCAGCAGCAGGTGGGTGGTATGATTCTGAGGCTGGGTGACCTGTGCTTTCAGAGAAGCAGGAAAGGGTCCTCTCAGTGTGCTGCAGTCTCTTAGAAAGAGTTCATCAAAGTAGCGAACAACGGAAGAAACTGGTCTTCTTAGATCGATTTTCTGTTATTTTCACTGGTCCACCTGCCCCTGATGAATTGCTGTCATTCTAAAAAATAGAGGATAAAGTTACCAAGGAAATAAAAGTTTCATGGTTTAACTCCAATTACCTACAAAATAAAAATATCAAAACATACTATAAATGTGTATTCACTAGAGTCTTTTATTAGAAAGGAAACTAATAAGCTTCATTGTTATGTCTTTTTTTTTTTTTAAATGATGGATTAAAAAGAAAAAAAATGTTCTTAGGCTAGAACATTTTATATTAATAATATATTACATAGGAAGCTCCCATTTCCAGTCCAAAGAAATTTTAGCCAAAGGAGTGTAGAGTTTCAAGGTTAATGATGGAAACAATGTTATGATACTGGTATAAACAATCCTGTTGTTAGAGGTAAGAAGAGTTGGTAACACAAGATATATAATGAGGTGTATAATTATATTTAGGACTCAGGTTAAAACAAACTTTCAGGGTTGCCCTAATGGTTCATCACTATTTTCAAATTTAGGAACAAATTAGCAATTTCAAGATCATAATTATTATAGATATAATTGTCTGCCACATTAAAACGGAACTAGATAATTTTATGGCAAAACTTTAATTTGTGCTATTGCTAATTTTAATTATTCTGATCAAAATTCAGTTAAAGACACTTAAAGAGCCAGATGAAAGAACTGAAACAGCTGCCAGAAAAAAGAATCAAAGTTCAAATAGGTGAATATATAGGTCAGGGAAAAAAATGAGTTTAATGTGAATATGCTATAATCAAGCCTAGCCTTTTTATCAAATGCCAAATTTAAAAAATCATAATGGAAGTAAAAATTATAAGTGATACAGACCATTTTTCTGTTGAGTTTTGTCATTATATCTCGTGCAAGTGTAAAAAATGCCTAAAAGTTAAAAAAAAAAAAGGTTTTCATTATTATAGTTATAATATATTTTAAAATAGAAATATAAAATTTTTCCATGATTTCATTATTAAATATATTACTTAAAATTTTTTAATTGAGAAAACATAATTGTAATCATATTATGCACATGAATGTTGTGTCCTATTTTTCAATTATATCAAACATATTCTAATGCTATCAAACTATCATTTATTCGTTCATCAATTATTTTCTCCATATGACACCTGGTACAAGTGCCTAACATGATACTTTTTGAGTTATGAGTAGCACTTCAGTGGGCCAAGAGCACCTGAGGGAGGGGGTGCGGCAGAGACTCTGTCTAAGCCTCCTCTGTATTCCCAGGGCAGGACAGAGTGCCTGGTTTGGAGATGCTAAATATCTGTTTGAGTGAATAAGAGATTATGTATTATTTTATAGCTCTAAAATCTATCTTCACAAAAATCTACCTTTTATTCTTGACCTCCTTCTCTTTCAAAGTGCTTTCACTCTTATACTTGATCCCCTTTACTATTTAACCCTACAAAATCCCAACATTCCTGGATCTTAGCTAAATTCCTCACCATTGAATTCAGTGCAAATGGAAGCAGGGCAAATCTGATTAATCTCAGTGATACTTTATACATAGTATCTCTTGACCCAAACTAAACTTCAAAAACCTATCATCACTCTATTTCTATAAAGCTCCACGGTTATGTCAGACTCTTAGCTTCCAACCACAGCTGCTGCCCAAATAAAATGTTCAGGAAAAGGATTATTTCCTAACCAAATCAACTAGAAACAATACAATTACGGTTATTACTTGCTATCAGTGGTTCAGTGTCACAATGGTCACCTGTGAATCTAAGTTTCTAAACAAGCCTCATGCCAGTTTTTATGAGGCTAGCCACACTAATTTAAAGCTCTGGGAAAACCACTAACTTCTATAGACTACCTAGCTAGAATAAGCGGCTCAGGCAACTCCCAGCTTTATATTTCCAAAACTCAGTGCTCTCTCAAAGCCTCAGCTATGATCACAGTGCAGGTATTAACAGAGACTTAAGCCTGCTCCATTAAGCCAGGATATAGAGTTCATTCTGTAGAAGCAAGCCTTTGAGGGCCATCTCAGTGACTGAGCTTTTCTCCTGCTTCCTCAATTAATGTTGGCTTAAGGGGCTCTCCTCTTTCTGATGGAGGGAAATCCGTTTGTGGGAGCCAGAAGGAAGCATTTTTCTGCTTATCTATGCATGTATAAATAAATCAGTAGAGGCTTCCTGTTTCCTAACACCCGTTAGCCAACCTGGGGGAAAAAAGAGTGTTGTCATTTAAAACAAAAAGTTTTGATCAGTGTCCACTGGCTAATAAAGTCATTAAAGTCCTGATTTTTAGCCAAGATGTTATTATGAATAGTGAGTGGCCTAAGAAATTAAATATTTATGAAACCATCACCATTATTAAGTGAATTATGTATTACCACATTTTAAAAATGTCTTTTATAATCAGTTTAAAAAAGTGTTTTTAAGAAAGAAAATGTTATCAACAATTCTGCCCTTGGTGAAGAAAATATATTCTTAGAAGACTTTAAATGATTTAATTTTCTTTAACAGCTAATTTACTGAAAATTTATTAAAGCTACTCTCTGATAAACACATTTTCTTATTTCTGTTAAATGCCATTATGTTATAAAGTATCAGGCTTAATCTACCCATATGTATACATTAAGGGAATCTGTTCAATAAGCTAACAGTTTAATCCTTTCTTGAGAGAATACAAACAAGAAAGTAATTAAGATTCTTGGGAAGTGAATATAGCTCAAGCGATTGGGTTCCCATCTACCATATGGGAGGTCCAGGGTTTGATTCCCAGGGCCTCCTGGTGAAAGGTAAGCTGGCCACGTGGCCAGCTGGCCTGAGTGGAGAAATGGCCCACGCAGACAGCTGGTACAGCAAAATGATACAACAAAAACAGACACAGAGGAGAGACAATAAGAGACACATCAGACCAGGAAGCTGAGGTGGCACAAGAGATTGAGTGCCTCTCTCCCACTCCGGAAGTTCCCACAATTGGTTCCCAGTACCGCCTAAAAAGAAGACAAGCAGACACAGAAGAACACACAGAACAAACAGTGAGTGCAAAACAACGGGAGTGGGGGGATGGGGGGGTGGAAGAATAAATAAATAAAATAAATCTTAAAAAAAAAAAAGATTCTTGTGCTACATGCTAATATAGAATGACATGAACAATGATAAATAAGCAGAGGAGACTGTGCTTGGTCTGCTAGTCCAGTATTTCCAGCTTTCCAAACAAAGGGCAAAACTGAACTTCCATCTTTTGTTTAGAGAATCTTAATTGAGTAATCAAATACAACTCATGAGAAGGTTGGGTGGTAGAAATTCAACAATAAAAGTCAAAATCACAAAAATTCACAAAATGGAGGCAGTATTTGGGCTTTCAGTTGATCAGAAATAACAAGGCTTTGAGAGTTGCTCAAATACAGGTACTTCAGCACTAGCGCAACTATGTAACTAGTCACCAAACATTTATTTTCTTACCTCTTCTACATTTGTACTGGATTTTGCACTTGTCTCCAAAAATTTAATCCCATAGTCAATTGCTAACTGAAAAACAAAACAGAAACATTGAAACTGTGTGAAAGTTGCTTGCAAATATAAAGCATTTCTATTTTTGTATTTCAAAGTCCCAAAGGTAGGGTATCTATTTTAGAACTTTTCTGGTTCTAAAGTTTCTCTATTGTGTGTGTGTGTGTTTTTTTTTTTTTAAGATTTTATTTATTTATTCATTTATCCCCCCCTTGCTGCTTGTGCTCGCTGGGTCAGCTAACCACGCCGTGCGGGCGGGCCTGCCCTCACCAGGAGGCCCCGGGAACCGAACCCGGGGCCTCCCATATGATAAACGGGAGCCCTACTGATTGAGCCACAGCCGCTTCCCTCTCTATTGTGTTTGAATTTAATAACTTAAGTAAAGTAAGTTAAAAAAAGGCTCAAATTCCATTTAGAACACAGTTTAAGTACTTTTCTTTTTTCTGTTGTACTTTTAGTTCTCTAATATACTTAAAAGAAAAACTACAAGACAGATACCCACTTTCACCATTAGCATGGGATTCATTGGCCCTCTTTTATCTGCTCCTAAAATACAATTCTCCATCAGTTACTATACTGATTTTTTATTATTTTTTAATAAATGTGTATATAATAGTAGTACACACTTAGAATACTGAAATATTCATTGCAATGATTGAGAAAACTGTGAAGACATCCATGCTTTTATCTACTCTCAAAGAGTTTCCAGTTCATTTATAACAACAACATTTAGTGAATGTTTTTTTTTTTTTTTTTTTTTTTTAAAAGATTTTATTTATTTATTCATTTATCCCCCCCTTGCTGCTTGTGCTCGCTGGGTCAGCCAACCACGCCGTGCGGGCGGGCCTACCCTCACCAGGAGGCCCCGGGAACCGAACCAGGGGCCCCCCATATGGTAAACGGGAGCCCCACTGATTGAGCCACAGCCGCTTCCCTAGTGAATGTTTTTAGAGGGAAAAAGTTCATAGCAGATTGACAAAATGCATTTTGCATGTATCACTGAACAAAGCCTAAAGCAAAATTCCAAGACTTAAAAAGTGAGCAATATGAAATATCATGGAAGTTAATATGTACATTAAATTATCTTTTGCTTTATAGGACACAAAATAGAGAAACACCAATAAATGAAATAAATGACCTCCATAGCTTGATAAATTATGGGGAATTAATGCATAACTAATTAATCTATAACTAATGTGTAGTAAAAAATTTTTAGAAAAAAAAACAATGAATTGGAAAATGTTTACTGTTGAAACTTCACCTATATTATTATTTTTTTCCAAAGAGAACGAATTACCTCAATGTCAAAACTGGCCAATTTCACACAGATATAGAAAAAATAGCTTGAACTCTAAGCTGCAGGAATCCTAAAAAGACCAATTTATATCTCCCAGAAAACATTAGCAAATTCTTTAGGAATGAGTCATGACCACATAGTATACAGAGTTGGATCTTGAATACTAATTCACACCATTCATGTAAGGATTACATCTCTTTGTTGTTGGTATCCAATTGAAAAGGATTAAAACATAGATATTTTTAAAATTAAAATCAATAACAACAAAAAAGGCAAAAAACACTCCAACCTTTATGCATTCAATTCAAATTTACCTTCTCCCCTCTTTCTTTTGATACTTGTCTTTTGTCATTCATATCACATTTGTTACCCAGGATCATTCTTTCAACATCTGAAGAGGCATGCTGCAGAGAAGAAAATAGCATGTAATAAAAACAGCCAGAGGAAAATCAGTTATTTAACCTGTCAAAAATACATCCATAAATTTAATAATAGAACAAATAATCTTGCACTCAACACAAGGCCTAATTCAGAGAAGAGTTTAAAGAAGGAAGGAGGGGAGAAGCTGCAGCATAAGAGTTTTCACAGAGCTCCTGCAAACTTTTTTCCCAAAGGCTTGTGGAACTTCATTCTCATGAGTATTTGTTTGTTTGTTTTTTTTTGGGTTGTTTTTTTTTTTTTTTTTTCCTTTTCACATGAACAAATAAAACTCATGGTTATCTAACCATTTTGTTAAGGTCAAAGAAGAAAAACCGACCTTGGTCCTGAGTGACCCAATGGGAAAGGTATTCTGGATTCTGAACTATTTAAAAATAATTGACGCAGGTTGATATAGATGTATATGAAGTTATTTCAGAATAAGATTTCTTTTTGAAATGTCAATGATATTTTAAAAACTTTAATATCAATCACCTTGGAATTAAGCCAAATTTATAGACCAAGCTTTCAAATACCTTAGAGTAAACATTAGAAGAGCAAAGTGATTAAGTTGCCAAAGTCGATCTATTTTTAACTAATCAAACAGAACCTAGGGATCAGATGTTTTAAAGGCTGTATGAGTATAGGCAAGTCACTCCTCTCTAGCCTCAGTTTCCTCATGTGTAAAATGGGGACCTGATTAAATGATTTCCAAGATCTGGCCCAATTTTTAAATTCCATGAAACCTCTCCTCTGTCTGTCCCTCAGAGACAGCCAGAGCAGTCTGCCTGGCAGCAAAGGATAGCAAGCTCCCATGGTGTTCCTCAATGGGAGAGGGCCCAACCTGACATGCCCTGCTTCTTAGCAGCTCAGCTACCGCTAGGGACACAGGAGCTTTACAAGCACCCAGTAGGACTTTTTCCATTACCATCATTCGCTTTATATACATACCTCTTCAATGTTTCTTATCCAATTTTTAATATTGTCAAAGGATTTTTCATTTGTGATGTCATAGACCAGCATAATTCCCTATAAGAGAAAAAGGCTTTTATTTAGTACTTTATATATTTAAAGTTATAGAATATTAATGTCAATGTATTCCTCCCTTCCAGAAACCTTTTATTAGTTTATCCTTTTTGACTCTTTATAAAAGTATTTTATAAAAATTTGAAAAATACAGAGAATAAATTAATTTTCATTACCTCACCATGTAAATAAGTAAAAACTCTGTTATCATTTTCACTGTAAGCCTTTAATGGATTAGTGATTATGGGAAAGGTGATACACTCTTTTTACCTAGCCTCATATAATAAGAATTGGCACCAACTGGCACTGAAAGTGTTTTAAGTTAAAACAGAGATAAGAGTGAGAGTAAGAGGTAATCACTTACAGTATACACTTGTTAATTCCAAGTAGAAATTGACTTACTTCTTAATTTTCTAGTAAGACTGGAAATATATTATTATTTTTTATATATAGGTCAATCAAAATTCACTATTTAGAGGCCCGCCCCACTCAAGATGACAAAGTGAGACACTTCAGGGTTCTCTCCCCGAAAAGAAGCTTTGAACAACCAGCAAGACCTGGCAGAAACATCTTTTCTTAAGCTCCAGAAAATAGTTAAAGGACTACAGTAACTGGAAGAATACCAAATCAAGGTTATTTAAAAGCAAAAGGATCTTGTGGTGTCCTGGCTGGACCCCTCCCCACCCATAACCAGCTCAGTGTGGAGCTGTGCGGATCCCTGAATGCACTTCTGAAAGAAGCAGATTAACCTTTGTGCATGTACTGAGAGCATATATGTTTGGCCCAGCCTGTCTGGTTGTGGCCTGAGGGACTCGCCATCTCAGAACTTACTCTGCTTGTAGAAGGCTGCTCACAGAGCTCTCCTACAGAATGCTTTCAGAGAGCAGTCAAGCAGCTGCCCGGGGCAAGTGACTGCTGGCTGTAGCACACAGTGCAGTAGAATATAGTGCAATGCCAGGACCATGAGGAAACCTTCCTAAGGAAAAGGGGACATTCAGAACCCTAAGCCAGTAATTCTTAGGGCCAAACACACATGCCTAAGATCAGACACATACACAGAAAAGATCAAGGAAGTCCCTCTGCTTTGGCCTGGAGCTATTCTCCAAAGTCACTGTACAGACAAGCCCTGAAGGAGAATACTCTCACAGATCAGTCTGTAAAGATTGGAAATGGTGTTTCTTTTTTGCCTTTATTTTCATTTATTTATTTTATTTCTGTTAGCTCCTTGCAACCAAGAAAAGCTCTAGTCATAATACTAGCTGGATACAAACTTAAGAAACAGAACTCTCAGAGTCTAAATTCCAGCAGTAACACATTAAAACATCAAAATGTCCCAGTTTCAACAAAAGGTCACAAAACATACAAAGAAACAGGAAGTGATGGTTCAGGCAAGGGAGAAGATGAAAACATTAGACATCATCAATGAGGAAGACCAGACCTGGAACATATTAAATGAAGACTTTTAAAAAATGGTCCTAAAGATGATCAAAGAACTAAAAGAAAACATTGAAGGAACTAAAGGAAATCAAGAAAGTAAGAGATGAACACAAAGAGAATATAAATAGAGAGATGGAAATTATGAAAAGGGACCAAACAGAGCTAAAGACCACAGTAACAGAAATTAGAAATTCCCTAAAGGGTCCAACAGCTGATTGGAGCTGGCAGAAGAAAGAACCAGTGAACTTGAAGAAAAGACAATTGAAATCATTCTGTCTGAGGAGCTGAAAGAAGAAAGAATTAAGAAAAGTGAACAAAGCCTGAGGAACCTGGGGGATACCATTAAGCATAACAATATATGCACTGAGGGAGTCTCAGAAAGAGAAGTAAAAGAGAAAGGGGCAGTAAGAATATTCAAAGACATAATGACTGAAAACTTCCCAAATTTAATGAAATACATGAACACACACATCCAAGATGCTCAATGAACTTAAACAAGACAAATCCAGATAGACCCATGCCACGGCTTATTACAATAAAACTGTCAAATGCCAAAGATAAAGAGAGAATTAAGACACTTCCAAATAAACAAAAGCTGAGGGAGTTCATCACACCAGACTGACTCTACAAGAGATGCTAAAAAGAGTTCTGCTTGTTGAAAGGAAAGCTCAATAGACAACAGATTGAAGCTTTATAGAGAAATAAAGATCTCTGGCTAAATAAAAATGCTAGTACTACTGTATTTTGGGTTTGTAACACCACTTTTTACTTCCTCCTGGATCAAAAAGCAAATTCGCAAAATGTAATGATAGATCAGGAAACTTCCAGAAGACGGAGGATTTGAGAAGCAGAGGGCTCAATTCTCTCCCAGAAAAATGGAGGACATGCAGATACTGACTGAAAAACTGTTCTAGAGCTTAGGACATCAGGGGAAGGCTGGACACCACCCAGAGGAGAGAGGGTCAAAGGAAAGAAGTTTTGGCTGGCTAGAAATATCTAGTGAGTAAAGCTGCAGTTAGCAGCTGCTAGCACCTATCCCCACACCCTTAGAACAAACAGCACTTGGTCCTATGGTCCCTGGCCGGCGGCTATGGACTGAGGGGGTTGCAGGAGTCCTCTATTCCCAAGAAAGGGGAGAGGAAGGTACACTGCCTATGGCAAATTCAGATTTTGCTGAGACCCAGGGGTCGCACACTTCCAGGCTGGGTGGGACCATGACATTGTTTGCCCTGAGAGCCTGCGGAGATCTAAAGATAATTTGCCTTCTCAAACACCTTGCCCTCAACAGGTTACTGACTAAGCAGAAGAAGGGAGGGTGCCACCAGACAAGGAGGGGAGCAGCTTCTGAAAATGTTTGTTTGCTATGCTTGGCTCACCCTAAGGGACTCTGCTTCTGCACCACCCACCTGGGCAGGGATACAATGAATGAATACCCCCCTAGCTTCTGGGGTCTGAACTGAGAGGTCTGCCAAAGAATGCCATCTTCTGGCAGACCAGGAATGTGCATAAAAAAGGGAAAAATAATAATAAATAAATAAAAGAGGCAATCTGGTGGCTTTACAGCCCTCTCTCCAAGGCCCTTGGAAACTGGCCTGCACCCCATTACTGGGTACATACCCTGGTTAAAGCAGTTAAACAGGAACAATCCTAAAGATCTAGAACAAGTTGAACCAAGAATCAAAGAACAGTGGTAGCACACAACTACTTAACAGTAAATCCCTAGGCAAGAGATAGAAATTGAATATCAGAGTAAACTAAGCATCAGAATCAGATGCCAAGACATCAGCAAAAAATTATAAGCCATACAAAGAAAAAGGAAGATATGGCTCAGGCAAAGGAACAAATCAAAGCTCCAGATGAGACAAGGATTTGAAACAACTAATCAATGATGTTTATGCAAATCTCCTAAATCAAATCATGGAGTTGAAAGACAACAGGGCTAAAGAAATAAAAGACATTAAAAAGAATCTGGGTGAGTGCAAAGAAATATTTGAAATCTTGGATAGAAAAATAACAGAGCTTATGGGAATGAAAGACATAGTAAGTAAGTTTAAAATACAATAGAGGCATACAACAGCATATCTGAAATCACAGAAGAAAGAATCAGCACTGTATAGGACAGAACAGCTGAAATTGAAAAAAAGAAGAACAACGAGAGAAAAGAATGGAAAAAAATTGAGCAGGGGCTCAGGGAGTTGAATGATAGCATGAAGCACACCAACATATATGTTATGGGAGTTCTAGAAGGTGAAGAGATGGGAAAAGGGGCAGAAAGAGTATTTGAGGAAATTAAGGGCTGAAATTTCCAAACTCTCAGGAAAGAGATGTATATACTTGTCCAGGAAGCACAGTGTACTCCAATCAGAATAAATCCAAATAGACTTACTCCAAGATACATATAATAGTCAGAATTCCAAATGTCAAAGACAAAGAGAAAATTCTGAAAGCAGCAAGGGAGAAACAAAACATTACACACAAGGGACACCCAGTAAAACTTTGTGTGGATTTATCTTCAGAAACCATGGAGGCAAGAAGGCAGTGGTATGATGTAATTAAGGTAATGAAAGAGAAAAACTACCAGCCAATAATGGCAAAACTGTCCTTCAGATAGGATGGTAAGTTTAAAATATTCACAGATAAACAGAAACTAAGAGAGCTCATAAACAAGAATCTGGCTCTGCAGGAAACACTAAAGGGAGTTCTGCAGTCAGAAAAGGAAAGACAGGAGACAGAGGCTTGGAGAAGTGTAGAGAAATGAAGTCCTTCAAAAAGGGTAACCAAAAGTGTAAAAAGACAGACAAAAATAAGATAGACATATTAAAGTCAAAGGATAAAGTGGATGAAGTAAGTAGTGCCTTTACAGTAATATCATTGAATGTTAGTGGATTAAACTCCCCAATCAAAAGATATAGGCTGGCAGAATGGATTAAAAAACCATGAGCCATCCATATGCTGTGTGCAGGAGAGTCACCTTAGAGGGGAGGGGAGGGGAGGGGAGGGGAGGGAAAAGAAAGAAAATCAACAAAACCAAAAGCTGGTTCTTTGAGAAAATCAATAAAATTGACAAACACTTGGCAAGACTAACAAAGAAAATAAAAGAGAAGATGCAAATAAATAAAATTAGGAATGAAAGAGGGGACATTGTGACTGACCCCACAGAAATAAAAAGGATCATAAGAGGATATTATGAGAAACTGTATGCCAACAAATTAGACAACCCAGATGAAATGGACAAATTCCTAGAAATGCACAAACAACTAACACTGACTCTACAAGAAACACAGGAACTTAAAAACCAATCACATGGAAAGAGATTGAATCAGTCACCAAAACTCTTCCAACAAAGGAAGTCTAGGACCAGATGGCTTCACAGGTAAATAAATACTACCAAATATTTGAGAAGAATTAATACCAATCTTGTTTAAACTCCTCCAAAAAGTTGAAAAGGAGGGGAAATTACCCAACACATTTTATGAAGCCAACATCACCCTAATACCAAAGCCAGATGAATATACCAGAAGAAAAGAAAATCACAAACCAATCTCTCTGATGAACATAGATGCAAAAATTCTCAAGAAAATACCTGCAAATCAAATCCAAAAGCATATTAAAAGCATTATACACCACGATCAAGTTGGTTTTATTCTTGGTATGCAAGGGTGGTTCAGCATAAGAAAATAAATTAACATAATATACCACATTAATAAATCGAAGGAAAAAATACACATGATCATCTTGATTGATGCAGAAATGACATTTGACAAAATCCAGCATACTCTCCTCATAAAAACAAGATAGGAATAGAATGAAAGTTCTTCAACACAATAAAGGGCATATATGAAAATCCCACAGCCAACATCATACTCAATGGGGAGAGGTTGAAAGCTTTCCCTCTAAGATCAGGAACAAGACAAGGATGTCACCACTGTTATTCAACATTGTGCTACAAGTTCTAGCTAGAGCAATTTGGGAAGAAACATAAATAAAAGGCATCCAAATGGGAAAAGATGAAGTAAAACTCTATTTGCAGATGACATGATCCCATACTTAGAAAATTCCAAAATATCTATGACAAAGCTATTAGAGTGAATAAATGAGTTCAGAAAAGTGGTAGGACACAAGATCAAAATGTAAAATTCAGTAGCGTTTCTACACACTGTTAATGAGAAAGCCAAAGAGGAAATCAAGAAAAAAATTCCATTTACAATAGCAACAAAAAGACTCAAATATCTAGGAATTAATTTAACTAGGAATGTAAAGGATCTGTGTTCAGAAAACTATAGAACCCTGCTGAAAGAAATCAAAGAAGACCTAAACAAATCGAAGGACATTCCATGTTCATGGATTGGAAGACTAAACATCATGAAGATGTCAATTCTACACAAATTGGTTTACAGATTCAATACAATACTAATCAAAATTCCAACAGCCTACTTTACAGAAATAGACAAGTCAACTGCCAAACTTATCTGGAAGGGAAAGGTGTCCCAAATAGCCTAAAACATCATAGAAAAGAGCGAAGTCAGAGTATTCATGCTTCCTGACCTTGAAGCATATAATAAAGCTACAGTAATCAAAACAGCATGGTATTGGCATAGATAGATACATTGATCAATGGAATCGAGTTGAGAGTTCAGAAATAGTCCCTAACCTCTATGGCCAACTGATTTTTTATAAGCCTACCAAGTTCACTTTATTGGGAGAGTACAGTCTCTTCAACAAATGGTTTTGGGAGAACTGGATATCCATAACCAGAAGAATGAAAGAGGACCCCTATCTCACCCCCTATACAAGAACCAATTCAAAATGGATCAAAGACCTAAACATAAAGGCCAGGACCATAAAACTCCTAGCGAGACGATAATATAGGGAAACTATCTTCAAGATCTTGTAGTAGGTCAGGGCCTATTTAAATCTTACACCCAAAGTATAAGCAATGAAAAAAAACCAGATAAATGGGGGAGCAGCTGTAACTTAGTGGTTGAATGCCTGCTTCCATGTACAAGGTCACAAGTTCCACCCCCAGTGTCTCAAAAAAACGAAACAAACAAACAAAAAAAGATAAATGGGACCTCCTCAAAATTAAACACTTCTGCACCTCAAAGGACTTTGTGAAGAGGGTGAAAAAGCAGCCCACTCAATGAGAGAAAATATTTGGAAATCACACATCTGATAAGGACCTAATATCCGTAATACATAAAGAGATCCTAAAACTCAACAATAAAAAGAAAATGACCCAATTGAAAAATGGGCAAAAGACCCGAATAAACATTTTTCTATAGAAGAAATACAAATGGCAAAAAAACACATGAAAAAATGTTCACTATCACTGGCTATTAGGAAAATGCAAAGCATAGCTACAATGAAATATCATTTCACATTTAGTAGAATGGCCACTATTTAAAAAAACAGAAAACTACAAGCGTTGGAGAGGATGTGGAAAGATGGGAATGCTTATTCACTGTTGGTGAGAATGTAGAATGATATAGTCACTGTGGAAGTCTGTTCGGCGGTTCCTAAGGATGTTAGATATAAATCTGCCATGTGACCCAGCAATACCACTACTACCTATATACCCAGAACATCTGAGAGCAGGTACAGGAACAGACATCTGCACACCAATGTTCATAGTGGCATTATTGACAATTGCCAAAAGATGGAAACAACCCAGGGGTCCATCAACTGATGAATGGATATACACACGATGGAATATTATTCAGCTGTAAGGAGAAACGAAGTTGTGAAGCATACACAACATGGATGAACCTGGAGGATGTTATATTGAGTGAAGCAAGCCAGACACAAAAGGACAAATATTGTGTGATTCTGCTGTTATGAACTAAAAATAATGAGCAAAGTCATGGAGTTAACAGCTAGAATATAAGTCACCAGAGAATAGAATATGGTTACAGAATGGAAAGCTAGGGTTTAAACTGTGCAGAATTGGTAAAAAGTTTGTTTCCAAATGTTTGGAAATGAATAGAAATGGTGAAAGTACACCATAGAGTTTGTAGTTAGTGGCACTAACATATGGGTATGATAGTGGTTGAAAGGGAACGTGTAAGGATGTGTATATTACTAGAAGGAAAGCTAAAAAGTGAAACATGAGACTGTATAGCATAAGTGAACCTTCCTGTGAAAAGTGAATATGGTTAACAGTGCATATATAAGAATGTTTTTCTTTGAAACAGAACAAATGTAATGTCACAAGAGGTTAATACTAGAGTGATATTTGGGCAAAAATACAACCCAAACAAACTATGGACAGTAGTGTATGGTAATATTTTAATAATCTTCCATCAATGGTTAAAAAAAAAAAAAAGAATGCTAAGTGAAAGAAGCTAGACAAAAAGTACTACATACTGTTTAACCCATCCATACAAAACGTAAATACAAATACATTACAGAGAAGGAAAAATATTAGCAGTTATGAATGGCAAGGGAAGAATAGAGAAATTGAGATGTGACTACTAAGGGGTAGGGTTTTTTGTGCTTGTTTGTTGGTTTGTTTTTGTTTTTTGTTGGTTTTTTTTTCTTTTCTTTTTGTTTTTTTTGGAGTAATGAAAATGCTCTGGTATTGATTGGAGTGATGAGTGCATCTATGATTGTGCCCGATGCCATTGATTGTGCACTTTAGATGAACTGTATGGTTTATATATATGTTTCAATAAAATTGACTTTTAAAAATGTAATGATAAATCAGTGGTTTTGGATTCAAAGTACGAACATGTAATTTGTGACAAGAGCTACATAAAGGTGGGAGGTGGGGGATATAGGAACATAGTTTATGTATACCACTGAAGTTAAGTTGGTATCAAAGCAGAAGAGATTGTTTTAGATTTAGAATGTTAAATTTAAGCCCCATGGTAACTACAGAGAAAATACTGGAGAATATGCAATCCCATAGAGAGAGAAATTAGAGTACAGGCTGCCAGGGGTGGGGGAGGGGATCAGGAGGAATGCATAATGAGGATAGGGTTCCTGTTTGGGGAGATGGGAATATTTTAGTAATGGAAGGTGGTAAGGGTAGTGCAATACTGTGAATGTGATTAATTTCATTGAATGGTATGCTTGGGAGTGGTTGAGATGGGAAAGTTTATTTTGTATATATGTCCCTACAATTCACAACAAAAAATAAAAAGAGACAATGAAATGAAATGTTATACATAATCCTGGATGGGATCTAGCAAGGGAGAAAAAAAGGTTCAAAGGGACATTATTGGATATGTGAAAAAATTGAAATATAGATTGTAAGCTTTATATCAATGTTAAATTTCTTGAACTTGATAAATGCATTTCTGGCAGTTACATAAATGAATATCTTTGTTATTAGGAAATGCACATGACAGTATTAAATGTTCAAAGATCATGATGTATACAACCTACACTCAAGTGTTCAGAAAATGGACTGAGAAAGATAATATATAGATGGATAGACAGAATAACACAGGAAATGTGGCTAAATGTTAAAATTGGTGGATCTGGGTACCTGGGGTATAGGGGTATGTTGGAGTTTTCTATATGGGGTTTGTACTATTTTTGTAAATGTTCTGTAAGTTGGAAAATATTTCAAAATAAAAAGTTTTTAAAAAGTCACTACTTATCTGAGACACTTAAAATATAATGCATTTGTTAAACAGGTTTAATGAAAGGCATTGTCATATTTTTAAAGACCCTATGCCCGGTATTTCTAAAGGGTTTACTTTTCAATTGCTTCAACTAAAACCTGTACTCTAAGTATTCCAAAATCTGTATCCCCAGACCACACTGCCATAATAAGTGCTACATCCACCCACTTGTCTACCGATTCAACAAATATTTAATGGGCATCTACTATGTGCCAGATACTATGCTGGATGTTATCACCAGTAAACAAGAGAGACAAGGTCCCTTCCTATCATGGGTGACTAGCAAAGGACAACAGGCAATGAACACATAATTATAAAATTAATTAGGGAAACGGATGTGGCTCAAGAGGTTCGGCGTCCGTCTACCATATGGAGAGACTGGGGTTCGATCCCCGGTACCTCCTGGTTAAAAAAAAAAAAAAAAAAAAAAAAAAAAATTAATTAAAATTTTGACGATTGTTATTAAGAAGCACAGGGTGTTCTAAGCACATATACTAGGAACATAACCTAATCTGGGATGAATGTTGAGGGGCTCTGATGGTCAGAAATCAACATTAAAGCCAAGCCTGAGGACCAAATAGACTTTAACTGGGAAAAGGGGTTAGGGGCGGAGTGAAGAGGGGAAGCCCACAGTGCCTAGTACACAGTAGAAGTGTTATAGATATTTTGCTGATTATGAAGGCCCAGTGCACACCAGATTGAGTGAAAGAATGTCAGTTTAGCATAAGTGCACATATCCAATGGGAGAAGGGTATAAATTGAGGCCAAAGAGTTAGGTAGGGATTCTAGATGTACCCCAGAGTCACTACAAACTCAAGTAAGTTAAAAAATAAAATAATAATTTAAAAAAATTTTGAGGCATCCTCCTCACCTCCAAATCTATTCCTCTTTGTAGTCTCATCATCTTAGTAAAGGACAATACAACCCACCCAGCCAGCCCAAGTAGAAAGCTAGCAGTTACCTCCCCCTCCACAATCAACTAAGTACTGTAGTCCCAACTGTCTCAATATTTCCACACTCTGATCTCTACCCCCACATACATATACATACACATGACCTCACTGATTTTCATCAATTAGCCTTAACCTAATTTACTTAACCTGATCACTGGCTCCCTGCTTTCATCTTTAACCCCCTCTAATCTACTCTCCAAAGGGCACCACAGTCAACGCTTCATTGCTTAAAATATTCAGTACCTCTCCACTGTACTCATAATTAAATAAAAATTCCTTAGCATGGTAGACAAGGTCCTTTGAGATATGGCTTCCAACTTTGTAAATAAATATAACTATAAACACAAATAAATATAAAGTATATAAATTGTACATACATACATAAAAGAATCTAGGAAATACAGCAAAACATGAATAGAATCTCTCAGAGTAGGATTTTGGGTGATTTATGTCTTTATAATTATAGGGACTGCCAAAGTTTTCTATACTACAGGTATCCTTTTTACAATTAAAAAAATATATAGTAAAATATATATATATATTTACATATATATATTTATATATACACAACTGTTTAAATGACGAACAGTATTCTCTACTATCCTCCCTCCCCGCCAGCCTCAAATGCAAATGTTTCATTTTGGTTACACTGTAAAGGAGATTTTACAATTGTCTCAATGTAAATAATTTTATTTTTTAAAAATCAAAGTGGGAAAAAAAAATCAAAGTGGAATATTAATAATTACTGATTCAAAGAGGATTATTCTGTCTAGCTATCCACAATAGTAAAATTAAACAAATAACTGCCATAGCTCTATTACCCTTTAGACTATATAGACAACCTCAATCAGTTACATGTCTTATGTCTATGTCATGAAGCTGCACTTTCATTAGTTAGCACAAAAAGTGTGAGCACAGTGTGGTGGTAGGAGTGCAGGCTCTGGAGTCAGAGGTTCAAGCTCAGGCTCTACCATGTATTGGAGACATTAATTTCTTTCTCTCAGTCTCCATTTCCTCATCTACAAAATGAGGGCAATACTATTTTCCACACTGGATTGTTGTGAGGATTTACTGGTATTTTATTTGTTAAGTACTTAACCTAGAACCCAGTACATAACTTGGACTCAGTAAAGGGTAACTATTATTATTTTATACTTTTTGATTCCAATAGTGGAAACCATCCAACTACATCCTATACTTGCAAGCTAAATGATTATATGAATCACTTGGAAATACACATTCAAGTATATTAGTTAAAACATTATATATATCTTGTATATATGCCCACAATTAGAGTTTGCAAGATTGTATTGGTCTGTGAAAAATTTTGATAATGTACTTGTCTATGATATGATCCATTTATTCCTAAAAGTCCCACTGTCCATCTGGATTTACTGCTATGTCTGCAAATAGTGCTGAAGAGTATGAAAGAGATCAAAGGATTCTGCAATGGTGGCAGACTCCAGTCCAGCAATTTTCAGCATGCTTCATTCCTGAACCAACAAAAGTAAACCTGCCATAACCACCGCATGCTGAAAATGGTGCACATCAATGATGGACTCACATCCCACAGGAAGAGATGCCCTGAGAGATCTGACTCAAGCAGAGCAGGATTTCCTGAAGATTTATCTAAGATTGTTTCTAGGACTGAAATGTTCCATTCATTCAGCAAATATTTACTGAGCATCTACTATGTATGCATCAGGCACTATTGTGGGCACTGGCGTTACAGCAGAACAAAAGAGACAAAAATCCCTGCCTTCAAAATGGAAAAGACAATACTACCGAGAATAGCAACAATTTCTAATTATTCGAAGTAATTTGAGGAATGACTAGGCAGCAGATAAATGAAAGACAGATAATCCCCAAATCTAAATTAAATAACACATTTCAATGACCTCTTTCATCATACCATGAACTTAGAGCTAGGCATCCAAGTGAAACATCTGTTCCCACATTCTAAGCATTCCTGCCCACTCTCTAGTGAAAACAAGCACTCGAGTGATGTCAATGCATCACTCCCAGAAAATAAAAATCTGATTAACAGAAAGGCTTGTTTGTGTAAGATGCCTTTAACCAGAATTACCTGTAAACTATTCCAAATCATACTTGCTAAGATGTTCTTATTTATCTCGAAAGTCCTTCAGGGGAAACAAACAAACCTCTTCCTGCCACACAAGACTGATTCCAATCTAATCAAAACAGAGAGCAGCTGGCAACTCTCTTTCTTAAAATGATGATCCTTCACAGTCTTATTATTAGGGTGGGGTGTGGAGACATATATATATAAAGTGCTTAGGGGTGTTTTGTGCAAAGGTGACACAACTTAAAAAAGGAATCTCCAATCTTTTTGTGGAGAGGAGTTACTGATGCTCAGATAATTAAGGGTGAGTGGCAGTGAGGGAGGAAGAGAGGGCAGCACAATAATGAAGGGATCTGTGGATTCAGATCACATTTTCCTGGAGGCAAAGACACAGCCATCACCCCTTCAGTTCCGTCACCCTTGGCACCACTCCCAGGAGCACAACAGTCTTTTAAGTAAGGAGCGGGTTATGGTGGCAGCTGGTACCCCACAATCTACTAGCTTGGGCTTTATGATGTCAACTGCTCAATCTTCAAAGAATCTCTGAGCATACTGGGTTTCATTACAGTTCAAGCTTAGGCCTAAAAGCCAAAGATAAAGCCCTGGTCTAGGTCTGACATTTTCTAGACCTGTCTGGCCTAGAAAAGACATTCAGTTCTAAGCTGTCTTATTCACAATTGTACTCCCAGCACCACAAAGCACCTGCCTAGAGCCAAGCAATATAAATGGGTTGCATAGATCAAGTATTTTAGAATGGAAAGTAACCAAGTAATAAAATTATGGTAACTAAAATAAGGCCAGGATGTAGCAAAGAAAGACTTGGTAGTTAAGATACACCATATTCTAAGCCTCAGAGTCACAAATCACTGAGCTACTTCCTTGCCAGCTGGCAGAATGCCAGGGCTGAATGACAAGAGCACGCAAGAAATTGGTGCAAGAAATTAATTCTTAGACATGGGGCTTGTGGCTGACTAATATTTGGCATAAAGTGTTAACAGGAAAAAATTTTTTTTTAAATATACAATCACCTCCGAATATATGGAGGAGTTCTAGAACATCTACAGTCTGATTATTATTATGAAGACCATTGGCAAAATACAGTCACTAAACACAAAATGTAACAAAAAACCTTTTTATCAAGAAATCTATTTTCCCCCATTGTACTAGATTCCAGTTTGTATCCTATAATCTTGACAAATGAAGATTCATGTTTTACTTTCATCAGAAGAATTACAAAATCCTAAAACACACTCACCATGGCTCCTCTATAGTATGCTGTTGTAATTGTTCGGAATCTTTCCTGACCCGCAGTGTCCCTAAAATTTGAAACAAAGGAAAGAGTGGTTTTAAAAGTCATCACCAGCATCACTGAGGAAAGATTATAAGCTATAGGGGAAATAATTCTGCTCACAATACAGTGGTTTCAAAGGAAAAGGGAATGGGACACAAAGGAAGCTTACTGTGCCTCTGCAATCTGGAGGTAGAGGTGGCCACAGAAGCCTGTTGGGGCTTAACAATGACTTGGGTGAAAAAGTTGGACTTTGATGATAAAAGAAGCAACAGGAAAATACATGGGCCCTGCTAAGAACTGGCATATAATTTTAGTCAAATAGATGTGGCGGCAGGGATAGAGAATAGTTCTGAAATCTTGGACTCCCAGAGGTAGTTAGAATCACTTTTATAAATGCTTAATGATTAAGACATTTTGCTCTATTGACTGAAAGTCTAATTTCTGTACAAAGCAAACAATTGAACTGAACTTATGACTGTGAATTCTGCTCAGCAGAGCACACTAAAATGGATCTCCTCAAGAACTTTTTCAGCTACGGAGCCCATGGCAATGTTTCCAGAGACTTAAACATGAACACCAACTCAAAAGTGCATAACCTTTCATATGTTCTTGCATTTTAGCTGACGGCATGCCATCAAAATACATTCTGAAAAATGCAAAGGTTCCCAATCACATTAATAGAAGCAATCCCATTAAAGGAAGTCAAATTTCCTCAATATTTGGGAAAATTAATATTCCCAAATTTGCAACTAACAGCCAGAACTAATTCACTACGTATGCAACTAAGACAAGCTAAAGTGTATAATTTCGGAGGTTCTGAGGGGAGGGAGATAGCAAAATAGGTTTAATATGGTGAAATTTTTGGGACATTGGAATTATCCTGAATGACATTGCAATTGCAGATACAGGGCATTATATGTCTTGTCATAACTTGCAAAATTATGCAGGACAGAGATTAACTATAATGTAAACTATAACCCACACTTACTGGCAATGTTCCAATATGTGTTCATCAATTGTAACAAATACTACACTAATGAAGGATGTTGTTAACGTGGGAAAGTATGGGAGGGGTAGGGAGTGGGGCATATGGGAATCCCCTATATTTTTTATGTAACATTTATGTAATCTAAGTATTAAAAAAATAAAAAAGTATATTAAACAAAAAAATTATAAAGTGTATAATTTAATTGCATCAGAAAAAGAGGGGTTTGTGGAAACATACTAGAAACCTAATGCATGCCAAACCCAAACAGAGAAAGGCCCAAGGGAAATATAATAAATTAAAAGCATTCAAAAATAGCTTAACATTTATGTTCACTTTACAAAATACTTACACACTGTACTCACATGATGCCCACCACAGCCCGATGTGGTGGGTATTGCCATCATCCTTCTTCTACAGAAGAGGAAACTAGTTCAGGAGGGCTGCCACCCCTGCTCTTCCACTAAACAGCTTAAACCCCTGAATGTAACTCAAGCATCCTAGGTCTTAGCTGTTCAGTATAGGGATAACACTCACACCAAAGTCATCTTATCCTGTTTTTCCTCTCACTGATCAGGGTTAAATACATGGGTACTTGTTTAGTACACAGGAAACAAATCATGGGGAAAACAGAAGCAAATTGAGCAGACTAACCAATTTTCGAGCCAGCTTTGCCATGAGGATGGAGGAAAAATCCCTACCACGCTAAATGGAGGTTGTAAGGGCTGAATGGAGATTATTTTGCTGGTGAGGTATGACAGTTTTAAGTTTTGTGGATCCCAGAAAAGATCATGTTCTTTGAACTAATCCATCCCTGTGGGTTGTGGGGCCCTTTGACTGCATTAGATTCAGTTAAGGGATCTTGATTACATCACTTTTGATTAGATTGTTTTAGGACTTTTAGACCTTTAAACTACCCAGGTTGTTTCTACTCTTTTGTTGGAGTCTTATATAAACTGAGAAGTGGAAGCAGAAACATACAGAGAAAGCTGCCATTTTTACCCTGCCATGTGAGAAAGGACTCCAGGATCGTCTACAGCAGTAGAAAGACCAAGAAGTCCCAAGAGGCTGAGAGAGAGACTGAGAGATAGACCGGGAGAAACCCAGAGAGAGGCAGGAGGCTGGAGGCTGGAGGCTGGCTGGAATCAGTGGAGCACAGAGGCCCCTGAGAGGGTACGCCCACGGAGCAGCCTCCAAGCTGAAGAGATGAGCCCTCCCATATCACCCACAGCTAAAAAAGTTCAGGGGAAAAGGAGTCTGAAGGAGAAGGTAAAGACCCAGATGGAGAGCAGCCATTTTGCCTCACCATGTGGCAGAAGTCCAGGATCCAGCAGCCAACCCTTGGTGAGACAGCATCTCTGATGATGCTTTGATTTGGACATTATCACAACTTCGGTACTGTAAACTTTTACCCTAATAAATTTCCCATTATAAAAGCCAAGCCATTTCTGGTATTTTGCATCGGCAGCCTCAGCAAACTAAAACACAAGGGTAATAATGAATATGCAGTGCCATGATGTTTTGGCCATTCTATATTAAGTTCTAATTAGCTGATCACCCATAGGCTCCTAGAAACACTCTCAAAACTCCCTGTTCCTTATTGCTATGATCAGGACTATATAACACAGAATCAGAAATTCTCTTACCTTTCCTCTTAAAATATATTTTTATATCTTTAAAATATCTGACTTTTTATTAATTATCAATAGATGAAAAAGGCAGCCTGTGGTAATCTTCACAATGTTTTCCAATGAAGTTTACTGGGAACCACTACACAAAGCTAATATATGAAGCTGATGCTATGTTCCAGGAGATTTGGGAAGTTGTCCCAGCTTTCCCACTAAAACAGACATATGCCTTCAGATACTAAATCCCAGCTCTAAAAAGGGCTGGTGGATTTCAAGACAATGTTCCAGTTCTAACTTGGTTCTGAGATTCAAGGAAGAAAAAGAAAAATATACATCAGCTAAGGAAAAAAGCTGATGTATATTACTTTACTATTTATCCCTGCTTCCTTCTTAGTCTGCTGCCCTCCATTTCTAAGCTTTGTTACTGCTGTCACCAATACGCATATGAGCAAACATCATCAAAAACATTCCTCAAGGCACTGAATACAAATAGCCTGCTGTAAAGCACTGTACCAAAAGAAATTAAACCAGCTTCAGTTTTTCCTTCTAGGAGGTTAAAAAAAAATCTAAGAGCTTCTGAGTTCAAGCCAGAAATATTCTTCCTGAAATCTGGAAGAACCATATTTATTAAGTGGAGTTTGACAAATTCTTCAGGGATTTACCAGCCAGAGGTAGGTGATCATATCTGTCCCTTGCATATAGCAACATGAGAAATGGAAGATGTGACTTTTTTCTCCTTTATTTCCCAGTCCAATTGGGCCTCCTCTTTTTTTTTTTTTAATTTAACAAAAAGAAATATGCAAAAAAATTTATAAAACAACAAAGCTGGAAGAGAACTCAAATATTATCAATCCAACCAATCAACTTACAAGTGAAGAAAAGTAGGTCCAGAGAAGGGAAGCAAATGGCCCAAAGTCACCTCACTTAGGAGCATCATGGCTAACACCTAGATCTGCACTTTCTATTGACCACTTTGCCTTATCTGATTTCACAACTGCAATAACTATGATGAAGTAATTTGCAATTCTTAGAATTTAGTTTCTTCCTGTATAAAATTAGTTTTAGATGAATGAGCTCTCAGATCTCTTTGGCTCCAAGATCTGGTGATGCCATCCTCACTATGCCACTCTTTGTGGAGATACCTTTGAAGGATTCGCAATACTTACTCATTTCTCTTCAGTTCTGATAAAGAAAAGACACTTTGGCTATCACAGAATGCCTCTAAGTTCTCACAATTCACATTTGAATTTCTACATTTAATTTCCAATTAAGGTAGAAACTCTATACATACATATACATATTTTTTGACTTACCATATCTGAAGCTTAATTTTCTTTCCATCTAATTCTATCGTTCTGATTTTAAAATCAATTCCTGCCAGAAAAACAAAGAAAGATATGTTAAGTTTCTTCAAATATAATCCAAGTCCTATTTGGGAAAGGGACAAAGATTCCTATTGAAAAAAAGCTCTCCAACGCACTGGAAAATGTGAACACAGAGAGGGTGTGAATGGTATGTTTCCTCTGAATACAGGCTGAAGACAGGAATGCTAATTATACTCTGCAAAGAATTCCCACACATGTTAAATGCAACGTATTATATACCTCATTATTTTGAACACAAATGGATCACATCTCTTACAGTTACATAATTTGGATAGACTGAGAATATGACATTTTCTACTTCTTGAAATACATCTAAACAATGCTTCCCACCCCCACCACCCATATTTCCCTAAAGAAGTCTGTGGGGCCTCTTTATTTATTTATTTATTTATTTATTTAAGATTTTATTTATTTATTTATTCATTTATCCCCCCCTTGCTGCTTGTGCTCGCTGGGTCAGCTAACCATGCCGTGCGGGCAGGCTTGCCTTCACCAGGAGGCCCCGGGAACTGAACCCGGGGCCTCCCATATGGTAAACGGGAGCCCTACTGATTGAGCCACAGCCGCTTCCCAGTGGGGCCTCTTTAAAATGTCTTTCTCCATCTCTTTCCATTAGATTCTTTGGAATCTGCAACTGGCTAAGGGGAAAAAATATCATCTATTTGAACCCAGGGAAGGGAAACACTGCTTATTTATTTTACAGAATTGGCAAGTATTTTATATATGTTTTAATAAATGTTCCCCCACAACTTACTGGTTAGAGCCGAAGTAGCTTTGAGTGGTTTTTCCTTGGCTGCACCTTAGAATTACCTGGGGAACTTATTAAAAAATACTGATGACTAGGCCCACCCCCTTCCCAAAATGCATAGATTCTGATTTAATTGGTCAGGAGTGGGGCCTGGGAACTAGTAATTTTTAAAGCTCCCCAGGTGATTCCAGCCTGCAGCCAGAGTTGACTCAATAGACTTATCAGGAGTCTGACAGGTAGCATATGAAAGTCATTTGGGACTCTGGCACTTCAAAGGTTCAGCCCCTTCCTCACCTATTTCCCCTCACTATGGTAATTCAAACTTTATTCAGCAGTTCTCAACTACAAAGAACCAAAAGGTCCTTTACAAATATCAGCACATTACTCTTCAGAAATAAGCTTTTACTCTTCCTGTGGGGACCAGTCAGTGAATACAACTTGGTTGCAATGTGCAAAATCCTCATCATCTGGCTATTCAGCTTTGTTTTAGGGGGGTTTATTCTTTTGCATTCTATAAAGAACCTCTTAGAGTGGTTTCCAAGACATTTCAAGAAAACATTTAAATTATGTATCCTCTAAATTAACTTAAACATTAACTGCAATTGTTTTTTTTTTTTGGCTTTTTGGGTTTTTTTTTGGGGGGTGGAGCCTCAACAACTATGTTGCTACAATGTTTATATAAACATATATAAACTTTGAAAGCACCTGAAAAAGGCTGTTTCCTAGCTCCAGCTTTATATAACGCATAGGCATAAACCGATTGGATTTTCTGCTTCTTCTTACTGTGGTACTTCATTCCACACCCACTCCCCACCCAAAGGAAACTTTTTATGTACTCTTGTGAACCTTGAAATAAACAACAATCACACCCAAGCTAATCTAGCAAAACAGTTTCTTGATTATTCTTTCTCCTCACTAATAACCAACCGCGTATTGTTAACAAATAAAACCTGATACCCAGTATCCCCAGGTTATCTGGCTCACATTTTCCCCCCTAAGGTATCTCAGTATTGCTGGGGCCTGGGTGGCAGAAGTACAACTTAGCAAAACACCATGAATATTATTGTTAGCATCACACCCCTCCCGCGATCAGAATTTACTATTGCCATCACTCATTAAAGACTTAAGGCACACTGATTTTTAGAAGTTGTAGGTATACAGAAAAATCATGCATAAAATGCAGGGTTTCCACAAACCATCCTATTATTAACATCTTGCATTAGTGTGGTCATTTGTTATAACTGATGAAAGACTTTTTTATAATTGTCCTATTAACTATAGTTACATTAAGGTTCACTGTTTGTATTGTGCAGTCCTATGGTTGAATTTTTTTTATTCTAGTAACCAAACACAACCTAAAATTTCCCCTTTTTACCACATTCATATATATAATTGAGTGCTGTTAATTACATTCACAAAGTTGTGCTACCATCACCGCCATCCATTACGAAAACATTTCCATCACCTCAGATAGAAACTCTGTACAATTTAAGCATTAATTCCCCTTTCCCTACACCCACCTTGGCCCCTAGTAAACTATATTCTAGTTTCTGACTCTATGAGTTTGCTTTTTCTGATTATTTCATATCACTGAGATCACACATTTGTCCTTTGGTATCTGGCTTCTTTCAACATGATGTCTTCAAGGTTCATCCATGTTGCTGCATGTATCAGGAGTTCATTACTTTTTACAGCTGAATAATATTCCATTGAGTGTATATACCATATTTTGTTTATCCTTTCATCAGTCGAAGGACACTTGGGTCATTTTCATCTTTTGGCAATTGTGAATAATGCTGCTAAGAACATCAGTGTGCATATACCTGTTTGAGTCCCTATTTTCAATTCCTTTGGGCATATACACATCAATTTTTATTGTGCAAGAAAGAAAGACCCTTTCGGGATCCCTCCTCTATCCTATATCTCTTTACATGGATCCAACATCAAGAAAATGCCCAACACTTGGTAGGAACTCAAAAAATGTTTATTGATAGTAATATTTAAAATGGATGACTTTCAAAATGTCTACTTTATACCTGAAGAATAACTTACTCAGTGAAAAAGTTTAGTGTACAACTTTTCATCATTTAATAATTCACTTGTATTTTAAATGAAAGATACTGCATATCAACATGCCTGTTCAAATTAATACTTTCCTTATTGTGGCTTATTAAGATTATAACTCCTGTTCTTTCAAGATTGGTTTTGCCTGTAGTTAGAGTCATGGGCAACTTTACCTCCTCCATTCAACAAGGTCTTTTTGAGGCTACTTTAAAGTCTCACTTATGCTCCATTGATTTAAAACATTTAGGAATCTTTCCACTGGCCTAGCCTTTTGATTTTCTTAGAAGTATAGCCTTTCTGTTATTTGAGGAAGTTCTACCATTATCTGTGATGCCTAATCATCTTTTAACTATTCAGAGGTTTTCAATGTTCGTAAAGAGTTGTGAACTTTGGTATTTAGTTTCTAGTTATGCTGCTTTCAGGAGCTAGCTGATAGACAAAACAGAGCACAAATTAGCACAATCTGAAAAATGCTAGCTGGAACTTAATATAGTTAACATTTTAGAAACTTAGGATTTCACTAAAAATGGAAAATCTATCTATATATCATTATTGAAAAGCACTAGACTAGGGGATCAAGAGACCTAGATTCTACGTTGGGTTCTGTCATGAACAACTTTTGGACAGATTTGCACCTCTACATTCCCATCTATTAAAAAAGGTTGTTGTGAGCATCTAATTAGAAAAATTAGATAATGTGTGTGAATATATTCTGAGGACTGAAATTTCATAGAAATGTAAGTGATTACACATTCAGATTCTATTATCCTACTGCCCTTGTCACTTCATGCATGGATTATGGTAATAGCTTTTCAAGATGCTGTGCCAACATCTCTCCCTGGTCTAATTCTCTCACATGCCACAGCTAGAATAATTTTCAACAATCCCCTGTGGTAATGTCACTGGACTAATTAAGAAGCTGTGGATATAACTTCCTCAGCGTGGCATACAAGCTTTTCCAACCTTCTCCTTCTCCTCCCAATTCTGCAATTCCAAACTCTCCTCACAGCACCTCTCTCAAATTAGGCCTTTTATTTCTCTCTGTGGGTCGTGCATTTCCTCTCAAACCAAATGCATGGCACCCTACTCAACATCCTTATGTGAGGGTGCCACTCCACCCATGCAGTTCTTTCCCTTCTTCCCTCCTCTGCCCTCCAATTAGCCATATCCAACACTACCTCAAGATCTGGCTTTCACGTGGTCATTTAATCCTGTGTTACTGTGTATGACCAACATATTGCTCTGTAATTGCTCTCAAATCAAGCAAGGGCCTCATTCCCTCTTTGCCAGCTAGGAGATGCACAGAACTAAATTAAAGGTTTTATTTTATTTTATTAAAATTTTATTTATTTATTCATTTATCCCCCCCCTTGCTGCTTGTGCTCGCTAGGCCAGCCAACCATGCCGTGCAGGCGTGAAGATAATTTCCTGAGGCTATTCCAGGGATTAAAAGAATAATCAGTTATAAGAAGACAATATAATTATATCATTTGGGATGCTCTGGGCTGCAAATAACCCCAATTCATACAAGCTTAAACATTAAGTTTACTGACTCATGTAACAAAGCCCAGTGGTGAGGAAGGGTTCAGGGTTGACTCAATCCAGCAGATCGAGCACACTTCTGTCTATCTTCTTTGGCTTTGTCCTCCTGAGAATAACAATTTCATCCTTGATAGTCCCTGACCACAAAAGCAATGTCCAAAACAAAAGAGATCATCTTTTCCTGTAGCTCTCTCTTTTTTTTTTTTTTTTTTAAAGATTTTATCCATTTATTCATTCATCCCCCCCCTGCTGCTTGTGCTCGCTGGGTCAGCCAACCACGCCGTGCGGGCGGACCTGCCCCCACCAGGAGGCCCCGGGAACCGAACCCGGGGCCTCCCACATGGTAAACGGGAGCCCCACTGATTGAGCCACAGCCGCTTCCTGTAGCTCTCTTTTAAACATGAGGAAATGTTTCCCAAAAGCTTTCAGCAACTTTTCCTTTATGTCTCATTGATCTAAATTGGTTCCCAAGGCCATTTCTGAACTTATAACCACAGGAATGTCATGTTCTGGTGGGCTAAGGCAGAACCAATTGCTGGCATGGGGTGTTACCAAGATTGGATTAATCTAAACCCACCCCTAAAGTTAGATTAATGCAGGCCCATCCTTAGAGCTGAGTCACTCCCCCAATCCACAAGGCTGCTAAAACAATTAGAGTGGAAAGGCTTTTGGAATCAATCATTACATCTGCTACAATAGTACTCAAATGTATCTAATTAATAAAATTTTATAGTCACAGATATATGAAATGGACAAATCATAGCAGCTGTCACTCCCACCCTGTCATAATGTTATTAAATTCAGTGATAAACAATAGTACTTCTCTGAAGTTCACTTCGCTTAGTGTTCAGCCAAGAACCAGAAAAGAAGAAGAAAGGACAATGAACAAACCATGTAGTTGCTATAACATCTCAGCACTAAACTGTGAATTTCTCTGACCGGAGCATCCCCAAGCCCACAATTACAAAGAACTACCTGGTTACTCCCTGACCCCAGATGATTATGGAGACTGCAAAGCGGAGGGAGCGGTCATGCTGACAGCAGCAAGAACCATAGTTTATCCTGACGGTAAGGAAGAAACTTTTTATTTAAAAGGTCTACACAATCTCAAAAACGCAGCTTCTCAAGGTCATAAATTTATGGTCAAAAGGCCTTTCATATTTCAATATCCTTTTAGAGGGCATCATTTTTGGCAGCACATAATATAATAATTTCAAAATGTTAATTCTGAGTCATCCCGACACACAAGCAATCCATGGCCCACCCCACAAGACTGTAGGCAACTTGGACCCAACTTGGCAAAATCAGCCCAAAACCTAATTTCAAGAGATAAGATTAAAAAGTTGCTTCCATGTTGCTCAAATATGCCCCAACATTAATTATTTGGTGGCTTTAAAGCAGTGCCAATTTTCTCATTAATGTTTATCTAGTCAATAAACAGGAAATCTAAGTTTTAAGAAAATATTCATTCCCATGGGAATCAATAAAGCCATTTCATTCTTAAATACATACACACACATTTGGATACTAACAGATTTTTTTTTTTTTTTAATTGTTAATCATGCTGAAAGGTTGCTCATAACTGGTACATATAAACACACTAGAAAGAGGCAGGGAAGAAAGTGTGAAAGAGAATCACAGAATTCTAGACCTGGAAAGAATCTTAGAGATTATTTACTCCAGTCTTCCCTTTGTTGCTAGGAAAACTGAGGCCCAGAGAAATGCAGCAACTTATCCAAATTCACAAAGTTCAATACAAAAAGTAGTTAAAATAAAATTTTGTCATTTAAAGATCAGGACTTCTCAAAAAAACATGTACAGAATGCCCTGTCTCCCCACGGAAACCTGCTCATAGCAAAACCCAGGCAACAGCTGAAATGTCCACGAAAAGCAGAATATTTTGGAGTACAACTGAACATTCCAGAGCAGTGAATTAGAACCACATGTATCAACATGGATGAATCTTAAAAACATAATTTTAATTTAAAAGAGCAAGTTGTAGAAATAACACACAGTCAAACCAGTTATATAAAATTTCAAAAAAAAAATCTAAAACTATTGTAGCAATTTTATATACACATGTGAGGTATAAAAACACCCATAAGATGGGAAGCGGCTGTGGCTCAATCAGTGGGGCTCCCGTTTGCCATATGGGAGGCCCCGGGTTCGGTTCCCGGGGCCTCCTGGTGGGGGCGGGCCCGCCCGCACGGCGTGGTTGGCTGACCCAGCGAGCGCAGGCAGCAAGGGAGGGATAAATGAATAAATAAATAAAATCTTTAAAAAAAAAAACACCCATAAGAATGATTTAACAAATTCAGGATAACTGTTATCTATGAAGAGAAATGGAGAAGGAGAGGATGAGGAAAGGGTTCAGAAGGGACTTTATAGTTTATGATTTCTAAAACTGTGGTGATGGGAGAAAATATTTGGAAACCATGTATCTGATAAAGGTTTAATACCCAAAATATATAAAGAAATTCTTCAACTTAAAAAAAAGACAAACAACCCAATTTAAAAATGGGCAAAAGACTTAGATATACACATGGCCAAAAAGCACATAAAAAGATGCTCAACATCATTAGCCATCAAGGAAATACAAATCAAAACCAGTAAGATAGGGAAGCAGATGTGGCTCAAGCAGTTGGGTGCCTGCCTACCACATGGGAGGTCCCGGGTTGGTTCCCAGTGCCTAAAAGAAGAAAATGAGCAAGACAGTGAGCTGATGCAACAGGCTGGCATGGTGAAATGACACAACGAGATGACACAATGAGGAAACACAATGAGAGACACAACAAGCAGGGAGCGGCGGTAGCTCAAGCAATTGGGCACCTCTGTCCCACAAGGGAGGTCCCGGGTTTGGTTCCCAGTGCCCCCTAAAAAAAAAAAAGATGATGAACAGACACAGCACACAACGAACAGACACAGTGGGCAGACACAGTGAGCAGACAGCGAGTGCAAACAAGAGGGTTGGGAATAAAAAATAAATAAAAAATAAAAAATATATTTTTAGAAACCAGTGAGATACCATTTCATATCCATTAGAATGGCTGCTATTAAAAAAAAAAAAGGAAAAAAAGTGTTGAGGATGAAGAGAAATAGGGACCCTCATTTACTGCTGGTGGCAATATAAAATAGTACAGCCACTGTGCAAGGGTTTCGTGGTTCCTCAAAAAGTTAAGTATAGAATTACCATATAAACTGGCAATCCCAATACTAGGTATATACTCCAAAGAACTGAAAGTGGGGTCTCAAACAGATATTTGCACACCGATGTTCACAGCAGCATTATTCACAATTGTCAAAAGATGGAAGCAACCCAAGTATCCATCAATTGATGAATGGATAAACAAAATGTATATACATACAATGGAATGTTATTCAGCCATGAAAAGGAATGAAGTCCTGAAACATGTGACAACATGGATGAAACATGAATATATCATGTTGAGTGAAAGAAGCCAGACACCAAAGGACAAATATTGTATGATCTCACTGATATGAAACAATTAGAATAAGCAAACTCATAGAGAATAGAGAATATAAATTACCAGGTGACAGGATAGGAATGTACAGGATTCCTATTTGGAACAATGGAAATGTTTTGGTAATGGATGGTGGCGATGGTAGCACAACATTGTGAACATAAGTAATAGCAATGAAATACATATCTGAATGTGATTAAACGGGAAAATGTTAGGTATATCTGATAACAATAATTAAAAAAAAAAAAAATTCATGTAACTACACTACACAGTAAACCCTAAGTTAAACCATGAACTATAGTTAATAGTACAATTCAAAAATGCAGCAATTGTAACATGTTCCATACCAATGCAAGGTGTTAATAATAGGGTGGTAGATGGGAATCCTGTATTGTATGCATGATTGTTCTGTAAACCCACAACTTCTCTAATAAAGAAAAAAAAAACACATGGTAGGTACACGGGCATGGAGTTTTTATATTAGCTATAATTTTTGGTATGTGTGAAAATTTTTACAATTTTTAAAAGCAAATGTTAGTTATCTGGAAAAATGATATATGGAAGCATTCATTCATAAAGGATAGTCAAAAAATCAAACTAAATATTAGAGATGGAAGTTACCTTAGAAGATTTAGTTGGGGGAAAAGCAGGCACCACTACCCTTGTTCAATATAGAGGGTCTGTAAGCCCTTGGTGCCAAATATGGGTGACGGAAAGACAGAATCAAGTTCAGAAAGTGAGGGGCAGATCAGGGGTAGCTAGAAGCACCGGCCTCTCCGATTTCAAGCAGGGGATTCTGGGACATTTCCTTCTCTTCCTCAAGGAAAAAGAGCTTCTATTTAGGCCAAAGACCCATGACAAACACGCATTTGGGTCACTGTGTTGAGAGTGGCACTTTGGCAAGAGGAGCAAGAGGTTCTGATTTTCCATTCCAATAGGAGAAGGAAAAGAACAGCCACAGTTGAAGCAAAAGGAGGAGGAGGGTGGTTGAAGAGCAGAGGGGAGGGGGAACTTAGGCAGTCTGCCCTGTACCTCTGAGTAGAAGGCCAAGTGGACCTTGAGGCCTCAGCATTGTTAAGGGCAACCCACACAGGGCACAAGAGCTGGCAGAGACCTGGGAATGAGGCTCTAGTTAGAAATATGGAGTGATCACTTGCCCAGAGCACTACTTATCAGCTATTTCTCAGAAACCAAGTGATATAGTTGAGTCAACTGGAAGGAAGGGCTTGGTCAGCAGAACACAGAGAAGGAAATTTTGAACTTGGCCCAAGTCCACAGTTAACAGACTTAAAAGGAAAAAGAACTTGGAACGTGCAGTATTGGGTCACTTTTCATTCCACAAATTAGATATAATTTAACATGGAAAGAGAACAGAATTTTTACACTAAAGTCGAATCAGTCAGGCAACAGATATTAATAACATAACCTTCCTGTTTTAAGAGAATTAGGTACCCCAATAAGAATAAATCCAAATAGACCTACGCCAAGACACATATTATTCAGAATGTCAAATGTAAAAGATAAAGAGAAAATGCTCAGAGCAGCAAGAGAGAAGCAAACGATCACGTACAAAGGACGTCCAGTAAGACTTTGTGCAGATTTCTCTTCAGAAACCATGGAGGCGAGAAGACAGTGGTATGATACAATTAGGAAACTGAAAGAGAAAAACTGCCAGCCGAGAATTCTCTATCCAGCAAAACTGTCCTTCAAATATGAAGGTGAATATAAAGTATTCACAAACAAACAGAAACTAAGAGAGTTTGCAAAAAAGAATCCACCTTTGCAGGAAATATTAAAGGAAGCCTTAGAACCTGAAAGAAAAAGACAGGAGAGAGAGGCTTGGAGGAGAGTATAGAAGAAAGAAAAGCAGAAAGAATAACCAAAAGAGTAAAAAGAAAGACAAAAATAAGATGACATATGAAAACCAAAGAATAAAATGGAGGAAATAAATAGTGCATTTTCAGTAATATCATTGAATGTGAATGGATTAAATTCCCCAATCAAAAGCTGCAGGCTGACAGAATGGATAAAAAAACATGAGCCATCCATATGCTGCTTACAAGAAACTCATCTCAGACACAAGGATACAAGCCAGCTGAAAGTAAAAGGTTGGAAAAAGATACTCCATCCGAATAGTAAACAGAAAAGAGCAGGGGTAGCTATATTAATATCAGACAAAACAGACTTCAAATGCAAAAAAGTGATAAGAGATGCGAAAGGCCATTATATATTAATAAAAGGGACGATCCTCCAGGAAGATATAACAGTCATAAATATCTACGCACCTAACCAGGGTGCCCCAAAATATATGAGACAAACTCTGGCAAAACTGAAGGGAGAAATAGACATTTCTACAATAATCGTTGGGGACTTCAACACCCCTCTCACATCATTAGATAGAACTAGACAGAAGATCAACAAGGAAACAGAGAACTTGAACAATATGATAAACAAGTTAGACCTAATAGACATATACAGAACACTGCATCCAAACTCAGCGAGTTATACATTCTTCTCAAGTGCCCATGGATCTTTCTCCAGGATAGACCACATGTTAGGTCACAATACAGCTCTCAATAAATATAAAAAGATTGAAATTATACAAAGCACCTTCTCAGATCATAATGGAATGAAACTAGAAATCAATAACAGACAGGAAAAAAGGAAATTTGCAAATGTGTGGAGACTGAACAACACACTCCTAAATATTCAGTGGGTCAAAGAAGAAATTGCAAGTGAAATCAGTAAATATATTGAGACAAATGAAAATGAGAACACAACATATCAAAACTTATGGGATACAGCAAAGATAGTCTTGAGAGGGAAATTTATAGCCTTAAATGCCTATATTAAGAAACAAGAAAGAGCTAAACTCAAAGATTTAACTGAACAACTTGAGAAACTAGAGAAAGAACAGCAAACCAATCCCAAAGCAAAAAGAAGGAAAGAAATAATAAAGATTAGAGCAGAAATAAATGAAAATGAGAACAAAAATGCAATAGAGAAAATCAACAAAACCAAAAGCTGGTTCTTTGAGAAGATCAATAAAATTGACAAACCGCTCGCTAGACTAACAAAGAAAAAAAGAGAGAAGATGCAAATAAATACAATCAGAAATGAAAGGGGGGAAATTACAAATGACCTCACAGAAATAAAAAGAATCATAAGAGGATATTATGAGAAACTATATGCCAACAAACTAGACAACCTGGATGAAATGGACAAATTTCTAGAAACTCATAACCAACCTACACTGACACAACAAGAAATACAAGAACTTAACAAACCAATCACAATTAAGGAGATTGAATCCGTCATCAAAAATCTTCCAGCAAAGAAAAGTCCAGGACCAGATGGCTTCATAAGTGAGTTCTACCAAGCATTTCTAAAAGAATTAACACCAATCCTGTTTAAACTCTTCCAAAAAATTGAAGAGGAGGGAAATTGACCCAACACATTTTATGAAGCCAACATCACCCTAATACCAAAGCCAGATAAAGATTCCACAAGAAAAGAAAATTACAGACCAATCTCTCTCATGAACATAGATGTAAAAATTCTCAACAAAATACTTGCAAATCGAATCCAACAGCATATCAAAAGACTTATACATAACGACCAAGTGGGATTTATTCCTGGTATGCAAAGCTGGTTCAACATAAGAAAATCAATCAATGTAATACACCACATTAACAAATTGAAGGAAAAAAACCACATGATTATCTCAATAGATGCAGAAAAGGCATTCGACAAAATCCAACATCCTTTTTTGATAAAAATACTTCAAAAGATAGGAATAAAAGGAATATTCCTCAATATGATAAAAGGCATATATGAAAAACCCATAGCCAACACCATACTCAATGGGGAAAGGTTGAAAGCTTTCCCCCTAAGATCAGGAACAAGACAAGGATGTCCACTGTCACCATTGTTATTCAACATTGTACTAGAAGGTCTAGCGAGGGCAATTAGACAAGACAAAAAAATTAAAGGCGTCCAAAGAGGAAAAGAGGAAGTAAAACTCTCACTGTTTGCGGATGACATGATCCTGTATTTAGAAAATCCTGAAGTATCCACAACAAAGCTACTTGAACTAATAAATGAGTTCAGCAAAGTGGCAGTATACAAGATCAACACGCAAAAATCAGTAATGTTTTTGCACACTAGTACTGAACAATCTGAGGAGGAAATCAGGAAGAAAATTCCATTTTCAATAGCAACAAAAAGACTCAAATACCTAGGAGTTAATTTAACCAAGAAAGTACAGGACCTATATGCAGAAAACTACAAAACAATGCTAAAAGAAATTTAAAAAGACCTAAACAAATGGAAAGACATTCTGTGTTCATGGACTGGAAGAATAAATATCGTGAAGATGTCAATCTTGCCCAAACTGATTTATAGATTCAATGCAAGACCAATCAAAATCCCAACAGCTTACTTTACAGAATTAGAGAAGGCAATTACCAAATTCATCTGGAAGGGTAAGTGCACCCGAATAGCCAAAAGCATTCTAAAAAAGAAGAGCAATGTGGGAGGAATTTCACTGTCTGACCTTGAAACATATTACAAAGCTACAGTGGTCAAAACAGCACGGTACTGGCATAAAGATAGACATATCGATCAGTGGAATAGAATTGAGAATCCAGAAATAAACCCTCACCCATACAGTCAACTGGTTTTTGACAAACTTATCAAGCCCACACTGATGGGAAAAAACAGTCTCTTCAACAAATGGTTTTGGGAGAACTGGATATCTATAACCAAAAGAATGAAAGAGGACCCCTATCTCACCCCCTATACAAGAATCAACTCAAAATGGATCAAAGATCTAAATATAAAAGCCAGGACCATAAAACTACTAGAAGAAAATGTAGGGAAACATCTTCAAGACCTTGTAGTAGGTGGTGGTTTCTTGGACCTCACACCCAAAGCACATGCAACAAAAGAAAAAGTAGATAAATGGGACCTCCTCAAAATTAAACACTTTTGCACCTCACAGGACTTTGTCAGAAGGGTGAAAAGGCAGCCAACTCAATGGGAAAAAATATTTGGGAATCACATATCTGATAAGGGTTTAATATCCAGGATTTATAAAGAGATGTTACAACTCAACAATTAAAAGACTAATGACCCAATTAAAAAATGGGCCAAAGACTTGAATAGACATTTCTCTGAAGAAGAAATACAAATGGCAAAAAAACACATGAAGAAATGCTCAACATCACTCATGATTAGGGAAATGCAAATCAAAACTACAATGAGATATCATTTCACACCTATCAGAATGGCCACTATTCAAAAGACAGAGAACTACAAGTGTTGGAGAGGATGTGGAGAGATAGGAACACTTCTTCACTGTTGGTGGGAATGCAGGATGGTACAACCACTATGGAGGACTGTTTGGCAGTTCCTAAAGAAGTTGAATATAGACTTGCCACGTGACCCTGCCATACCACTACTGGGTATATACCCAGAAGAACTGAGAGCAGTGACACGAATAGACATCTGCACACCAATGTTCATAGCCACATTCTCACCATTGCCAAAAGTTGGAAACAACCCAGGTGTCCATCAACAGATGAATGGATAAACAAACTGTGGTCTATTCACATGATGGAATATTATGCAGCTGTAAGAAGAAATGAAGTCATAAAGCATATGGCAACATGGATGAATCTGGAGGATATTATGTTGAGTGAAGCAAGCCAGACACAAAAGGACAAATACTGTATGAATGCGTTAGTATGAACCAAATTTATTGTGTAATATAATGTTTGATTCACACATACACAAAAACAAAAAAACAAACAAAAAACAAAACAACAAAAATATTTACATGTATCCATTACATTTAATTGAGAAATGTATATATTTATTCATCTGTGTTTACTTTTTAGTTTTTTATTGCTTATGTTTTCAATTATTAAATGTACTAAATAAAGTTAAAAAAAAAAAAAAAAGAGAATTAGGGAGGTTGACCCTGTGACTCTGGGTTTGTGAATGGGTGAAAGGATACCACTGCTGAGTGTGGGAAAGAGTACAGAAGATAGACTTTTCATGGCCTTCAGAACTCCCTCTCTAAGGCCAGCCAGTTTTCCTGACCTTCAGGGTAAGCCATGACTTAATGCATTTTGCCCTGTGGATGCTGCAGCTTAGCACTCACACAGAGCTCTCTCTTCTGAGTTCCGATCTGGGGTAACTTCGGGAAGTATGCTGCCTGACTGAGGCAAGTCAGGGGTGGAGAAACAGCAGGGACCTTCAACTGAGGGTTTCTATTGAGATTTTCTAATTTGGCTGCAGTAAAAGAGTCATAAAAAAATACATTCAAACTTCTGGGTCACTCAGCCTTTCAATGACTAATAGCAATGTAAGATTTCAATGCTGGGTTCACTCACAATGCTGCATGTAAAGGAGACAAAAACATGGATTATCTATCCCTTTGACCCACTTCAAGAAGCAGAAGTTTAACATGCTTTTACAATTAAAAAGAAAAAATGTACTTTGCTTCAAAAGTACATTTGGAGACAACATCTGTGATCCCAGGCTATCTGTTAAGGGTTATGTGGTTTGTCTATTTACATTACAGAAATCTTCCAGAAATAGAAAACCAAGTTTCCCAAATATTGAAACCCATTTTAAGAAATGCTACATTTACTTCATTGCTCAAGATTTTTATTATTAAGGATGAAGTTTAATAAGATGGATCCTGCCAGTTTTTTGAAACTTTCTTTGATAACCACATTTAATTTATGCTTTTTTGGGTGGACTTTTAAACAGAGATGAACGAAATTTTAGAATAGCTGACTTTAGCTGAAATCTCTAATTGGAAAAATGGATTTCTGAAATAGAAAAATAAGAGTCATAGACTGAAGTTTTAAAATATTTTTCCAAAATAAAGGACTTAGAGAAAATGTGTAACAGTAGAAATAAAATGAGAATGCTACTTATATTAAAAGAACAGGGGAAGCGGCTGTGGCTCAATCAGTAGGGCTCCCGTTTACCATATGGGAGGCCCCGGGTTCGGTTCCCGGGGCCTCCTGGTGAAGGCAAGCCCGCCCGCACGGCGTGGTTAGCTGACCCAGCAAGCACAAGCAGCAAGGCGGGGATAAATTAATAAATAAATAAAATCTTAAAAAAAAAAAAAAAAAAAAAGAACAAGGCATTATTCTTTTGTAAATACACATTCTACAAGTTCATAAAAGCCTATTTTCACCAAGCATCCATTTATTTTGCTATTTATATTTAGAATGAATTTTTGCTTCTTTATGTTAAAATTTACTATTTTTTTATTAGAAAGTCTAAAGTTTAAGAAGAGAAGCACAGCAAACAGAAATTTAGAAGACATTTTTTAACAACAGTTTGAAATGATCACTGGTAGTTGAATATGTTTGTTAGTTTTGTTAAATCCGACAGAAAGAAATGGAGTATATGTGTGTGTGTGTGTGTATTTTTTCAAACCATGGACAAACAAGAGGTCTGTAAATAAAACTTGCCCTTAAAAAGGACACCTGATATTCCAAAAAGAAGATGGACTAGAAGTTTTCAGATTTCTTTGATTCTTCTCTTCCATGAGTAGAAAGTGCTAAATTAAACCCATTTATAGCGTAAATCAACAGTGACAATCATTACCACTTCCTGCTGAAAAAACCTCCAAATATTTACACCATTTTAGAGTTTTCTAGTTGCTACTAAAGTAAATTCAATTCTTGGCATTCTTCATGAGACAGTTGTATCCATAAAATCTAATCTTGTCAATAAAAGACAAGAAACTCATAAACTGATTCCAGAAATTAGGATTTCCTAATTTTTCTCTGAGACACAAACACATGCATGACAAATACAAAAATACTAAAGGTAAGAATACTTTTAAGTGATGGCTATATTTGAGAAGCTCAAAGGGCTTTACAGATAAACATATAATGATTTAATTGTCCTCAAAACATCTTTGAGAAGTAAAACGGCAAGATAACAAATTATGGCATACCAAACGATAAATACTAAAATATAGCCATATGTTATAATCACAAATAAAAGGTTTCTAATGCTAGAACCACCAAAATGTCAAGAGAGAAAAAAGAAATAGCAAATAAAGTGTAATTGTAGAGCTACAACAACTCAGAAACATCTATGAAGGATTGTGAATTTTAAATCTGATTAAGGAGCCAGCAGAGAATACCCAGCTTACCATTTGAGAACGGCTGAATGAATGCATGGCAAGTCTCTTTTGCAAATCTTGCACTTTCAAAAGGAAATGTTGTTTGTTTGTTTGTTTGTTTTTAAAAAAAAGGGAAATGCGTTTTAAGTGTTACTTAATCTGGAAGTAGTGATGCACTTGAAGATGTTGAAATGTGAATTGTAGAGGTTCCCAATAAGCACATTTTACCTTCAATAAAATTTCACTTTTCAAAAAGAGCCTAATTTGTGATCTAAAATTTATATTGAGGAGAAAATGCTTGAAACACCTCTAAGATTTCTATTCTTTTCCTCTGACCACCTCAAAACCCAAACTTCTCCAAAAAGAAACCAGTTGTATCTCCTCTGCTCCGTCCACTGGTTCTGAGAAAGTGTACCTTAGTAACAGGAAAACTCCTCCAGTATGAATCACTACTTTCCTAAAACTGGAATTTCCTCGTTTGCACTTTGACAACTTAGGGTCAGGTCTCAGTTTCATTTAAGGGTGAAGGGAATACTGTGGTCATTCAAAACATGAAGAAAAAAAAAACACAAATTCTGATTTTATGCACTATTGCTATCAGAAAACCATACTGCCAAATCACTGGAATTATCATTGGAAAAAATTACAACATTCCAATAATGTTACAGCAAAAATGCAGTGAAACTGAACCTTTGGATCTTCTCAAGTATTGATTGACCATGTATCATATTTTCCATTCATTTAGAGGTCAGTGAAAGCTAAAAAGAAAAAAAAAATTATAAAGTAAATAGAATTAAATAGCACCACTACATGTTGCAACTAAATAAAAACAATTATCTTTTTCCCATTTAGAATGAGTTCTTAAAAGAGGAAAAATAAAAAAGCTTGCTATCTATGTAATAAATCAGACAGCAACTAAGACTGAAATAAACTTTAGCTACAAGTTCATTATTTTCCAAAGAAATTCCCAAATCATTTATTTAGAAAGATTTCAGCTTAGATTTGTTCAAAATGTAAAATACAGTAAGTTCCTTCATCCAGTTAATACAAATCAACAATATTTGTGGGGGTAGAGTGGGTGGGTGGAACCTGTGCCAAATTAATACAGACAAGAAGAGAACAATCTAGGGCCATACTCTTTCTCTCCTACACACCCACCTCCCCTTCCCACCCTCCTCTCCTACCAGCTTTCCCCTGGATAAAAGGAAAGTGATCAGAGATTATATAATAAACATAACTCCAACTCATAGAGCTCTGAGTCCAGTTAGCAAGAGCCTTTTCTTGATAAAACCAACGCCAATGTCATAAAAGCATAGTAAAATTAAGCAACATCTCCAGCTCAGTGCAGTCAGTGTGATAGGTGGATAATTATAATAAGCTATCGCTGAGTAGGGCTAAAACAAACAGATGAAGTATCTGCAAAGTAAAAGGATGAGACAAAAGCCAACAAAACTGGCACAAACAATATAATTTTTCCAATCAAAAGTGAAAAACTTCTACCAATGATTTCCTCATCTTGGTTTGTAAACAAAATCCTATGACACAAAAGTCTAAAGCTGACAGCACTCTATAGTCTTCATGCATATAGTAAACACTTCCACAAACCAATTATACATATCTATACGTATAGTCATTCACCCCAAAATAACTGAAAAATATTTTTCTAACTTTATAGGGTGATAAAGAATTCTGTTGCCTACTACTTCCTTGGCTTAGCTTGGCTTTTAAAACAGAATACAATGCGAATATTCTCGCTGTCCTGATTTTGTGATAATCAGGGTAGGCTAAACATTCGCTATATTAGAAACCATGCATGTGTCCCCAGACCTAGTTTTTCTCCCTAGGTCTGGTTTCTAGAATGCTGGTGATAAACTAAGCCTGGTTTATTATATGACCATCCTGTATGGGAAAAGACTGTAATTTTGGGTACCTTTGGTCAACCTTAAGAGATATAGCAGGGGGACTGATGTGGCTTGGGTGGCTGGGTGTCCGTCTCCCATATGGAGGGGGCTGGGTTCAACCCCCGGGACCTCCTGGTAAAAATAAAATAAAGAAAAATACAGAAGGCGCGTGGGCCGCCAGCTACCGTCTGTGGGTAAGCCGCCAGGCCCTGCAAGCAGGTGAACCACTAGGCCCCAAGAGTGGGTGAGCCGCCAGGCCCCGCAAGCCACGCAGCAAGATGATGACCTAACAGGAGAGCGACACTAGGGAGAACCAAGACGAGATGCATAGAAAAACCAGGACCTAAGGTGGTGCAGGCGGTAGTAGAATGCCTCTCTCCCACATCGGAGTTTCCGAGGATCGAATCCCAGTGAAGACAGGAGGAGAAGGATGAGAGGAGAGGGCAGGAAATGGACACAGAGAATTGCCAGCGAATGGACACAGAAACAGCAAAAACGGGGGGTGGGGTGGGGGGGGAGTAATATGAATAAGAGTAAGTAAATAAATAAATCCTTAAAAAAATGTATAGGGGAGGAAGATATGGACTATAGTTAGTAGTAATACTTTTTTTTTTTATTATTATGGGTAAAAATCAAAATTCTCACAATACATACAAACATTTGCAAAATGATATATAAATATATATGTATATATGTGTATTTGCTTACAAAAATGTTATTTATACATATATACACATATATTTTAAGAGGTGCTTAGATTACCCAAAATATTACACGGAACCCACTGGGATTCCCATGTTCCCCACCTCCCACACCTCCCACCACATCCCACACAAACATCTCCCACAGTGTGGCCCACCACCCTCAATGAATTTACACATCCTGGAGCCTTGCCACCAACCATAGACCACAGTTCACACTGTAGACCACACTCTCTCCCACTCAGTTCTGAGTGGTGTGTGCTGATTTAAAATGGCCTACATCCGTTGCCACAACAGTACTCAGGACAACCTCCAACTCCCAAAGAAGCCCCTGTATTTCAAATGCTCATCCCCTCCCTACCTCAAAAGTGTCAAGTGGCCACTGGCTCCACCTCATTGTTATAATTTCTTGCATTGCTAGAATCACCATATGTGAACAAGAGAATACCATCAAGTCCACTCTAGTCCATAGTTCTTCCCCCAATCCTGAGGCGACTGGGATGGTGATGTCCACTCCAACTCCAAGTGAGAGAGGGCTTATATCCCATATATGGTGGGTGGGATGATCCTGCCTGCAGATGCAGGCCCTCTCCATTCCCTGGGATGGCCATTGCCCATCGTTGTCTCCTCACCAGGTAACTTGGATGAGTCCATTGAGCTGTAGGGTAGGAGTTGCAGCTCCACCTAGATTTCATGCACACCTGGCACATAGGTAGGTGGGAGGATCCAGTTTCTGGAAGTATACCTAATAACTCCAGCATCACATATAGGTTTGAATAGAAGGGACTGGTGAACCATGTGCAGGGAGGACTTATTTTGAGTCTAATTCTGTCACTCTCAGGAGCCCAGATTCCAAAATAGAACCCACTGATAAGGCATCAGTCTCTGGGGCTATCCCCCTTTATATAGGACCAGGGTGTCTCCGGAGCTCTCAGGAACCCCACTGAGTGGGGTGATAGGCACTTAGATGTTCTATGAGCGCCTACTGAGGTGTGCGTAAGAGTTACCTCTGGGATGACCTCCCGACTCTCTTTGAAGTCTCTTAGCCACTTGAACTCATTTGTCTTTACCTTTTCCCCCTTTTATTCAAGGTCTTTTTCCAGTTGTGTTGCCAGTTGGCACTTAGTATTAATCCCTCGTTGCCAGGGAGGCTCATCCCCGGGAGTCATGTCCCACGTTGGGGGGAAGGTAATGCAATCATATGCTGAGTTTGGCTTGGAGAGAGGCCACATTTGAGCAACAAGGAGGCTCTCAGGTGGCAACCCTTAGGCACCCCACAACTGCAGGCTAAGTCTCATTTACAAGAGCAAAGACTCACAAGGGTAGTCATCAATAAAAAAAACACATCAGTGGGTCATCCTATTTTGGCAGGCACTGTCCCTACACTCAGAGGACTATTGCTGCTCCCTTAGAGACTGTGGCAGAGCTCTCCAGGCTAGGAATTCAGATTCCCTCATTTATTGTGTGATTATCCACCCGTCGTGACCATGCCCCATCTCCCGATACTTTGAATGATTTTGTATATCTTTCATGTATATTCGGATGAACTAATCCCCATGAAACCCCCCCCCAGACACCCCCCCCCAATAATCCCCAGCAGTACCCATTGTAACCCTTCTGTGATCCAAATCCTCCATGAACATTTAGACCATACAATAATCAAATACACTTACTAGGAAAAAGAAACAAGTGTGATAAGCTTACATGCAAGAGACAAACATAAGGAAACTCAGGGGAAAAAAAAACTAAATGTAAAAAGAGAGAAGGAAAAAAAAACAAATAATCAAACAAAGAACAAAACAAAATAAAATATAATTAGTGGATTGGGACATTCAAAAAAATGGGCAAAAAAGCAAAGGAAATGCCTTTAAAAAAAATATATATATATATATATTCATTTTTTTTTTCCTTTCTCTTTTCTTTTTTCCCTTTTTTCCTTCCCTTTATCACTGTGTTATCGGATGTCTGATGTGCCATGACACCTTCCTCCTCTCAATCCCCATTGTCTCCCAATTTTTCATTTAATTTTCAAAGAAGTTTTAGGTCACAGCAAAGTCACACACAGAGTGCCGGAGACTCCCAGATAACAAACCACACCCCCTTCCCCACCCCATATTAACTCCCCCCCCTTTTTTTTTTGGTTGTTAGCATTGTTATAACTGTTATGCAGATAGCAAAATATAGCAACTAAACATTGTCAGTGATTTACAGTATAGTTTACAATTTAGATGATACAGTTTAATAATTTTGATATTTACCATGTCCTGTGTCCATTACTGTAAGGTAATGAAAAACCTTCCCCATGACCACCAAACAACCCATTAGATCTTGACTGTTCCCTTCTCCCCAGCCCCCCAGGGCCCGTGATACCCCCCTCTCCCAACCCATGGAATGTCAAGATTCACAGTTACATGCCCTGGGGATTTGAACCAGCCCTTCCTAATCCACCCACCCCCCAGTGCTGCACCACCAAACCAAGGAACACCACCACTCATCTGCCCCATCCCCCAACATGCAACCACACTCTATCCCTTTACCATAGATTATGTCCATATGGGTGATGGCTCAAAGCCTGCTCTTCTCTTACTCTCCTTTGTTAACCTATCTTTCAGACAATGGTTCTCAGAGACTGCTCACTTTCCTCAGTTTAGATCAGTGAGGTCATATACTGTTCATCCTTCAGTGCCTGGCTTGCTTCACTCAACATAAGGTCTTCAAGATTCATCCACGTTATTCCATGTGTTAGCACTTTGTTCCTTCTTACAGCTGAGTAATATTCCATTGTATGTATGTACCACATTTTGCTTATCCATTCGTCTGTTGATGGGCACCGGGGCTGATTCCAACTTTTGGCAATGGTGAACAATGCCGCTATGAACATTGGTGTGCATATATCTGTTTGTATTTTTGTTTTCAGTTCTTCTGGGTATATACCCAGCAGTGGAATTGCTGGATCATACGGAAGATCTACTGATAGTTTTCTGAGGAACCGCCAAACTGTCCTCCACAGTGGCTGGACTATACCGCAGTCCCACCAGCAGTGGATGAGGGTAGTAGTAATACTTTGACGATGCTCTTTCATGATTTGTTAACAAATGTTTCACAACAATGAAGGATGTTTGGGGGGGGGGTGTGTGTGGAAGCCCTGTATGATGTTATGCATGTTTGTTTTGTAAGATCACAATGTTTACCGAACACTTATTATTTATGTATGTTCATGTATGAATGATATACTTCAATACATTGTTTTTAAAAATAAATAAATAAAACAGAATACAATGTCACAGCTGGGTTGGTAAATCCAAGATCTCTAACCTATGTTTCAGACCTATGGATGAAGTCTGGACCAATGAAGGAGCTAGAACACATCATATGTTCTTTCGTCTCCCTTGTCCCCCAGCTAATTGCCACTTTAAACTTTAAACACACAAAGGATGAGTAATAATTATATTCAAAGCCTAACATGAGTGGGTTGTCAAAATATGCTACAGTGGATTTCACATTCAGTCATTATTTTCTTACTTCCAGATCCCATTGTTCAGGAAGGGGCTGGGGGGAGAAGAAAAGGAAAAGAAAACCTAAATGATATTCACTGAGAAACTGTTTTAAAAAGCCATCCTGAGGGAAGCGGCTGTGGCCCAATCAGTAGGGCTCCCGTTTACCTTATGGGAGGCCCTGGGTTCGGTTCCCGGGGCCTCCTGGTGAAGGCAAGCCCGCCTGCACGGCGTGGTTAGCTGACCCAGGAGCACAAGCAGCAAGGGGGGGATAAATGAATAAATAAATAAAATCTTTAAAAAAAAAAAAAAAAAGCCATCCTGATAGTATAATGGCTTGGAGAATCATCCAGTACCATATAATAAATTTTTGTAAAATTGACAAAAGAATTATTTCAAATTATATTTTATCACTAGTTATTTTTATAAAACTGAATTCAAAGTGGAATGTCCCATCCAAGCCCCTGCTCTCCCCATAACTAAGGAAGAAGCCTCAGGTATTAGAAGCAACTGTGCCATTTCCACCAACTTACCTTCAATCTTGAGTAAGAGAATTATCCACCTTATGTTTTCCTTTACTCACTTCTTTCAAAATGGATAATTATTTCCAAATCCTGAAGCACATGAAGGATCACGGAATGTCTATAAGCATTTGTCTTCCTCAGGGAGTTTTTTTTTTTTTTTTTAAGTGACAAATACAAAATAATCTTTTAAACAGGTCAAAATCAGACAGTTGCTCTAACTGACAGGCATGTAAGATACAAAAGACTCATTTGGAAGTATCTAGCCTGACCTTGGGCCCTGGAAGGCAATGGCCTTTATTTCCCCAAAAGGGAATACCTGGGAGTGAATGACCAAGAGCTATGTCTTCACTCGAGGTACAGACACACTTCCTTAAAGACAGATTTCCCTTATGTCCCCACTCCTTCTCAATACCAAATAGCCCAGACAAATGTTTCTCTCCCTGATTCATACAATTCCAGTTTATTTGCTGTCACCTACAAGAGAATACTCAGGAAACAAAGGGATTTAAAAAATGTGATCTTGTTTTTTTTACATGATGCTTCTTTGTAGTATCTGCAGAAGCATACCCAGGAGAAAAGGAATCATTTGCAGATTTCATTTTTCCACGTTATCCTGTCCCTAATTAACATGAGTAATTCTGAGTTTGCTATACCATAATTTATTAATCATATTCAATTAATCTAATCAGCTGTAAAACAGGAGAGGGCAACAGTGCATGCTAATAAATGAGCTTATTAGATTTAAAAAGCTGTTCAACTGAAAAGATCATGGTGAATTCCCACACAGACAAAGGGCAAACGTGGCCTGGTGGATAGTTTGCTTTGTATATTTTCAACTCATCAGTCTACATGTAAGGCCCCATTTTACAATGGGTAAAAAATAAAAATAAAATTAGTAGGTGTACACATTTTGGGTTTTTTTAGGAGGTACTGGGGATCAAACCCAGGACCTCGTACATGGGGAGTAGGAGCTCAACCATTTGAGCTACATCTGATTCCCCCACATATTATTTTAAGAGTAAATTCAGCGGTACAGAAGGAAGAAAATTCTGGGCTCTTAGGTGTATAGGGGGGTGGATGGAGCCAGAGTATTGCCATACGTAAACAACTGGGAAAAAGTAAAACTAAATAAAACAAACTTGAACATCAAGTTGAAAAATTTCCCTCTGCAGTGGAAAAGTTGGTGCTTTACCATATTATATTCATCTACCCAGTTTTTGACCAATCAAATATATTTTGGCAGCACCCTAACTGTAACCCTAAGTTACTAATATGAAAAACAAAAGCAGACCCATCCATTCACATGGTCATTTTATAGACACACTGCCATTTCAAGTATGTTTTCGGCAAGACTGGGGCAGAATTTCCAAATCTGGTAGTCACAATTTTAGTTCTCCCTGTTTGGTCAGTGTAGCCATTAGGTCAGGAAATGAATACAACAGTGATGCAAAAATGTTAAGAAACATGATACATAATGACTGTGTATTTTTTACCCCAAATAATCTATCAGTGCAATGAGGCATGTGAAGGAAAATGTCATTGGTCATTTTGGGTATAGGAAGAGATTACACCATTGGGCTGCAATATTTTGAATTAATTTCTAAAAGTGGCAAAAGAAAGCAGAAAAAAATTTTTACATTTAGAAAAACGTTTTTTTAATTTAATTCTGATAACCAATTAACACCTTTGCAGGCCTCAGGGTTGAGGTCCATGTTTGACCCTGTAATCAAACATGGGTTTCCTATGTGATACTGTGACACTGAAGTCAGAGAAGTAGCAGACTTGGCCACTTCTCAGACTTTGCAACCAATTCCCCTGGCTACATGTGAGTATAACCCATTTTTTAAAAATTGAGGCAGCTTCATTTTAGCTACATAAAAGATATAGCTAAAGAGTGCTCAACCAAATATGAGAGATATGATAAGGTTTAGCTTAGTCAAATGTAAGTCACATTTAATGAAATTCAAGTTGCAAACAGAAGGACATATATATATATATATATATATATATATATATATATATATATATATTTTTTTTTTTTTTTTAGATTTTTTTATTTATTTATTCATTTATCCCCCCCTTGCTGCTTGTGCTCGCCGGGCCAGCCAACCACGCCGTGCGGGCGAGCCCGCCCCCACCAGGAGGCCCGGGAACCGAACCCGGGGCCTCCCATATGGTAAACGGGAGCCCCACTGATTGAGCCACAGCCGCCTCCCAGAAGGACATATTTTAATATTCAATTTGACAAACAATCATTGGGCACCTACCATGAATCTGGCACTATGCTAGGCACAAAGGAATACAAAGCTGAAAAGTTATGGGTCTCAAGGAGCTCCTGAGTCATTAAAATTTCATAATGTGAAAATCCCACTCCATACCTATGTCTTTTGTTAAAGATAATATATTAAAGTTTGCTCTTCAGGAGCAAGGACTAACAAACAGAAAACATGATTTCCTAAGATACGAAACTGCCTGCTTTAATTCTGTCATTTCCACAAGCAAGCATATAATTATCTCCCCAAAGACTGAGAATAAACAAGTGACATTTGTCTATTAAAAATGGCAAATATGGTAATAGCAATTTTTCAGTTGTTTAGAAACAAATTTGGCCTAAAATTTAAGATAATAAAACAAACAAACAAAAAAGTACATTCACCTGTACATTCCCTCCTAGCACTCTAGTAAATAAGCTATAGCCTTTGGCAAATTTGAAATTCTCTCTGAATTTTAAGGGCTTTGATGGCTAGCTGAAAATCAGAATTACCAAACATAATATTTAAAAAGATGTCTATCTACTATGTGTCAGGTATAATCCTCAGAAATAGCCATCATTATGCCCCATTATATCTATAAAGAACATGAGACTCAAAGAGGCTAAGTAACTTGCTCAACAAGACAAGCTTAAAGTGGCAGAGACGGGATTTTAAAACTTCTGCCTAGCTCCAATACCCTAGCTCCCTTTACTGGGCTATGTACTATGCTAAAGGTGATAATTCTGTGAATTAAGTGTCACTAACAAGAGAATCACCTTTCCGAGGTGAGGGTACTAGCTCAGATTACAAAGGACTTGGGAGGAACCAGTTTCCAATAGAGTCCTGAAAGGAGAACCAAGCTCCAGGTCATCTCTCCATCACAAAAGGAGAATGGACCCACTCTGAGTGTACCTGCATATCAGGTATTACAAGTTCTTTGGTCCTCTAAATATGCTTAGTATAGTCATTCTATAAAGAACTGTTATTTCTACATTAGTCTGAAATAGATCTGGTCATCCTGGCATCTTGCAAACTGGAAAAGCCTCCAATCCGTGAAAGTCTGTTCTCAATCAGAGTGGATCTCTCCCCCAGGCCAAGGCCCAAAATAAAGGATGTTGAGTAGAAGGGGCAAAAGGCAATTGTCTGTTTATTGGGCCAAAATCCATCACATATTATTCTGTGTGACAGGGAGTATGACATTTATGCTGCTCCAGGAAACATGTTCTTGGTTCTAACGGAAAGCTAGAAAGAACCAAAAAAGTTTGGGGATAGAGTACTTGGGATATGGTCAGTGCACATAAATTTCTTCCACATGAGATGAATGTTTCATGTAACTTTTATCTAACTGTAATTGCATGCTCCACTTCTGATTATTTAATGAAAAAGAAACTGGGTTGGAAACTACAAATGCCCATAAAAATTAAAATATAACCAGCTCATAGACTATTCTGTGATATCACTGAGGCTCTCTGCATCACTTGAATAAAGCCTGATCGTTTATAAAGCATTTTCTTGTTTTGATCATCACAAACAACTCTTGACGATATAGACAGGGCAGGAATTATAAGTACCTCCACTCAGAGAGAATGAGCGACTTACCTAAGACCATAGTGCCAAAAGTGACAGGGCTGGGATCTTGGCCTAGGTCTGAGTGACTCCAAATCCAATTCTCTTTCCACTACATCATACTACTTCATTAGGAGGCATTTTATGGGATAATAAAACGGGTTGTTTTTCTACCTATTTATAAGGCTATACCACAGAAAAGACAACATAAAAGAAAAAAGTCCCTTTTGGAATAATGTAGCAGTCAGAGTGTAATCAGGAAAAAGAAACCACTTCAAGTATTTACAACAGAAGAAATTTAATACAGGGAATTGGTTACATAAGCCATGAAGCTCCTGAACCAAACAGGTGATGGTTAGAGATTTAGCAATAGCAGAAAGCCACCCTTAAACCAGAGGGACAAAAGGAGGATATGGTGTTACTGGAGCTGAGGGCCATGAGTCACCTGACCAAGAGGGTGGAAGCATAGTGGGCCTGTCCAGCAGAAGCTGGAAACACAGAGAAACAGTCTCTGCTGGAGAAGCACCTGAGGCTCCCTTTCTCTTCCCCTCCAATCTCCTGCCACTGTCTCTGACTATAACCAGTCTGAAGTCAGCTGATACAGGAGCTGGGCAGGGGAACAGGGAAGAATGCATCTGAGGGAAAAGTGACCAAGGACTTCAGCTAATCCTCAGCTGTAAGAATTAAATGTGTTACTGTTGTAAGCTGCTGAGATTTGGGGTTGTATAATTTAATAAAGGCTGACTGACACTTCTGCACAAACAATGTCAAGTAGGTAAGCAAATAAACAGAGTGAAATGAACAGAGAATCAAATAAATGGAGAATGGTGAAATTTATTTTCAAGAATTGCTTTGGGGAAAACATTTCTACCATTAATTTGTGAGCCTGGGGTAATGAGCAAGTACATGTTCAGACCCCCAACCATGCCCGGTTTTGAAGGGGAAGCATATTAAGGAATATTTCTAGGAATGCGGCAGAATTTCCAGCTAGGGGTCGATAAAGTAGTCCTGGCCATTACTAACTTGCTGCTTCATAGTCAATAGAACGGATCAAGACAGGATGACCTGCTGAACTGGGAGTGTCATATGCCGGCAAGTCAGGCCTTCCAAAAAGGAAGTTTGTCACTGAGTCAGCAATGTTGCCAAACCCAAAGAGCAGTACCAATATAGCTCAAGGGTAGCCACTGACTTGGTAACTCTAAGCTTTTCCTTATAATACTTCCATCAGAAAACTCACAGAATAGCCTCATTAATTATTCACAAGGCCCTCCTTTCTCCCAAAGTGGCTTGTAAGCACGACAGGGTGTGGGGTAAATGTAACTCTACAATTACCCACCTTAAACTATGTGGCCCACCCAAATGTACCTCCTCTATCTTCAGCTACTCCAAGCAACTCTGCTTACTCCCTACCCTAATTCTTTTGGAATTTAGAATAAATGCCATAAAATTCAACATTTAATTGTTCTTGTTGTTTCATACAAGTTTTGCCTTCCCAACTGGACCTGAGTGGAGAACCTGGAACAGTATGTAGTTGATTGAGTAGTTGCTCAATAAACATTTAGAGGGATGAATGAGAGAGAAGTCCTTTTAAAAGCAGAAGCCACATCTTTTACTTAGAGCACTTCCTTTGGAACCTCCCTCCTATTGGCCAAGTATATCAGAGACATTCAATGAATACTTTTTGACACTGATTAATTACTTCTGAATACAATTTGGTTCACACATCTCCAAATTTATCCTGCTGGAATGCATCTTAATGACCGACAAGTTACATATTTGGATAACTTTAAGTGATAAATACAAAAAAAAAAAAAAAAAAAAGAAACAAAAAATAACAACACTAAAACATTTAAATTTCTACAAAAAGCCCAAATCACAAAACAGTAGCACTAAGGACAAAGTAGATGTTTTTTTTTTCATTTTAGGATGGAGAAAAGACAATTCAGTCTCTTCTAGAGAAATATAATTGAATTAAAGATCCTGCTACCATTGCCTCAACTCTAATCCTTAAAATCATGTTAGTTTAGACAGGCTTAGGGATCCAGTGATAAGAAAGAAAAGAAAGAAAGGTCCACACACAATGAGATAAATACCAATTCTGCAATTATATTAGGAGGACTGTTATCATCAGTGCTATCACCAGAGGAAAGAAAAAGAATTGGGTATTTCATGTTTGTTTAGAAAGTTTTACTTTCTTGAGAAACCATAATTTTCTTAAAATTTGGGCAACCATCACAAAATCATATATTGCAGATGTCCCTGTGGCTGTGCAGGAACTACTGCCAAGCTCCAACAATTAGAATGGTTTCCAGGGTCCACATAGAGAGAATAGAAAGCAGGAAACCAAAAAAGGAAAGAGACAACAGGCTCATTACCCAAGAGATCCTAACAAAAACAGAGCCAGCCAAGCCAGCAGCCTGAAGATTTCCATCAATAAAGACTGGCCCATTAAAAGGCTGGCCGGGTTTTCTTTTTCATGGAAAAAGGAGGAATTGTCCAATCAAACACTGCCTTGGTAGAATTGGTATTTTTGAAAATGAGACAAGCCTTCAGTGGAAAACCCAGCCTAGTACAGTAGCTTTCAAGTTTTTTTTTTACCCAGCTAAGAAATACATTTTATATCACAACAATGTACACACATAATACATACTTATATAAATGAAACAAAAATTTCATAAACTAGCAGTTAACCCTTAATCCTTGTTAAAACAGAAGGTGCAATGGACTTGGTACTTTCTTTTCTATTCTATTGATTTCTAGTCTAGTCTCTTTCCCTTTAAAAAAAAAAAAGGGTCTAGACCCACTAAACTGATTTCATGACCCAATAATGGATTACAACACACATTTGAAAAGCACAAGCCTAAAGAACCATTCTAGAAGTTGACCAAAGGTCACGTGCTTTTACTTTTTCTTTCTTTCTTGAAACCACTACTAGTAAGGAAAGGCCACTCTTAGCTAGCTCTACTTTTTAATAAGAGAGAAAAAAATATTGACAACTTTATCTTTATTAGCATGGCACCTTCCATGTAGTGGGCATTAAAATATTTGTTAAACTTTAGAGGCCATTAAACTTTAGAGGCCATTTTTTCCTATTCTATGGGTAAAGCAACATAGAGGGAAGGGGCGACTAACACTTAAGGGGGAAAAAAAGGAGAATTCCAATAATGGAAATATTTTCCAGGCAACATGCCAAATTTTTCTAGCATGATTTTACCCAGGGGGTTCCTCCATCACCTTAGATGCTTTGATCCTCCACAAAAGTGAGAAGGGCCCATCACAAAAGGACAGATGAGTTCAACAGAGTTTGGTAAAAGACCTTATTCAAAATGAATGAAATAGGATCATAACTTTTAAATGAAGAAAAACTGCCTGCAAAACCAAGGACTCTAGTGCAAATCACTGCAGAATAGCTAGAGCACAAATTATGCCACAGAACAAAATGAAGCCAAACAAGATGAGCAGCAGATTAGATAATCCTGTATAATGGGATCAAATAATCTCCCCCAAAATACTCTCCTGACACCCCTGCTCAACAGATAATGACACTGCCAGCTATAATGGGATAGGCTATCATTAATAAAAATAGCTATCACTTCTCAAGAGCTCACTTTGTGCCAGGCACTATGCTAGGTACTTAAAAACTCTTATCCTATTCTCTTAACAAGCCTACGTGGAGACTATTATCCCCATTTTACACAAGAGGAAACTGAGGTCCAGATAAATTAATAACTTGGTTATGATCATACACCGAGAGAATGAAGGGTTGGGATAATGAATTCAACTGATATTTTAAACTTTCATTTCCCAGTGGCATATCCCTTTGCTAGCATAAGGGGTATGAGAATAAGCATAAAGTACAGATAACCAAATGCACAAGTATACATGAAGTATTAGAAGGAAGAAAAGAAGAAAGGGACAGAGGTTAGGAAGGAGGAAGTAACTGGTTCTTTTAAATAAAAAAGAAATTCTTTCAAAAAACAGTAGTTGATACCTCAATTTTAGCTCTGCAATCCTAAGTATCTATTTCAACAGCCATTATTACCAAGTAAGCTCTGTGTTGTCAATCTGGGGGAAATAATTTTGCCACTAGAAAGAATTTCAAAGTGAGAGTTTGTTTCCGATACAGATATTAAGTTGCACAAATACAGCAATCTATCCCTCCCTCCCCTGAAAAGCTGTCTTTATCAGATTTTATGTAGATTTAAAATTTTTCCTCAAATTAGGAAGAAAAAACAAGTTAAAGGGAATCAAATATTACTAAAGGCAATGCTTTAATTATACTTTAGGAAGCCACTGATTTGCATGCTGAGCGTCTTTACATCCCTGATTAAAACCCTTCTCAAGCTTAGGGGAGTCATTCACAGCTATTCAAAATCATTAGTCCTCTGATTTTTCATTTGGTTTCAAATGGCCATAAACACCTCTCCAAATCTGGCCAAGGACCTAAACTTATTACACAAAGGACCACCAAGCAAAAGTCTTGGTTAAGGCACTCTCAACCCCAAAACATAGCACACAGTGAAATAAAAGTTTTTCTGAAGTGCCTAAGTTACTACTGGAATAAAGATTGGAAAAGCTTAGAAAATTCCAATGGAAAAGCCCCATCTCTATTCAAAAAAAATTTTTTTTTTAATGTAAAGGACCTTTATTTTCCACATGAAAATAATCATATGGTACAGGCCCATCCCCATGACAACAACCTAGTCCTCAAAATGAGTCTCCATTTGTCTTCCTGCAACCTGATTGAGTATATATGAGTTTTCTGATGAGAGCCTTCTAAGGATGGAAAATTGAGCTCTTTCTAAAGATGAAGGGAACTACTATGAGCTCAGATAATACAATGCAGTAAAGAAAACCAGATTCAGTTGAACTAAGAGAAACATAGATGTAATCAACTCACGTGCAGCTGGTCAGAACACAACTTCTCCCAGGGAAAAATCCCCGATTGTAATGGGCAGTGCAGATCACCTGCACTGATGCTATCTTATAAGTAAAGAAGGAGAAATACTTCATACGTTAAGACTTTTTTTAATCAGTGGGACTACATTAATCAGCCAAAGGGGTGCTGATGCAAAATAATAGAAATCTGTTGGCTATTATAAAGGATATTTATTTGGGGTATAAGCTTACAGTTACCAGGCCATAAAGTGTAAGTTATTTCCTTCACCAAAGTCTGTTGCCACGTGTTAGGGCAAGATGGCTGCCGATGTTCAGCCTTTCTCTTCCTCTTAAGGCTCCATGGTCAGGCTCTCTAGGCTTTGTCTCTCTCCCTGGGGCTCGATTCTCTCCAGGCCCAACTGCTTTTTTCTCTCCACAAGGCCAGCTGTGAACTATCAGGCGAACAGCTAGTCTCTTTTCCTGGGGCCTTCTGTCCTTCCTCATGACCAAGCTCCTCTGTGTGCTTACTTCCCAGGGCTCCAGCTCAAAAACTCCAACCTCCCTTCTCTGCAGTGTGGTTTCTCTGAGTCCCCACACACCAACAGTGGCAGGAACTCAACATCCTACTGATGTGGCCCAATCAAAGCCTTAATCATTATTTAATCAAGTAAAAATGAAACCTCTGAATCCAATATAATCTAATATGCCCAGAGGAAAAGATCAGTTCACAAACATAATCCAATATCTATTTTTGGAATTCATAAATAATGCCAAACTGCTTCAGGGACTCAAAACTTAAAAAATGGACTGAAACATTTATATAGACATTAAAAGAGAAGTCAGAATAGATAATAAATATGAAAAATTATAGTGAAGAGGAACATCCTGTGGAGCTATGTAAGATGCTGATTTTAATATGGGCTCTCAGATAGTATTCATTTCTAAGGGTAAATACGATACGGGTCCTCTTTCCTTACCCCGAGTCTTCTGCCTCCTTTGACAATTTCCATTTACAACTTTCAGCAGAAAGCAAGACTGTGAAATAAGATTGAGTTAACAATTCTGAAACAGGCTAAAATTACTGAAAATGAAAGGTATGAGGACCTAGGGAATTTTTCAAAATAGACTAGAAAGTAAGTTTCCCTTAAATAGTCCATTTTACAACTAGTAAAGTGCATCACACAGGTACTTCCAACTCCTTAGAAGACTATAAAGAAATATAATATGACAAAGGTACAGTATTCGATTGATTAAAGTTTTATATAAGCATAAAAACTCAAATTTCCACTCTTAACAAACCTGTTTGACCAGAAGGCAGTTTTTCACTTCAGATCTTTGAAAACCAAGCAACGAAGTGAAAAATTCCAAGACAGCTTTTGTAACACTATAATCAATAGAATAGAAGTATACAGATGAATTTTAAAATAAAATCAGTGAGTGAGATCTAACAAAAAGTACCCACAACTCACAATGAGAATGCAATCAGATGGAGGAAGGCAAAAGTCTAAGTCAGAGAGTGGAGGAGGGATGGTTATGAGGGAGGACGGCCCTGTGACTGAATTTTGAAGACATGTTCAGCTGATGTCTTTAATTTCTAGATTCCCTGGACCTTAAGTCAGTGGTTTGGGAAAAACATAGCACTTGGTCACAAACAGCAATAGTAGGTATCTTCTGTGTCTGGGATGGGGAAGGAATTCAGAATCCGGTGAGTCTGTAGACTCCTGACCCTATAGGTGGAGGATATGCAGGCACAAGAGCTCTATATACCTTATTCAATTTTAAAGCCTTAATAAACAAGAAGAATAAATATAAGTAATTATGTGTGTTCCATAGAAAATATTTCTCACTTCTCTGGGGGAAACAAACACCACTATATTCAGTTTTTAAGCCTGGGGGGGAAATCAGAAATCATGCTCTCAAAAGCAGAAACTCATATCTCAAAAGTTATATAAAAAAGAGAAATGAACTGGCTGCTGAAACTGGAGGCAGGAGACCCCAGCCCTTGGTCACATCTGTGGTCAGATGCAAAAACTTTGTAAAGTACTAGAGACAGGAGCACACCCATTTCCATAGAATTCAGCACCATTGCCGAGTTCTTTTTCAAACTGAAAGTAAGTTCCTGAATAACTCCCACACTGGTATATCTTGAAAGGAGTGACCAATTTGAATTTTTAAACACTGGAAATTTCTACATTTTTCAAAGCTGGTTAAGAAAAGGAAGATATACCAGAAAGCTATTTTTGTTTTTTTCTTGAAAATAGATATGAGATATGTGGAAAATGTAAAAAGTTATCTAAAAGACAGAATTAAGTCAATTTAAGTTTCAATAATCATTAAACAAAAGGCAGCTGGAAGGAACTTATGTAAGAATTCTCCATAACCAGGAAGAAAAAAAAATTTTTTTCAATGGGTGTGGGTGGTCCATACTACAACTTGAATTTACAACTCGAGCTTTTATAATTTAAAAAAATGAAAGTTGCATCATCTACAGTCATAAATACACAGCCTACTGAATTTAAATGAGGTGCACGTTCCAGTTTCAGATATAAGTAGAGTGACTAAATAGACTTAAAAAATTCTTTATACAGGACAGTGGCTTTTCTGGACATTCAGCCTTTATGTGGGGAACCAGGATTTAAAGCAGTCCTGGTTGGATTTAACAAGCAATCCACTGACCTCTGCCTCCCTCCCACATCCCACCTTCCATAATATCAACCTGTTATTGGTAGTGAGGGTGTCTAGAAGACATTTACTCTTCTGGAATTTTACTTGAAGGAAGAAGTAAAAAAGCAATTATCCAGTATAACATAGTTACTACAACTTCAAGTACCAGGTAGGAAGCAGAAAAATGAAAATTTATGTGGGCAGGGTGAAATTGCCCCTAGTTTTGAAAAGAGAATAGTCAGAACTTAGAGAGTCCCCTCTTGATTCCAAAGTGGATGGAGAAAACAAAGAGAGAGAGAGAGACAAGTACAAAGGAAGGAAAAGAGGAAAGGAGGAAGGGAGGACTTAGATACTAAAACATGTTTTAGGTTTCTGCCAAAGTCTTATAAAAACCTAACGTGAACCTCATAGTTAACTATTGACAGTGGCATGTGCTTTTAATTATATTCTGAAAATGTGCAAGCAAGCAAGGCAAATTTATATCATGGTTCTCATTTACATTTATCATTCCCTCACCATGGGAATATAAAATCACATACAGACATCTGTGGATAATTATATATGAAGATGGGCCTTTCAAGATCAAGTTTAAGAGTTCTAGTGTCTTTCTATTCATACACCAAATACTAGGCAATCACTAGAGCTGTTTCGGTGACTAGGGAAACATTTGGGGAACTCCAGAGGTTATCTCCTCACCATGTATGAAAATTTTACAATAATTTCCTTGAACTCCTTCTGCCCTCTTTCCACAGTAAAGCTCAGAGATGTCCCTTCCCTTCCCCTGTTACAAGTTATAAGAATCACTTTGTACTCTATAACATTTTTCTTGTAAGGATTCTGTATTTTTACCTTGAATCAAAAGTGATGACAAATTATCACTACTCTATCTTGACTCTGCCGATCCCCAATCAGAATTTCCCCCTCCTCTAGTTGAAAGTGACATTTTCTAGAACAAAAAATTTCCAAGCAAAATGGGGTTAGACTAGAATAAATATGAGTCACAGCTGAACATGAACTGAAACCAAAAACAAGCTGCTGAAATCCCTAACAACCTGGATAAAGTATTTTTTTGGTATTGTTTTTTGCTGTGAACTAGTCCGGCATGCTCTGCTTGGTATGCACCAACGAGGCTTCCACACCAAAGCAGAAGGAAGCACCAACAATGCATTGTATTAAGAAGACAGGGCTTTAAATGATGTTGAACAGTCAACTAGGAGCATTTTATCTTCAGATATGATATATATGAGATGTACTGTTCAGTAAACATGATTACCAATACTAAGAAAAATGTGGTGCTGGTCAAGAAACCCACCAAAACCATTAAATGGATTTAATCTGAGGTTAATTTTGAACTCTGTCACACTTGCTTTTACATATAACAAGAAAGTACTGTATTTGCTAAATACAGTGCCAAGAAACTTTATAAAGAAAATTTCAACTAAGGCTCTCTCTAAAATCTTGCTTAAACATTTTTTTTCCTTTTCATGGCCAAAGTTAAAGATATAATAGGGTTAAATAAGTCTGGTGGTGTGAAATATGGTGAGTTTCTACAGAGAGGGGTGGAGCACACTTATCCCATTAAGTGAGACAATCTCCCAGCCTCCCAACGCATAAAGGGGCAAGAATTTACTCAATTTGGCTGTAGTTTCAGGAACAGCTGTGAAACATTTCCCTATAATCTCAATAATTTCTATACCTCTGATCTACAAAGGATATTCTATTATTTGCTCCCACATCAAAAAAAAAAAAAAAAAAAGTTAGGCCATAGAAGCCAAAAAACAGATTTTAATGCAAAACAAGCCAAGGAAAGCAGAGTTGATCTTTCACTTTTATTTGGGCTTTTGCAAATAAGACCAACATCTTAAACAAATCATAAAATCCTCCCTCAAACTCTTTTCCTGCTTTTATCTTTTGATAATGCAAGGGCTTCAATGGTCCAAAGTCTAGGGGTATCTTTTGGCATAAGAGCTTTCCTTGGGCTGAATTAAGGCCTGGTTCTTCAAAGCTAATTGGATCCACGCCATACAGTATTATTAATACAATGCTAGAAAATGCCTATGGTGTGATATTAAGCTTCTTTCTCTTCAAGGGACAATTTCATTTTCTGTTTATATACCATAACACAAACCAGCCTACAGCCTAGAGAAAGGAGGCTAAGGGCTGGCCAACTGGTCAATGCCCACAGCTGCAGCCACCACCACTGAAGTCACTAATCCCCTCCCCTGCCCTTTCCTCTTTCCAGTAGAAAAGGCAAGATCTAAGCCTCACTTTTCCTACTCTTTTCAGGGTCTTCCGTGTCAGAAACCCTGCCATCTTCCTGAAGTCCAAAATTATCTCAGTGCCTCGGGAGTCAAATTGAAAAATAACACTACAAAAGGTCGGGAATCTGGAGGTAAAAGGTACTTTGACATCACAGGATCACAGAAGGTAGCCTCAGGCATATACAAGAAGGCCTAGCTGTGGTACTACCTATATCCCAATTAGGTTTGCTTTTACACAAACTCAGTAACGAAAGATATTTAGAGGATAGCGGTAGACAAAAGCAGGAAGAAAAACTGAATTCATTAGACAATAAATGTTAAGGAAGAATGAAAGTGACAGGTCTGTAAATAGTATAAAGATGGCTTTCACTTAGACACTGACAGAGAAAACCTCATAATCTAGATCAGGCCAGTGTTTACCGGGTGCTGACAGCTCCAGAAAAGGCCAGAGATAAAGAAATTGTAGCCTGTGACCTGGTGAAAAGATTTTCGGGGTCTCCTCTGTCAAAATGAATCAAAATCAACTTTTCAACAATGGTTTCACAGAAAAGTGTCAAATGATACACATAATTTCTCAACTTCACCACCACAACCACAGCAGAGCTGAATCCACTTTTTAGATGTCTAGAGTAAAAGTCTAAGATTATTTCATCTTTAAAAGATAAATGGGCAATCATTCCCAACATGTTTTTTTAAGCAGCTGTAATTCTAATTTCAGAATCATCAGGAAAAAAATCTAAGCTTATACTTCTAAAGGTCACTTTCCCCAAAAGATGAAAGTTGTAATCAAAACATTTCTTTAGTATCCTCCTGAAAATTTCAGTTCAATGGCAAAAATTTTTGAGCACCAACAATGTGGCAAGCACAAAGTTTGGTAATGCAAGGAATAAGCTTCTGTCCTAAAGGAATTTATCATGGGAGTGTGAAGTCAGGGAACTGGAAAAGGAGGACATTTCTACTTATAACACAGGAAGAGCACAGTTAGTGTCATGTAAAAGTCCGAAGTACTACAGGATACAAAGTACCCTTAAAAGCGGAGCTGGTGTAGCTAAGTGGTTTGAGCACCTGCTTCCCATGTAAGAGGTCCCATTTTAATCCCTGGTACCTCAATAAAATAAAATTAAATTAAAATTAAATAAAATAATAAAATATAATTAATTAAAAACAAAGTACCCCTAAAGAAATAGAAAGCATCTTGACAGGGGTGGGGGGTGGGGGTAGGGGGCAGCAGATGGAGGGCTCTGATATGGCACCATGAAGAAAGTAGCAGCTGAGGAACACCAGGAAGGAAAAACAAGAAGTCAACAGGCAGAAATGAAGTGTGTTCATGGAACCGTCTATTCTAGGTACAGCAGCAATTCCTAGACTTTTTAATATTGTGAGTCAGTAAAATTTGTGAAAATTAAAAAAAATAAAATAAGGGTGAGGGTGGGAAGGAGAATGGGAGAAGTTTGAAGGACAGAACATACTAAGCTAGGAACTGTGTATTCCATAAAATTTGCTAAGGGAGAAATCAAGCTGCAAATAGCCCTTTCTCTCTCAGAGAAACAAAATACTTAGCAATAATTCTATTGCATTTTTAAAAATTATTTTGCAAATGATAGTGAGATAACGACCTTCTATTATCACTATCATTTCATAAATAAAGCATTTTAATTCCAAAAATGTAGGAAACATATCATCTCAGAAACTTAAAAATGGCATTTCTTCCCATGAAAGGACAGCTAGCATCCTTACTGTGGTCTGTTTAGGTATTTAGGAATCCCTGGGTTAAAGTATAGGACTCCTGTAAGGAACAGAAGAAGGTACAGCTGGAAGGGTAGGCTGAAGCCACTCTGCAGGGAGTTTGGAATGACAGTCCCAGTATGATATATTCAATTAGGCATAAGAAGACTTGGGGAGAGGAAGGGAGTCAGTAATGGATTAATATGATAATATAACCAGAACTAATGCTTTAAGACTAATTTGCTTGAAGTGTGTACGATGAAATGGGGAAGGAATTGCAAGGGAAAGACTGGAAGTGGTAAGGCAACTTGAAAGGATACTGAAGGGAAGCAGATGTGGCTCAAGCAGTTGGGCATCTGCCTATCACATGGGAGGTCCTAGGTTCAGTTTCCGGTGCCTGCTCAAGAAGATGAGCAAGACAGTGAGCTGACACGACAGGCAGGTGAGGTCAGCTGATGCAACAAGATGATGCAAAGAGGAAACACAATGAGAGACACAAGCAGGGAGCAGATATGGCTCAAGCAACTAGGTGCCTCCCTCCCACATGGGAGGTCCCAGGTTCAGTTCCCAGTGCCTCCAGACAAGCAGACACAAAGAGCGGACAGCCAGGCAAACAACGGGGCAGGTGGGGGGGGAGAAAATAAATAAATCTTAAAAAAAAAAAAAAAAGGATACTGCAGGGAGTGGATGTGGGTTAAGCAGTTGAGCACCTGCTTCCCACACGGGAGATCCCGGGTTTGGATTTAGTCCCCAGTGCCTCCTAAAAACAAACAACAAGCAAAACAAATGGAAAAACCAGCTCAGGGGAGCTGATGAGGCTCAGTGGTTGAGCACTGGCTTCCCACATACAAGGTCGGGAATTCAATCCCTGGCCCCAGTACCTAAAAAAAAAAAAAAAAAAAAATATATATATATATAAACTGCAAAGTCCAGGTGAGAGGTGTTGAGGGTCTAAATTAGGATGTTACAAAAAAGAATGGAAAGGACTTGGCAACAAATCATATGTAGGGATTGAGGAAAGGGAAAGTTATAGATAACTTCCAGTTATTAAGCCTAGATAACTGAAAAAAAAATAAATAAATAATGGTAGTGTTAACAGAAACATTCAAATTCATGAACGAGTTCTACATAAGAGGAGAAAGGGAACTCATTTTGGGGTGGGGCATGCAGGGTAGGAATTTGGGGGAAGGTGGAGATATAATGAGATAGAAAGTTGGAGAGCAACAAGGAGAAGGCATAGGAAGAAGGCAAGCTTACCTCCTTCATCATACAGGGATTTCTGAACACTTAGTATGTGCCAGACACTGTACTAGGTTCTAGGGATACAAAGGACAGCAATATCAGATCTGGTATCCACACTCATAGAGTTTACAATCTTGCAGGAGAGAGAAAGATTAATGCAGTAATCACACAGATGGGTGTGATTACCAATTGTAATAAAGTGTCTTAATATCCAAAAGAGAGAAAAGGAAAGACTAGAGAACAGACACATAGAAAATGATATAACTTAAAAGATGAAAATGAGACTACAAATGGAAACAGAAGGAAGGCACAGTGAGAAAGGTAGGAAGTAAATTGGAATAGATGACTCCTAGAAGCCAATGGAGGATCAAGTTTCAATGAGCCAAATGCTGCTTAGAGGTCTAGGAGGACAAGGACTGAGAAAAGGCCATCAGTCTGTTCATTTAGGAGCACATGATGTCCTGGGCACAGGCTTGAAGAATGTGGAGGATTCAAAGAGATTAATGAGTGAGGAAATGATAAAAAGTGCAGGTGACAAGATTTCTCTTTCACGAAGTAAACCAATAAAGGACAAGAGGTGAGATGTGTGACTTGAGAAAGTAGTGAATTTAAGGGATCTCTTTATTAGAATGGGAACAATTTCAATAGCAGGCAGAAAGGGCCAGGAGAGAAAGAAGAAGAGAAGACAGGGGACGAGATATGGCTCAAGCAGTTGAGCGCCTGTTTCCCACATGGGAGGTCCTGGGTTCAGTTCCTAGTGTCTCCTAAAATCAAACAAACAAGCAAACAAAGTAATCAACTCAAGGGAGCCAATGTGGCTCAGTGGTTGAGTGCCAGCTTCCCATATACGAGGTCCTGGGCTCAATCCCTGGCACTGCACCTCAAAAAAATAAAAATAAAAAAAGAGAAGACAAGATTTAGGAGAGGAGGGGAATGATGGCCAGAGCCCAGACCCCAGGAAAGCGGGAAGGTATTGGGTCAAGAACACCAACTACCAGGTTAGAACTGGCTTCTGGAAGAGAAGGTGAAGGAAACAAGGGAAGATGAAAATTCTCAGAAATCAGAGATGGTAAGAAAGGATGTTGAGGAAGGTCTTGTTGGGGGTAGGGGTGGAGGTCTTTTCAGGAAAATGGGGGAGGAAGGAGACTCATTTGCTGTGATGTGCATGAGACATGAAAAGCTAGCTGGCTTTTAAAGAGATTGCCATGAGCTGTCACTGTGCAGTCACTCAGCAAAATTTATTGAGGGTCTTCCATGCACCAGGAACAGCATATACGCATGGGCATAAATAAAGTTAGCAGGCAATTGTTACTACAAATAAATACCCGAGTAAAAGAGAAATAGGCTTATTTTACCACCCTCACATCTAGAAAAAAATATGAGCAATAACAGGTGAAAATTACACATCCTTTGAAGCTTATGTATGTGCTAATGGATGAGATATCATCGCTGCAGAAGCCCAAGATCTATTCATCAGAAGGAAATACTGTGTTAGTTCATTTATTCCACAAACACATACTGTGTGCCTAAAAGCATCAGAGAAATGAGCTATGAAGAGGCAAATCAGGGTTCCTGTCCTTGTCCTTGAGGGGGTTATAACCAGGTATGATGTATCCTGAAAGCTTCTGCTTTTTCCAGCATTTTGGCACATTTCATTGCTCAATACTGAGCATTAACTGACCCTGCCATGGCATATCTTTATGCTCACTACAAAGTAAGACTTTCATTATCTGAACATTTTTAACAAGATACTTTCCTGGATGCAACATAATTTTAGGGAATGGACTGGACTAGAGGGTTCCATGGCATGATTTTTCAGTGCCATTAAACCCCAAAATGAACCACTTCAGCTTTTAAAATTATAAATCAAATGCCTCATTTCCTTGCACATAATCCTTTCAACAATACTCAGAATAAAATCCATCCTCCATACACTGGCCCTCCAGGCCCTCCAAGCCCTGGACCCTGCCACCCCTCTGCTTTCTTCCCATCCTCATACTTTTTTTTTTTTTTTCTTAATGAGCATCTGGCTTACCTTCCTGGTCCAAAGCAAGTACTATACAAAACCAAACTTTGGCTTTTATGCCTACCTTATACATGTCATCATTAATTATGTACTAAATATTACAGGGAGAGAAAGTGTTAAAAGGGGAAAAAATCATGCTCTGTGAGAATACTGACACATATATTTTTCCTAATTCTCTTCATGAGACAGTCTAATGATTTAAAAGTAATAGTATGTATTGCTATTGTAAAAATATGATTAATGACTTTTTGAGATAAAAGAATCATCATCTGAATTATCAGGTAAAGAAAATACTATTAACTAACTTTCAAATTGGGTAATTTACTCCATTAAAATCAGCTATGGTGTTTCAAGATTTAATGTATTATTCAAATTCATGTATGCAAACAAACTCATTAAAATTCAGGAGGCTCCACTCCCAAACTTACTGCACTTAAAATTCATGGCCCCAGCAGAGGACATTGAGCAGGACCAGACAGGCATTCTTTACTGTTTTTTTTTTTTTTTTTTTTCTTTTTTGTTTTTGTTTTCACCCTAAGTAGGAATTCAAGATGCCCTGAGAATCTGCAACAGTTGGAAGGCTGTGAAGAACTTGCTCCTTACATTACACTGACATGCTGTATCCGAGGTCAAGCCTGCTTTTGGATGTCTCCTTATGCCAGTGGGAGCCAGAGATGATAACCTTCACTCTGGAAATGAATTTAAAGACAAATATTTCTAATCTAGCTTTGAAAATGTATATGATCCTAATATTTCTTAAGAACTAATTTTCTAGAAAACCGAAGTATATCCTATTAAGTGACCAAAGTGTTCCCATTCATATTTGTTAAGAAACTCTAACAGGTGCTTCTTAAGTTAACAAAACTGGGAGGAAAATAATAAAAACCCTCACCACTTACTGAACCTAACTGCATGCTAGATCCTGTGCTAACTGCTTTACTACATGACTTCATTAAATTATCTCACAACAATCCTCTGCAGAGAAGAGGGAACTGAGACCAAGTGGTCAAAGAACTTGGTGAACTCACTAAGGTGAGTGAGGTGGGTTCACCCTGCACTACACTGCCTCCCTAAAGATAATTAATCTTATTATTATCATTATTATTTTAAATATTTGAGTCACTGTTGGGGCAGAGAAGCATAGTGGTTAAAAACACAGATTCTGGATCCAGTCTGCCTATATTCAAATCTGGGTTAATTCTACCACTTATTAACTAGCTGTATGATCTAGAGAAGTTATTTCATCATTTGGTGCCTCAATTACATCATTTGGAAAATAGGAATAATAACAGAATGCACTTAAGAGGTTGTGAAGATTATATGAGCCAGTCCATATAAAATGTTAATCCACATAAAATGCCTAGAACAGTGCCTGTGATGTATGCAGTAAACACTCAATAAATGTTAACTAATCATTAAAAATAAGTGCAATAATAATGAAGCCCCCAGGGATGATTAAGTTTTTACAGCTGTCTGGACCTACCTTGAGTGGGGGGGCTGATTTTACACATATAAATTCACACACTCCATTTTTTTTTTCTTTGTTTCCTTTTGTTGCTGTTTTTTTTTGTTTGTTTGTTTGTTTTTTGTTTTTTAGTGTCTCCTGTATGCCAAAGATATTACACATGCAATAATGCATTTAAGTCTCCAAACAAAACAAAAATCCTTCAAGGAGTTATTGTCCTCTTATTGATTAAAAAATGGTTAAATAATTTGCCCAAGGTTTTCAAATAGGAAGTAGTGGAACTAGGATTTGAGTTTGGGAGTTTCTGTCTGAAAAGCACAAGTGCTTTTATCTACACCATGCTATTCTGAGTTCTCCTATCTTCTTTTTCCATTTTGTCAGTAAGCCCATTGATTAGCAGTTAGGATCAGAGTTTTAGAAGAGACTTTTGAGTGTATCTAGCACAACACTTCCTTTTTACATATGAAGAAATGGAAGCCCAGGAAGTTTAATATTGACTTACCTAAAGTCATATATAATGAATGTCATTTCCAGGCTACCACATTGCCAATCTTCCTCTCAGATGTTGGTGGCCTGACCCTAGGAGGTCTCAGCCTGGGTTCTAAATGTTTAGGGGCTGAGAAAAACCAGTGACCACTGTATAAATCAAGAAAAAAAAAAAAAAGACTGCAAATGCTAAGTGAGGGCCCCAGAGCTCCCCTATGAGGCAAGTTCATGAGTTTTAGTAAGTAAATAGACCTTATGTCAAGTTTAGCTGCTCAGGCCTTACTGCTTTTTGGCTCAAAGCTGCATTCTGGAGACTGAGGGTTAACAAACAAATCAGGTGTCAGTCTAGTCTGCAATGCCACTGTGACTCTGAGGAAAACTTTATCAAACAGGATTTTACAAACAAAAACCAGAGTAGATACTATTTCACCCTCAAAAGAAGGGAAAAAAGGGCTAACATGAAATTTAAACTTAATTTGTCAAAGGAAGGAAACTTCCAATTAGGGTAGCTTAAGGAACAGCACATAACAGTCTATCTAAGCCATACAAGCAGAACAAACAATGGGCCCATGTGAAAAGCAATGTTGAGATTCCTGATATAGTTTCCGTTTCACAAGAGTCAGATTCATAATTAAATTCTTGTCCCCACCCTGTTGTGTTCATATTTGCTTCCTAAACAGAATACCAAACTGGACTGGGTTACAAACCAGGAGGCAACCCTAAACCACAAGTTCACTGTCCTACCCATCCCAACAGGCAACACAATGCACAGGCAACACAGCTTGTCCAGGGAGGAGTTATTTCCTCTCCCTACTCAACACAATTCTCAAGGGTTTGTGGTCAGTTTACACAGTTCTTACAGACCATTGAAAGTGACCTCTCCTACTGGCTATGTGCCCGAAGTACAAAAAACTCCAGGACCCATTTTGAGAGGAGCAGGTCAGAGTATGGTCCAAATCTGGAAGTGCTAAACTCAAATCCTGGTTCCTCTACTTACTTAATTGATCAAGTCAACTATGCTCTTAGAATATGAGTTGCCTTGTCTAGAGGATGGTGATAATAATCTCTTTCCATTTTATGATTGAGAAGTTTAAATAAAGTCATTTGGGTGAAAGTACTTTGTAAATAGTAAAGGTACACATGAAAGTAAGAAACAACTGAGACGTCTTCTAGCCTCCTAATTGGTCTCCCTGAGTAATATCCTTCACTGGTTCCCACTGTTCTCAGAATAAAGTCCAGACTCTTGAACAAGGTTTAAAAGTCCTTCACAGTCTGCTCTTTATTTACCCTCCAACTTTACACCTTGTCACAAGCTCCTTTTTACTCTAGGTTTCAGCCAAATGGATGTCTTCGAGTTCCTCCAGAGGGTTATACTGTGCTGCAGGAGAGACTTTGCCAGAAATCCCACTCCCAATTCACTCCCATTCTACCCAACTAACTCCTCCTTTGGGTTCAGAGTTTACCTTAGATATCATTTCTTCCTAGAAGCTTTCTCTAGTCTCTCCTCTGCCCTTTCAAAACATCTTACATTTATCCCTTTGGAGTTCTTATTGCTGTGCTATATTTGCCTGGATATGTGGTACTTTTCTCCTCTCAAAATATTGTGGACAGGTAAGCGGATGTGGCTCAATCAGTTGGGCGCCTGCCTACCACACAGGAAGTCTCTGGTTCGGGTCTGGCGCCTCCTAAAAGAAGACCAGCAGACAATGCCTCCCACCGCAAGGAGCTAGATGCTGCCTTCTGTTGCAACAAGCAGATGCCACAAGCCAGCAGACGCCACAGCCCATGGGGAGCAGATGTAGCTCAGGCCATTGGGCACTTGCCTCTTATGTGGGAGGTCCTGGTGCCTCCTGGAGAAGGCAAGCAAACAATGAGCAGACAGACAAGAGAACCATGGGGGATGGGGGGGGCGGGGTATAAATAAAGAAAAATAAAGTAAATAAATAAATCTTAAAAAAAAAAAAATGTTGTGGACCAAAAAATGTTGACTAAGTGAATTTAGTAAAAATGATAATGGCTTAGTTTTCTGATATTATTAGCTGAGTAACAAATCACTGCAGTTTTTCCCTGGGGACCTTCATAAATAATAAGTTAAAGGGGTCTTGGAGTCTGCCTTTATTCACCCCAACCAGAGCCACTCCTTTTTACTGATAAGAAAACAAAGACTGTGAAAAGCTAAAAGATAGGCCCCAAATCAAATGACTAATCAGTGGCAGAGATGTGCCCAAATCCTCCATCTCTGGGTTCTCAATCCCCATCCTTTCTCTCACAAAATAGTGACTATGTCAAGATTGTATGCTAACCTTGAAATCAGAAAACCAATTATCAGGTCTAGACTCTGTGTGAACTTGGACAATCACAGTGCTTCTGGATCTTAGGCTTCTCATCTGCCAAATGGAAACAGCAAAGGCTTCCTATTATTTCAGATTATTTTTCACTTACCTCACCAAGTTTTATGTGAAAAAAAAAAAGAGAATCTTTGAAAATGCTTTAATCTTTTTAAAACTTTCTTGCAGATATTTTTCTGGGGATATTCCACTTTATTGTTCAAACTAAGGCATCTTTAAGGGCAGGATTCAAAAGCATTAAGCAGTCTCTTTGGTACAACAAATATTTTAATTGGCAAGATCAACACAGGTTTGGCCTCAATTAACTAAGGCTACTACTACTTCAAACTCACAATCATTAAGAGAAGAATGAAAGGGACAAATCCCTTTAGGACACTTCTTGATTTCAGAGACACAGAATGCTGCTGCCAGCAGAGACTCTGAAGACCAATGAAACCTGCGCTTGCTTCTCCTGACAGAAAACAGACCTAGTCTAATTTCTCTGGGAGTAGTTTGCTCCATGATTGGCTGGAAACATGCACTGATTTTTATTCAGAGTACTATAAACTTTATCTTGCAATAATTGAAAGATGATTTGAACAAAAAATGTGATAAATCATATAATGAAATTACAACATAAATTTAAAATGTAATGGTGTTTATCAAAGTTGAAGGTTGAAGAGCCAAGACAGAGACACCCCTGTGACGATACATACACACACATTTTTCATACTTTTATAAGATTAGAAATTTTCAAAACAATGGTAGGTAGACAAAATAAGAAATGGACTCATTCAAATTACTCTGTGAACAATACCTTATTGTGTGTCTTTGTTCATTATTGGCTATGACTGAGACATGCACCAATATTCTATCATCTATTTCTAAACAATCTAAGAAAGGAATAGCAGTCACAGGTGGTTACTAATTCTCAAAGTATTTAAGGCAGAAGTTTCTAATACCTTACCAAATAGTTTACTCTAACCAGTAACAAAAGAGACTGAAAAAGTAGCAAAAGAAACTGATGGGGAGGGGGTAGAACGTTGTTTTCATTCTACTCCTCTTCCCAATCCAATCCCCTCTCCCCCAAATCCTGGTATGGGTGAGGTGCTAATGGGCAGTGAAATAAGAAAGTGGTCTGAGTCATTTCCAAAATGGCACAGTTAATTCCCAATGAAGAATTAACTGTTTGCCATGCTTTCTCAAGATTTTATTCAGAGATCTTTAGAAGAGAAAAAATGAAAAATTTCTTGTTGAAAACCATAAACATTATTCACATCCAAATTCATAAACAATAAACAAATTACAGTAAAGTTAGTCACTGACATCTCACGATGCAACTTTTTTCTAATGGATTTTGTATATTTGTGTGAGTGTGTATGTATAAGGAGATTAGAGTATTTCTGATAAGCAAATGTTGCACAGGGCCATAAGAAATGAACTCTTACAATTGAACCTTTTAAATAGATCATCCTATATTTCATGTCAAAAGTTGATCATACTTTATGTAACCTAAGTATCTTTTAAAAATAAATAAAAAATATATTAAAAAAAAAAAACAAAAAAACTTGATCATACAGGGAGCGGATGTGGCTCAAGTGGTTGAGCACCTTCTTCTCACATGGCAAGTCCCAGGTTCCATTCCTGGTGCCTCCTAAAAACAAACAAAAAACAACAGACAACAAGCAAACAAATGAAAAAACCAACTCAGGGGAGCCGATGTGGTTCAGTGGTTGAGCACCAGCTTCCCACATACAAGGTCCTGGGTTCAAACAATGGTCCCAGTACCTAAAAAACAAAACAAAACAAAAGACACTTGATAATACATTTTCAGAGATTTTCCTGCCACTTTATGTATCAGGAAAATGTCTATGAGTTATTTTAATAACTGCCAAGTTCTTTGTCAAAATATACAAAATTATAATGTGATATGGAGAAGCCACACCAGTTCTAGCTCTGCCAGCAGAAAACACTACACATTGATTAACTGCTCTGTGGTTGATTTTTCATCACGATGAGGTGAGATTCCAAACTGAATCCAGCTTTTGCAAATTGCTTTGAAATCCTGCAATGCAGTCACCAACTGCAAGTAGCACTGTCGTCCAGAATATATTAGCGATAGCAAGCCTAAAAAAATTGATGAACATGCTGACATGCAGAGCTTTAGGATTTTCCCCAGGGAAGCAAGAATTAAAATTCTGGGCTGATGAAGATGAGAACTGCCTGGAAAATGTCCAAAGGTTCAGCAACAGGTAAATATCAAAGCTCATAATTAAACCAATGCTGAATGCTATAGGTAGAAAAGCAAAATAACAATACTGTTTCTAAACGGTTTCCACCCACTTTATGTGCTTCCCAAAGATGTTCTGAATAACTAAGTACCTTCTAAAAATCAGACTTATTTCTTCCTATAAAGACAATCAGTAAATTTAAAAAAATAAAGAAATAAAAATAAAGACAAACAGTTACCTACTTCCTTTAAGGTTCTTATTAGTTCAATTCAAAATAAGGAAAATCCAAAAACACAAAACTGAATACGTGAAAAGGACACATCTTCAGACATAATGTAATTATTCACTGAGAATATTTTTAATACTGAAATTTAGCCATACTATGTTAGACAGCAAAAAGCTACCTTAACTTTAGAAAATAGATGGTAAATGTATAAGATGGTGCTACCCTCTCTCTCTAGACATGGGTTCAGACTGGACCTCAGAACTCTACAAAACATAGCATTCCAGGGGGGCCACTAGCAATCAGTCAGTTTTGGCATTCATGTTGAAGCCTATTCACCCTGGCTTGGAGTATTCTTCAGCACAGCTATGCCAAAATATTGAACTGAATCTTTAAAGAAAGCCACTTTGTGACAGCTTCAAGACCAAAGTAAAACCTTCATTTAAATCATAAAATGGTTATTTTCCCCCTCTAATAAAGGCAGAAAACGTATCTGCAAACATCGGTTTTATTCTAGACACTGTTGTTCCAATGAGATATACAAGGAGTTCTATATTATAAATGTTTATATACATCTTTTTAAAAATAGGATTTAGCTTTATTCAACCCAAAACACTCAGCACAGCTACAATTCACTCACTTCCCTGTCACTCAAATGAGTGCTGGGCAGAATACAGACACAAACAGTGCTCCATGTGCTAATTAAAACTGTGCATGAAACTGTTAATAGGCATCTGTTGCATTGTTTCAAGCTAATGGGCAGAGACAAAGCTGAAATGGCTCTTCTAATGCAAACCCAGTGATTTCACTCATTTTCTCTTTGGTATTTATGTTAGTGGGGGTTGGAAGCAGGGTGTTAAACAACTTCTTATGGAGACTAAAAGACAAGTGCACTATCTTTCATATTCTAAAGCATCCTTTTAAAAACAGATTATACAAGGATATACAGCATTTGGTACCAGAGGAAATACCATCCTTGTTCTAAGAATTCAAATATAACACCTTTAATCTTAACTCAGACATCATGGAATCAAACCTATAATACTATAAAGGATAATAACAATACCTGAAATTCATCCAATGCTTAATTGCTTATATAGTGCTTTCACAAGTCATCCATCCATCCGGTTGATTAGTCATTTAATACAGGCCTAGGAGATTTAAAAGGTGAAGGATACTTGATTCCTACACTAGGGAACCCACAGCAATCCTGAAAGGTAGGTACACTGTTATTAACACTCTATTATAAATGAAGGAACCAAGCCTAAAAGGACAACTGACTCACCAAAGGCCACAAAGATGGTTAACAACAGCAGATACTGACCGGGACATGAACCCAGATCTGACTCCAGATCCACTGCTCTTCCTAAGTCACCATGCTTCCTCCCTAACACCAAACATGAACCAGTCCATTTCATCTGTCTGGAAAAGATGAAAATATTTTAGGGCTTTGTCACACAAACAACAAAATTCTGATCAGCTCCAATAAAGGATCCACTTTAAAGTACTGTAACCACCATACAACCTCAAGCATTGAGACCAGTTTGCAAGCTGGAGGCTCATGGCTTCATCAAGCCTACAGACATGACTGTTGGGTCCTTATACTGTACTGGTCCTCAAACTGTTTACTTGCCTGTTTTATTAACTGTGAACTATTTTGGATTTTTATGAGAAATTTTCAGCATGTCTGGAAACATGAGAAAATTTTCAAGCATGGCAATGGCAAAGCTACAGCAGAAAAGCAGCTGCTCCCTTAGGGAATATGCTATCCAGTTTGCCAGAGTCCACATTGCTCCCTAATGCCTCCCATTCTAGAGCTATTCCCTTTGTTTTCTGTTCCTGCCTGACCCCTGTGAGTTGCAACCTACAGAGTAATAGCCTATAATCTTACTCTGAATTTCCCTTTTATCTTTCCTTGGCTGCCTACATTTCAGTAGTGCCACAATATTACATGCCATCTAAAATCTACTTCCCCATCCCCAATCCAACCCTCTTCTCACTCTGCTATGAAAACTCTTTCCTGCAAAATTTTGCCCAGTAGCAATTCTAACATATATAAGAAAGTTGGTCCCCAGGACAGTGCTATTTACAGGCAGGCAGACCTAGGCTACAGGCCATGCCAGCAGCTCCTCAGTCTTCCACTTCTGGTTCCATGGTTCTTTTCAGATTCAGTTATTGGATTCAACAAAAAATTAACTCTGTTGATTTTTTCCCCTGTATTCAAAGATAAAACTATGTCCCTTTAAAACAATATCCAAACCGAATATTTTCCTCCAGCCTTTCTCTATGGATCCAAACAATATTGTTGCGGTTGCCAAGAGAACCTCCTCCCTGAGTTCCTGCCCTGCAGAACAGCTGGTGGAACTCCCTATTAAAATACACGTAAGAAATTCTTAAGACATATCCATATCTGTATCCAAGACTCAGTTTCTCCATGCCCATCATTACATTTCTAAATGGCTTTTTTCATACATTAGATCTCTAAATTTAGGACATGAACTTAACCTTTTATCATCAAGTATTAAATTCTACTTTTTCTTAATGTTATCAAAGCTGTCATATGAATTCAAAGAGAAGTCTATCTACTGACAGCTTTGAAAGAACGCAATGACATTAAAATAAGGCATTATGTACAAAATGTTCAATTTGTAGTTTCTTGTTCCTTGCATATTTTTGTTTGAGAAATTGAAACCAAGAGAAATAACTGTGAAAATTAGAGTCAACTTGCTCCACATATCTGGATTATGCTCAGCCAAATGTTGATATTATCTGAGATAAAAATGTAAATATGACAAAGTTTATTTTTCAGTCAATAAGTCTTGATAAAAGCTTTGAATTGCTACCAAACAAAAACAGTTTTTAAGTTTAAGCAAGGGTCTGCAATCATTTTCTGTAAAGAACCAATTAGTAAATATTTTAGATTTTGCAGGCTATGTATGGTCTCTGTCACATGTCACCTTTGGTTTTCTCTTTCTTTTTAAACAACCTTTTAAAAGTGTAAAACCCATTCTTAGCTCTTCGATTTTACGAAAACAGGGCTGCAGGCCAGATTTGGTAGTTTAGCGACCCCTGATGTTAAAGAAAGTAAACCTAAAAAAATATGCTGTGTTACAGAATAAAATGTCTAAAAGTGTTCTGAGACTAGGCCGCAACAATTACCAACATGCCGCTGTTAATATCATTTCATTAGTTATTTTGCACATCGAAGGAATTTTAATGACAAGATACATTTTGAGCTCCTAACCTGAAACTACAGACACAGAAAAAGGAGCAAAGGACAGCTATGTGCTGAGTTATCCCAGTGTAAACTCCTATAAGAATTTGAGTCATTGTATTAGCATTTACTATTTCCCTAACCAGACTTGACTAATCAAAGTGGGAATGTCTTAACTTTCCTCACAAATGGACATATGTACAAAATCTCATTCCTCACTGGAAAAGGAGATGACTTGAATTTATGGAGATGATCATACTAATTAGAAATAGCAGAGGCTCAGTATTGTGGAAAGTGACACAGATTTGGATTTGGGTTCTGTTACAACCAGGCGTGGGATTTTGCTATAACCAGCTGTGTGATTTTGAGGGCAGCAACTTAACTATAGTTTTCTCATTTATAAAAATTGGGGCAAGGGCATAAAATAGACAATTTCTAAAAGCTTTTCTGCTGTCAAACTAATGACTATACTAACTAACGTAACTAACGAAACCACTCAGGAAATACCCTAACAGGAAGAAGGGGGCAGGGCAAGGGACAGACAGCAAAGGGAAGAAGCTTAGATTGTCCTGTTAGACGACAGGGCTGGGTTTTCTCCTTTTATTCTAACAGCACCTTGTTTAGGACTGAACCAATCCAAGGCATTGGTACACCCTCATGTCAGTCATAAAATGCACCCACATCCCACAGGAAATATAACATATGGCCTCAATGTTATCGCTCTTTCATCATTGTCTTTATATTACATTCTACAGACATTTAATTAAACATTAGTTATTATTCTGTAAGTTTTTTGTTTTTTTTTTTTTTGTTTTTTTTTTTAAACCATTCAAAAAGCTTTTTCCATCCTCCAACATTTGAACTGAAAGGCTCATTGGTCCTAGACAGTGGGCCTAGAGTTTCAAATGGATAAAACTGCCCCACTCCATAATTATAAATATTATCTGACTGATGGACTGGAAGATCCCTAATAAGTCAGATGAAAGAAAAACTACTACCCCCACTCCCAAGAGCAGAAAGTAAGGGGGAGTGGTTGTAGCTCAGTGGTTGAGCACCTGCTTCCCATGTACAAGGTCCCAGGTTCAATCCCCGCCACCTCCTTAAAAAATAAAATAAAATAAGGAAATGAGGAGGCCAGAATATCAGAGAAGAAAGCAAGACATTAGAAAAGTGATAAGAAGAAAGTATCTGTGAAACAACTCTATCTGGAATCAAAATGACTAATTGTTTCCTTCCTTTAGTGATGGCAGAACCCTTATCGAAACAGTATCTAAAGATGGCAGATGTCTTTTTTATAAAGTACTTAATCTTCACAAAGCAAAATTAAAACTTAAAATATATCTTCATGGAAAGAAACAGGCACACATACATATCTACCAAAACGTACACACATACAAACCCGAGGTGTTAAGAAATGGATCTTTCCTATGACGTAAGCCTTATCAAACTTTGTCAGCAATGCAGTGGCAGACCTTGTCAGAACTCAGTCAGAAAAGCCCAGGAAATTACATACTTTGGTTCTTCAAGTAATACTTATGACTCAGGGGGAGGTGGACCACCAACTCTCACCACAACAACTTCAGATTACTTGGGGGTGGGAGTGGGAGACTTGGAGGGTAGATATTGCTGTTAGAAATGTTAGCACTCCAAGCTTATTTTGTGGTCAGGAAAGAGTATGTAGAACTTTTCACTAAAACGGTGTTAACACTCACCTTATTTTTCCAGCTTAATTTCCACTGCAAAACATTAGGTTCCAGGTATATAAAGTCTTCTGCTGTTTGAAGACAGCATGCTGCCACTTCCTATCAGAGTTCTGGGCTAAATAAGAGGCATGGGATTTCCCCTCCTCCATGTCAACTGAAGACACAGCTCACAGCATCTCCTTACCACATCCACCCCACAGAAAATGTGAAGACCAAGATCTTATACAAGAGTCACCCCATTTAATATCTACCTTCTATCAAAAGAATTTCAAGACACTGGTTTTCATGCCTTAATAGCTGCAACCCTTCACAGAGCTTGTATTTCATTTTTAAAAATCCACTCAATAAAGATTCTAATCCTTCAAAATGAAAAATAATTTTTAAAAGCTGCTATTTTAAAAGAAAAATGATACCCTTATACAGGAAATGTGGGACAAAAATTAAGTCAAAAAGATAAACTAATAGAAGCAAAAGTCATCCAAGGAGTTTATCAGAAACAGTACCATCAAGATTCACTCACTTTCAAGGCAGGAGGATAGTTCTGGGAGGGTGACACAAAGAATGGGCAAAAGGTCATCTACCCAACTGGTTAGAAATTGTCCTATAAGACCATCTGTACTGCAGTATTCATTCAACAATGAAAAAGGATTGTTAGGCGTTTTGAAATTACAAACAGTGTCAAAAATTAATGCCCTTTAGTTCCTGTAGCAGCTCCCACCAAATCTCTTAGGAATACACTTGAGAGATGACATTTAAAATCTGCTTCCTCAGAAAAGAAAAAGTCCCACTCAAGACTGACTGCCAAGAACTGCAACTCAAACTTCCCTAAGCACAGATATCAAACACTCATGAGTTTTCCAACAACCCAATCTATATGAAAGTTAAGAAGCCAAAACAGACAAACTAACCATAGCCTTTTCTAATACTTGGTTTGAAGAGTACACTACACCTAAATTAGTTTTCTTTAAAAAAAAAAAGATAAATTATTCTTAGAACACGCACTTATTACCAAAACACTAGTCTCCCTTAATATTTCCCAACCCAGAAATTAAAGTGAAAATATGCTATAACCACCATTTGAAAAATGTCTGAATGAGCTACTTTTAGAGGCCACAAACATCACCCAGACAAACAAAAGCTAAGATTCTTAAGGTACTTAACAGACTGCAGCTATTTTAGAGAAAAATGATAAGGTCACTTCTATAGGCAGCTTAAAACCAGATTCGATTAACTCTTCAGTTTATGGTAAGTTAGCAACCTTGCTACCTAAACACAATCATTTCCAATATGAAAATAGGAAGAAATGCTCACAGCCAAGATCAGAAAAAACTCTTAAGTCAATTGGAAGTATTGGGGGGTGTATTGTATGTTGTGATTCATTAACAAGTAATAATTAGAACCAAAGCGAAATATACACAGAGGCAGGGAGAATGTAAGATCAATTCCTTGGCAGAGAAGTTATTAAACATGCAAGTCCAAGATTTAATTGAGGAATGTTGCTTCTCGGGAGAAGGTAGTAAAGGGGTGAACCATATTTTCCTGACCACACCATTCCCCAATATCACCAATTTCCTTACCACCCTTTAATACTCAGGGAACAATGTAATGCTCCACAGACATTATTCCATCATTAGTCAATTTTTGCTCTTTCTCCTGCACTTGATGCAAAGGAAGTAAAGAGAGCAAAAACGGTAACAAGTGTTCCCAGTTATCAGAGAAAGTCCTGAATCCTGCTGCTTTCCATTTCCTCTCCCTTTTCCATGTTCTCTGTCTCCTCTGCTCAACCTCTCTCTTTACTATATATCCTGTTTCCCTTTTTCCATTCTATTTCACACTAGCTCTCCTTTACTTTCTCCACCAAGTATTCTCATTCCTTCCTCTGGTCCCTGTACTCTTCACCCACCTGCAATTTTCTTTGCCCCTTCTTCTGACATCTCTGCCCAGACCTCTTGTGGCCAGTATCCCTTCACCCCTCACCTCCTGATCACTCATGCCCCTCAATTCCCTTCCGTTTGCCTGGTTCTCGCCTCTCTAGACCCTTAGGTCCTCAGTCCCTTCATTTCACTCCCTTCCCATTTCCCCAACCCTTCATTTCCCCTTTTACATTTCCTTCCTCTTTCTTGTCTTTTAATCCATTTTCACACTCTACCCCATCTCTCTCCCCATGAGATTTCCTGTGTTCCCCCATGTTGTCCTTCTAGAACCCATTTCTGTCAGCTCCAACCCTATCATATCCCCAAAACGCCTAGTCCTTGTTCCTCTGGTTCCCCTTCCCCTTCTTTGGCCCCAAATTCCCCCTCTCCACCAGCCCGACGACCCCACCTGCCTCTCTCCCTCACGCCTTCGCCCACTCCCAAAGCCCGGGTCTCCCGCCGCCCCCGGGATCCCCCCTCAGGGGGTCCCAACCCCCCCACCCCCTTTCCGGCCCCCTAGCTCCCACCTCCCATTTCTTACACACACACACACACACACACACACACACACACACACCGTCCCGGGCCGTGGCCTCTCCCTCACCGATGGTGGAGATGAAGGTGGTGTTGAAGGCGTCCTCGGAGAAGCGGAACAGGAGGCAGGTTTTGCCCACCCCCGAGTCGCCGATCAGCAGCAGTTTGAAGAGATAATCGTACGTCTTCGCCATCTTCTCGCTCCGGCCCTCTGACCAGAGAGCGAGAGGAGGCTGCTGAGTGAGGCGGGGAGGGGGCCACGGGCGAGGGGGCGTGCCCGCCGAACCGCTGCTCGCCCCGCCCCTCGCCCCGCCCCCTTCCTTGAAAAAGGCCAGCGCACCCCGCCCCGCGCGGCCAATCCACTAGTGCTTCGTCATCACCGCCCGCACCCCAGGGCTTCATGGGACTTGCAGTTCTGTTGGAGAGTTTCGGGCGTGCCGGGCGCGGGCTGTCTGGGCGGCCTCGGTGAATAATGGAAGATTCGGTCTCGGCGGGGTGAGCGCGTAGGTTAGGCGTTTCTACCCTAGCTGAGAAAGGAAATCCCGATTCAGTCTCTGCCAGTCGCGCCACCGGAACTTAACTTCGGCGTTTCTTTGTGTGCGGGGGCCTTTCAAATCCAGGACCTAGGAATCTGGAATCCCACAGTACCCGCATCTCTTTCGCTTGTACCCGAAGCTGAGATGCTTTCTTTCCTTTGCGCTGTTGTGGCGCAGCCTCTGGATCATCTGTAGGGTGCATTATCCTGCCTGCTCTTCCAATTCCAGCCCAGCCACACGTCTAAGCCCCCTCCCACAGTCCCGCAGTCACGGGGTTAGGAAAGAATGATATCCATGCTGACTTGAGCCTCATCTGCGCCCTTTTCTTTAAATCACACACTCCAAGTCAAATAATATGAGTATTTTAGAGGATCGGCTACGCAAAACAATCACCACCAAAAGAATGGATAAAAAATCTGGGAATTGACGATGTTAAGGTTTGTGCTACAGGTCTGTGCCCTTTGAAAGAGGGAGCATAATGTGAGGCGGAAACTGACGGGGTAATTTAGAGAATGAGATTTGGATTTTGTATAGGCTTAGCCATTTAACCGCTAGGACAAATTATGCAGTCTCTCTGCAACTCGGTTTTCTCATCTGTAAAATGGGAATAAAACAAGCTACCTCGTAGGGTTGCCGCAAAAATTAAGATTCTGAATGTGAAAGCACTCTGAAATCTATAAGGCACTTACAGGATGTTAGTGGTAAAGGTTACCTTCTGGCCATTAATGAAGAGGGGGAAACAGCATTCTTTTATACTCAGGACTCTATTATTTACTGTCTTGGACTAACTCTTGAATTGTTTTGTGGATATATTGTTAGGCCTTTTTCATTCGCTTCTGGCAGAAATCAAGCCAGATCAGCTCTTGTGTAAGGGGAATTGACTAACTCAGGTATATGTGGATGGAAGGAAGCTGAAGGTCTGGGATGGGGACTACTATCTTGTCAGGGCTCTTTGTTATCTCTCCTTCTGCCTTCTTTTTTTTTTTTTTTTTTTTTTTTTAAAGATTTTATTTATTTATTCATCTATCCCCCCCTTGCTGCCTGTGCTCGCAGGGTCAGCCAACCACGATGGGCGGGCGGGCCGCCCCCACCAGGAGGCCCCCGGGAACCGGGCTGGGGCCTCCCACATGGTAAACGGGAGCCCTACTGATTGAGCCACAGCCGCTTCCCTCCTTCTGCCTTCTTAATAATACTATGGATATCGGTAGATAGAACTCACATAAACAAAGCTCTTTGGAGTCCTCAGTAATTTTTAAGATGATAAAGGATTCCTGAAACCAAAAATGTTGAGAACCGCTGACCTAGAGGTTTACCTTAGACATAAGGAAACACCTTCTGGAAGGTTAGAGGAGGTTATTAAAGGAACCAGTGAATTCAACCATTAGTGGAATAAGAAAAACTTGGACAGATAGCTAACTAAGACAACAGGCTTTTCTAAAACACATTTTGAGTGTCTTGTGACTTCATATATGATGCTAGCAGTACTCTGTTCTAAGTCCTGTTGTGGAAGAAGACTCAGTTGGCCCTAGAATCGGCCTTCACCGTCTATATGAATAGAATATGAAATGCGTCGTCATTAACATTTATTGATCATATAGTACCCAGAGAATGGCTGCTGATAACCTAATGTCTAATTCCTAAAGTCCACTTGGTGGGAACAAAGCTCTAATGAAGTCAAAGTCAAGTTTGACTAACGAGGTGGGATTCTGCCCTCTGCTACAGGCTGAGCCTCTTTGCTCCAGCCAGTTCTTGGGCAAATCTGTGAACTTGTTCTCAGCCAGGGTCTGAACAAGTGTGGACAACTTAGTTGTACGCCTTCTTCCTCATTCTTGAAAAAGGAGGGAAAAAAAATCTTCAAAGATCAGTGGAATCTTCTTTCTCTTTTAAAATATGTACAGTACTTACTAAAATAACTTTGAGTCCCACCATTTGCACATAACTATTGGCATTCTCTTTCAGTATGAAAGAGGTATGGTAAAGAACTTACATTCAGAAGAGAAGCTAGAGTTAGGAATTTTAAAGTCCCTAAATTTCCTTAGGGGAATTTTGTTAATTAGTGGGAAATCTTTAAAAAATAATTCTGTCTTATTTTCACTTCCCTGTTTTTTCTCTACCACACTCCCAAGTATATATAATACTGAGATTTTTCTAGCTTGTTAGTTTGTGTACCACTATTGGACCATTCAAGCGTTTTGGTGTATTAACACTACTTCAAGAAGGATTATATATTTTTTTCCTTTGGTGCATTATTGATTTTCATACTTTGTTCAACAATATTTTATTTAGAGATCAGATTCTGGTGGTAGTAACAGAGTACTATGGTATAACAGAGTACTCAAAGGACTGGACAAAAAGTGTATTTGTAGAGCTGAGAGTGGCAGGTTGCCATTGTCCTTTCTTTCTCCAAGTGGCAACAGTGAACTCTTTTCTAAAAATCTACATGATTGTATTCTGAGGAAACCACATCTATACTTTTGCCAATTGTCCCACCCAGCCCAGAAGTGCTACAATCACTGCAGACCACTAAGCAGCTTGCACGATCAATTTGATTCAGTAAATATGTATTGAAGACTTCTATAGGGTTAACACTGTACATGATAGCATGTTTACAGAAATCTAGCGGTCAAAAAAGTTTACCCTCTGTGGTTTTTGTCAGGCCAGCACCCTCTCCTCCTTTTTTTGAAGTAGCCTTCCCCACTTAGAGTTGTGAATCATGGTACTTCAACTCCTCCAAGATACAGAGGTAGGTATGTGACACAGACTGGGTCAGTCTGAGTTCTTTGTGAAATTTCTAAGGAGGTAGGGTCATGATGCTTAAAGGAGGTCTGTCTGGTTGGTGGTCTGTGTGAGCTTCAGGATGGGTTTGAGCAGAGCCTTAGCTCGTTTTCCTGTATTGTCTTGTTCTTGCCTTCCTCTATGTATTTACTTTGTCCTCAGGCTGGCTTTTCTCATGGTAGCAAGCAGGACAGGCTTGTTGCACAATTCCAAGGGCATTATTCACTTCCCACAGCATATCTTCATCATGGGTCAAAGACTCTGAAAATCTACAAACATTTACTTGAGAGTCTTTGTGTTCTCTGTGCAAAATTTCAAATTAATATAAGCATTTTTAACTGGTTTAACTTGCTTCATGGCACTTGAGGGCAAGGAATGTCACCTTTTGTAATTGCTCAAATTAAACTACCTGTCAAGGGCTGGCAAAGCCAGTATCAGTCATTTCTGGGACTTTCTCTTCCCTTAATTGTATCCTGTAAGAAATCCAGGAGCTTACATAGTCCTGAAAATATAGGGGCAAAGTAGCCTCTGTTCATTCTGTGCTCAGCAGTGTGGATGCTTCTCCCCAACCACTCTTGGGTTCTAGTCCTCTGCTAGCTGTTGAGCACAACTGTCCTGGGGCTACAAAGCTGTCCTTCTGAGTGATTATCTTGACTGATGAGGACTCAGCTTTCAAATAAGTTCTCTATCAATTATGTAATAGTTTGTGTACCTCTTTGTCTCCTCCCTTAAAATTTGAACTCTTTGAGGAAAGGGACATTGCCAGTTCCCTACTATAGCCTAGCATGATGCCTTATACATAGTGGCACTCAGTTAGGTTGTTGAATGAGTGAATGAACATCTAACATTCATGCCAGCACTCTAGCTATTTAAGTAACATCTGGGACATCTTTACTTTATTGTTTCCTATAAGATCTAGATATTTTTTACCTTACCAATACTTTCTGGTTATACTCTACATTGTATTTGGCTATTGTGCATTCTGCAAGTACTCTATTCATTGTTATGCTTAAAAAAAATCAGTGTGATTATATGTTATTTCTCTAGTTTGTCAAGATGACATTGAACGATAAGCCCTCAAAAATACCAGTTTCTCTTATCACCTTTGTGTCATCCCAAAACATGCCATTATTTAGTGATATTCCAGTGGGATAATTCTCTAATTATCTTCATCAGAATGGGACAAACTGTACTTTTTCCACCCACTGATATTTCCTGACCAATTACTGGGTGAATAACTTCCACTCAAACAAATAGTCATTAAGACTCATTCTATGGAAACTAGCATAGCAAGGCCCCCTGGAAGATACAGAGCTCTGTCATGTGTTTCCTGTCCTCAGTTTTCTTCCCAGCTATTGAGGCAGGAGCCCACAAGTGAAAAATTCATCAGTAAATGCAAGGCACAGACAGCATTTATTCTGATAGGTCAGATGTCCATTCTGATTGGTCAGGCATCCATTCTTATTAGTCAGGATCCTTTCTGATTAGTAGTGTATCTATTTTGATTGTTTGGGCATACATTCTGATTGGCCAGATCTCCCATCTGATTGGTCAAATGCTTATGCCATACTGGTTGTTAAATATTTTGTATATCACCACTGGAAGCAAAAGTTAAGTAAAAATGAGATGATAATGCAAAAACAAATGTTGCTATATAAAAGTACAGTATCTGCCAGACTAACCAAGCAAACCAAGCTTCTTATAGCAAGATCAGCCTGGTGTAGAGAGGATGGGAAGAAATTCTGCATCCCTCAGCCCTGGGTCAATGAACATGAATGGGAGGCTGTCTTTAGCATAGGCCACTAGAATATGGGCAGGATCCAGCGTCAGTTACCATATAAGGGAAATTCTTCTTGGGGGTGGGATCAGCTGGCTTAAGCACCTAGAATAGAGAGGAAGCCACTCCAATTACAATTATTATAGGTGACTTGTTTCTGGACAGGGTCTAGCCCCCAAAAAGGGGAGATGCAGCTTAGCTTGCCTGGGGAGTAGAATCCAATATTTTACTTTACTAAAGAGTGGCTTAGAAGGAATCCACTCTAAACCTCTTGGATTATATTTTCTCTGGTAATAAAGTTTCTGACAATAAAATATGTTACTAAAATTCATTCCTTTCATTAACCTAGGCATTGCTATGTAGGATTTTGTGTCAATAAATATTATGCATTTTGGGTTTCTTAGTAGGACTAAGCTTGAGTGATTTAAGAAAGCCTTTTGGGACCAACTTTAAAATAGACTCTGGTCCAGTGGCAAAATCAAGATGTGCTGAAACCCACAATCACTTTTGGAAGCAAACAATGGAACACTCAACTCACTCAATTCAACCTGGCTTAAATTATAAAGATACTTATTTAATCACATCAGATATATGTCTAGCAAGAGGTGAGGCTTAATCCAGAAGCTCAAAGAACAAGTCCAGGACTTGGTTCCTCTCTCAGTTTCTCAGCACTGCTTCCTCAAAGTTGCACTTTTTGCAACAGGCCCACCCCATGTAGTTGCAAAATTTCTTCTTGAAACTCCTGAAACAAGTTGTTCCCAGATTCAAACAAAGCAGAATGTAGAGAATCCTCAGAACTCAAACGAATTGAGTTCCATGGGCTCTGAGTGCCAATCACTAGGGCCAAGAGAATGGCCTAGGCCAACAGGCTTCGGTCATTGGTGCTGGATATGGAGTCGATCTCACCCTAAGCCAGAGGGTTCTTTAGAAATGGTGAAGATAGGAAGAGGTGCTAGGGAAGCAACAAATGAACACTAACACCTGTGTTTAAGCATTAAATGTATATTGATATTTGCATTGAGTATTGTAAAGTGGTTTGTTATGTTGAAATTTCTGGGTAAGTCATGGAGTTGAATCTAGGAAAATTTGGACTTGCCATTCTCTTGATCAGATGAACTGATGTGGAAATGGGAAGAAAGGGCAAGAAGGGAGGGAATGTGGGTGGTAACAAAGCCAGAATTAACACATCACCCAGGCACTTGAGTATGGGTCCCTTTTCTACCCTACTTCAGAAACCAGTTAAGGTTAAAGCACCTATGAAAATGTTGACAGCCTCAAACTCTCTGGTTTCTTTATGAGGCTCTGACAAGTTGTCCTAGGACTTTTTGTTGTTGTTTTGTTTTTGTTTTTTCATTGTCCTAGCACTTTTTAATGGAAAGAGAATTGTGAATCAAAGGAATTATATCAGCAGCCTCAGAGGCCATGCTGGGTGTGGGGCTGGAAAAGGAGCCCAAGACACCAAATTCCTTGTAAATCACATTTACTTAGCCTTATGACTCAGTCATTGCTACTTCTCTTTTTCCTCTAGTTGAGAAGTTTAGTCCTTTCTAAGATGGCAACAATAACTTACTGGGTTGCCAACAATTTATTTGGTTGCCAACCAATTGGGTTAAAAGAAAAATGAAATTCACCCTGTACTTTGAGCAAGTCCAATCACATTCCTGCCTTCAAATTCTACTTTATGTGGGTAATCATTTCCTGAATAATTTTAAATAGATTTTTTTTTTCTTTTTCTAATTTAAGAGCAGCAAGAGCTTAGAAATAGTTAATCATGTAGCATGTTGAACTGCTTGAAAACCTATGGAAAAACATCCTATATCTTTGTGAAATTCCTCACTCCCACTGTTCAGACAGAACTGAAGACTTAATTTGAAATCAAACAGAACTCTTGGATTACTCATTTTTTAAAATTTACAATTATAAATGATCACAACAACTTAACAGAATGCTGAAGGCTAAATAGGTGATTATTTTGGACCAAGATGAGTATTCAGATTGAAAAACTGCTGGTGAAATCCCAATCACATAGTAATTTCCCACCTATTACTTTCTGAAACTGGAATAGCTATATGGCCTAATTAGGCCTGTTGGGGGATTATCACAATATCTTATTTCTGCAATGAATGGCATCATTTAAGGTCTAATATTCATTGAGGCTTTTATGAAACAGAGAGGTTTCCATATGTCTCTTGAGCAAAACATTAGTGTTTGCCACCTGCTACTCAAGAGTAGTTTTGTAGAAAAATAATGCAAATCGCTTGGTTCTTTACTGTGGGGCTGGGCTATACTATACTTGGGATTGTAGGGCAGCCAGTTCACTGAGAAGATGGTTATTTACTTAGCCACCAACTTAAAGAATTCTTTACAAACAAATAACATGGAAAGAAATTGAAGCCTAAAGTTATGTTTATCCTTTTACCTCAAGGCAAAGACCATTGTGAAGTGATGTATGAGACTTTTTTTTGAGCTTGCATTAGAGAGACACTATCTAGGATACTGGGCTTTCAGGTCAGAATAGCAAGCATCATTTCTCTTCCTAGTCCTAATGCCAAAGAAATATGTGACTCATATTTAACACTTAATTTTTTTTAAAATTGAAGGATCAATGAGCTCAGCATCAAAAAAAAAGATCTTGGTCACCCAGGAGCAAATTACCTGGGTTTTAGACTCTCTATACTGTTTATTTCTACTTCCCCTATTCTCATGATCTGCTTTTTTTTTTTTTTTCCAGATTGAATATATTAATTTATTTATTTTTAATTTTTTATTATTATTTTTTAAATCTCATGAGCTTCTTGAATTGTGATTGTTTCTTTCTCCAGGATAGGCACCATTAGAAAAAATATATTTCAAATCAGTTTTGCTTAATTAGGAGTCACTTTAACCAATATTGGTAAACCAAAAGTGGAAACTCTGGAGGTTGTGAATTATCTGTAGATTTCAATTATCGATGCTTTCTCTAGCTCTCCTCACAGTAAAAATTCAATTATTGGGGTTATGAGCATAATAGAATGAAAGAAATTGACAAATGAAAGGGCCCTAGTTTGGTCACTGACTAGCTGTGAGGTCCTCGGCAGGGTACCTAACATCAATGGACCTCTGACTTCTAAGGCTATTTTCCACTTAAAGATGCTATAAAACTAATAAGCACAGAGATTAATCCTTCTAAAGCCTCAGAACACTAAGTGAGTCAGCAGATGCTAGTAGGTAATACTTGAAGAAAGGAGTTTATGGTCAAAACCTTTTGAGAAATGCTAAAATGATAGTGTTTTGACTATATAGTTCCTCAGAACCTTTAATCTGCACATGTGCTTTGTGAATTTCCACAACAGGGTGCCCCTGAAGCTTTCCCCACGCTCCTGCCCACAGATCCCCTTTTCTGATGGCGCATTGTAAGCAACCCATGATTGGCAGAATATATATGGGGAAGCTCTGAGTTAATCTAAACCCCTAGCTTAGATATGAAGATGCTAAATTATAAAATCCTATTGTCAGGATGAAAATCAGCATGTTTATAGAAAGCTGTCAGGAAGGGAGGCAGCACCCATGACCAGATTTCCTGACAAACTGGATGGAGAGCACCTGTTCATGCCTCCCAGGTTTCCCCACAGTCTCAGGGCAGGGCTTCTTGCTACCGCCCCTGCCACTATCACACCCACAGAAAGACCCACCAAGGGTGTGAGGGGAGGGCACAGAGGGACTAGGGTGGCTCTGTTTTCCCTACCTGGAGCAGCTGCTTTTTTAACACAGGTCTTTGGGGGCTGGTAGATATGATACTAAACTGAAATGAACATCATCTTAAATGCAAAGGCAGACTTACCCAGAATCCTGAAAATTACTAAATTCTTAAGTGAACACTCTTCAAGCTGTGTTTTTGAGAAAAAGACTAAAGTCCAATAATTAAGCTAACATTCTTTTTTTTCTGTTGTATTGTTCTCTCTTTTGAGTGAGTTATGGGATATATTAGATGGTCACATCACACCCAGGCTAATTTCCTACACTGACATTTAAAGTGCTGTAAAATGATCAGCACAATCAAATGTTTTAAAAGATGGATTATGGGAAGCGGCTGTGGCTCAATCAGTGGGGCTCCCGTTTACCATATGGGAGGCCCCGGGTTCGGTTCCCGGGGCCTCCTGGTGAAGGCAAGCCCGCCCGCACGGCGTGGTTAGCTGACCCGGCGAGCACAGGCAGCAAGAGGGGGATAAATGAATAAATAAATAAAATCTTTAAAAATAAATAAATAAATAAATAAAAGATGGATTATTTAAATTTATTGAGGGCATGGATTATGTTTACAATGTATCCCTAATGACTAACATAGTGCTTGGCATATAGTGGTAAATCGATATACATAAATTAATAAATTATAATCTAATATTGAAATTTAATAAAACTAAATAATAGTAACAATACATTAACTAATAATGGTGTCTATTATCAAAAAAATTCAAAGATAGATCTACATGGATCAAGGATCATGAATTTTGGTTAAGTCTTATAAACAGAGGCTAACACTCCTTATTTGTAATCTTCTGTTTTCAGATACACCTGCACTCTGATGTGGTGTTTCTTTTACATACTATTAGGTTCATTACTATATTTAACATTCATTTATTTTTTTTTTAGTTATTATTATTTTTTTTTAAGGAGGTACTGGGGATTGAACTTGGGACCTTGTATGTGGAAAGCAGGTGCTCAACAACTGAACTACACCCACTCCCCCTATATTTGACTTTTAAACACATGTACAGGGAAGTGGATGTGTCTCAAGCAGTTGGGCACCTGCCTACCACTTGGGAGGTCCCGGCTTTAGTTCCCAGTGCCTCCTAAAGAAGATGAGCAAGACAGCAAGCTGACATGATGGGCTGACATGGTGAGCTGATGCAATGAGATGACGCAACGAGGATACACAATGAGAGACACAACAAGCAGGGAGCAGAGGTGGCTCAAGCAATTGGGCATCTCTCTCCCACATGGGAGGTCCTGGGTTCAGTTCCCAATGCCTCCTAAAAAAAAAAAAAAAGAAGAAGAAGAGGAGCAGATACAGAGAGCATACAACGAACAGACAGAGAGCAGACAGTGAGTACAAGCAACGAGGTTGGGGGGGAGAAATAAATAAAATAAATCTTTAAAAATATATATATGTACATAGACTAAGACTCAGAATTGGAATGAGTTAGTAAACATGGAGTCCTATCTTTCAGTCATTGCAGAATTCTCCTTTCAGCCATTTGGCCTCCACTTATATATCCCCAGAGATAACACACATAATAGCTAAAGAAATGTGTGATCCTAAAGGACCTTCAGAGGGGAAGCAGATGTGGCTTAAGCAATTGAGCTACCACCTACCACATGGGAAGTCCCTGGTTCGGTTCCCAGCGCCTCCAAAAGAAGACAACGAGCTGGTGTGATGGGCAGGCATGGCAAGATGACGCAACAAGAGATTGCAAGAAGAAAAGCATGAGAGACACAACAAAGCAGGGAGCAGAGGTTCCCAGTACCTCCTAAAGAAAACGAGCAAGACAGTGAGCTGATGCAATGGGCAGGCGTGGCAAGCTGATGCAACAAGATGACACAAGAGACACAGAAGAAAAAACATAATGAGAGACACAACAAAGCAGGGAACTGAGATGGCTCAAGTGATTGGGTGCCTCCCTCCCACATCGGAGGTCCTGGGTTCAGTTCCCAGTGCCTCCTAAAGAAACAAAGAAGACAGACAGAGCAAGTGCAAACAATGAGGGGGTGGGGAGAAATAAATAAATAAATCTTAAAAATATATAAAATAAAGGACCTTCTGAGTCCTTAAAGAAGGATTAAGTCATGTTAGCAAATTATGGTTTATTTTCATTCATTTAATTAAAAAAATTAACACCTACAATATGTAAGGCAACTTGCTGGGTGCTATACTGGAGATAAAGATGAAACATACAGACCATCCATTAAGATCAGGGCTCATATATAAACAATCACACTGCTAGGTAGAATCATGATATGCATGGAATGTATTGTTATGTTAGTTTATATTTCTTTTAGAACCAGTTTATATTTCTTTGAAAACTGGTATCTTATAGTGAAGCAGATTACCTGGTATCAGAACACCCCATTGCCTCACATTTCTGGATAAATGGGAGGTTGTAACACTTGATATCAGTGACATCGGGTTTCACTAATAGTCGTCAGCATTGCCTGATAGTCACACTGCTCATTAGAGGGCAGGACCAGCTCACCCCAGCAAGGTCTCATTGGCAAGCACTGAGTCATGTACTTTGGACACACAATTCAGCTTAACTGGATGGGCAAGGAGGATGAATTCCAATGACATGGGAACCTGAACTGTGATGTGGGAAGCTGTGGAAAGGCTTTCAGGAAGTTGGATACTGTGGAGGCCACAAGACAGGAGTAGGCAGACCAAGTTGTCAAGTGGCAAACGGAAATGGGGTCAGGGGGCACACGGATGGTCCCTGGCTCTGTAGAGTTGCTCTATCTGAACGGCAGGGTGGGTTGTGGAGGAGATGGTTCTGGGGGGATGGGGAGGGCCTGCTTGCCTGTCCACACCACAGCAGTGATCACCACTTGGTGGTGTGAGCCAACTGTCTTATTTTTATTCTGGTTGTATTTTGACTTCTATTTTAAAAGCAAAATTTTATTTTAGGAAATTAATTCATGTAACCAACCTCCAAAGATCATTAAGGATCCTTCAGATACCAGGAATAACGTTGCCAGAGAAGTTTGGATTAAAGCCGTTGCCTGGGCTAAGGATCCAGAATTCAATACTGTTAAAAAAGATATACTTTTGGGAAGTGGCTGTAGCTCAATTGGTTGGGCTCCCGTTTACTATATGGGAGGCCCTCGGTTCGATTCCCCGGGGCCTCCTGGTGAAGGCAAGCTGGCCTACACGGTGCAGTGAGCTGGTGCAGCAAGATGATGCAGCAAAGGGAGACAAGCAGACACAGAAAAATGCACAGCAAATGGTCACAGTGAGCACCAGCAGCAAAGGGGGGATAAGTAAGTAAATCTTTAAAAAAAAAAAAAAAAGATATACATTTACACACTTATTACATCTTTTGCCTTGAGAATATGGTGATAAAAATACTTTCTGTATATGGACTATTTCCCTTAAAATTAAATGTAAGTCATCAATTTAAACAAATCTGAAGTACAGGTTAAGAGTAAGGATGCTCATAATTTAAAATTCTATGTATCTCGAGCTATGACTGGTATCCTGACCCTGATAGGCCTAGGCTATTGATGAGGGAGATGATGTGGGCGGAGGGGTCTGTTGTGTCCTACAGATCCTCACAACCTCAGCAGACCCAAGGGCCCCCCCACAATAAGCATGAAGGACACGCCTATTGGGCCAGGGAGTGATGCTTTTCTTCTTCCTCCAACATGGTCCATTTCCTAGGATCACCATGTAGAGCTTTGCTGTCTGACTTTTTATGGTCACACCAGGTCTCAGCAGTGGAATATTTAATTACAGAGCTTATTAATTTTGTTTCTGGCCCTTATGCTTAGTGAAAATCATACATATTACCCAGAATAAGTAAATTATTTGTTGGAGGAAGCAGATAAAACATTAAAACAACTCATGCTTTTCTGTTTTATAGTTGAGGTAGAAATTATTCATGGTGTCCAGATTTGTGCAGACTCCTAGTCATTAATTCACAATTTGGGCTTATTTATTATTTGACCAGATATCATTTGCTCTTAAATCATGGCAAGAGAGGCCACTTCTGTTTAGAGAGCTCTATCGTTGCCCTCTTCCAGTCATTCCTCCCACAGGCAAGGAGTCCATGGGCCAAGAGGATTTTCTCACCCAGAAACAGGACCCCCTTCCAAACCATACTCTGGGAGTCCAGACCACAGATTCCCTGGCAAAATCCCTGCTTCCAAGGCTGGCATGGACCTCTTACCCTTCTGAGGTTGGACTGCACCATAGGCCCATGTGGTGGCCCAAAGGGGGTGAGGATGTGGCCAGAGCTTGGACATGTGGGCTGGGATCTACACACATGTAGATGAGAAAGTTTTGCTGAATATGGAATTCTTGGTTGGCAGTTTTTTGCTTTCAGCACTTTAAACATGCCCTCTTATTGTCTTCCCACCATAGTTTCTGATGAGAAATAGGCACTTAATCTTTTTTTTTTTCCCAAACACCAAAGACTTGAGGGTTTTTTTTTTTTTGTTGTTGTTGTTGTTTTTGAAAGATTTATTTATTTATCTCCCCACCCACACACCTCGTTGTTTTGTGCTCGCTGTCTGATCTCTGTGTGTTCTTCTGTGCTTGTCTTCTCTTTAGGCGGCACCAGGAACTGATCCTGGGAACTTCCAGAGTGAGAGAGAGGTGCTCAATCTCTTGTGCCACATTAGCTCCCTGGTCTGCTGTGGCTCTTATTGTTTCTCCTCTGTGTCTCTTTTTGTTGCATCATCATGCCACACCAGTTCTCTGCATGGGCCAGCACTTTTGCACAGGCCAGCATTCCATGAGGGCCAGTACTCCATGTGGGCCAGTTTGCCATGGAGGCCAGCTTGCCTTTCACCAGGAGGCCCGGGAATCGAATCCTGGACCTCCTGTATGGTAGATGGGAGCCCAATTACTTGAGCCACATCCGTTTCCTGGCACTCAATCTTATTGAAGATTATTGAGGCTCCTTGTGTATGACACATTGCTTCTCTCCTGCAGTTTTCAGAATTCTCTCTTTACCTTTGGCATTTAACAGTATGATTATAACATGGCTCGGTGTGGGTCTATTTGGGTTTATCCTGTTTGGAGTTTGTTGGGTGTCTTGGATGTGGATATTTATGTCTTTTGTTAACGTTGGGAAGTTTTCAGCCATTATTTCTTTGAATATTCTCTCTGAACCTTTCTCTCTTTCTTCTCCTGCTGAGACTCCAACAATGCATATATTGTTATACTTGATGGTGTCCCCCAGGTTCCTCGGGTTATTTTCACTTTTCTTCATTCTTTCTTCTTTCTGCTCCTCAGACTGAATGATTTCAATTGTCTTATCTTCAAGTTCACTGATTCTTTCTTCTTCTAGCTCCAATATGCTATTGAACCCCTCTAGGGAATTTTTAATTTCTGTTACTGTGGTCTTCATCTCTGTTGGGTTCCTTTTCATAATTCCCATCTCTCTATTGATAATCTCTTTGTGTCTATCTATTGTTTTCCTGATTTCTTTTATTTCCTTGTCCATTTTTCCTTTAGTTCTTTGAGCATATTTGGAACCATTTTTTAAATGTCTTTTTCTGGCAAGTCCCAGGTCTGGTTCTCCTCATTGATGGTTTCTAATGTTTTAATCTTCTCCTTTGCCTGGGCCATCACTTTCTGTTTCTCTGTATATTTTGTAACCTTTTTGTTGAAACCTGGACATTTTGATCTTTTAATGCAATTATCACTGGAATTTAGATTCTAAGGCATCTGTTCCTTACACTTTTATCCAGCTATGTTATGCCAGGAGATAACAAAAACTACTTTTCCCAGTTTGTAGATTTACCCATGCAAGTGCTCTTGTTCAGGATGAATTTAGAGAATAATTCCAAGCCAAATCACGGGGGCCTCCTTGACCCTTTCTGCATATGTTTCTTGTCTTGGGTATGAATGAGTGGCCTTAGGATTTCCCCTGTGTACATTGTTCTGAATGCCCCCTCTTCCCTAGGAAACAGTTTCCTCAGGTTCAGGGCACTGCACTGTGTATCCTACAGCCAGCAATTCCTTGCCCCAGGTAGCTGGACTTGACTGCTCTCTCACAGCATTCTGTAGGAGAGCTTGGTAAGCTGCCTTCTATATGCAGGGTAAGTTCTGGAAGGTGAGTCCCTCAGGCCATCACCAGACAGATTGGGCCAGACATACATGCTCCCAGTATGTGCTCAAGGGTTACTCTGCTCCCTCTGGAACCTGAACCAGGGATCTGAGCAGTGGGAGCACAGGTCGGTCCTGAGCTGACCTGGTGGGGGGCGGGGGTAGTCAGCCAATGTTCCATGAAGTCCTACCACTTTTAGTAGCATTTTTCTTGATTTGGTGCTCACCTTGTTACTGAAGTCCTATAACAGTTTTCTGAAGCTTTGAGAAAGATATTTTTTGCCAGTTCTTGCTCATTGTTTAAGGCTTCTAAATGGGTAAAATGGAGCCCTAAAGTGAAAATGGAGGCCTGAGTCTCACTCTGCCATATTAATCAGGGTGGAGCCCTCAACTACAATATTTAAATATTTAGACGAGTGATATGTGGGCCTCCATTTTTACTCTTTCCCCATGTCCCATAAATGTGGCACCGGGTCTGCTCTTAGAAGAGATTTGATTTTGAGTTCATTTACAATTTTAACACACAAGATCTGATAACAGGGGGTTGCTGTGCAGGTATGGGGTAGGCTGCTTTGCCACCAGGTCAGATCTAGCATTGCTCCCCAGCATCTTTCCACTATGTCCCACCCTGGCCCTCTTCCCTGGCCTGGAGAAATTGTGTGTGTGTGTGTGTGTGTGTGTGTGTGTGTGTGTAACATCCACTAAGAAACAGAAAAATATGATATGGCTGTTTTCAAATAATTCAGGCTCCACACTGATGCTCTGCCCTAGGCTGCTGCTGTTTCCCTGCCAAGCTCTTCTTCCCAATTGACTTCCTTAAGCTGCTTGGAGATAAGAGCTGAGCATTTTGAAGGCCTCTTCCAGGCAAAAATAAAGAATGAAGTAGAAAGGGAATCAGGCCAGACTTCCTTGATTGAATACCACTTCACTTCAGCAAATCCCTAAGCCTTTCTATCTGTTTTGTCAGCTGTAAAATGAGCAGACTAATTCAGCGCTACCTCAGAGAGCAAGTAGTGGCAGATTTAATTAATGATGATTGTGATGGGCTTTGTAATGTAAAAGTTGTATATAAATGAAAAGGGGCATTAGAGCTATTTTATCCAAAGTCAGCTAAGTCTAGAGAACATCCTACTTTCCACTACCACAGTTAAGCCTCTTAAGTCCAGATCACAGACTGCTGCGGAATTCAGGGGTGTGGAAAAGCACAGTTGGGCTTGCATTACCTGAACAGAGCATGTAATCAGTGCATATCTCAGATTTCTGGGTGGCAGGCAGCACAAAGATCCTCTGGGTCCAGCTGGTGCCAGATGATGGGCTGGTTTCTGCAATCAAAGTACAAAGAACAAGGTATAACCCTGGGACTGTTCTGGAAAGATTCTAAGATCTGAAGTGTTGTTCTAAAGGAAGGGCTCTTTATGAAGCTCTCACCTGCAGTTGTTACTATTGTCCCTGCCTCAGTTTGCAGCCTGGCAGTTCTCATTAGCAGTGTTTTCTTCAGGGACAGTGTTTACTGAGAACACACAACAAGGATCAGGCCTGTCCAGGATCCATTCCTTTTTTAAAGTATTGAGTCTTACTCATAAGGGTCATATTCAATGGTTAGCATAAAGATGTGGCTATATGATTTATCAGGAGTCATACTGGTCCCACTGAGAGTCACATCTTGGAATCGTTAATTACTTTAACTAACATGAGCTTTCTGTCTCACACTATTTATCTATTCATATGCAGTAAATCATAACTTTCATATACTTGGGGGACATGGTCCCTCCTTCCCTTAATCACCTGGAGTCTTTGGGTTTCTACAATGGCATATTGTATTCAGTGTTGTTATAATTATATTTGTCCAGTCTCCTCCTTGATATTAGATTACCTCGAATGGAGCAGGTGGAGCTCAGTGGTTGAGTGTGTGCTTCACATGTACAAGGTCCCAGGTTCAATCCCACTACCTCCTAAAAAAAAAAAAAACGATTACCTGGAGCTCCTTGAAAGCTCCAAGGCCATCTTAATCATTTTTACATTCCCCACATCAGACTTTCTTTATAGGTGAAACAAAAATACTAGTTAAAATGCATTGAAAATGAAAAGACCTAGTGAGTGATGAAAATGATAGGAAGTTTCATTTTCAAATATTTTAAAAATATTCTTACATGGAAGATATATTATATTGCTTATGATCAAAAGGTCTTGGTGTTAACCAGACCCAGGTTTGTATCTTTGCTCTGAAAGTTACCATTCATGGAATCTAGGGAAGATACTTAACTAGCTCTGTTCCTCAGTTTCCTCATCTGTAAAATGGGGATGATAATGCTATCTACTGCATATTCATGTTTAAAGATTAAATGAGATAATCCATTTAAAGTACTTAGCACAGTACCTGGGACACTGCTATCATCATCATCTTCATCAGAGATTACAGGGGAAAGACTCTTGGTTGCACTCAGAGCCTAAGAGGATAGCCTTCAGATTTAACAACCTGCCCCATAGTTCCCTTAATGCCACATTGTAAGCCTCAAGCAGAAACCCTCTTGGGTCAGAACCTCTAGATTTTCTACTTCTAATCCTTAATTTCAGATTTTATTATTTAGTCACTTGAAGAAGGATGAATAAGATAGTTCTAATTCAAACACTATATGAGGGCTACTTAAAAGGCACTTTGCAAATTAATTACTTGTGCATTATGCACAGTAATCTTATTGGTTGTAAAATCTATTGTTAGGCATATGCAGATCCTTGAAAACTGATTCAGTGCCAATGTAGTTGGTATGTCTTTTTAGTTTAAAATGGTTGTTCTCAACATGTGGTCTCAGATTTTATTATTCTATGTGAAAAAAATGCTTTTGCTTCACCAATTTGCTGAAGTTTATGGGCAAAATGTTTTCAGTTGACAAGCGCTATCCAATGAATGTACAGTGTTCCAGAGAGAAGACAGAGCAGTGAGGCTGACTGAAGTGGGAGCTTAGCGCCAAAGGCAGCAGTGACTACACCGTGGAGGGAGTGGGCATTATATGGGGTTTCCGTTCAGCCTATTTCCCCTTTTCTAAGAGCTGCCCCCATCTCCCCTCAAGGGTGGGCCCCAGGGGTCCTTTCCACCCCAAGTGCCCTTGTTGCCCTGGCCATGCTGAGGTAACCAGATTCTCTCTCCAGGGCATCTGGAATTGGGACACAGGCCTTCTAGTCGGCCTTCACTGTGTGCCCTGGGAAGCAGAGAAAACTGGGCTGTAGAGAGAGAAGACAAACAGTGTCAGGGAGAAGCAGAGATGAGAAACCAGGCTGTCCCCAAGAAAAAAAGGGAGGAACTATCTCAAGCCCCAGAGGCCTCTCAGGGCTTTGTTCCAACCCCCACGAGGCCCAGCTGCCCTTCCTGCCCTGGCCCACATCCAGTACACTCTCCCTTTTAGCTCCAGCAAGTTTGAGATGTACCTGTTACTTGAAACCCAGGAAGCCTTGGCTACTTGAAACCCAGGAAGCCTTGGCTACGACAGTGGGGCTGGCAAAGAGAGGAGCTAAGTCAAGAATCTTGCCTGTACTGGAAAAGTCTACACGGTGATGGCCACACAGATATCCCATCATGCTGGCCTGTCAAAAGCAGACATGCACGCTGGTAGTTTTTTGCTAATGATAAAGTTAAATGGAGCAGATTCATGATTACCCCTAAAAAATGTTGTCTCAGTTACTTCTTTACATACTTTTTGTGTAGCAAGGAAAGGGTGATATTACAGAAGGCATACTCAGAATTTTGTCTAACTCTGAACATTTCTACAGGGGTGTGCACACCCGCAACTGTCATTGATCACGTACATTGCAATGAAAATAAAACTGGGTAATTGTCTCACCAATTCCAGTAAAGACCGGTCAGTCCTCATTGCTGGGGCACTTGACACTCATCCATAACTTTGGCCCTGCACCAGATTCGGGGGTAAATCCTGTATCCAGCCAAAGGTTTAAAGAGTCCTGCTTTAGTAATTCAGAGGACACAGTTATCTTGTGACATGTCTTACTCCAATCAAATACCCTGGTTCTGGCTACTGGGCTTCTACCTTGAGTCTGGGATTAAACCTCAGTTCTGATTCCCTGTTGCAGGACCTGGGTCCCTGATTCCCCAGGCTTCAGTTCTGCCTTCACGACCTGTCAAGGACCTTGGTGCCTTCAAAATCAGAGCTCTTATTTCTATTCTGTTCTTCCCAGGTAACACCTGAAACACAGACCTAGCTGGGACCTTGCCACCTGCTACTTGTCCTGCCTAAACCAGACCATCAGCCCAGGTCACTCACACTGCTATTCCCAATATCTCCCACCATGCCACCACCCCCATCTTTACCTTCACTAGTAATCATATCTGCTTACTTACAGGACCACTACCTTTTGTGACCAGCTGGATTTTTCTAACCCAAACCTGTCTGAACTACTATGTCACCTGTTACTACTTTGAGGGTCTACATATCTTTCTTTCCTGCACTCAGATTTTTTTGACCAGCTTTGTTGAGATATAGTTCACATAGCATACAATTCACCCATTTAAAGTATACAATTCAATGGTTTTTAGTATATTTATTGTGCTTAGATTTCTTAAAATGCATAGGATGGGGGATACAAAGTTTAATAACAGTTTAAAAGACTTAGGATTTTAGTCAATTATAAGCTCATGTAAATCAATAGTGTGATACCATTGCATTGCCAAAAAGGCTGATGTGATATTGGGCTGTATTGATACACATGTGATGGTCACAAGTCAAGTAATCGGTCCCTGCTATTCTGAGCTGGCAATGTTTTAGTCATTGTGCCTAGATTAAGAGAGATATGGGCAAATTGGAGCATGTCCAGAGAACATGAAAAGGATGATTAGAAACTATAAATACTGTTTGTAGGAGCCAGTGATACTCATCCTGAAGAAGTAAAGCCTAAAGGGAGATGAAACACTCAGTTAGCTCTAGGGATATCATTTGGAAAATGAATGACATGCATTTTCTGTGTTCCCTCTCAATAGGTGAATTTAAGTTAAAAAGCAAGCAGATTTTTTTAAAGATTTATTTTATTTATTTATTTCTCCATCTCCCCCTGCCACCTTGTTGTTTGCGCTCACTGTCTGCTTTCTGCGTCTGTTTGTTGTGTGCTCGTCTTCTTTTTTTAGGAGGCACTGGGAACCAAACCCAGGACCTCCCATGTGAGAGGGAGGCGCCCAATCGCTTGAGTCACCTCTGCTCCCCACTTGTTGTGTCTCTCATTGTGTTTCCTCTTTGTGTCTCTTTGTTGTCTCATCTCATTGCATCATCTTGTTGCATCAGTTCACTGTACCAGCCCATAGAGTCAGCTCATTGCATCAGCTTACTGTCTTGCTTGTCTTCTTTAGGAGGTATTGGAAACTGAACCCGGTACCGCCTGTGTGGTAGGCAGGCGCCCAACTGCTTGAGCCACGTCCACTTCCCAGCAAGCAGATTTTGACACAATATAAGGAACAATTAGAACTGTCTACAACTGGAGTGGATTTTGTAACTTGAAACTCCACATTTAAAAAGCTGCCATATTATTAGCAATTGGAAAGCAGCATCTTATAGAGCTCCTACTCTGTTTAAGTGTTGTGCTTTGTTTGATAAAAGTATTGAGTAGGTCAGCTCCTTAATTTAAGGTCCATCATCCAGTGTTGATCTGGATATTTAATTAGTAGTTTGGTGATAATGGGAAATAGTCTTCATATAAGACTTTGTCATTATCTATTCATGAGATCATGCCCATCTCTTCCCAACTCCGTGTAAAGTGACTTGAAATCGGCCATGGTGGGAATATTTATACCACAGAAACCAGCAAACAGTATAGATCAAGCCCCCTTCCCCCCATCTCACCCCACCCTACCTCACCTGAGCACTTGTTTACCAATGCCCCACTGCTTTAGCATCTATGCTACCCAATTCCTATTAAGCTGGCACCAGTAATGATGGCAGACCTTTTACTAGATTTTTTGACTGTGTCTCTATAAAAATATAGAGGCAATTTAGAACTTTCATATAAGGGCATTTTAGAATTTAAATATTTTAATTTAGTTAAGTAGTTTCAGATGAGTGGAATATTTAGGGGAAACTATTTGGGGAAGATTAGACTCACCTCCACTACCTTCTAGGTCACATCTCTTTTTCCTTTAGGAAGACTCATTGCCATGGTCCCTAGGTTTAAAGAGCTTATTTTGCAGTTACTCATGGAGTGACCATGTCACAGACTAAGAAGAAATCTCCAAAACAAAAGCCCTCTGGAAATGGGAAGATAATGCTCTCTGCTGACCAGAGCTTGTCCTGTACAAGTAACTCCTTGTGACATCTATTGGATTTGGAAGGAACAATCTTTCAGCTTTTGAGTCAAAGGTATGACTCCAACAAGTATTTTCTGCAGATGGAAAATATTCATGATCTCCTGTAAAGCAGAACCATTGTAAAGACATTACATTTTCCAAGTTGATCTGATGGAAATCACCATCAGTCCAAGACTCCCAGAGCTGACTCATTTCCTTATTGACCCTTATTGTCAATGAGCACAAGAATTATAGTTAGCATATATTGAGCACTTATAGTATCCTATGCATTTTACATGCATTATCTCATTTTTTTCTTCATATTGCCTAATAAAATAGATACAATTCATTTCATTTTACAGATTGGGAAACAGCTTATAGAGGTTAAGTGACTGTGAGAGTTTAAAAGTTTCTGTGCGGAGAGTGGATGTGGCTCAAGCAATTGAGTGCCTGCCACCCACATGGGAGGTCCTGGGTTCAGCTTCCAGTGCCTCCTGAAAAAAACAAAAACAAACGACAAGCAAAACAAATGAAAAAACTAACTCAGGGGAGCCAATGTGGCTCAGTGATTGAGTGCCGGCTTCCCACATATGAGGTCCTGGGTTCAATCCCCCACCCCTGGTATCTTAAAAAAAATGTCTCTGTGCTCCTAGGAAACAGGGTTTACAGTGCCCACTGCCCTGACTATAACAGACATTCCATAAATAGTTGAATAAGTTTTCCAATGTGAATAAATAGAGCACTATTCTTAGTACTTTGAGCCCTTGAATCCATTAGGCTTTCTTTTTTGGAGATACCAGGATTGAACCCAGGATCTCATACATGGGAAGCAGGTGCTCGACCACTTAGCTACATCTGCTCCCCAATGAGAGTTGGTTTTTTCATTTGTTTGTTTTTGTTTTTAGGAGGTACCAGGGATCAAACCCAGAATCTTTACATGGGAAGCAGGTGCTCAATCACTTGAGCTACATCTGCCCCCCTACACTAGCCTTTTAATTATTATCTAATGGAAAAAATAGTATGATTTATATTTATTTTCACTGTACACACTTCCCAAGGGGAGAAGCACAGCACTCACTACAGCATCTCATTAATCCTACAATAACTGAAATATTTTCACAATTTTAGAAACAAGGAAAGTTAGCCAGGAGCCAGTGGTGTTTTGGTCTTGACATCACACTAAGTTGAGGTGAAAGAATGACCAAATACATGCATCAAGAAGGACTTAGTAAGGTTATAACCAGAAGAGGTGGGTTTTGGATAAACCAGAGATGAAATGGCCAGTCTCAGAGAATGATCATCAAGTTATGTCAACTCAAACAACATATTCCTGAAGTGCTTTTTTTTTTTTTTTTTTAAAGATTTTATTTATTTATTCATTTATCCCCCCCTTGCTGCTTATGCTCGCTGGGTCAGCCAACCACGCCGTGCGGGCAGGCTTGCCATCACCAGGAGGCCCCGGGAACCGAACCCGGGGCCTCCCATATGGTAAACGGGAGCCCTACTGATTGAGCCACAGCCACTTCCCCCTGAAGTGCTTTTTATGCACTGTACTAGACATTTGGGAAGATATGACAAAATCTTTTTTTAAAAAATTATTTATTAATTTATTTATCTCTCCCTCCCCCCTTGTTGTTTGTGCTCGCTGTCTGCTCTCTGTTTATCTTCTTTTTTTTCCTCTTTTTTTTTTTTTTAGGAGGCACTGGAAACCCAACCCGGAATATCCCATGTGGGAGGGAGGCACCCAATCACTCGAGCCACCTCTGCTTCCTTAGACAAAATCTTGATCTTCAAGAAGCCTACAGACTTTCAGCGAAGAGAAGACACAGACATAAGGAAAGTAAAATGGTAATACAAGAGCTTTAAAAACATACAATCAAGACAGCAGTGGTTATTAAGAAGTGTTTAGGCAATAAGTGTTGCAGGAGTTCAGCAAAGAGAGAGATGATATTGGGATAAATTTATGCAGACCACAGCATCTTCATAAAACATTTTTACTATGAGTTATGGGAATACAATGAAGTTTGAGAGAGTGCCTTGCCTTTAAGTAGTTCACATTCTTCCCTAGAATAATTACTCAGGTAGATAGAAAGAGGGTTTGTGAGAAACATTAACAGGAGAGATGAGGAGAAGGCCAGGCCTATTCATCAAAGCAGGCAGGACTGGTGCTGGGAGATCTTACCTGGCTATCGAGCCTGGTAATTTTTTTTCCTCCCTGTGTTTTTCCCTTTCCCCCTTTAAACAGGAGTAGTCTGCAGTTCTTCCCCGGTTTTGCTTTCGAAAATTCTGAGCACTCAGAAGAACTTAGAGCAGCGGTTCTCAACCTTGGCTACTGACTGGGATCACCTGGGGAGCTTAAACACACATACACACACACACACACACAAAACAAAAACCCACTGCTGCCTGGGTCCCACTCAGATACTCTAATTTAATTGGTCTGGGCCACTCCTTCGGTGATTCTAATTTGCACCTAAGTTTGCATATCATCGATTTAGGGTTTCTGGAGATAGTAAGCAAGAATGAGAGCCACTGGAGTGGACAAAATATCTTGGAGAAGCAGGGGAAGGAGGGATGCTTCCCTGCTCCAATCTACAGAAGTACCCTTAATTTGTTACCCTGAAGTAGCAGGAATCTGGGTTCGAGCATCCTGACAGCCTTGCGGGGGGTGGGGGCAGGAAGAATGGTCATGCTTCTCACACTGTGATGTGCACATGAATCATCTGGGGATCTTGTTAAAATGTAGGTTCTGATTCTACATATGGTCTGGGGTGGAGCCTGAGAGTCTGCATTTCCAATAAATTCCTATGTGACACCAATGTGGCTGGGTTGGTCCACAAGGTAGCAAGGCTTGGATTATAGGCCAACTCCCTTAAGATTCTCATATCTATCTCAAGCAAAGAACAGGAGAAACCATGACTTGTCATACCTGAAGGGTCCCACAGGCAGAGACAATGGGCATTTCTGCAGGGACCTGGTTGGGTTGATGACTGAGGAGGAGTTGGACCCCACCTGCAAAACCTTGCAGGCGGGGAGATGGATGTGGCTCAAACGGTTGGGCATCCCTCTCCCATATGGAGGGACCTGGGTTCGATCCCCAAGACCTCCCGGTAAAAAACAAACAAACAAACAAAAACCTTGTAGGCTACAAGGGGAACACAGCTGGGGGAACACAGCTGGTGGGGGATCCCCATATCAGTCAGGGTCCTGGCAGATCATAGATGGCCCACTCAAAAGGTATGACTGAAAAAAGTTTCATGAAAGAACTTTACAAGATGGGGTCAGGGTTAACAGAACCAAGAAAGAATTGTGAGGTACCATGCCTCAGCCAGAAAGGGCAAAAAGAGAGGAAATGGTGACTGTAACCCCATGAGAGAGATAGGAAAAGGGCCATCTGAAGCAGCTGTTGCCTTTGGAGAAACACAGCCACTTGGGAGAAACATGGTCCATCAAAGATAGATCCAGGGGAGGAAATACCCTAACAGTGCTCTTCTTCTGCCCTCTAATCTCCTACTGATGCCTCCCATTGACCCAAACCAACTTAAAACCAGAGGGCAAGGGAACCCAATTGATACAGCCCATCAAAGTCAGCCTCCTGGGCACAGAGCAGGGTGAAGAATGGAGAGCAGATCTGGTGGGGAACAAATACAGAAAACTTAGCACAATCCCCAAAAATGAGGTGAAATGTTCTGCCAACCTAACCCAATGGGGGTTCAACCTCAGTCAGAAATTGGGTTGGTATGGAAAATAAAGTGACACCAAAGTTTGCATCTAAAACTTTTATCCCTTATAGATGAGAGCTTCCCTGGTAGCGTCAAGAATCCTCACGAATGGCAGATGGATTGCAACCTCCACTGTTGGAGCTTTTCAAGACAATGGCTATGACCCTCTTGGATAAGTGGTGTGCAGAGGAGAGGCAGACTTTCAGAAGTTGCTGCTGATTTCAAGAATATTTTGAGAATAAGCTGCGAGTAGTTTGAAACCTGTCAACAGGTAGTCAATAAAAGGAGAAGAATGCAGCCTTGTTTGCTGATGGCACAGATTTCTCTGGGCTTCTCAGAAAAATACTTAGACAGGAGTGAGAAAGTTATCATTAGGGCCCCCATCTCACACCCTGAATTTCTTAAAAACAAAACAAACAGAAACTTCTGAGCATCTCTCTGGGAAAAGAAGTGCAGAGGCCTAAGGAACTTTAGCCCTGGGGGGAAAGGTGGGAATCTGCCCTATTTAGAACAGGTCTTGGCCTGTTTGAAATTTAGTCCCAGTTGGGTTTCTGGCTTAACCTGACTGAACACCTGTGAGCCCCCAATGTTTGAAACTGGTAAAGGGGGAAGGAAGTGGAGATGACTGCACCCTTCTGAGGGGAAGGAAGCCAGGTGCCGAAAGGGAGATTTCAGTGGCACCTACTCTGACTCAGCCAGGTAGAACAGCTGGAGCTTCTCAGGGCAATAAACAGAACTACCTCTGGTACTTGAAGTTTCTTTGGCCAGCCAGACAGGAACTCCCTCTGCAAGAACCCTGAGAGCAGTCTGTCAAGGCAGAGGCACTTTGGGGCCCTCCCTACAAAATGAGCATGCCCCTTAATCTGCTATACAGTACAAGGTTCTATGGACATTTTAGGAGAAATGGCTTTGGAAGAGGAAGCAGAATTATAAATAGTCCAGGTCTCTTTGACCTTGAGAGTTTTATTTCTCATGTTACCACAATGTCTCAGAGGTTAGAGGTTTTTGACATTGGCCAAGGAACTGAAGCAATAAGCAGGCCTGACCACTAGAAATTGTTCTGGGACCTACCATACATCAGGTGCCAACATAAATTCCAAGTTACTTTAAAAGTTAAAGAAGCTCTTCCGGGAAGATGGCGGACTAGTTAGACACGGGAATCTCTTCTCCAGAAAAATAGCTAGAGGACAAGCTGAAACAGCCCCAAAAAAGATCTTCTAGGGATTAGGACAACAGGTGAAGGCTGTACATCACCCAGAGGAGAGAGGGACAGAAGAGGGAAATTGCAACAACAGAACCGTGAGTTGGAAGCAACAGTTGCTACTGCTGCCCACACCCTTCCCCATACTCTTCAGAATTCTCGGGCATCTGGGCCTGCGACCACAGACAAAGGGGGCTACAGGGATCTACCACTCCTGGAAAGGGGGGAGAGAGGGACACAGCCTTAGGCTGACTCAGGTTCTGACCTGTAAATTTGGACTGCGGAGCCCTACGGACCCTTCCACACAGTGGTTTGCTCCGGGAGCCTAGGAAGGACTGGAGAAACCCGACCCTCGCAACCTCCCTCTCTTCTAGCCTGGACTAATTGTTGAGGACTCCACAGGAGAGTGAAGAGAGAGCCTGGGGCTGACCCTGCTTTTGACTCACAGGTTTGGTCTGCCCTGTCCCGAGAGCCTTTCCAGCCCGGGTGGGGCTGCGCCATTGTTTGCCTTGGAGCCTGCAAGGGGCTAAAGATATACAAACCTCCCTATCTCCTCCTCTACTAACAGGGACTGATTGTTGAGGATTCAGAAGGGAGTGGAAATATTTCCTAGCTGGGAAAAGGGGGGCACTACGAGAGAAGTCTGGAGAACTGTCTCAGAAAGTTTGAATCACAGGGCTCTTGGCCCCCAGACAGGAAGCTCTATCACATTGATCTGGCCTGTGTCACAAAAAATACGCTCCGACCAGGCATTGAATTGAGAGCTGCCAACAAGCACCATCTCCTGGCAGACCAAGGAAGTGCACATAAGAAAATTAATAAGTAAGAGAGGCTTTTCCTGGCCTCTATAGCCTCCCTGCCCAAGGCCCTAGGAAACGACTCTACAACCAATTACTGGGTCCAGTGCCCAGTTTTGAGCAACCAGCAGAACAATCCTAACAATCAAGGTTGAGCCAAAAATCAAAGAGCTGTGGTAACTCACAGCCTCCTGCCACTAAAACCCCATAAAAGAGAAAGAGATAGAGCATCTAAGTAAAATACAAACTAACCAGATGCCTAAGCACCAGCAAAAAATTACGGGCCATACTAAGAAAATAGAAGACATGGCCCAAGTAAAGGAATACAGCAAAGTCCCAGAAGAGATGCAGAATTTGAGAGAACTAATCAGTGAGATGAGCACAAATTTCCAAAATCAAATTAATGAGATGAAAGAGCATATAGTTAAAGAGAGCAATAACATCAAGAAGTCATTGAGTGAACACAAAGAAGAATTTGAAACACTGAACAGAAAAGTAACGGAGTTCATGGGAATGAAAGACACAATAGGTGAAGTCAAAAATAAATTTGAAGCACACAACAGCAGACTCGAAATGATAGAAGAAAGAATAAGTGATACCAAACACAGAGCAGCTAAAATTGAAGAGAGAAAAGAACAGAGAGAGAAAAGAATGGAAAAAATTGAGCAGGGGCTCAGAGTTGAATGACAACACAAAATGCAAGAACATACGTGTCATGGGAATTCCAGAAGGAGAAGAGAAAGGAAAAGGGGCAGAAAGAGTATGTGAGGAAATAATAGCTGAAAATTTCCCAACTCTCACGAAAGAAATGAACTCACATGTCCAAGAAGCACAACATACCCCAATAAGAATAAATCCAAAAGACCTACACCAAGACACATGCCAAATGTAAAAGATAAAGAGAAAATTCTCAGAGCAGCAAGAGAGAAGCAAATAATCACGTACAAAGGACGTCCAGTAAGACTAAATGCAGATTTCTCTTCAGAAACCATGGAGGCGAGAAGACAGTAGTATGATACAATTAGGAAACTGAAAGAGAAAAACTGCCAGCCAAGAATTCTTTATCCAGCAAAACTGTCCTTCAAATATGAAGGTGAGTATAAAGTATTCACAAACAAACAGAAACTAAGAGAGTTTGCAAAAAAGAATCCACCTTTACAGGAAATATTAAAGGAAGCTTTAGAACCTGAAAGAAAAAGACAGGAGAGAGAGGCTTGGAGGAGAGTATAGAAGAAAGAAAAGTAGAAAGGATAACCAAAAGAGTAAAAAGAGAGACAAAAACAAGATGACATATGAAAACCAAAGAATAAAATGGAGGAAATAAATAGTGCATTTTCAGTAATATCATTGAATGTGAATGGATTAAATTCCCCAATCAAAAAAGACAGGCTGACAGAATGGATAAAAAAACATGAGCCAACCATATGCTGCTTACACGAAACTCACCTCAGACCCAAGGATACAAGCCGGCTAAAAGTAAAAGGTTGGAAAAAGATACTCGAATAGTAAACAGAAAAGAGCAGGGGTAGCTATAGTAATATCAGACAAAACAGACTTCAAATGCAAAAAAGTGATAAGAGATGTGGAAGGCCATTATATATTAATAAAAGGGACGATCCTCCAGGAAGACATAACAGTCATAAATATCTATGCACCGAACCAGGGTGCCCCAAAATATATGAGACAAACTGGCAAAACTGAAGGGAGAAATAGACATTTCTACAATAATCGTTGGAGAATTCAACACCCCTCTCACATCATTAGATAGAACAACTAGACAGAAGATCAACAAGGAAACAGAGAACTTGAACAATATGATAAACAAGTTAGACCTAACAGACATATACAGAACACTGCATCCAAACTCAGCAGGTTATACATTCTTCTCAAGTGCCTATGGATCTTTCTCCAGGATAGACCCCATGTTAGGTCATAATACAGCTCTCAATAAATATAAAAAGATTGAAATTATACAAAGCACCTTCTCAGATCATAATGGAATGAAACCAGAAATCAATAACATACAGGAAAAAAGTAAATTTGCGAATGTGTGGAGACTGAACAACACACTCCTAAATATTCAGTGGGTAGGGAAGCGGCTGTGGCTCAATCAGTAGGGCTCCCGTTTGCCATGTGGGAGGCCCTGGGTTCGGTTCCCGGGGCCTCCTGGTGGGGGCGGGCCCGCCCGCGTGGCGTGGTTGGCTGACCCGGCGAGCACAAGCAGCAAGGGGGGGATAAATGAATAAATAAATAAAATCCTTAAAAAAAAAAAAAAAAATAAAATAAATAAATAAATAAATATTCAGTGGGTCAAAGAAGAAATTGCAAGTGAAATCAATAAATATATTGAGGCAAATGAAAATGAGAACACAACGTATCAAAACTTATGGGATACAGCAAAGGCAGTCTTGAGAGGGAAATTTATAGCCCTAAATACCTATATTAAGAAACAAGAAAGAGCTAAACTCAAAGATTTAACTGAAAACTTGAGAAACTAGAAAAAGAACAGCAAACCAATCCCAAAGCAAAAAGAAGGAAAGAAATAATAAAGATTAGAGCGGAAATAAATGAAAATGAGAACAAAAAAGCAATAGAGAAAATCAACAAAACCAAAAGCTGGTTCTTAAAGAAGATCAATAAAATTGACAAACCTCTCGCTAGACTAACAAAGAGAAAAAATAGAGAAGATGCAAATAAATACAATAAGAAATGAAAGGGGGGAAATTACAAATGACCTCACAGAAATAAAAAGAATCATAAGAGGATATTATGAGAAACTATATGCCAACAAACTAGACAACCTGGATGAAATGGACAAATTTCTAGAAACTCATAACCAACCTACACTGACACAACAAGAAATACAAGAACTTAACAAACCAATCACAATTAAGGAGATTGAGTCCGTCATCAAAAATCTCCCAGCGAAGAAAAGTCCAGGACCAGATGGCTTCACAGGTGAGTTCTACCAAGCATTTCTAAAAGAATTAACACCAATCCTGTTTAAACTCTTCCAAAAATTTGAAGAGGAGGGAAAATGACCCAACACATTTTATGAAGCCAACATCACCCTAATACCAAAGCCAGCTAAAGATTCCACAAGAAAAGAAAATTACAGACCAATCTTTCTCATGAACATAGATGCAAAAATTCTCAACAAAATACTTGCAAATCGAATCCAACAGCATATCAAAAGACTTATACATCACGACCAAGTGGAATTTATTCCTGGTATGCAAGGCTGGTTCAACATAAGAAAATCAATCAATGTAATACACCACATTAACAAATTTAAGGAAAAAACCACATGATTATCTCAATAGATGCAGAAAAGGCATTCGACAAAATCCAACATCCTTTTTTGATAAAAATACTCCAAAAGAGAGGAATAAAAGGAAAATTCCTCAATATGATAAAAGGCATATATGAAAAACCCACAGCCAACATCATACTCAATGGGGAAAGGTTGAAATCTTTCCCCCTAAGATCAGGAACAAGACAAGGATGCCCACTGTCACCATTGTTATTCAACATTGTACTAGAAGGTCTAGCGAGGGCAATTAGACAAGACAAAAAAAAAAAATTAAAGGCGTCCAAATAGGAAAAGAGGAAGTAAAACTCTCACTGTTTGCAGATGACATGATCCTGTATTTAGAAAATCCTGAAGTATCCACAACAAAGCTACTTGAACTAATAAATGAGATCAGCAAAGTGGCAGGATACAAGATCAACACGCAAAAATCAGTAATGTTTTTGCACACTAGTACTGAATAATCTGAGGAGGAAATCAGGAGGAAAATTCCATTTTCAATAGCAACAAAAAGACTCAAATACCTAGGAGTTAATTTAACCAAAGAAGTACAGGACCTATATGCAGAAAACTACAAAACAATGCTAAAAGAAATTTAAAAAGACCTAAAGAAATGGAAAGACATTCCGTGTTCATGGATTGGAAGCATAAATATCGTGAAGATGTCAATCTTGTCCAAACTGATTTATAGATTCAATGCAAGACCAATCAAAATCCCAACAGCTTACTTTACAGAATTAGAGAAGGCAATTACCAAATTCATCTGGAAGGGTAAGTGCACCCGAATAGCCAAAAGCATTCTAAAAAAGAAGAGCAATGTGGGAGGAATTTCACTGTCTGACCTTGAAACATATTACAAAGCTACAGTGGTCAAAACAGCATGGTACTGGCATAAAGATAGACATATCGATCAGTGGAATAGAATTGAGAATCCAAAAATAAACCCTCACCTATACAGTCAACTGGTTTTTGACAAACCTATCAAGCCCACGCTGATGGGAAAAAACAGTCTCTTCAACAAATGGTGTTGGGAGAACTGGATATCTATAACCAAAAGAATGAAAGAGGACCCCTATCTCACCCCCTATACAAGAATCAACTCAAAATGGATCAAAGATCTAAATATAAAAGCCAGGACCATAAAACTACTAGAAGAAAATGTAGGGAAACATCTTCAAGACCTTGTAGTAGGTAGTGGTTTCTTGGACCTCACACCCAAAGCACATGCAACAAAAGAAAAAGTAGATAAATGGGACCTCCTCAAAATTAAACACTTTTGCACCTCACAGGACTTTGTCAGAAGGGTGAAAAGGCAGCCAACTCAATGGGAAAAAATATTTGGGAATCACATATCTGATAAGGGTTTAATATCCAGGATTTATAAAGAGATGTTACAACTCAACAATAAAAAGACAAATGACCCAATTAAAAAATGGGCCAAAGACTTGAATAGACATTTCTCCGAAGAAGAAATACAAATGGCAAAAAAACACATGAAGAAATGCTCAACATCACTCATGATTAGGGAAATGCAAATCAAAACTACAATGAGGTATCATTTCACACCTATCAGAATGGCCACTATTCAAAAGACAGAGAACTACAAGTGTTGGAGAGGATGTGGAGAGATAGGAACACTTCTTCACTGTTGGTGGGAATGCAGGATGGTACAACCACTATGGAGGACTGTTTGACAGTTCCTTAAGAAATTGAATATAGACTTGCCATGTGACCCTGCAATACCACTACTGGGTACATACTGAGAAGAACTGAGAGCAGTGACACAAACAGACATCTGCACACCGATGTTCATAGCCACATTATTCACCATTGCCAAAAGTTGGAAACAATCCAGGTGTCCATCAACAGATGAATGGATAAACAAACTGTGGTCTATTCACACGATGGAATATTATGCAGCTGTAAGAAGAAATGAAGTCATAAAGAATATGGCAACATGGATGAATCTGGAGGACATTATGTTGAGTGAAGCAAGCCAGACACAAAAGGACAAATACTGTATGAAGGCGTTACTATGAACCAAATAGATTGTATAATATATTGTTTGATTCAAAAAAAAAAATTTATATGTATCCTTTACATCTAATTGAGAAATGTATATATTTATTCATCTGTTTCTACTTTTTAGTTTTTAATCGTTTATATTTTCAGTTATTAAATGTACAAAATAAAGTTAAAAAAAAAAAGTTAAAGAATAAATATTACAACAAAAGAATGAGAAGAAGATTGGGCAAATATTTAGCCGTTCCTGAGGTTGCCAAGGCCTAAGTACAAAAACAAAAAGGAAAAAAAAAAATCAATAGACTTGAAGATATATATTTGAAGTCAGCCTCCTGGATACAGAGCATAAAACTTATATATGATAAAAAAAAAAAAAAAATCACCCAAAAATGAAATTAATAGGACACAAGAAGCTGGGGAAAATCTATGCAACACATATGGGCAATATTCTTAATATAGAAGGTTAAAAAAAGAAATAGATGGCCATTTCAATAGAAAAGTGCTAACAGTCAATAAATACTTGAAAAATATCAATTAAAGCAACAGTGAAACATGAAAAAAATAATGTATTTTTGGATTGGCTGAGATAGGGAAAAGTATTTTAATACTCGGTACCGTCAAGGGTGCAAAGAGGCATCTCATACATTTACATCTGGAATGAAGATTGGTTTAACTCTTCTAGGGCATAACCTGCCAGTTTATATTAAAAACTTTAAAATGTGCATAACTTTTGATTGAGCAATTCCTCCTCTAGGAATTTATCCTAAAGAAATAATCAAGGATGTCCACAAAGATTTATCTTCAAGAATATTTACTATGGTGTTATTTTACTAGTGAAAAATTGGGAGGAAGGGAATATTAAATGTTAAGATTAGGGGTGGGTACATAGGTCTCCATTACTGTATTAGTTTTCTATTGTGGCTGTAACAAATCAACACAAACTTAAGTGACCTAAACAACACAAACTCATCATCTTAGAGTTCTGAGATCAAAAGTCTGATGCAGGTCTCACTGGGGTAAATCAAGGTGTGGACAGAGTTGCGTTCCTTTCTGGAGACTGTAGGGGAAAATTGATTTCCTTGCTTTTTCCAGCATCTAGGGGCTTCCGGCATTCCTTGGCTTTTGATCCCTTCCTCCATCTTCAAAGTCAACAACACAACATCTCTCTGATCCTGCTTCTGTTGTCACATCTCTTTTTCAGATTTTTTTTTCCTCCTTCCCTCATCCACTTTTAAGGATCCTTACGATTACACTAGGCCTACCCAAATAATCCAGGATAATCTTCCTATTTTAAGGTCAATTGATTAAAAACCTTAATTCCACCTGCAACTTTAATTGCCTTTGCCATGCAACCTAATGTATTTGGGAATCAGAACATGGACATCTTTAGGGGGCATTATTTTGCCTAAAACATTGTATTATTCTGTATACTTGTATGTATGAAAGTATTTAATTAAAAAAAACCCCAAATCTAATATCCAATTTAGTCTATGGAAGGAATAAATCAAGATATGTAATTAATAGGATAAGTGCTATGTGCCCATTAAAAATCATGACATAGGAGCATATATAGTAACACAGAACTTTGTTCACTTTATGGTGAAGAGGGAATAAAGTCTACAAAAGAATTTGCACAAGATGATCCCAATTATGTAAAACCCAAACCTAAAATAAATGTGTGCGTAAAAAAGGTATGGAAGGATATAGGTCAAAATATTAACTATGTTTAATCTCTGGATGGTGATTTTAATTTTCTTCTATTTTCTACATTTTCCAAAATGTGTATTATACATCCATTATTTTTGTAAAGAGAAATAAAAAGTTAGAGACTAGGGCAATTTTCTGGTCAAGCGTCTCCCTGGTTTCTTAGATTTCAATCACACTCACATGCATCTATCCCTCAAGCTTGTTCTCCTCAATAAAAAAATCTTTTCAAGCCTGGCTTTTCCGCCGCTTTTCAGGCCGGGGTTGTCGGTTCTGGAAAATACGCGTCATCTTTGGAGAGCAAAATAAGTCTCGCAGGGAACTAAGCACTACAGAGAAACGGTGCTTCTTAAAACATTTTTCAGGACAAAGCAAACCCAAGGCACAGCCACATCCCTCAAAGAATTTAGAAACCTGCAGCTTGGAAGCTGGACGCTCATATATAATGTCGCTGGCGCCGTTCGGGTTTTTGTCATTTTTAATACGTACCAAAAAAAGGGGGGGGGGGCAGGAAATAAAGCAATAGCGCGGTGTGCTAACGAGAGCACCTGGGCTTCGTCGCTGGGACAGTAGAGTGAGCGGCCCAGCGCGCCTGCCTGGAGTCGGCCCGCTCTGGTTCCGGGATCGCGCCGGGTGGGGCTGGCCGCCGGCGCTTCCTAAGCCCCAGCCCGAGGTCAGTTAGGTTAGCGGGATTTGGACCCCCAGAGTGGCGCGAGGTAACCCCCCTTCTCCCGGGGCCTGCACACTTAGCTCAAACTGTTCCCCACCACCACAGAGAGGAGGGCCTAGAGCGGACGGACCCGCCTACCCCGCCACTCAGCTCCTCCCAGCCTCCTCTGTCCCGGAAGTTGATGCGCGCGCCAGATCGCGTGCCGTTCCCCAGGGGTGTCACCTCAGATCTGAAAGGCTGGGCTTGAGAGAGGATCAACATGCCTGTGAGTTGTTTACTTTAGACTTCGGGTTTCTTTCGGGCTTCTCTGTGAGGCGAGAGGTACAGGGGGCGGGTTAGCCCGACGGGTCACCCGGTCAACGGGGCTCCCTGCAGCCCGTGGCTAGGCGGCTCCGAAAACGCGGCTTCTTCGCGAGTGGAGGGCTTGTTGTGACTTGCCCGGGCAGCGCGGCGTGTTGGGCCTTGCCTGGGCGTGGAGCGGGGAGGACCCGGCGCCGCCCTGGGCTGCGATCTAGAGTTGATGGCTAGGAGGGAAGCTGCTTTCACGACTTATTCAGCCCCCTTGAGTTTTGGTGGGCATCCGCAAGGCTGGGATTTTCGGGGTCTTCTTGCTTTCCTTGCGCTTCGCGGTTCTCGCCCACTCTGCCTTCTCTCGGAAGCGAATGTCTGCGTGTTTCCTTTTCTGAAAGTCTTCGCATTTTCCATACACATTAATTCCCTTAAGGGCGGTCACGCCTCAGCCGCTCAGAGTTCCTGTCCCTTTGGATGTTGAACCGTGGGGGCAGAAATTGCCCTAGCGTTGACATTCCCTTGTTTACATCCAGCGATTTATGCCGAAGCAGCCCAGGGTCGGGGTCACGTTCTTAGCACCACAGTCATGTTTTTATTGGAGACTCTTTTTCAATTGAGTAGAGAACAGGATTAGGCTTACCATATGCATAACTTTAACATCTCAAATGTTCTTGCCTCTGCTGAGTGTGACCGTTATTCATTTTTGCATGTCTGTTTCACATATGGTTAAATCTGCTAGCATTGTGGCTTAACTCTAGTAGTAATAATATGCTTTTTTACTTAGCTGGCTAGAGATTTACTACATCCGTCCTTGGAAGACGAGAAGAAAAAACATAAAAAGAAACGGCTAGTTCAAAGTCCAAATTCTTATTTTATGGATGTAAAATGTCCAGGTAAAATTTCAAAACTTTATTCCTTTCCTAGGGAAAATTTCAATAGGAATTACTAGTGTTTATGTTTATATATATATGTTTAGATATAGACCCTCTGTTGAGAAGAAGTGGGATTACAGAATTGGAATATCTTAAGGGACATTTTCACAATAAATGTACCTAAGCCATTGTAGAAGAATTTTGGAGTGGGGGTGGGAATAGGAATCCAAAGGGTTTCTATTTGACTGTCTTCAAGCTGTTCAAATGATGAGTTTTATTTTTCTTTACATTTTTTTTAATTCTAATGATGCAATGAAGTGTGTTTATTCTTCGATCTAAAGTTGTGCTGCCAAATAAGGTGGCCATTAACCATATTTGGCTTCAGGAGCACTTGAAAAGTAGTCAAAATGGAGAATTTTTTTTTTAAGTGTGAATTACGCACCAAAAAAACTCACATTGATTATAATGAATTGATAAAAGTTTGTAAATATTGGGTTTAATAAAGTATATTATTAATTTCATCAGTTTCTATTAACTTTTTTTATGTGGCTAGTAAAAAAGTTAAATTTACATATGTGGCTTGCTATTGGATAGCGTTAAAGTAGTAATTCTTACTCTTTACAGGGTCTTTATAGAAACATGTTTAACAGGGGCTATGTTTCCTTCTGCGTTTCACTTTTGATATTGCCCTTGTTTTAGGTTGCTACAAGATTACTACGGTTTTCAGCCATGCTCAGACAGTGGTTCTTTGTGTAGGTTGTTCAACAGTATTGTGCCAGCCTACAGGAGGAAAGGCCAGACTCACAGAAGGTATAGCGCTTGGCATTTTCTAACCCAACAATGAGCTTTTATGGTTGTAAATGTCTCCCTCTTTACTAAAAACCAGTTTAAATAAATCTTAAATGAAATCAGGATTACCAAAATAATTTGTCTATTTCGTTGTGTGTTCTATTCGATTAGATAAAATTTGTAATCTTGACCTTCCAAAGAGCTCCAGTTAGAATGGAAACAAAAGGAACTATTCATACAGCAGGCAATTTGATTTTTAAAAAGCATATGATTTTTAATTATTCTCTTGTAAATGTTTTATTTCATATGTACTTGTATATATGAGATAAGACAGTTTTTATTATTGCCAGGTAAGCAACTGATAGCTAATGTATAGATTAAAATGCCAGAGGGGGAAGCAGCTGTGAGCTTCCGTTTACCATATGGAGAACCTGGTTTGATCCCCAGGACTTCCTGGTAAAAAAAAAAAAAAAAAAAAAGCATCCCAGATCTTCCCGGTGCCTGGGCCCAGGCCCCTCCGTGGAGGCCCCTCCGTGGGAAAGCAATGCAGCAAAAAGACAATGACACAACCAGATAGAAAAAAAAATTGCCAGAGGCTTTCTTTCTTATTAAGAACGACTTAATGGTGAATATCAGAATCTTTCACATTAGTGGAGTAAGAAAAAAGTTATATATATAGATTTCCATAATAGTACTCATAGATTTACAATAGCATAATGATATTTGAAATTTGCTTCTGATATTTTAAGGACATATAAATTCCATGTTCTTACTGGAACGATTACATGGGGATTGACAACAAATCCAAGATCTATTTGTTATGGCCTGGTGAAATCTACGTATGAAGTCAACTTACAGTATGTTGAGTTCAGAAGAGCAATCTGTTTTTTTTTTTTTTTTGGGGGGGGCGCACAACAATTTAAGGGCAATATTGCTTATTAAAAGTATATTTGTGATATTTCTGAAACTTTTCAGTCATGCCATGATCTTGGAATTTTGTGCCCATATGCTGACAGATGGTTAAAAGGGTGCATCTGTACTAGAATTTCCTAATGGTTCTGAAAAGAACCCTAATCAAGATTACTTTCTTAAGTAATTCAAAATAGTTCTTAAAAATCAAGAGTGCATCTTTTGATAACTTCCATTAAATAATTTTAACTATTGAATTCAGGCTCATGTTCTTCAACAGATTTCATTGTAGCATTTAAGGAACAGGAGTAACAGTTATAGTCACATCAGAGTAAACCTAAATGTAACAGATTTTATTATAGCAGATTTCTGATATAGCAAGGTAAATAACCTATATATGACTATTAATCTAATATTCCTAAAGCATAAGTATTGTACTTTAAAAGTATATTTTGTTATTAAAACTATACCAAAAATATTATAGATTTCTGTTTAATATGCTGTTGTGATTGCTTTGCAGGATGTTCATTTAGAAGAAAACAACACTAATAAATGACGCTCCCAACTTCCTGAATTTGTTTTACATCACAGAATGCCTTAACAATTCAATAATTCTAGTTAACCTACCAAGATAATCGAATTATGTTTGATTTTGTAAGGTATACAGCAGTGATCTCCTATTTTAGTGTCAGTTTTTCAATAAAGTTTTGATTATGGGCAAGTCCTCCATTTTCCTTTTCCTTTTTTTTTTTTTTTTTTTTTTTAAATATGTGTGGGTACACTATAAGTGTGAATTTGGTTTAATCATTTAAAGGTATTCTGATTAGTTCATGTCTCTTTTCAAGAGAAGTAACCCTAAATATTTGATTTTCAATTCTTTCCCAAATTCTATGAATGGAACTAAATGATTGCCAATGGAAACAAATCCATTAGTTTGTTAATTATAAATATAGCTGTTGTGACTGTGGAAACATATTTATGGAAGTATATGTACATTAACAATCACAGTGTAATGCCTTGGGTTTATATGGCCCCTACAATAACACTACTTGATTAAGGATAATAATTGCTGGCTGGGGTCTGTATTATTGGAACTTTTCTGGGGGGGATAGAAAATTTGATCAGAGGAATCAGAAATAGAATGATATACCCCAAGAAGCCTTAGAACCAACAGGTGAGCACTCCTCGGCATACTGATGTGTGAGTGGCTCTGGTGTCTCATTGTCACTTTTACAATTTATGACCCTGGTGGGCTAGGAAGGAGAGTATATCATTTCCTCTCTAATTACTATACCACTCCTCATTGGAGTGGGACGATAACTGCTTCTATTTGTTACCTTTAAGGCAAGCACTTAAAACAGTTATTTGTTATCAAGAGGTGTTCCTGCATAGACACCCAATCTGAGACACTGATCCTTTTAACATAATACTTCATATATCAGTGAAATGTTGCACAAGAACTGAACTGGGAAGTTTGAGATATATTTATAAGATGGGGAAGTAGATAAGCCAGAGGTTGGCCCTTGACCAAAATAAATATCTGATGTTCCATTTTATTATGTAGTTAGGTTCTAACAACTTAACAGCCATTAAAAAAAAAAGTGATATTTTTATCTCAAAGAACCACACTTATTAATAGGATGTGTGTCCCTTTGGGACATGCACAACTTCTCAAAATTGGAATCAGATTTTGGACACTACTGTCTTAATTCTTCCACATTGATTTTCCCACAGTACTTGTTTTTTATCACAGCAATAACCAAAACCCAGCTTCACAAAGATATGACATCATCAAAGGAAATTGTAGTGCAATCTAATGTTGAAAATGAGCGACTTGAAGCTGGTAGCATGGTATCCAAAAGATGTCAACTACCAATGTTTTTCTTGTGATGTCCGAGGCACTTCAGTATGCAATTTAGGAATGTTGGCAATAAGGAGAGCCAATGGGGATCGTAGTTATTGATATGGAAAGAAGCAAAACTTGTGATAAGAACTAATCTATAGGGCAAGTTCCTGAAGATTCCCTTGGAAATAATATTGAAAGAAAATATTGTACTTTAAAGAACATATCTAACAAGTTATAGAAGGACTTCATTTTTAAAAAATGGAAATGTGTAAGAAAACCTTAAAGTATATTTTATAAAGGAAAAAAGTTACATAAAGATAACTATAAAAATAAAATGAAATCCTTGGCCTCTGACCAGAACAGATTTTAAAATGGTTTCTTGTCTGATTGATAAGTCATCAAAGTTCTACTTTTTTTCTTTGGAGATATAATTCAGATATCATAAAATTCACCCTTTTAAAATATAAAATTCAAAGAATTTTAGTATATTCACAGAGTTATGCAAACATCACCACTATATAATTCAAGAACATTTTCATATCCCAAAAAGAAACTCCATATTCATTAGCGATCACTCAACACTGCCCCTTCCCCTCAGCCTCCGACAACCACTAATCTTTTTCTCCTATTCTGGACATTTCATATAAATGGAGTTGTACAGTATCTGGCCTTTTGTGACTGGCTTCTTTCATTTAACAGTGTTTTGTTGTTTTTTAAACAAATCTATTTTATTGATACATATTATTAAAACATAAAATTCATCCAAAGTGTATAGTCAGTGGCATTTGGTATAACCATATAGTTGTGCATTCATCACTTCAATCATTATTAGAGCATTTTTATTATTTCAATAATAATAATAAAGAGACAAATTCTCTACCTCTCAATCTCTCTGTTTCCCATGTTGTACATAGCTGCTAATTCTGGCAATTCTTACGCATTTATTAAGCAGTTTTAGAGATAAATTCACATACCATATGATCTATCCAAAGTGTCTAATCAATGGCTTTTAGTATAATCACAACGTTGTGCATTCATCACCACAAAATATTTTAGAACAATTTCATTACTGCAAAAGAAAAACTCTATACCCCTTAGCATTTCTTCCCCAGCCCTACATAACCACTAATCTAATTTCGTCTTTATAAGTTGATTTATATTTACAATTTATATAAATTAAATTATTCAATAAATAGTACTTTGTGCCTGGTTTCTTTCACTTAGCATAATTTTTGGGTCTGATATTAACATCTTATAGTATTAATATAAATTTATTTCAGTTGCAAAGAAAAAGTCTTATGTATGCAATATTACTGTATTAGCCAAAGGGGTGCTGATGCAAAATACCAGAAATCTGTTGGTCTTTATAAAGGGTATTTATTTGGGGGTAGAAGTCCACAGTTACCAGGCCATAAAGTGTAAGTTTCTTCCCTCACCAAAGTCCCTTCCATGTGTTGAAGCAAGATAGCTGCTGACGTTTGCCAGGGTTCAATCTTCTTGGGTTCCTCTCTTTCTGGGGCTCTGTTCTCTCCAGGCTTAGCTTATCTGTTTCTTGCACAAGGTCGGCTGTAGGCTATGAGGTTCTCTAGGTTTGCCACTCTCCACAAGGCCAGCTATGAGTTCTCAGGCAAATGGCTTGTCTCTATCCTGGGGCCTTCTCTCCTTCCTCACCAGAACTCCAACATCAAAACTCTCACTATCCTTTGCCTTGCCTTTTATATTTGATTCTTGCCCCACCAAGGGGTGTGGGGCTCTACGCCCTATTGACATGGCCCAGTTAATGTCCTAATCATAACTGAATCATGCCCAGATTAGCAGACCAGTTTACAAGCATGATCCAATATCTATTTTTGGAATTCATAATTACATCAAACTGCCAAACTGCAACAATTACCCATATTCATATTTCACGTGAGATTTTACTATGCTATACAGTCCCACATAATAGTACAATTAGTTACAAATACTTTGTTGGGCTTTCAGCTTTTCTATTCATTTCCAAAGATTAACACACATTCTTTTTTTTACCAATTTTGCAGAAATTAACCCTCAGCTTTCCATTCTCTAACTTCATACTATTTTCTGGTGACCCATATTCAAGTTATTAACTCCTTGAGATGCGATAGTATATTTAGTTCATAGTAGTACAATCATACAGTATGTCTGGTTTGCTTCCAACATGTCCTCCAGGTTCATCCATGTTGTCATATGCTTTTTTACTTCATTTCTTTTTATAACTGCATAATATTCCATGCTGTGAATTTACCACAGTTTGTTTATCCATTCATAGGTTGATGGATACCTGGGTTGTTTCCTACTTTTGGCAATTGTGAATAACACCACTATGAACATAGGTGTGCAGATGTCTGTTTGTGTCATTGCTCTCAGTTCTCCTGGGTATATACCCAGTAGTGCTATTGTGGGGTCATGTGGGAAATCTACATTCAACTTTTTTAGGAACTGCCAAACAGTCCTTCATAGTAGCTGTACCATTCTACATACCCACCAACAGTGAATACATGTTCCTATCTCTCCACATCCTCTCCAACTCTTGTAGTTCTCTGTCTTTTTAATAGTAGCCATTTTGATAGGTGTGAAATATTTCATTGTAGCTTTGATTTGCATTTTCCTAATCACTAGTGATATTGAACATTTTTTCATGTGTTTTTTCGCCATTTGTATTTCTTCTTTGGACAAATGTCTATTCAAGTCTAATGCCCATTTTTTAAAACTGGGTCATTTGTCTTTTTTCTTGTTGAGTAGTAGCATCTCTTTATATATCATGGATATTAAACCCTTATTGGACATGTGATTTCCAGATATTTTCTCCCATTGAGTCAGCTGCCTTTTCATCCTTTTGACAAAGTCCTGTGAGGTGCAAAAGTGTTTAATTTTGAGGAGGTCCCATTTATCTATTTTTTCTTTTGTTGCTTGTGCTTTGGGTGAAAGGTCCAAGAAACCACCACCTACCACAAGTTCTTTAAGATGTTTCTCTACATTTTCTTCTAGTGCTTTCATGGTCCTGGCTTTTATATTTAGGTCTTTAATCCATTTTGAGTTGGTTCATAGGGAGTGAGATAGGGGTCCTCTTTCATTCTTTTGGTTATGGATATCCAGTTCACCCAGCAACATTTGTTGAAAAGACTGTTTTGTCCTGTCAACATGGACTTGGTAGGTTTGTCAAAAACCAGTTGACCATAGAGGTGAAAGTTTCTTTCTGGACTCTCCATTCTATTCCACTGTTTGATGTGTCTATCTTTTATGCCAATACCATGCTGTTTTGACCATTATAGCTTTGTAATATGTTTCAAGGTCAGGCAGTGAAATTCTTCCCGTGTCACTCTTCTTTTTTAGAATGCTTTTGGCCATTCAGGTGCACTTCCCCTTCCAAAATGAATTTGGTAATTGCCTTTTCTATTTCTGTAAAGTAGGGTCTTGGAATTTTGATTGGTATTGCATTGAATCAATAAATCAATTTGAGTAGGATTGACATATTCATGATATTTAGTCTTCCAATCCATGAAAACACAGAAGGTCTTTCCATTTGTTTCGGTCTTCATTGATTTCTTTTAGCATTGTTTTATAGTTTTCTGCATATAGGCCCTGTACTTCTTTAGTTAAATTGATTACCAAGTATTTGAGTCTTTTTTCTTGCTATTGTAAACAGAATTTTTCCCTGGTTTCCTCCTCAGGTTGTTCAATACTTGTGTACAGAAACATTACTGATTTTGCGTGTTGATCTCATATCTTGCTATTTTGCTGAACTTATTTATTAGCTCAAGTAACTTTGCCATAGACGTTTCAGAATTTTCTAAATATAGGATCATGTCTTCCACAAATAGTGAGAGTTTTACTTCCTTTTTCCTATTTGGATGCCTTTTATTTATTTTTTTCTTGTCAAATTGCTCTAGCTACAACTTCTAGTACAATGTTGAGTAACAATGGTGACAGTGGGTATCCTTGTCTTGTTCCCAATCTTAGAGGGAAAGCTTTCAACCTTTCCCCATTGAGTACAATGCTGGCTGTGGGTTTTTCATATATGCCTTTTATCATATTGAGGAATTTTTCTTCTATTCCTGCCTTTCAAAGTGTTTTTTTTTTTTAAATCAAGAAAGGATGCTGAATTTTGTTGAATGCCTTTCCTGCATCGATTGAGATGATCATGTGGTTTTTCCTTCAATTTGTTAATGTGGTGTATTATGTTAATTGATTTTCTTATGTTGAAACATCCTTGCATATCGGGAATAAATCCCACTTGGTTGTATGTAAGTCTTTTGATATGCTGTTGGATTTGATTTGCAAGTATTTTGTTGAGAATTTTTGTATATATGTTCATTAGAGAGATTGGTCTGTAATTTTCTTTTCTTGTAGTGTTTTTATCTGGCTTTGGTATTAGGGTGATGCTGGCTTCATAAAAAATGTTGGGTAATTTTCCCTCCTCTTCAATTTTTTGGAAGAGTTTAAACAGGATTGGTGTTAATTCTTTTCAAAATGCTTAGTAGAATTCACCTGTGAAGCTATCTGGTCCTAGATTTTTCTTTGCTGGGAGATTTTTGATGATGGATTCAATCTCTAAATGTGATTGGTTTGTTAAATCCTTATATTTCTTGAAGTGTCAGTGTAGGTTATTTGTGTGTTTCTTGGAATTTGTCCATTTCATCTAGGTTGTCTAGTTTGTTGGCAAACAGTTTCTCATATTCTCTTAAGATTCTTTTTATTTCTGTGGGGTCAGTCATAACTTTACCCCTTTCATTTCTGATTTTCATTCCATTTGTTCTCATTTTTTCTTTGTTAGTCTAGCTAGGAGTTTGTCAATTTTATTGATCTCCTCCAAGAACCAGCTTTTGGTTTTGTTGACCTTCTTTCTTTCCTTCTTTTTTCTTTTCTTTTCTTCTCTTCTTCTCTCCCTCCCTCCCTCCCTTCCTCCCTTCCTTCCTTCTTTCTTCTCTCTCTCTCTTTCCTTTCAATTTCATTTATTTCTGCTCTAATCTTTGTTATTTCTTTCTTTCTCTTTGCCTTGGGATTGGTTTGCTGTTCTTTTTCCAGTTCCTGCAGGTGTACAGTTAGGTCTTTGATTTTAGTTCTTTTTTAATATAGGAATTTAGTACTATAAATTTCCCTCCCAGCTCTGCCTTCACTGTATCTCATAAGTTTAGATAAGTTGTGTTCTCATTTTCGTTCGTCTCAATATATTTACTGAATTCTTCTTTGACCCACTGATTAGGGGTGTGTTATTTAGCCTCCACATATTTGCAAATTTACCTCTTTCCTGTCTATTAATGATTTCCAGGTTCATTGCATTATGATCTGAGAAGGTGTTTTGTATAATTTCAATCTTTTTATATTTATTGAGAGCTGCATTGTGACCTAATATGTGGTCTATCCTGGAGAAAGATCCATGAGCACTTGAGAAGAATGTATAATCTGCTGAATTTGGGTGCAACGTTCTGTACATGTCTGTTAGGTCTAGCTTCTTTATCATATTGTTCAACTTCTCTGTTTCCGTGTTGATCTTCCATCTAGTTGTTCTATGTAATGGTAATGTAATGTGAGTGGTGTGTTGAAGCCTCCAACTATTATTATAGAGATGTATATTTCTCCCTTCAGTTTTGCCAGTAGGTTTGTCTCATGTATTTCGGGCACCCTGGTTAAGTGCATAGATATTTATGACTGTTATTTCTTCTTGGTGGATTGTCCCATTTATTAATATATAATTGCTTCTTTATCTTTTATAACTTTTTTTGCATTTAAAATCTGTTTTGTTCAATATTAGTATAGCTCCCCCTGGTCTTTTTTGGTTACTGTTTGCATGGCGTATTTTTTCCAACCTTTCACTTTCAGCCAGCTTGTATCCCTGGGTCTAAGGTGATTATCTTATAAGCAGCATATGGATGGCTCACATTTTTTTTTTCACCCATTCTGTTAGCCTATATCTTTTGATTTCAGAGATTTATGCATTCACATTCAGTGATATTACTGTAAATGCATTATTTACTTCTACCATTTTATTCTTTGGTTTTCATATCTTCTTTTTGTCTGTCTTTTTACTCTTTTGGTTACCCTTTCTGCTATTATTTTTTCTAAATGCTCCTGAAATCTCTCTCCTGTATATTCTTTCAGGCTCTAAGATTTCCTTTAATATTTCCTGCAAAGATGAATAGATTTTTATAACTCTTAGTTTCTGTTTGTTTGTGAATGTTTTAAAGTTACCTTCTTATTTGAAGGACAATTTTGCTGGATAAAGAATTCTCAGCTGGCAGTTTTTCTTTTTTGGTATCCTAACTGTATCATACATCTGTCTTCTTGCCTCCATGGTTTCTGATGAGCAAGCTGCACTAAGTCTACTGGGCATCCTTTGAATGTGATGGTTTTCTCCTCCCTTGCTGTTCTGAAAATTTTCTCTATCTTTGACATTTGAAATTCTGAGTAGTATGTGTCTTGAAGTAGGTCTATTCAGATTTATTCTGCTTGGGGTATGCTGTACTTCTTGGACATGTCAGTTCATTTCTTTTGTGAGAGTTGGGAAATTTTCAGCTATTATTTCCTCAAATACTCTTTCTGCCCCTTTTCCCTTCTCTTCTCTTTCTGGAACTGCCATGATGCATATGTTAAGGCATTTTGTATTATCATTCAATTCCCTGAGCCCTACTCTGTTTTTTTCCATACTTGTCTTTGTTCTTTTCTCTCTTCAATTTTAGCTCTTCCGTCTTCTGCATCACTTATTCTTTCTTCTTTCATTTTGAATCTGCTGTTGTATGCCTCTAATGTTTTTCTTTCTTTTTTTTTTTTTAATCTTACTTACCACATCTTTCATTTCCATGAGCTGTTATTTTTTTAGTCAGGTTTTCAAATTCTTCTTTGTGCTCATTCAGTGTCATCTTGATGTCTTTTATCTCTTTAGCTGTATTGTCTTTCAACTCATTAATTTGATTTTGGAAATTTGTGTGCATCCCATTGATTAGTTGTCTCAAATCCTGCATCTCTTCTGGGATGTTAGTCCTTTCCTTGGGCCATTTTTTCAATTTTCTCTAGTATGGCTTATAATATTTTGCTGATGTCTAGGCATCTAATTAGGGTGGTGAATTTACACAGACACTCAATTTCTATTTCATAGTGTTTTCATGGTGGGATGCTGTGTGTTACTGCTGTTCTTTGATTCTTGGTGCAGCCTGTTCTGGGTGTTTAGGATTGTCCCTGTTAGAAATCTGAGCTCTGGACCCATTAATGGGTTGCAGACTCACTTCCTAGGGCCTTGGGTAGGGATGCTGTAAAGGCAGGAAAGAAGCGTCTCTTCTTCCTTTAAAAAAATTTTTTTTCTTTTAGGAGGTACCAGGGAATTAACCCAGGACCTCGTACATGGGAAGCAGGTGCTCAACCACTTGAGCTACATCTGCTCCCCTTTATTTACTTTTAATTTCCTCACATGTACTTCTCTGGTCTAACAGCAGATGGCGCTCTTTGGGCAACCCTCTCAGTTCAACGCCTGGCTGGAATGTTTGCTGCAACACCGACTGGATCAATGTGCCACAGGTTCCTCCCTGGAGGCTAAGAGCCTCGTAATTCAAACTTTTCAGAGGCAGTTTTCCAACCTTTGCTGGCAGCCCCCTCCATTTTCTTGGGTAGGAAGTAATTCCATTCCCCTTTGCATCCTCAAAAACCAGACCCGGTCAATAGAGAAGGAAACTGAGAGGGTCAGATCTCTTTAGTCCGTTGGTGGCTCCCAAGGCCTGGAAGGGCTTCCTCAGCCTGGAAGGGCTCGGGAGACACAACAGACCAAATTTGTAGGTCAAAAACTGAGTCAGCTTTAGGCTATGTCCTTCTCTCTCCCTTTTCCTGGGGAGGTGGATCCTTGGGGCTCCCTTGGTCTGTAGCAGCCAGCCTGGAGGTCAGAGAATTCAAAAGTGTCTTTGTGTGGGGTAGATGTCAGCATTGCAGCTGCAGCTTTTTTTTTTTAACTTTTTATCCTTTTTTACACCCCTCCCCCCCATTTTTGCTGTTTTGTGTCCATTCCTTGGGCAATTCTCTGTGTCTGTTTCCTGCCCTCTTCTCTCATCCTTCTCCTCCTGTCTTCACCGGGATTTGATCCTGGGAACCTTTGATGTGAGAGAGAGGCATCCTACGGCCTGCACCACCTCAGTTCCTGGTTTCTTGGTGCGTCTCATCTTGGCTCTCCCTTGTGCCACTCTCCTGTTCTGGCATCATCTTGCTGCATGGTTAGGCAGGGCCTGGGCAGCTCACCCGTGCACCTTCTATATTTTTTTAATTTTACCGGGAGATCCCGGTGATTGAACCCAGGTCCCTCCATATGGGAAATGGACACCCAACCATTTGAGCCACATCCGCCCCCAGCAGCTGCAGCTTTTAACTCACAGTTTTGCTGTTGCGATTCTTTTCCTTTGCCCCTCTCTTCTCTGGGTGGTGTCCAGCCTTCCCCTGGTGTCCTAAACCCTGGAAGATTTTTTTTTTTCCAGGTGGTTTCTGCCTGTCCTCTAGCTATTTTTCTGGGAGAGAGGAGAGTTCTGTGCCTTTCTAGCCCACCATCTGTGTTTTTAAGGACCATCTTTGTAGTGGCATGTATCAGTATTTCATTTCTTTTTTGGCTGAATAATATTCCAGTGTAGGGATACCAACATTTTGTTTATCCATTCATCAGTTGATGTATATTTGGGTTATTAGCATTTTTTGGCTATTATGAATAATACTGCTATGAACATTGATGTATAAGTATTTTGTGTAAACATATATTTTCAACCTCTTGGGTACATATCCACAAATGTAATTGCTAAGTCATATGTTAAATCTATGTTTAACTTTTTGAGGAGCTGCCTGTATTGGTCTGCCAAAGGGGTGCTGATGCATAGTACCAGAAATCTTTTGACTTTTATAAAGGGTATTTACTTGGGGGTAAAAACTTAGTTACAAGGCCCTAAAAAGTCCAACTCAAGGTTGCTTTCTCACCAAAGTCAGTTGCCATGTGTTGAAGCAAGATGGTCGCTGATCTCTGCAAGGATTCAGACTTCCGTTTGGGCTTTCTCTCAGCTGCAGGCTGGTATAGGGCTTGTCTCTCAGGGCTTCCTCTCTCTTGGCATAGGGCTCATTTCTTTTTGGGCTTTCTAGAAGTGTTAGCTATTCTGCTTTCTTCCCAAGGTCAGCTGCAAACTATCAGGTGAATGTCTCATCTCCTCCTGGGGTTCCAGGATCAAAAATGACAGCGCTCTCTTCCGGTGTGTCTTTTTGAGTGTCCATTTATATCGGCCAAGGAGGAGGAGTCCTAATCTTAACAGGTAATTTAATCAAGGGCCCCTCAAATTAATCCAATATAATCAAAGGGTATCACACCTAGAAGAATAGATTAGTTTAAAAACGTAATCTTTCTCTTTTGGGTATTCATAAATAATCTCAAACTGCCATACTGCCAAACTATTTTCCAAAGGAAGTACACCATTTTACATTCCCACCAGCAAAGTATGAGGGTTCCAATTCTCCAAAGCTCACCAACACTTGTTACTGTCCATCTTTTTTATTACAGCCATCCTAAAGGGTGTGAAGTGGTATCTCGTGTTTTTTTTTTTCATGCAGAAAGTAAAGAATTCTTTTAAACATCAACCCCCCTCAGTTTTCCTTTTTATTAACACTTTGCATTATTGTGGTACTTTTGTTATAATTGATGAAATATTATTATAGTTGTACTATTAACTGTAGTCCATAGTTTACAATAGCATTCACTATTTGTGTTGTACAGTTCTATGTTTTAAAAATTTGTATTCTGGTAACATATATACAACCTAAAATTTCCCATGCTAACCATTTTCAAATAAATAATTCAATGGTGTTAATTACACTCACAGTATTGTGCTACCATCACTGCCATCCATTACGAAAACTTTTGCATCACCCCAAACAGAAATGCTTTACCAACTAAGCATTAACTCCTCATTCCCTACCCCCACACTGGCCTCTGGTAATCTTTATTCTAGTTCCTGACTGAATTTGCATATTCTACTTATTTCAGATAAGTGAGGTATACAATATTTGCCCAATTTAAGCATTAATTCCTCATTACCTACCCCCAACCCAGTTCCTGGTAACCTATATTCTAGATTCTGACATTATGAGTTTGCTTATTCAAATTATTTCATATTGGTGAGATCAGACATTATTTGTCCTTTTATGTCTGGCTTATTTCACTCAACATGATGTCTCCAATGTTGATCCATGTTATAGCATGAATCAGAACTTCATTCCTTTTTACAACTGAATAATATTCCATTGTATGCATACCACATTTTATTCATTCATCAGTTGATGGACACTTGGGTTGCTTCCATCTTTTGGCAATTCTGAATAATGCCACTATGAATATCAGTGTGCAAATACCTGTCTGAGTCCCTGCTTTCAAATCACTGGGTGTTTATATAGAAGTGGGATTGCCAGGACATATGGTAATTTTATACTTAACTTTCTAAGAAACCACCAAATTGTTTTTGACAGTGGCTGCACCATTTTACATTTCCACCAACGATGAATTAGTGTTCCTAGGAACACTGGTGGTTTTGATTTGCACTTCTCTGATGACTAATGATGTTGAGCATCTTTTCACATGCTTATTAGCCATTTGTTTATCTTCTTTAGAGAGATGTCTATTTAATTCCTTTGCCCTGTTTCCAGTTGGGTTGTCTTATTGTTGTTTAGTTGTAGGAATTCTTTATATAGTCTGGATATTAAACTATTAAACTATTGTCAGATTTATGATTTGCCACTATTTTCTCCCATTCTCTAGGTTGACTTTCCATTTTCTTGATAATGTCCTTTGCTGCACAAAAGTTTTAAATTCTGATGTAATCTTATTTATTTTTCCTTTTGTTGCTTGTGCTTTTGGTGTCATATCTAAAAGGCCATTGCCTAATAAAAGGTCATGAAGATTCATGCCTATGTTTCCTTCTAAGACTTTAAATATAACTTTAGTTCTTACATTTAGGTGTGATCCATTTTGAGTTAATTTTTGTGTATGGTGTGAGGGAGGGATGCAAATTCATGTGGCTACATTCAGCTGGAGGATCAACTGAACTGGAAGGTCCAAGATGATCTCAGCCTCCTATTTGACATCTGGTGATGGTTATCAGCTGTAGCATCTTGGTTTTTTTCCACTTGATCTCTCATCCTCAGGGAATTTAGTCTGACTTCCTTACATGGCAGTCTCAGGGCAGTGTTCTCAGGGGATAAGGATGGAAGCCGCGAGGCCTCCTAAAGCCTAAGCAACATCATTTGTACCACATTCTATGGGTCAAAGCATATCACAAAGTCCAGATTCAAGAGAATGGAGAAAAAAAATTCACCTGTGGATGGGAAGAGTGGCAAAACCACACTGCAAAGGGGAAGGCACACTGGGAGGAATTATAGCCATTAAACAATCCGCTGTGCTTTGTGAAAACTCCAATATTTATCAAGGTTATTAATTCCCTAAACCATGAACATGTCTACAATCAATTCTTAAAGGATTGCTTTATTCATTTCCTCTGCTCTGGTTAAGTACAGAATATAAAGAGAAAATTTACAAGAGGAAATCTAAATGGTCAATGAATATCCAAAACTATGGTTAAGTTCACTAAATAAGGTAAATGCAAATAAAAACAATCAGATACAATTTTTCATCCATTTTATCATCAAAAACTAAATGTCAGATACTAAAGTGTTGGCATACAAAAAATGAATTAGGTTCAACCTTATAAAATTGCCCATATTAAACATTTTGACTTACAAAAACAGCAATTTGATAAGATTCAACCCAAGAAAAGGATGTTCTTCACAGCATTGCCTATAATAATTAAAACTTTATCAATAAGAAAATGGATAGTACAATATGATATAGTGACACACTGGAATATTTTACAGCAGTTAAAATGAATTTGACTTATACATATCAAGTTGACCAGATCTCAAAATCAATGTTAAATTGAAAAAGGAATGTAGAAAACATGTACACTATAATATTTGTATAAATGTAAAAGTAACACTAATTGATCCTATGTATTAGATATGGATACATTCATATGGTTGAGAAATTATTAAACAATGAACTAGAAGGATATACACCCAGTCCTAGTAGCTTATGTTGATATCTTACAATCAAATTAAAAACATGTATCTTTCAATATTAATTTTTTAAAAAACATTACCATTAATTTAATTTGCCTTTAGTCACAATATTTAATGCTTAGAGCAGATGTGGCTCAAGCAGTTGAGCTCCTGCCTTCCACATGGGAGGTCCCGGGTTTCAGCCTCCTGAAAAAAACAAAAACAAAAACAAAAACAAACAAGGAAAACAAATGAAAAAAACCAACTCAGGGAAGCCAATGTGGTTCAGTGGTTGAGCACCAGCTTCCCACATACAGGGTCCAGAGTTCAATCCCTGGCCCTGGTACCTCAAAAAAAAAGAAAAGAAAAGAAAAAAAAAATTAAAAGTTTTTATGTTTATTAAGAGAGAACTTGGATTGAAAAATTTGACAAACACAAATACAAGACCTAGAGATCAAGAAAAGCCAGAAATAAGAAATAAGATGAAAAGGATCTGTTTTAGGGGGCTGCTTTTTCTATACTTCAACCGACTCAGAGAAATCTAGTTATCTAGCTTTACATATGAGAATGGAAAGCAAAGAAATAAGCTTAGGGATCAGAACTATGGAAATCCCTTCTGTTGTTAAGAGTCTATAAAAACTTTTATTTCTTTTTGAATTTTCCAGAATTCAGTGCCACAATGGTATTCTCTAATATGCACCATCTATGGTTATTACAGCACAATTTCCCAGTATATCAACACTACATAAGCCATCTGTATAGCTGTCTCCAGGTGGGCTCTCAATCCTCACCATCTTGTTATTCACACTTTTTTGTGGTCCTCTTCCATATTGAATCAGGGTTGATTTGTGCAAACCAATAGAATTTAGCAGAAATGGTGACATCCAAAGTTACATTATAAAAGACATTGTGGTTTTTGCTGATTTTCTCTTTGATTGCTTGCTCTGTAGGAAGTCAGAGGACATTCAAGCAGACCTATGGGAAGGCTCATGTGGTGAGAAACTGAAATCCTCTTGCCTCTAGCCATATGAGTGAGCCATCCTGGAATCAGATCCTCAAGCCCGTTAAGCCTTCAGATTTCTACAGCCCTGGTTGACAGCTTGTCTGCAACCTCATAAGAAAGCCTGCGTCAGAGCTACCCAGCTAAGCTTCTCCCAAATTTATGAAACACAGAAACTGTGAGATTATATATTTTGGGGGTAATTTGTCCACAGCAACAGATAACTAGTACATATACTTAGCAAAAGAAGCCAGCCACAAAAGGCCACATATTACAAATAAATTGCATGATCCCATTTATATAAAATGTCCAGGTCAGGCAAGTCCACAGAGACAGAAAGTAGATTAGAGGTTGCCAGGGACTAGAGGGAAGGAAGAATGGGGAGTGACTGCTAATGGTACAAAGTTTCTTTTGTGGATGATGAAAATGTTCTGGAATTAGATAATAGTGATGGTTGCACAACTTTGCAAATATACTAAAACAACAATGAATTGTACGCTTTTAAAGGGTCAATTTTATGGCAATAGAACAGTGAATTATATCTTAACAATAAAAAATATATATACAGGCAGGGAAAACTGAATATCTAATTAAGACTTTGGTACCTGAAAGTGGAGTGCTTCTTTAACAAAAACCTAAAATATGGAAATGGGTTTGGAATAAAGTAGTGGGTAGAAGTTGGAAGGATTTTGAAGAAAGTGTCAGTGAAATCTTAGGAGTCTTGAAGAAAACTATTGAGAAGTATGATGCCCTTTGAGGAAGCTGTAGGTGTAAACTTAAAGGAAAGAAAATCATACTGGAAATTGGAGGAAAGGGTCTTGTTCTACAGTGGCAGAAATTTTCGTAACACTGTCACCTGCAATAATATGGAAAATAGAAAATAGGCTAACAAACGGTGTGATCTAACCAAGTTGATTTCCAGACACAATGTTAAACATGCCTCCTGGCTTCTTCTCGCTGCTTATACCAAAATGCGAGGCAGAGCTAAGTTAAAAGAAGGGCATTAAACAAAGAAGAGTTAATACTTGACTGTTTTGAAAATCCCAGCCTCTACAGATGGCAAATGACGCTAAAATTAAGAAATGGCTTCAAGGCAAATACAAAATCTAGGGCATTACTAGGAAAACATGGTCTAAAGATGAAATCAAAGGTGTGATTGTAAAAGCCTTTCCTAAGACTTCAGAAAGATAAAACAAAAGAAAACAAAAAGACTTAAGAATCAATATGATGCCCCAGCGAGCCATTCAAACAACAGGGCTTTTTAGACATTAAAGGGTGCTTTCTTTCTATAGTCTCAGCAGAAACCTCAGTTAGTGAAGGATTTATCTTGAAGAGATTTTCTGATCTGGCTTTTGCCTAATGGCACAAACCCCAATAAGATTCACAGAAACCCCACAGTTTAAAAAAAAAAAAAATATATATATATATATGTGTGTGTGTGTGTGTGTGTGTGTATGTGTGTGTATAATGGAAGAAACACTGCCAACTTAAGAGTAAAAGGACAGAGAGTACAAAATTGAAAGAGGCCTTGTACAAGCAGAAAACTACGCAGTTGTAAACTCATTCACCTTTAATGAAAAAAGGAAAGAAAACTCAGAGGTCAGAATCAAGAGGCCAGAGAGCAAAGCCAAGAGCCGACGAGAATTATTCCCAAACCATGAGTATTAATCAAGGAGCTGTCAACCTGTGTCCAGTTGGATTTCAGAATTGCTACATACCAGTGACTCCTGTATGCCTCCCATTTCTCCCCTTTCTGAACAAGAGGGTCTACAGCAGTTATCCTATATCTGTTCTACCATTGTATGTTGCACGTGTAGGGAGCAGATAACTTGTCTCTTTAGTTTACAGGTCTTCAGATAAAGAGGAACTGTACCCAAGTTGATATACTTAAGGAACCACCCCCAAGTAGCCTCATCCATACCTAGACCTGATTTAGATGACAATATCTGGGACTTCGAGCTGAGATGCTATAATGGGATGAAACTTTGGGTCCTTGTGAAAAGGTGAGTGTATTTTGCAGGTGGGAGGGATATTCATTGGGAGCCAGAGGGCAAACTGTGTTAGCTAACCTCAAGATGACTCCAATGATCCCTACCTCCTAACACTCACACCTTTGTGTAACCCCTCCAATATTATATCAAGGTTAGTCTGTGAAACCTGTGGAATATAGCAAAAGTGATATACTTTTATAGGCTAGATTATAAAAGACATTGATTTCTGTTTGGCTGTCTCTTGGATCACTTGCTCTGGAGGAAGCCAAATGCTATGCCATTAAGGTACACAAGCAGCTGTGTAGAGAGGCCCATGCAGTGAGAAACTGAGGTCTCTTACCAACAGCCAGTGTGAACCATCTAGGTAGCATATACTTTAGCTCCAGAGAAGCCTTTAGATGACTGCAACTCTAGCCAACATCGTTTGTAACCTAATTAGAGACTCTGTGCCAGATGTACACAGCTAAATTGTACCCAAATTCCTGAGCCACAGAAACTGTGAGATAATGTTTGTTGTTTTAACTGATTATTTGCTATGCAGCAATAGATAATGAATACACTATTTCTCATAATCCTTGTTTCTGCTGTCATATTAAAAGAACAATTTTTGGAGGCTTCTGTTGAATGGGACTTTTTCTATATTACACATTCAAAAAGTACATATTTTTACCAGAATATTTTATTTCAAGAGCTAACACTTCCTCAAAAAGTAAAAACAATATAGTTACTTCCCTGAGTATAAAGAACTACAATAAAAGACAGTTACAAAATTAAGCCATTAGAGGTACATAATTCTCTGCATTCAATTATACTCTATTACAAATTTATTCTTAAAAATCTCATGTCTTTTGGAACTTTAATGTTTTTAAAAAACCCAAAATAAAACAGTTCATTTTGCACCTGTAATCTTAAGACATCAATCTAATCTGTCTTTTTCAAATTCCAGAGCAATCTTTAAAGCAGTGCTGTTAAGGCCAACAGATTGCATGTTACATATGATTGAAACAATTATTCCTCTTGGGGGAATCTTATTATTTGTTACTTCTTCATCCAGTTCTTCAGGAAGAATCAGCAGGACACTACTGGCACCCACTGCACCTCCAGTATGAGAGGCATAATGCCTCTGTTTCCTACAAGAACCATATGTTTGCTTCTTTTCCACAACACCCCATGCCATTGCATATTTACCCTCTTTATCCCAAGACATCTCTGTGTTAGGGACTGGTGTCCAAATCATAACCATTGTTTCTGGTTTGAGATACCCAGGTAAAAGATTTTCATTTGAGTTCTTAAACAGCCCAACTTGGTAACCATACAGCATTGCATTCCCAAATTTCAGAAGGTCGCCTACTGTAGACAGAAATCCACCACCAGCCCATTTATAGGAGTTATCCACGTAAGGTGTGTTGACAAGACGTCTCTTTCTATTATAAACATAAAATCTAAAATGAAATAAGAATGGTCATTAAAAATTTAATATTCTACTATTGACTGTACACGTGATAATAGGTAAATGGGTACATGGAACAGATTATATTTCAAAGCAATGATCATATATTCTCAGAAACTACCATTAATTTTCAGTATGATACAGACCCTAATGAAACACAGATAACTGAATAAGCTAGTCTTGCGAATTAAAGTATAGAAAGTTTTTTTCCCCTATTGACATGGCTTGCCCTGCTGAGGATAGCAAATTTTTAATACCTACAAAAATGTATTAATATTACACATGATGTATTTGTCCTATGCATATGCGGAAACACCTATAGCTTGGTAGAAATTCCTAGTTTTTATGATTAATTTTGAATCATAAGCCACACATGAATTTTATAACTAAAAGTGTGCACACTGGGATGTTTAGGAATAAGGTTAATATTTGTAAGAAGCCTAGATTTCTTGGATAAAAATACCACATTAAAAATATGTATAATGATGTGATGTGGTACTTTTTTGGTGTAGTGGGACAGGCTAGAATTAGCAAGCCTTAGTTTGAATCCCAGCTCTCACACTTACTCAAAGATATGCTTATTTTATTTAACACTTACATGGTTCCTACTATATGCCTGGTATTGTTCTAAGAACTATACAAATATGAACTAATTTATTCTTATAACAATGTCAGGAGGTAGACACTATTATAATTTCCATTTTACAGATGAGGAAATCTAGGAAATATAAATAACTTGTCCAAGGTGTCACATTGGACAAGTTATTTATAACTTGTAAGTTGCAGAGCTAGATTTAAACCAGGCAGTCTGGCATTCCCATTCCATGCTGCCTTTCTGCCTAGCATTCTCATTATAAAATGGGGATAAAAATACTTACTTACAGAACTGTTGTAAGAGTTAGAAATATATATATAAGGCACTGTGTGTATTTCTAGTAGGTACTTATTAATAGCTCTTATTTATTCATGCATTCAACAATTACCTATAGCGTATCTACCATGTGCCAGACACTGTTCTGGTATTGGGATAAAGTGTTAAAAGAGAAAAAATGCCTGACCTCATAAGGTTTCTATTCTAGTATGAGACTGTACCATAAATATTAGACAAATAAAAATAAATAATTAAACAAAAAAATAAAACAGCTCATGAGGAGCCTTTCTTTCAAGAGTCATAATAAGATTATGCTTTTGGGTTTTTAGCATGCTATCTTACTGCTAATGATCTTCATCTTCATTCTCTTGAGCTTTAAGCACTGTCAGATCCTGAACCTCACTACCACTTTTTTTTTTTAATCATTTATTTTTATTTTTATTTAATTTTTATTTTACCGGGAGGTCCCAGGGATCGAACCCAGATCCCTCCATATGGCAAACAGATGCCCAACCATTTGAGCCACATCCGCCCCCTCACTACCACTTTTAACTCTTTTATATCTAAGGTTTCGACTCAGAAATTTCTTCTGGAGACTAAGACTTCCAATCCTTACAACTCTCTTCTGAATCTGTCTTCTCTACTCTTATCATGACTTTCCCATCTATTTCCCTTGCCTCTTCCCTATTTTTCTTAGGTTTCATTGCTTTCTTCTCTAGTTTGAACCATACAATCAGCCGTTTCAACTATTTCAACTGTGGTCTTACTAGCACCTTTGGGGTTCTCATTCTTCTGATCTTATATCACTCCATTCCACCAATCCTCAATCAATCTAGGTACTCCTTTCCTTGGTTCCTTATCTACCAAGAAAGGCTACAGGAATTCATATAACAAAGCTGACTGACACCCACTTCATTCTTTTGCTAATGTTCTTTATTGCTATTATCAAATCTTTTCATTCTTCTCTTGGCTATTCCCTGGTATATTTCTCATAATAGCTATTCCCAATATCTTTCATTCTGAATCCTTTGTTCTACCTGGGCCCTAGTGAGTAGATAATCATCTGTTTTGTTTTACTGGGAAGATTGAGGCCATCCAAAGTGAGTTAGAATTTCCATCTTTATCTCAAAATATATTTATATGATCATCCATTCTTTTCTGCTCTCCAGTCATTTAAGAACAACTCCTGTGGCTTCTAAGACTAATTTTACTACCTCCATCTTTGACCATGTTCTACAACCTTGCTCTACCAGTTATACTTCCTAGATTATTTTATTTCCATGCAATAGCTAGAGACTCTCTCTCCTTCATCTCCCATTTATTTTAACCTCTAATGGCTACCATTGCAATGAGAATAAAATCTAAACTTCTTACCACGGTCTAGAAGACAATCAAAGGTCTTCAAAAGAGGTAGTACTAACTCCCCGTAAGGGAAATTTTTGGAAGTATTTTTTTCAGTTGTCACAATTATTAGATGGGTTCTACTGACGTTTAGTGGATAGGGGCTCCGGGGTCCTACGTGTACTCTTATGCATGAAACAGACTGCATTCTTCCAGGCTGCCAGATCTTCAAATATCTTACCAGATATTCATATAAGTAAAAAACCTTTTAACTAGCTGAGTCTAGAACTCTCTCCATTTTATATAAACACAAAGTACTTTTTGCACATTTTTATTATACAATGACTTTTTCTTGAATGTAAATGAATGAAAATGGAATAAAGACTGAACTTTATTTTGTTCAAAATTTTACCCAGCGTTTGTCACCATTTTGGAAAATCATGTCACCAAGAGTATGAGTTGAGGCACCAATATAATCCACCTATATCAGTCTTCATTTGCAGCTGTCACATTTACAGTGCTTTTATGTATAAAGCTGTGACTAATTTATTATCTTTTAGCATTAGTGAGTAAACTTTAACATATTCAAATATTATTTATTATAAATTACATTCCTTTTCTTATTTATATTTCAGCTAGAGTATTGTATGTTTTTAAAACTAAAAATGTAGTTATATGACTTTCATTTGAGGATATTAAAGGAGGCATTATGAAATATTTGTTAAATTAAGGGGCATTGGGTCTAAAGGAATTGAGACTCACTGTCAATACGATTTGGCCCCCATATACCTTTTTGAATTCATCACTTACAATACTGTGCCCTAACTATTTTTTTCATGCCAGTTTTATTTCTGTACTTGGATCAAGGCAAGCTAGCTCAAGACATTTATGTCTTGACTCAACTAGCATGGCCTCAAAAAGGCTTTATCTAATCTCTTCTTGTTATATCCCATTGCCTTATTTTATTTTCTTCATATCAATATCTAAAATTCTTAAATTATTTACATGTTTATTTCTTCTCACAGAATTGACTTTCATAAAGGCAGGAACCTTATCTACCTTGTTCATTGATGTACCTAGATGAGTACTTGAGATATAGTAAGGGCTCATTAAATATGTTGAATAAGTAAAAGCCTCATTTGATAGACAAATAGTTAATGAAGACATACTATAAGACACTGGAAAGATAAGTAAATTATACTCTGTGGCTGCTCTCAAGGGGCTAATAGTTATTTTATTTTATTTTTTTATTATATACATGACTCTATTTAAAAAAAAAACTCTATTCATTGCCAAATGAGTATAAGGTATATTAAAAAGAGAAAACTTTTAACTTATGTTTATCTCTTAGTCTTATCAATTCATTGGGCAGTAGGTTTTCTTGATCATAAAAATTCTTTCTACACTGGTCATGGGACTCAAATAAAATACCAAATCTATTTAAACAAACTTGGAACAGCACTTAATCGAAGGTAAACAGGATTAGATAAAGAGATGTACTGCCCCTAAGCCCCTGTGAAAACAATGGTTTTATTTGAAATCATTCATCAAAAGATTTTTCATGATTAGCTGTAATCAAAGTATGCAGCACATTTAGTAAATTTTCAAAAGGAAATCAAGTCTCCATTTATTTGATAATTTTTGTGTATGCAATTAGTGGTTTTACAGATTTATTCCTTACAGTCTTTAAAAAATAGAGCAGGCAGCATTTTTTGTAAAATAAGCTTTCCAAATATTTTGTTTTGTACTGGGGGCTTGGGAATGAATTTGAGACCTCATACGTGGGAAGCCAGCACTCAACCACTGAACACCTGGAACTGAACCTGGGACCTCCCATGTAGGAGGTGGGCGTTCAGCCACTTGAGCCACATCCGCTCCCATATTTCTTATTCTAAATGAGCACTGTGGGAAAAATAAGCTAGATAAAGGAAAGTACTCAGAACTGCTGTGTATGTGCATCTTACTTGGCTGGTAGACCATGCTCATATAAATTAGTTGCCACAGTACTTGAAGATATTTGCAAGTTTCACTCCATCCAAATACTGCATTGTAGCACACAGCTACTTGATATTAATATTTGTTAAGTATTAGGTTGCAAATAATATATACCAAGGCAAACTTTCTGGAATAGTGAAATAGAATTTGCCTGTACTCAAGGTTAATTTACAAAACCTTTGTAAGATACAAAGTGCTATCAAAAATGGGATCACTGCCATTGGTAGGCCATCAGCTATATAAGCCTATTCACATTTAAGACAGAGCGAAAAAGATTGTTTGCTATTAATCCACAGAGAACAGCATTAAGTACAATATATGTTGTTCCATGTTCAAATAGATTCCTGTCACTTTGAAATCATAATGGTGCCCGTCCTTTATGCACTGAGTACCTACTACATGTTTTCTACTTCTGAAAGTTGGTTAATTTTTGTGGGTATGAAATTGAAAGTTGTTACGTTTTCCTTGATAGAATCATCTGGTTCTTGATTTTCCATCTTAAGCCTTATGCGCCCCTTCTCTCAGCCAGTGCTGCCTATCTCCTGTAGTCACACCAGGACTCACAGCAACCTCTGCTTCTCTCACACCCAAGCAGCCACCTTTGGAAGGGCTAACAGTCTTGTTGGAGAGTCCTTCTCAAATTTCAATGTACCATACGAATCATGTGGGAATTCTGTTAAAATGCAGATTCTGCTTCAGTAGATCTGGGGTAGGGCTTGAAATTTTGCATTTCTAACAAGCTCTCAGGTGATACCAATACTGCTGGCCCCTAGATCACACTTTTAGAGTAACAAGTTTGTGGGATGACTAGTAAGGTGGGTATGAGGAATCCGGAGCACTAGCAAGAGTGAACATTGTTGAAAGGGCTGCTCATACATATTTTTGGCACGTTTTGGGAACTACAAAGTAGTTTGGTGGAAGCAGAGGATTTGAAGAGTGGCAAGAGGTGATGCTGGGGTAGTTAGGAGACAGATCTAAAAGAACTTTCTGTGCCATGCTAAGAATTTTGACTCTTTGACCACAGTTTACAAAATGCTCAACTTTCCTCTATCCTAAGGAAAAAAAAATCTTTATCCTGCTATAGCTTCCAACTACTAGTGCTATCTCTCTCCTCATTTACTGCCCAACTACATGAAATATCCACACCTTCTGTTTCCATGTACTTATTCCCCGTATTCATTCTTCAACCCCTTAAAATCTAGCTTCTGTTCCCCTATTACTACTAAATAGCTCTCTTGTGGGTTATCAAGGATCTTCTAATTCCCTTTTATAGTCCTCACTCTGTAGCTCTATTAACTAGCACTTCCCTGACAATCATCTCAGGTCATTCTGCTCTCTTTCAATCCTAGGATTCTTTATACCCCAGTGCTTCCAGTTACACCAGATCTCTTCTACAGAGATAACTACAAATCTGCATCTGTCCCCAAACCTAGTCCCTGGATTTTCTACTAACATTAATAATTCTCATATTTAGATTGGGAGAAAGGGCTATAAGGGCAGGATAGATGTTTAACAGATCACCTGTGGGCTTCCTTTTCCCAAAACTATATACTCCTTTCAAAATTCATAACTTTGAAGGGGCTGTGGGCATATATATTTTGAAAAGACTCCTTCCTCCAAGATTCTTATATATCCCCTAAAAGTTCAAGTCACAATAACAGGTGAAGTAGGGGTGGCAGTGGGGAAAGGGGTTGCCGCAGGTATGTGCTTGTGATATAAAAGTCTACAGAGGATCTTAATATAGTCTTCTTTTGAGAATCAACTTAATATGTGATCTTCTCATGTCTCAAAATCAACATCTCTAAAACTAAATTTTTTCCAAACCTCCTTATATTTATCTTCATTAAAATCTGCAGTATAAAACTTTGGATGACTCACTATTAACCCTCACATTCAATAAGATGCTAGATCCTAGTTATTCAACCTCTGCTTTGTGCTTACCCTTCTCCCTTTCTTCCATTTCTATGGCCACTTCTGTATTTTAGCCTCTCATTACTTTCTGCCTCAACTCTGATTACACTTCTAATTCCAGCCAATCAAGTAACATGGAATCTTAAGCTACATAATGGAAGCCATTTTCTCACTGAGAAATATATTTCTTAGAGTGAACTCCAAGTTGGAGAACGAACAATAATTTGTTTAACAATAATTCAAGCTTTGTGTAACCTTCTTTTAACAATAAAGCATTTAAAACCACTTATATCGAGGTTGGAAACTAGAACTCCTCAGTCATTCTAGACTTTAATCTAGAATTCTAGTCTTTAAATAGGCAAATTAGAGGCTCTAATCTCTTAGTTCCTTTTCTCAGAGGACATATCCGTGGCTTTTTCATGAAAATAATTTTTTTCAGCTGGATGATAAACATTATTATTTCAAATTCTTAGGGAATTTCTGCTTATAAGAATGGAATATAACAGAAGCTATTGAGTAAGTTACTGGAACATTTTTATAATGATTAATTGATAAATATCCTCTTCCGATTTATTTAAGGATCTCAAAATTCTGCACAAGAATACTATATACCCACAGAAATCTACATCTACAGACTTAGAAATTCAAAATACTTTTATTTTTCAAATGTTTCATAAACACCTTTAGAAACAACCATGTACCACACTTTGTATTTTATTGTCAACAGAAGTTTAAAAACCCACAGAATTTACAATGCATATTATCAAAACCATCCTTCTCTTTTTCCTTAAGTAATAGTTATAGCAAAGCACATGTCTGTTCAGCTAGAAACTAAGATTCCCAGCCTCCCTTATAGCTAAGTGTTACCATATGGCTAAGATTTTTTTTTTATATGGCTAAGTTTTTGCCTGCAGAAGGTGAACAGAAGTGAAGTGTGCCACTTAAAACATTGGGAGCATGCTCCTCCACACCCTTTGGCACTCTCCCAGGAACTGAACACCAATGCATCTGTGATCTAACGTCAAACATACAGACGAAGATATTGCCATACTGACTGGAAGAGTAACAAGCTGGAAGAAATCTGGGTCCCTAAAAATGATTGTGGAGCAGAGGTGTCTGCCAATGTGAACTGCTCTCCTCAGGAATGTTTCAAGTGAAAATTGAACTTTTGCTTTCTTCAAGCCACTGCAGTTTGGGGTCTCTTTGCTATAGCAACCTAGCCTTTACCCTAAAGTTTATATTTACCCTTACTACATGCAATGCACATTATTTTCTATTCTACTCTAGTCCATAAAAGAAAGAAATGCTGGTACTCAACCCACTAAACTCATTTTCCAGCTCACTAATTGGACAAATCCTGAGTTTGAAAATCACTATACTAGGGGGGGAAAGGAATAGAAAGAAAAATCAGTAAATAACATAAATACTTAGACTGAATAATTTAAACACAAATAATTAAGAGATATTGAACTGGTCATTTTATAAACCTCTGACTTAGCTTTCTAACATCTGGCACAACAGCTCTTTCATTAGTATTTTCCTTGATCTTTCTGAATTAAAGCTTTTTGAAAAGTTACCAAGCATTTACTTTTCAAATATTTTTCCCTCTAATAATAAAACTCCAAGTTTCTTTAAAAGGTAAAATGAATCTTTATTGGATTCTGACCACTATATTCAACTTAATTTTATCATTTGTCTGAAAAGCCTGGAGTTTTTCTGCACAAAATAAGCTCAGATTTTTATAAAATAACAAAATAGTTTTAAAAGCCAGTTATTCAAATGCTTCCATGTGTGATTTTAAAGTATATCAGTTCAAATAAGGAATCTTTAAGTATTTGGTTCGCATTATTTTAACCCTGTCTCATCTCAAATAAATATTTATCTTTTTAGCATTTTCAGATAATTATTTTAAATAATGCAAATTGTTTGTTATTTTAAAATATTTTAGATAATGTATATTAGTAGCTAAAACTATAAACCATAGAAAATTCCTCCATAACACAAAGCATAAACTAATTTTAAAATATTAAAAGGTTAAACCCTTTTCTATTATAGTTGAATCAAATTTTCTAAAATCATAGCATTTTCCCCTAAGGATAAAAATTCTAGTTAATTTATCAAAGTCACTGTTCTAAAGACTCTCCATATTATATTACAACTTGTTTGAGCAATTTGCCTAGAATTTTCTTTTTATACCCAAACCAAATTTACATAAAGAACTCCAATTTGATATGTTACACTTAAAAGCTGTAAAAAAGAACTGGGATTAATTATTGCCTAAATGTTTTAAATCTTAATCCTTTAACCAAAAAGTTCCTGAGTTAACATACTAAAGGATGTCTAACTATAAATTGTCTTTAAAAACCAGAGTTTTTAAAAATGTTCAATTATTTTAGTTATAAATAATTGAACATAAAAATACTTAAATATAAATAATTGAACATAAAAATACTTAAATAGTATTTTTATAATATACTAATATTCTTAAATACCCTTACTAATGGAATATAGCAGGAGGTTTACAAAATCCAAATCAGAAGACCCATTTTAATGTTACTAGTAACACAAAATCAAACAAAACTCTTTGTTAAAAACATACAGAAAGGGCAGCCGGTGTAGCTCAGTGGTTAAGCACTGGCTTCCCACATACAAGGTCCTGGGTTCAATCCCTGGCCTCGGTATCTCAAAAAAACAAACCAAAACAAAAAAACCACATAGACCAATAGCCATTTATCCTTACAGATAGTTTTCTTTTACCTTCTAAAAATATTTTATATACTAAATATTTTTAAACTAAGATTTTAAATAATGATAGTAGTATAACTCATTGAATAAAATAAGAAACCATGAGTGCACAGTGATATGAAAAAAAAAAAACAAAAACAAATAAGAGAGAAGGGAGAGTACTTTCTCATAATACAATGCCAACAAGTAAATATACAACAAATGGTGGAATTAGAAAATCACCATTTGGCAACCATCACTGTAATAACTTATTCAGTCAAGAATCATCAATGGATGTTAAAATTAATAGGTGAAAATTTGATGAGAAACAGGATTTTTACATAGTCTCAAACTATCCCCACACAATAAACTTGTTATTTACAAAGGGAAAAACAGTGACTTTTCAGTGGAGAAGCCTGAAAGGCACCACCTCAACAAAGTGATCAAAATTACCATGACCAAAAATGGGACAAATTGACATCATGTGTCTCCCAATATAATGCACTGGGAAGGCTACATCAGTCCTGTGGTATTCCCAGCCCAAACTGCATAACTTGAATCTAAACATGAGGACATGTCAGATAAACCCAAATTAAAGGACATTCTACAAAATAATAGGCCAATACACTTAAAAAATATCAATATTACAAAAGACAATGAAAAGAAAGACCAAGGAACTGTACTGGATTAAAGGCTACTAAAGAGACATGACTAAAGAGACATGTGAGGACCTGGAGTGGATGGATCCTGGATGAGAAAAAAAACCCAACTTTTTTCTTTTTAGCTATAAAGGACATTATTAAGACAATTGGCAAAAATTTGAATAAGGTCTGTGTATTTGATGAAAACATTGTGTCAAGGTTAATTTCCTGAATGTTCTTGCATATAGAAAATGCATATAAGTTTAGGAAGAAAGGGGTATCATGTCTGCAACTTATTTTCAAATGGCTCAGAAAAAAATTACAGATAGAGTGAACAAATGTGGTAAATGATAACCTTTGGGGAATCTAGGTGAAGTATATATGGGAATTCCTTGTACTATTCTGCAACTTTTCTGTAACTCTGACATTATTTTGAAATAAAAGTTAAAATAATAAAAAAATAACAGACGGTCAACAAACTATTAACTAAATGATATAAGAAAAAGGATGATTGAAGAGCACATTACAGATGTCCACAATGGGTATAATTCTGGTTTAATTATTTGTGTGCTTGAATTATTTTTGCTGTCTTTCATCTAAGGATCTTGGGGTACTTTACAAACACATTTTATTTCCATCTCTATATAGATGGAAACACAGACATATGGAAAAGCTCTCATAATGTGTCAAGTTAATTTTGGAATGGAGACCAGGAAAATTTGACTTTTAATTGATAACATAGTGTTAAGATGTGATATAACTAGACACACCAGATGGTATTCATTTACCTTGCTCTATTGTAAATCACTGGCTCATTTTCTTCCTGCACAGTTGTCAGCATATCCAAGTCATGGAATATTTTCTGCATATAGTCCAAATATTTATATCCTGAGGCTCTTTCTACTATGGCTGCCAGTAGGGTATAGCCAAAAGTTGAATACAAAAACTGACTACCTTAAGACACCATTGCAAGAGGGAAAAAAAGAAAAGAAAATGATTATTATTTAAAAATATGTCAAATATTTTCCCACTGAAAACTGGCATACCTTTAAAACTGGAATGTTTTAATTCAGTATTTAGGAAAAGATCATGGATATTACATTAGTAAATTAGTCAACTTGGCAATGACCCTGCCTTTTCCATGTTCCCGACACAAAAATAATATAATGATAATGAGTATACTAAAAATTTCAGATGAATCTGCCCTTTTCTATGTTATCAAAATAAAGAAACAAATCCCACTTCAAAACAAAACAAAACAAAACACATCCTTTAAATGCCAACAAAACAGGAAGGTGAAGGAAAGTAAATTTAGTTTCTTGAGTCAACAGTCTGATTCTTTATACTACCACCCATATTTTAAGGCATGAATAAGTGTACCAGTTCTTATTTTAATAAAACATAGACATTAGAACCTTGATTCAAATACATATTCAAATATAAATATATATTCAAACACATATATTATTTTAAATACATGCCTTTATGTCATTTTGGAGTCTGGAAACCTAGACTGCACAATCTATACTAAAAATGAGTGGAAACCTTTTTAAAAAATAAAATCCATAATTATATTCTCTTGGCCCTCATGAATTAAACGTATAATATCCATTCATGGAAAAAGAAAAGTATTAAAAAGAAAATGGAATAAAAGTACATAAACTTATGGTAACTTTAAAGATATTAAGTATTTCCAGTATGCATCATACCAAAAAATACACAAAAGACAATTTTTTTATATTAACTTTTTTGGGAAATGAAAGGATGATGATCAACACTAATTTTTTAAGGAAAAAAAGGCACAAAACGAGTTGAGCAATTTAAATCCTAACTAAATGTTAAAATATTAGCAATACTTTATCAGGTCCACTTTGGTTTAGGTTTTATTTTGAGAACTGTAATTTTTTTTTTTTTTTTTTTAGGAGGTATTGGGTATTGAACCCAGGACCTCCTTCATGGGAAGCAGGAACTCATCCACTGAGCTACAACCACTCCTCATCTCCATGAATAATTTGATTCTGAAAATCAGCTAAATGACTGAGGCTGGAAACGTTAAATGAATCTAGATCTAAATAACTATTTGTCTGAATGCTAGGCTTTTTAAGGAACTGCAGACTAAAAGGCAAGCATGGACTGGCAATCAAACCCATGCCACAATCATCATCCTCATCTAATGTACTCAGGATGGCGTGACTTTGGATTTCCTGAAAATTAATACTTCAAAATGACAACTTTGTTAAGAAACGGTATTAACACTCACCAGGTTTAAAGAACAAAGGATCATTTTTAAATAATCTCAGGGATTCAATTGAATTTTCAAATTTTTCTTTCAAGTATAATTCGCCTTGTTCAAAATCATTCTTTTTCTTGCCAGGTTTTGAATTCCGGCCTCTGGATTCATTATCCTGCTCTGTCTTGCCTTTAGCTAAGTCATTCTTTTCATTACTTTTGCCTCCTTTTTCTTCGTCAGATTCCATTGTTCCTTTCATCATCTTCAAGGCTTTATAAACTTTCTCTTCTTTCACCTTTTTCATGTCTTTTTCATAATGACGAATTCCACTTAAATGGGATATCAGTAATCTTGTTGTGACAGAAACCTAATTGTGATAACATGAAATTCAATCACAATATTAAACTGTACAAAAAGTCAGTAGCCTTGGAATGTCTCAGTAATATTTTTGGTTTTGAATTGCAGCTAGAATAATATGTCACATACAGGTTTTTAGTTTCAAATTTCAGAAAAATACCCACCTAGTTACCATCTGGGCTAAAAACAAACAACATAATCCATTAACAATAATGAAAAACAAACCAAAAATCATATGGAACATTTTGAATATAAATTCCAGCAAAAACCATTTAGCATGTCATTAGTAAAATGAACTCTAAGTTTCAGTACCTTTTCACCTTCATACTCTTTTTCTGGGAATTCAGGAACATAATGTTGTACAGGAATATCAAGATCCAGTTTCCCTGCTTCCCACAATTTGGCAAGAGCAACCATGGTGAGACTTTTGCTGATGCTGGCAATTCTCATAACTGTCTCTGGCTTGCATGGTACACGGTTCTCAATATCAGCATAACCTAAACCTTTCAGGAAAAAAAAGAAAAAAGTCACTATTAATAGCCTTCATGGTCAAAAGAGTCTTCAAAAACTGAAATAATACTATCTTAAAACATCCTGTGTATTTATCTAAAGTAAAAGATATTCCACTTTTATATGCTAATTAAAATTGTGAGAGTCTTAGCAAAACCGACAACATTAAACCTAAAAATTAAACCTTAAAATTTGAAACAAAATTGTATCCTATGGTCAATAGTAGTTTTCCACCTGCTTTAGATAATAATTATCCTGAGCTTATCTAAACAATTTAGCCATTCTACATTTTAAATAAATTAATCTACATTCTTTAAAGAAAATATCATTGTTCTTATTCAGATTATATTTATTATCGAATTTTGAGTTTCCACTGAACACCTTAAAATAGCAATCCAAAAATAATGGATGTGAAGAGATCTCCTGCAAACCCAAAGATAGCTACTATCAATTTAATTCAGCTGCAAACCAAAGAAAAACTATGTAACTATGGGCCACTACTGATTTAAGACTCCTTCTAGGGAGTGGATGTGGCTCAAATGGTTGGGCATCCATCTGCCATACGGAGGGACCTGGGTTCTATCCCCGGGACCTCCCGGTAAAATAAAAAAAAATATATAGAAGGCACATGGCTGCCAGGCTCTGTGTGCTGGTGAGCCGCCAGGCTCCCCAGGAGCCATGCAGCAAGATGATGACGTAACAGGGGAGAGACAAGACAGGATGCTCTGAAAGCTCTGAAAACCCGGAACCGAGGTGGCACAGGTGGCAGAACACCTCTCTCCTACATCGGAGGTCTCCAGGATTGAAGTCTGGAGAAGGCGGATGGAAGGAGATGGCAGCAGACAGACACAGAGAATTGCCCAGCGAATGTACACAAAACAGCAAAATGGGGAAGGGTTTTTTTTTTAAATGGATAAAGTAAATAAATAAATCTTTAAAAAAAAAGAGAGAGACTCCTTCTAGAAAATTTTTAAAATTTGGTTTATATCTTCTGAACAGGCTGAAAGTGTGGAAATCTAAGAGATATAAAGAACTGATATCTAAAAAGAAAAGAGGTAAGTATTTTTAAATTGGGCAAGTGGATTATGCTGAAAAATATTTGCATAAAGCAAAATGTCACAAAGAGCTGACATTTACACAATTTTTTTTACTACAAGAGTTCTCATAAATTAGGTATATAAATTAGTTAAACTTGTGGGATGAATCATTTTTCTTTAAATTCAAAATCCTTCTGCTCCCATCAACTTCTCCTAAAAGTAGTCATTTTCTAAAAACGGTGTTTGAAACATCATTTCCTATAAGCAGGGTTCCTAAAAACCTGGAATGACCAGTTGAACCAATTTGTGTGCAATGGAGAAGTAAATTAAGTTATAAAATAATGCTAATTAAAGGTGCCATAAAAAGACTAAAAATCCTTCCCCAAACTTCTAGCTTTTATCAGAAAAAAAATAGATGAAACCTGTGCCTAGTAAAAAGTAGACTGTAAATGCTTTAAAGACAAGGAACCATGTATATCCCCAGTACTTAGTATAGTGCCTACAGAATAGGGACTCAATAAATTGTTGACTAATGACAAAAACTACAGAAATTCTTACATTTTATCTATCCATAAGGATTGTCTACAAATTAGGAGTTAACAGATTGTTGTTAACTGGCCCAATAAAATCAGCCCTAATAGAAAAGCGGGGGTAGAAACAAGTCATCTTTAAGACTCCAATTTATTAACTAGAGTCACGTTTTAAATTTTGCTATTACAGAAAACCAATTCTTTATTCTGTTAGATGTTTTCTCTACAATACGTATAGCTTTACGCAAAATGAAGAGCATTTCACGGAATTCACTCCAAGTAGTGAAAACATGAAGATTTCATTAACCAGCTGGCATGAAATAAGTCACTAAATCAAAACTTTTCTGAGCCCACCTTCTGACCAGACTTCTTTTCCATCTACAGAAACTCCAACCACTATGCCCGGTGCACCCGCCTCATCCTACGAGCAAAGGGAAAAAGACACTTCAATGAAAGGACTGAAAATCTCGCACATCCCCCAGCGCCTTCATCCCAGGCCTTCCAGGAGTCGCCCTTTCCCCGCCCCGCCCACCTCAGCCCGAGCTCCGCCCCGTCCTCAAACGGCGAGGGGCGTGATGGATCAGCCGACAGGGGAGAGGGAAGGGGCGGTCCCCCAGGCGGGCGGTGACCTCCGCCCAGACTTGGGCCATCCCGGGGAGCATCTGACAGTGGCCGGGTCTGGAAACGGGAAGTCTTTCTCGGAAGCCGACCGCGGGCATGCCCAGGGTGGAGTCCGCTCCGCCCCGGGAGATGACCACTGAGGGACCCCGTTCCGGGGTGACACCGCGGGAGGGACGCCGGGGGAGGGGCGCCGGGGACCCCCTGCGGGTCCGGCCGCCCACGCCCCCCGGAGCCCGCACCTTGATCCTATGCAGCAGGTCTCGGCTGCTCTCGATGGCTCTGGTGAAGCGCTTGGAAGGGGACGGCGTCGGGGTCTGCGGGGACCACAGGGCGAGGGACTGCTCCTGCGGCGGCGGCTCGGCCTGAGGCGACGCCTCGGAATCGGGGTGCGCGGGGGCCGCGCCCCTCAGCCCGCCAGCTAGCTTCACCCCGAGCGCCAGCCCCACCCCCAGCCCGAGACCCCCGACCCAGCCGTGGCCGAGCGGCTGCAGCCTGGCGCGCTGGTGGGCTCCGCGCCGTCCACAGCCCCGGGCCCAGCCCCCGCGGGTGGCGGCCCGGACAGTCACGGCCGTCAGGAGCCGGTACATGGCGTCCCTGACAAACCCGTCGCCTCGAGCTTTCACAGACCCGGCCAGCGGCGGCGGCGCGGGGGTGAGAAGCGACGGGCCGGTGACCGCGCCCAGACCCTAGCAGTCGAGGCCCGAAGGCCGGAGCGCCGATCGCATCGAGCCCTTCCTTTTCTCCTTGCCGTGCTCTTTTCTTGATATTTCATCTTCCTCCTTGTTTTTTTTTTTTTTTTTTTTTTAATATCCTGCTTCTTCCTCGGCGTGAAACTGAAAATCCTACTTCCCTTCAGATCAAGTGCCATGTCCTCAGGGAAGCCTTCCTAGTCCCTGCCACCATTAGGAGTACTCAACACACCTTCTTGCCCCACAGGGTACTCACCTCCTTAAAAAACACTTGACACAATTGTGTCATTTAACTTGTCTGGTACTCGCCAGACTGTGATAACTCTGAGAGCCGTGACTTTTACTTCTGGATCCTCAGCTGGTAGAACAGCGCCTGGCACACAGCAGACACCAGTTATCTCCTTTCCCCCAGAATGTTGTTTTCTTTCTTGCCATCTCTCTGACCTTTATGTCTCTTCCATTTACCTAACGCCCTTTTATGTCTCTTCCATTTACCTAACGCCCTTTTTAAATCCTTTACTTCTGGAGATCCAAATATTAAAGAAAAAAAGATTTCTTCTGAAAAATTTTTAAACCAAAAGTAACTCATAATTTACAATTACCTCTGATTTCTGAACTGTAGATGATCAGAAATTCTTGTGAAATAAGAAATCTAACCTCAAATTGCTACAAAATGTAAACGTGTATTTAATCCTAAATGTAATATTAATGAAATTACATGATGTTAATTTTGAAGATATTTAATTGAACATTTAAAAAAGCAATTTTGCCCAATGTATAAAATGACCTTGTCTTTCCTCACAGGTGGAATTGGGGTATTGATGTGAGAATTCACATGATAAGCTGTTGCCAAGAGAAAAAGATGTAAAGATCTTGAACTGGAAATTATTTAATTGGAGGAAAATCATGTCCAGTCAGAAGACAGTGGTACTCACTTTAACATTCTTCTTTAAACTGTACCTATATGTTTCCACACCCTTTTGTACTTCTCCTTGCATCGGGAATGGAACAGAAACAGAACCATGTAGAAGACCAAAGCCAAGAGTCTGTTGGATTTTGGGCCTGAAGCAGGTAGAAGCTACCATAAGTGTGGCTTTTGTGAAGTTAAGAAAATAAATGTTCTTCATTCGAGCTGAGTGCCTTCCTGACCAAGCAGCCTGCAGATATGCTTGCAGGATCTTTATTATCACTGTGGGGCAGGGACCCAGCACCCCAATATTTGAGCTGGTTCTGTATTGGGAGCTACAGGAACCAAGTGGAAGAAAAGTAAACTACTAGACAGGGAAATGAGTAGGAAGACAGGGAGAAAGAGAGAGAGAGAGGAGAAGGAGAGGAAGGAAGAGGGGAAGAAATTTTCTACTCAACATAAGCCCACAAACCAGATTTCCAAAGCACATGAAAAAAAAAATTTCTAAGAAAGAATGGCAACAAAATCAACAATCAAAAGGTGGAATAGGGGAAGCGGCTGTGGCTCAATCAGTGGGGCTCCCGTTTACCATATGGGAGGCCCTGGATTCGGTTCCTGGGGCCTCCTGGTGAGGGCAGGCCCGCCCGCGCGGCGCGGTTGGCTGACCCAGCGAGCACAAGCAGCAAGGGGGGGATAAATGAATAAATAAATAAAATCTTAAAAAAAAAAAAAAAAGGTGGAATCACTCCAGACAAAATGAAAGCAATAGAACAATCTTCAGGAAAAGAGAAAAAAGAAGTCCTTCCCTGGCTTTAAAAAAAAAAAAAAAAGGTGATAGAAAACAAATATATTTTATCAAAGAATTCTCAATAAAATAAATAGGGAGCGGATGTGGCTCAAGAGTTGAGCACCCACCTCCTACATGGGAGGTCCTGGATTTGGTTCCTGGTGCCTCCTGAAAAAACAAACAACCAAAAAAAACCACAAGCAAAACAAACGATGAAACCAACTCAAGGAAGCCTGTGTGGCTCAGTGGTTGAGCACCAGCTTCCCACATATGAGGTCCTGGGTTCAAGGAACCCAGTCTCTGGTACCTAAAAAAAATAATAGTAATAGCAAAAACAAAAAAGATTATGAAGCAAAAATAGGAAGAGATGAAATAAGAACAGAAAGATAGGAAAAAGAACTAATCAGAAATTGTGGAAATAAAAAAAATCATGAGAACTTTAAGAGCATCTCTTTCAAAGTTAAAACTACAAATTTAACGGAATGTCTGTATCTGAGGTCAGCTTTTGTTTTCCCTTAGGGTTTACTTTTGCAGCCTAAACACCTCCAGCTACTCTAACCATTCTTCAAACCTCGAGGTTTCCGGGCCCAAAAGTGGTTCTAAGAATTAGAACTTGAGAGTCTACCAGTAAAGTTAGACCACGTCTTTCCGTTCTTTGGACGCATCATTTTTAGCAGTTGAATCATAACATTGGTTCACAATATATTTGTGGTCAACAACCAAGTCTTTTTTTTTTCTTTTTTTTTTTTTTTTAATATACGAAGTATAGCCAAGCCTAGATTCCCTTACAATATCATGTACTTGCAAAATTGATTTAACCCAAGTGCAAGTCTTTATATATAGCATATATCTCTGTTAACCTTTATCTTATTGGTTTAGCTTAGTACTTCCATAGGTATCATTGTTTTTGTTTGTTTGTTTGTTTTTGTTTTGTTTTGTTTTTTTAACTTTATTTTGTACATTTAATAATTGAAAATATAAACAATTAAAAACTAAACACAGATGAATAAATATATACACTTCTAAATTAAATGTAAAGGATACATATAATTTTTTTTTTTAATCAAACAATATATTACAAAATGTATTTGGTTCATACTAATGCATTCATACAGTATTTGTCCTTTTGTGTCTGGCTTGCTTCACTCAACGTAATGTCCTTCAGGTTAATCCATGTTGCCATATGCTTTATGACTTCATTTCTTCTTACAGATGCATAATATTCTATCATGTGAATAGACCACAGTTTGTTTATCCACTCATCTGTTGATGGACACCTGGATTGTTTCCAACTTTTGGCAATGGTGAATAATGTTGCTATGAACATCGGTGTGCAGATGTCTGTTCGTGTCACTGCTCTCAGTTCTTCTGGGTATATACCCAGTAGCGGTATTGCAGGGTCACATGGCAAGTCTATATTCAACTTCTTTAGGAACTGCCAAACAGTCCTCCATAGTGGTTGTACCATCCTGCATTCCCACCAACAGTGAAGAAGTGTTCCTATCTCTCCACATCCTCTCCAACACTTGTAGTTCTCTGTCTTTTGAATAGTGGCCATTCTGATAGGTGTGAAATGATATCTCATTGAGTTTTGATTTGCATTTCCCTAATCATGAGTGATGTTGAGCATTTCTTCATGTGTTTTTTTGCCATTTGTATTTCTTCTTTGGAGAAATGTCTATTCAAGTCTTTGGCCCATTTTTTAATTGGGTCATTTGTCTTTTAATTGTTGAGTTGTAACATCTTTTTATATATCCTGGGTATTAAACCCTTATCAGATATGTGATTTCCAAATATTTTTTCCTATTGAGTTGGCTGCCTTTTCACCCTTCTGACAAAGTCCTGTGAGGTGCAAAAGTGTTTAATTTTGAGGAGGTCCCATTTATCTACTTTTTCTTTTGTTGCACGTACTTTGGGTGTAAGGTCTAAGAAACCACCACCTACTACAAGGTCTTGAAGATGTTTCACTATATTTTCTTCTAGTAGTTTTATGGTCCTGGCTTTTATATTTAGATCTTTGATCCATTTTGAGTTGATTCTGGTATAGGGGGTGAGATGGGGGTCCTCTTTCATTCTTTTGGTTATAGATATCCAGTTCTCCCAACACCATTTGTTGAAGAGACTGTTTTTTCCCATCAGCGTGGGCTTGGTAGGTTTGTCAAAAACCAGTTGACTGTATAGGTGAGGGTTTATTTCTGGATTCTCAATTCTATTCCACTGATCGATATGTCTATCTTTATGCCAGTACCATGCTGTTTTGACCACTGTAGCTTTGTAATATGTTTCAAGGTCAGGCAGTGAAATTCCTCCCACATTGCTCTTCTTTTTTAGAATGCTTTTGGCTATTCGGGTGCACTTACCCTTCCAGATGAATTTGGTAATTGCCTTCTCTAATTCTGTAAAGTAAGCTGTTGGGATTTTGATTGGTATTGCATTGAATCTATAAATCAGTTTGGGCAAGATTGACATCTTCACGATATTTATTCTTCCAATCCATGAACACGGAATGTCTTTCCATTTGTTTAGGTCTTTTTAAATTTCTTTTAGCATTGTTTTGTAGTTTTCTGCATATAGGTCCTGTACTTCTTTGGTTAAATTAACTCCTAGGTATTTGAGTCTTTTTGTTGCTATTGAAAATGGAATTTTCCTCCTGATTTCCTCCTCAGATTATTCAGTACTAGTGTGCAAAAACATTACTGATTTTTGCGTGTTGATCTTGTATACTGCCACTTTGCTGATCTCATTTATTAGTTCAAGTAGCTTTGTTGTGGATACTTCAGGATTTTCTAAATACAGGATCATGTCATCTGCGAACAGTGAGAGTTTTACTTCCTCTTTTCCTATTTGGACGCCTTTAATTTTTTTTTTTTTTTTTGTCTTGTCTAATTGCCCTAGCTAGAACTTCTAGTAAAATGTTGAATAACAATGGTGACAGTGGGCATCCTTGTCTTGTTCCTGATCTTAGGGGAAAGCTTGCAACCTTTCCCCATTGAGTATGATGTTGGCTGTGGGTTTTTCATATATACCTTTTATCATATTGAGGAATTTTCCTTTTATTCCTCTCTTTTGGAATATTTTTATCAAAAAAGGATGTTGGATTTTGTCAAATGCCTTTTCTGCATCTATTGAGATGATCATGTGGTTTTTTTCCTTCAATTTGTTAATGTGGTGTATTACATTGATTGATTTTCTTACGTTGAACCAGCCTTGCATACCAGGAATAAATCCCACTTGGTCGTGATGTATAAGTCTTTTGATATGCTGTTGGATTCGATTTGCAAGTATTTTGTTGAGAATTTTTGCATCTATGTTCATGAGAGAGATTGGTCTGTAATTTTCTTTTCTTGTGGAATCTTTATCTGGCTTTGGTATTAGGGTGATGTTGGCTTCATAAAATGTGTTGGGTAATTTTCCCTCCTCTTCAATTTTTTGGAAGAGTTTAAACAGGATTGGTGTTAATTCTTTTAGAAATGCTTGGTAGAACTCACCTGTGAAGCCATCTGGTCCTGGACTTTTCTTTGCTGGGAGATTTTTTACGACAGATTCAATCTCCTTAATTGTGATTGGTTTGTTAAATTCTTGTATTTCTTGTTGTGTCAGTGTAGGTTGGTTATGAGTTTCTAGAAATTTGTCCATTTCATCCAGGTTGTCTAGTTTGTTGGATATAGTTTCTCATAATATCCTCTTATGATTCTTTTTATTTCTGTGAGGTCATTTGTAATTTCCCCCCTTTCATTTCTGATTGTATTTATTTGCATCTTCTCTCTTTTTTTCTTTGTTAGTCTAGCGAGCGGTTTGTCAATTTTATTGATCTTCTCAAAGAACCAGCTTTTGGTTTTGTTGATCTTCTCTATTGTTTTTCTGTTCCCATTTTCATTTATTTCTGCTCTAATCTTTATTATTTCTTTCCTTCTTTTCGCTTGGGATTGGTTTGCTGTTCTTTTTCTAGTTTCTCAAGTTGTTCAGTTAAATCTTTGAGTTTAGCTCTTTCTTGTGTCTTAATATAGGCATTTAGGGCTATAAATTTCCCTCTCAAGACTGCCTTTGCTCTATCCCATAAGTTTTGATACGTTGTGTTCTCATTTCCATTTGTCTCAATATATTTACTGATTTCACTTGCAATTTCTTCTTTAACCCACCGAATATTTAGGAGTATGTTGTTCAGTCTCCACACATTTGCAAATTTACTTTTTTCCTGTCTGTTATTGATTTCTAGTTTCAATCCATTATGATCTGAGAAGGTGCTTTGTATAATTTCAATCTTTTTATATTTATTGAGAGCTGTGTTGTGAGCTAACATGTGGTCTATCCTGGAGAAAGATCCATGGGCACTTGAGAAGAATGTATAACCCGCTGAGTTTGGATGCAGTGTTCTGTATATGTCTGTTAGGTTTAACTGTTTATCATATTGTTCAAGTCCTCTGTTTCCTTGTTGATCTTCTGTCTAGTTGTTCTATCTAATGATGTGAGAGGGGTGTTGAAGTCTCCGACGATTATTGTAGAAATGTCTGTTTCTCCCTTCAGTTTTGACAGAGTTTGTCTCATATATTTTGGGGCACCCTGGTTAGGTGTATAGATATTTATGACTGTTATATCTTCCTGGAGGATCGTCCCTTTTATTAATATATAATGGCCTTCCACATCTCTTATCACTTTTTTGCATTTGAAGTCTGTTTTGTCTGATATTACTATAGCTACCCCTGCTCTTTTCTGTTTACTATTCGCGTGGAGTATCTTTTTCCAACCTTTTACTTTTAGCCGGCTTGTATCCTTGGGTCTGAGGTGAGTTTCGTGTAAGCAGCATATGGATGGCTCATGTTTTTTTATCCATTCTGTCAGCCTGTATCTTTTGATTGGGGAATTTAATCCATTCACATTCAATGATATTACTGAAAATGCACTATTTCTTTCCTCCATTTTATTCTTTGGTTTTCATATGTCATCTTATTTTTGTCTCTCTTTTTACTCTTTTGGTTATCCTTTCTACTTTTCTTTCTTCTATACTCTCCTCCAAGCCTCTCTCTCCTGTCTTTTTCTTTCAGGTTCTAAGGCTTCCTTTAATATTTCCTGCAAAGGTGGATTCTTTTTTGCAAACTCTCTTAGTTTCTGTTTGTTTGTGAATACTTTATATTCACCTTCATATTTGAAGGACAGTTTTGCTGGATAAAGAATTCTCGGCTGGCAGTTTTTCTCTTTCAGTTTCCTAATTGTATCATACCACTGTCTTCTCGCCTCCATGGTTTCTGAAGAGAAATCTGCATTTAGTCTTACTGGACTAAATCACGTCCTTTGTACGTGATCGTTTGCTTCTCTCTTGCTGCTCTGAAAATTTTCTCTTTATCTTTTACATTTGACATTCTGAATAATATGTGTCTTTGCTTAGGTCTATTTGGATTTATTCTCATTGGGGTACGGTGTGCTTCTTGAACATGTAAGTTCATTTCTTTTGTGAGAGTTGAGAAATTTTCAGCTATTATTTCCTCAGATACTCTTTCTGCCCCTTTTCCTTTCTCTTCCCCTTCTGGAACTCCCATGACACGTATGTTGTTGCGTTTTGTGTTGTTATTCAGCTCTCTGAGCCCCTGCTCAATTTTTTCCATTCTTTTCTCTCTCTGTTCTTTTCTCTCTTCAATTTTATCTGCTCTGTCTTCTGTATTACTTATTCTTTCTTCTTTCATTTCGAGTCTGCTGTTGTATGTCTCTAACGTATATTTTACTTCACCTATTTTGTCTTTCATTCCCATGAACTCCGTTACTTTTCTGTTCAGTGTTTCAAATTCTTCTTTGCGTTCGCTCAATGACTTCTTGATGTCATTTATCCCTTTAATTATATTCTCTTTCATCTCATTAATTTGATTTTGGAAATTTGTGCTCATCTCCCTGATTAGTTCTCTCAAATTCTCCATCTCTTCTGGGACTCTGCTGTATTCCTTTTCTTGGGCCATGTCTTCTTTTTTCTTAGTATGGCTTGTAATCTTTTGCTGGTGTTTAGGCATCTGGTTAGTTTGTATTTTACTTAGATGCTCTATCTCTTTCTCTTTTTGGGGGTTTTAGTGGCAGGAGACTGTGAGTTACCACAGCTCTTTGATTTTTGGCTCAACCTTGATTGTTAGGATTGTCCTGCTGGTTGCTCAAAACTGGGCACTGGACCCAATAATTGGCTGTAGAGTCGTTTCCTTAGGCCTTGGGCAGGGAGGCTATAGAGGCCAGGAAAAGCCTCTCTTACTTTTTAATTTTCTTATGTGTACTTCCTTCTTCTGCCTGGAGATGGCGCTTGTTGGCAGCTCTCAATTCAATGCCTGGTCAGAGCGTATTTGTTGTGACACAGACCAGATCAATGTGATAGAGCTTCCTGTCTGGGGGCTAAGAGCCCTGTGATTCAAACTTTCTGAGGCAGTTCTCCAGACTTCTCTCGTAGCGCCCCCCTTTTCCCAGCTAGGAAATATTTCCACTCCCTTCTGATTCCTCAACAATCAGTCCCTGTTAGTAGAGGAGGAGATTGGGAGGTTTGTATATCTTTAGCCCCTTGCAGGCTCCAAGGCAAACAATGGCGCAGCCCCACCCGGGCTCTCAGGACAGGGCAGACCAAACCTGTGAGTCAAAAGAAGGGTCATGTGGCTCAATCAGTAGGGCTCCCGTTTACCATATGGGAGGCCCCGGGTTCGGTTCCCGGGCCTCCTGGTGAAGGCAAGCCCGCCCGCATGGCATGGTTAGCTGACCCAGCGAGCACAAGCAGCAAGGTGGGGATAAATGAATAAATAAAAATAATAAAATCTTAAAAAAAAAAAAGTTAAAAAAAAAAAAAAAAAAAAAAAAAAAGCAGGGTCAGCCCCAGGCTCTCTCTCCCCTCTCCTGTGGAGTCCTCAACAATTAGTCCAGGCTAGAAGAGAGGGAGGTTGCGAGGGTCAGATTTCTCCAGTCCTTTCTAGGCTCCCAGGGCAAACCACCGTGTGGAAGGGTCCATGTGGCTCCGCAGCCCAAATGTACAGGTCAGAACCTGAGTCAGCCTAAGGCTGTGTCCCTCTCTCTCCCCTTTTCCGGGAGTGGTAGATCCCTGTAGCCCCCTTTGTCTGTGGTCACAGGCCCAGAGGCCCGAGAATTCTGAAGAGTGTGGGGGAGGGTGCCGGCAGCAGCAGAAGCTGCTACTTCCAACTCACGGTACTGTTGTCGCAATTTCCCTCTTCTGTCCCTCTCTCCTCTGGGTGGTGTGCAGCCTTCACCAGCTGTCCTTAAACCCTAGAAGATCTTTTTCGGGGCTGTTTCAGCTTGTCCTCTAGTTATTTTTCTCAATAGGTATCATTCTTAATCCAAATTCTGTTATTGACTGTGTCATAAACCTTCTTACTTTGATATCATCTGCAAACAAGATAGGCAAGCCTTCTATGTCTTGGTCAAAATATTGAATAGGATTAGACCTCAGATAGAACCCACCAGCACACCAGTAGAAACTTCATTCCAGAGGGTCAGGGTTCCGGTAACCAGTATTTTGATAGTTATTCAAACAGTTGGGAGCCTATTGTTACTATTGCTGGTGTATGGTCACTGCAGGAGTATTTCAGTTTCTTCTCCTTTTTTCCTCTTCTAAATGCTTCTCATTGAGCTTTTATTCTCAGGTTCATTGAAGGCTTTTGCAGAACTCTACTCTTACATATTTACTGGTGTCTGCTCTTTGCCATACAGAGTAGTGCTGGGTTACAATGGTGAGTCAAAACAGACATAGTCCCAGCCCCTTCTGGAACTTCCAGGCTTGAGGGTAAGATAGTCATAAATCACATAACACACAAATATATATACATATAATCACAACTGTAATAAGAGCCATAAAATAGACTTTCGTTTTGCTTTGAGAGGTTATAATGGTGAAATTTGATCCAGTATGGGAGATTAGAGAAGCTTTTCCTAATGAAGTAAAATTAGATCTAAGCTCTTAAGTATAAACAGGAATTAACTGGATTGAGTATGGGCAGAAAAAGAAAGACAAGTGTTCTATGCAGAGGAATCAGCAAGTGCAAAGGCCCTGTGGTGTAAGGGAGCAGGTTTCATTCAAGGAAGTAAAAGATAGCCATGGCAGCTGGAGTGGAGAGCTAAGGGAGATGGGGTGAGAAATGAGGCTAGGTACTGACCATGTAGAACCTTATCTCCTCCCCTGGTATCAAGTCCATTTCTGCTGTTTCTAGGATAAGTATCCTGTCTCAGAATAAATATCTCAGAGATATTTATGAAATACTATTTATTTCTTGGGTTAACATTTCAACTTTACTCCACCACTTACACTCTGGGCTTTGGTATGTCTACATCAGAGGTTGTAAATATTGCTGTTAATCAGCTTCCTGCACTAATTTCCAACTCCCAGAATTACTGAGCATTTCCTACTTTCTTTGTCACACTTGTTCCTCCATGATATCTAGTCTGGGTATTGTTTGGGTTGTTAATTCTTTTATCCTTTAAAATTCAGGTTGAAAGTACATTCACTTTGGAGGAAAGGTTAGGTGTATCCATTAAATATTAAAAGTGCTTGTAATTCATTACCCAGCAACACATCTAGAGCAGTGGTTTTCAAAGTATTGCCCTTGAATCGTTATCATTAGCATCACCTGGGAACTTGTTAGAAATGCAAATTCTCAGGTCCCATTTCAAACCTACTCAGTCAGAAACTCGGGGTGGTACCCAGCAATCTGTGTTTTTAAAAACCCACCAGCTGATTCTGATGCATTCTAAACTTTCTAATGAAACATTTGCACACATTGTATTGATAAATTTTGTTGCTAAAATAATGTCTATTTAGCTCACAATTTTTCATAATGGCAAATTGGGCTGGGTTCAGCTGGGCAGTTTTTCTCATTTCTTCTAGGCTCATTCATTCACCAGCTGCTGGAGTAGCTGAGGTCTGGCTGGTGTAGGATGCTCACAGTGAACACAGCTCAACTCTGCTTCTCATTCTCCCACAAGCTGGCCTGGGGTTGTTTACCTGTTGTCTGGTCCGAGCTCCAAGAGAGAGAAAGCAGAAGCATTCTGGCCTCTTGAGGCCTGAGCTTGGAAGTGGCATACTGTCACATATGCTGCATTCCATTGGACAAAGCAAGTCCAAGATCAACCTAGATTCAAGGGGAGGATAAATGTACTTTCCATATCAATGATAAGAGCTGCGAAGTCACATTGCAAAAGGCATGGATACAGGGAGAGTGGAGAATCGTGGCCCTTATTTTTGCAATCTTACACACATGTGCATACAGAAAGAGTAAAAGAATGTTTATTGCAGTATTTTTGACAATAGCAAAACATTGGGAAAAACCTGCATGCCCTTCACTAAGGAAACAGACAAATTGTGGTATATTCATACCATAGAATATTATGTATCCATTGAAAGGACTGAGCTAGGTTTTTTTCAATATATAAACTAGAAGAAATAAAAATAAATAAATAAAAAACGGGGGGGTGGCGCGGATGTGGCTCAGATGGTTGGGCGTCCATCTGCCATATGGAGGGACCTGGGTTCGATCCCCGGGACCTCCTGGTAAAATTAAAAAAAAAAAAAAAAAAAAAAAAATAGGGGGCAGATGTGGCTCAGATGGTTGGGAATCTGTCTCCCATATGGAGGGACCTGGGTTCGATCCCCGGGACCTCCTGGTAAAAACAAACAAACAACAAAAAAAAACCTTTTGTTGAGGGAAAAAAAGCAATTGCAGAACGATTTGTACAAAATAATTCCCTTTATATCCTTTTAGATATCTACACAATAATGCCATATATTTTCTATGATTACATATATGTTTATAAAAACATTTTAGAAGGTCTAGAAGTATATACCTCCATCTTATAGCAGTGATTCCTCTTGGGGAGTGGGAGAGGAGACAAAGATTTAAAATAGCAGTCAGAGAGGATTTTAGCTTTATCTTTTCTCCTTTTAAAAAAAATATAGGGGGAGCAGCTGTGGGTCAATTGGTTGGGCTCCCGTTTACCATATGGGAGGCCTGGGGTTTAATTCCCGGGGCGTCTTGGTGAAGGCAAGCCGGCGAGCTGGTGCAGCAAGATGACCCAATAACCCAACAAAGGGAGACAAGCAGACACAGAAAAATGCAAAGCAAAACAGACACATCGAGCATAAGCAGCAAGGAGGGGATAAATAAATAAATAAATAAATCTTAAAAAGAAAAAAAGTACATTTTTATGTTATTTGTGACATTAAAACAAAAAATACAAATGCAGTTGGAAGCCAACTTCGGGTTAAATCTCTAGTTAAACACATTCTTCCCTGTCTTTATGAGATTCTGTCATTCACTAAACCATATTGAATGAGGACTGTAGTGTTCTGTGCTAGGTGCTAGGGCCACTCCATTCTTTACTAAGATCCCGTCATTTTGGTTTCTATGTCCTTCAGTTTCTTACCCATATCTTCAAAGTCTCTAGCAAGAAATTCCAGGGTCTTTTTTTACTGCATCGTGGAATCCCATGTGGATCAGGAGAAAAGGGCAGTGATTGGTAGACCATTACCACGTCTTGTTCTGGGAAGTTGCACGTCTCTCAGTGAACTTTATTATTTCTAAATGTGGCAGACATCATCCCTTAACAGAGTCATGTACTGTGTTAGCATTGCCATTCATTTTCATCCCATCCCTTACCCTCTTTTTGCAAAACCCCTCCTCAGAGAATTTATTTCCAAACCTTTTGAGCAGAACACAGAGGATCGTGTGATTCTTGCCACAAATAATTGGATGACAGATGAACTCTTACCCAAGCTAGACCAATCATATCCTCTCTCTTAGAAATTTATAATTATGATATAGGAATTCCGGCCAGACTTTCTTGAGTGCTTGGTCTGGTAGATGCTAGAGGAATGGATGGCAACCTTTTCCCTCATGCACTGAGAAACAGAGAAAGCTTGTTTGCAGAGAAGAAAATGAGACAGATGTGCAGACAGAAGTGGTCATGTTGCAAGACTTACAATTAGTTATATAAGTAGTTTGTTAGTTGAGAATAGGAACTGCTTTAGATTGATGGCTTGAGTTCGAAGTTTCAACTCACTATGACTCGCAGTACACTTCTTATTTGGGGGAGGAGGGAATCTTTAGGAATCTCTTAAAACTTTTGAATAATTTCCTCAATTTTTCTTTCTTTTCTTTTTTTCCCCCAAAACTAGTTTGGATGGGTTTCTGTTACTTCTAATCAAACAGTCCTTTACTATGACACCAATGATCACAAAACATCTCTTTGATGTTGGGTGGTAACCCATCACGTCATGCCAGAGTCTGCAAATCTGTCTTTGTGACATTATTTTGAATGTTTGGAGTGACCCCCTATATGAAAAAAGTCTCACAAATGGTAATAGCTTTGATAGTTTAGAATTTCTTATTCATTTTTTCTATTTTCACATTTTGTCATTTACAAATAAATCAGGGCTCAATGAGGAAGTTTCAAGGGAAATGAAAGTACAACATATCAAAATTTGTGGGACATAGCTAAAGAAGTGCTGAGAGGGAAATTTATAGCCCTAAATGCTTACGTTAGAAAAGAATATGTTGGGGAAGATGGAGGTTTAGAGATGCAGAGGGATCAATTCTCCCCAAGAAAAATAGCTAGAGGACAGGCGGAGACTGTTTGGAGGGCTACTGTGGGACTCAGGACACCAGGGGAAGGTGAGACACCACCCAGAAGAGAGAGATGAAGGAAAGGAGCCTCAGTTGTCTGGAAAAATCCCGTGAGTAAAGCTGCAGTGGCAGCAGCTGGTGTCCATCTCCCCACTCTCAGAGCAAACAGCAGTCTGCAGACTACAGCGGCTGTGAACTGCAGTGGCTGTGGACTGAGGGGTTTACAGGGATCCTCTTCTCCAAGAAGGGGGAGAGGGAGAGACACAGCCCACAGCAAATTTAGATATTGGCCAGAAAACTTGGTCTGCTTCATTGGAGGGGTCTCATACTTCCAGACCAGATGGGGTGCCCACATTGTTTACAGTGAGAGCCAGCAGGGAGTCAAAGATAATGTACCTTCTCAAATACCCTCCCTGTTGCCCTGGGCTGGTTGCTGAAGAGGCAGAGAGAGGGAGGGAAGGGGCAGCCAGTCAAGAAAAGCTGCTGAGGAAATTTGTGAGGCTTGACCAACACTGAGGACACTGCTACTGCACTACCCACCATGGAATTACACTGAAGGCATTCACCCCTAGCACCTGGTGCCTGAGCTGAGAGGTCTGCCAAAGAGCACTATCTGCTGTCAGACCAGAAAAGTGCATAAAAAGGGAAAAAATAAATAAAAGAGGCAATCAGGTGCCATTACTGGCCACCTCTCCAATACCCTTGGAAACTGGCCTGCACCCCATTACTGGATCTTTAGCCCTGGTGTGAGCAGTTAATCAGGAACAATCCTAAATATCTAGAACACATTGAAACAAGAGTCAAAGAACAGTGGTAGCACACAGATACTTAACCATAAGAATGAAAAGTTGATGCTGAGTTCCTGCCTACCACATGGGAGATCCCTAGTTTGGTTCCCAGTGCTTCCTAAAGAGGACAGTGAGCTGGCGCGACGAGCAGGTGCAGCAAGCTGATGCAACAAGATAATGCAATAAGAGACACAAGAAGAAAAAACATAATGAGAGACACAACAATAGCAGGGAGTGGAGGTTCCCAGTGCCTTCTAAAGAAGACGAGCAAGATAGCAAGCTGATCTAATAGACAGGATCCTGGAGTAAGGGCAAACTGGGCAGAGACTAGTAGTCAACACATGAGGGACATGTATCATGAGTCCATGAATAAACTTGCTGTGTTAAACCACTGAGAATTGAGGCTGTGGTTGTGGCAGCATGACCTGATCCATCCTGATTGATGTATATGTAATTTGGACAATCCAATAATTTTTAAAATAATAGAATTCTTTCCGTTAACATAATTTAATAGAACAATGTTGCTCATTTTGGAAAAGCTGTGTTCTGTAAAGATCATTTGTATTGTTAAAAGTTTTCCTATTCATGGATAAAAGATCATGAGCTTTAATGATCTACAGATTTATCGTGAACGTTGACAAGCCACAAGACATCAATCACATGGTAATTTATAGTTATCACTAGGCTGTTATTGTGTCTTTAATAAAGTCAAAAACTTCAAAAAAAAAAAAAAAAGAAGAAGAAGCAAGCTGATGCAATGGGTAGGCACAGCAAGCTGATGCAACGTGAGGCACAAGAAGAAAAAACATGAGAGATACAACAAAGCAGGGAACTGAGGTGGCTCAGGTGATTAGGTGCCTCCTTCCCACATCGGAGTTCTCAGGTTAGGTTCCCAGTGCCTTCTAAAAAAGAAACAAGGAAGACAAATAGACACAGCAAGTGCAAACAATGAGGTGGTAGAGAGAAATTTTTAAAAATCACATACAAGGGCTTTCCAATAAGAGTGCAGATTTCTCTCAGAAACCATGGAGTCAAAAAGGTAGTGGTATAATATAATAAATGCAATGAAAGAGAAAAACTGCCAACCAAGAATTCTTTATCTGGAAAAATTGTCTTTCAATTATGATGGTGAGTTTAAAATATTCACAGATAAACAGAAACTAAAAGAGTTCATAAACAAGAATCCCATTGTGCAGGAAACACTAAGGGAGTTCCGCAGCCAGAAAAAAGACAAGAGAGAGAGAGCCTTGAAGGAGAATTAAGAAGTGAAGACTATCAGAAAGGGTAACCAAAAGAGTAAAAGATGGACAAAAATAAGATATGACACATGAAAGTCAAAGGATAAAATGGTTGAAGTAAGTAATGCCTTTACAGTAATAACATTGAATGTTAATGGATTAAAGTCCCCAATCAAAAGATATAGGCTGAAAAACAAAGACAAAAGAAAAAAAAAAAAAAGATATAGGCTGACAGAATGGATATGAAAACATGAGCCATCCATATGCTGTCTGCAGGAGACTCACCTTAGATCTAAGGATGCAAACAGTCTGAAAGTGAAAGGGTAGAAAATGATATTTCATGCAAATAGTAACCAAAAGTGAGCAGGGGCAGCTATACTGGTGTCAGACAAAACAGATTTTAAATGCAAAAATGTTATAAGAGATGCAGAAGGCCATTATATATTCATAAAAGGGACTATCTACCAGGAATGAGTAACAGTCATAAATATCTATGTACCTAATTAGGGTGCCCCAAAACTCATAGAGCAAACTGGCAAAACTGAAAGGAGAAATAGATGTCTCAACAATAATAGTTGGAGACTTCAACATACCACTTACATCAATATGTAGAACAACTAATACAAAATGAACAAGGAAACAGAGAAATTGAACAATATGATAAATGAGCTGTACCTGACAGACAGATACATAACACTGCATCCCATATCAACAGGTTATACATTCTTCTCAAGTGATCATGGATCTTTCTCCAGGATAGACCATATGTTGGGCCACAACACAGTTCTCAATAAATTTAAGAAGATTGAAATTATACAAAGCACCTTCTGTGATCATAATGGAATGAAGCTGGAAATCAGTAATAGGGGTGAAAAGATAAAATATGCAAATATATGGAGGCTAAACAACACATTCTTAAACAATAAGTGGGTCAAAGAAGAAATTGCAAGAGAAATTGGTAGTTATCTTGAGACGAATGAAAATAAGAACACAACTTATCAAAACTTCTGGAATACAGCGAAGGGAGTGTTGAGAGGGAAATTTATAGCCCTAAGTGCCTATATTAAAAAAGAAGAAAGAGCTAAAATCAAAGATCTAACTGAACAACTGGATAAATTAGAAAAATAACAGTAAACCAATCCCAAAGCAAGCAGAAATAAAGAAATAACAAAGATTAGAGCAGAAATAAATGAAAATAAGCACAATGAAACAATAGAGAAAATTAAAAAAACCAAAAACTGTTCTTTGAGAAAATCAATAAAATTGACAAACCCTTAGCAAGACTGACAAAGAAAAAAAGAGAGAAGAGGCTAATAAATAAAATCAGGAATGAAAGGGGAGATATACAGACATCACAGAAATAAAAAAGAGAATATTATGAGAAACTGTATGGCAACAAACTAGACAACCTAGATGAAATGGACAAATTCCTAGAAATGCACAAACAACCCATGTTGACTCTACAAGAAATGCAGGAACTCAACAAACCATCACAAGTAAAGAGATTGAATCAGTCATCAAAAATCTTCCAACAAAGGAAAGTCCAGGACCAGATGGCTTCCCGGGTGAATTCAACCATGCATTTCAAGAAAAATTAATAACAATTCTGTTTAAACTCTTCCGAAAAATTGAAGAGGAGGGAAAATTACCCAATACAGTTTTTGAAGCCATCATTAACCTAATACCAAAGCCAGATAAAGATATTACAAAAAAAGAAAATTACAGACCAATTTCTCAGATGAATATAGATGTAGAAATTCTCAACAAAATACTTACAAATTAAATCTAACAGAATATGAAAAGATTATACATCACAATCAAGTGGGTTTTATTCCTGGTATACAGGATTGGTTCCACATAAGAAAATCAATCAACATAATATAGCACCTCAACAAATCGAAGGAATAAAACACATGATCATCTTGATTGTTGCAGAAAAGACACTTGGCAAAATCCAGCATCCTTTCTTGATAAAAACACTTTGAAAGAAAGGTATAGAAGCAAAGTTCCTCAACATTATAAGGGGCATATATGAAAATCCCTTAGCCAACATTGTATTCAATGGAGAGGTTGAAAGCTTTCCTTCTAAGATCAAGAACTAAACAAGGATGCTCACTCTCACCACTGTAATTCAATATTGTACTAGAAGTTCTAGCTAGAGCACTTAGGCAAGAAAAAGAAAAAAAAGGCATCTGTTGCAGTTTGGCAGTTTGATGTAATTATGAATTCCAAAAATAGATATTGGATCATGCTTGTAAACTGGTCTTCTAATCTGGGCATGATTAAATTATGATTAGAGAGTTAACTAGGCCACATCAGTAGGGTGTTGAGCCCCACCCCTTGGTGGGATGAGAATCAAATATAAAAAGGCAAGGCAAAGGACAGTGAGAGAAGTTTTGATGTTGGAGTCTTGAGCTGGAGTCCTGGGAATTAAGAGAGCTTGGTCGTGAGGAAGGAGAGAAGGCCCCGGGATAGAAACAAGTCATTTGCCTGAGAGTTCACAGCTGGCCTTGTGGAGAGACGCAAAGCCTAGAGAGTCTAATAGTCTACAGCTGACCTTGTGGAGCAAACAGAGTCACTAAGCCCGGAGAGAAACAGAGCCCCGGGAAGAGAGGAACCCAAGAAACCTGAACCCTGGCAAACGTTGGCAGCTGTCTTGCTCCAACACGTGGCAATGGACTTTGGTGAGGGAAGAAACATGCTTTTTGGCCTGGTAACTGTGGACTTCTACCCTAAATAAATACCCTTTATAAAGACCAACAGATTTCTGCTATTTTGCATTAGCACCCCTTTGGCTGACTAATACGGAATCCAAATTAAAAAAGAGGAAGTAAAACTCTCACCACTCACAGATGAATGGTCCTATATTAAGAAAATTCTGAAATATCTACAACAAACTCATTGGAGCTAATAAATGATTTCAGCAAAGTTGCAGGATACAAGATCAACACAGAAATATCAGTAGCATTTCTAAACACTAGTAATGAGCAAGCTGAGGAGGAAGTCAAGTAAAAAATTCCATTTACAATATCAACAAAAAGACTCAAATACCTAGGAATTAATTTAACCAGGAATGTAAAGGATCTGTACAGTCACTGTGGAAGTCTGCCTGGCAGTTCCTAAAGAAGTTAGATATAGATCTCCCATGTGATCTGGCAATCCATTACTAGGTATATACTCAGAAGAACTGAGAGCATTGACATGAACAGACATCTGCACGCTGATGTTCATAGCAGCATTATTCACAATTGCCAAAAGATGGAAACAACTCAGGTGTCCATCAACCGATGAGTGGATAAATAAATTGTGGTATATTACACATGATGGATATTATGTAATTGTAAGAAGAAATGAAGTTGTGAATCATATGTCAACATGTATGAACCCGGAGGACATTATGTTGAGTGAGGCAAGCCAGGCACAAAAAGTCAACTATTGTATGATTTTGCTAGTATGAACTAAATATAATGAGCAAACTCATGGAGTTAATAGCTAGAATATAAGTCGCCAGAGAATAGAATGTGGTCAGATAATAGAAAGCTGAGGTTTAATCTGTGCAGAATTGGTTAAATGATTATTGTAAATGTAAATAAATAGAAATGGTGAAAGCACATCATGGGATTTGTAATTAGCAGTACTAACATATGAGTATGATAGTGTTTTTTTTTTTTTTTGACTAATGAAAATGGCTAATATTGATTGAAGTGATCAATGCAAATGCCATTGATTGTGCATTTCAGGTAAATTGTATGGTTTATGAACCAAAAAAATAGTAGGGTGGGTTTGGGGAAAAATACACCAAATGTAAGAAATGAACCAGGACAGTGCTGCGTGACCTCCAGAAGGGTAAAGGACAGGGAGATGAAAACCCAAACAAAACAAAAATGAGTTACTAAACCCCCATGGCATCCTCAAAGTGCACCCACCCCCCAACTTCAAGATGTGCAGCCTGGATAAAACCCCTAGCTCACTGTAGCTAACTAAGAGGGAAACAGCCATCTTCTTCCCTGAGAAGAGGGAGGGTGTGATGGAGGGCAGAGAATGGTTTCTCTTCAGTGAATTTGGCCAGCAGAGCATCTTGACTCTGGACAGGCCAGAAACGTAGGCAAGTGGAAGGTGAAAGAAACACCTCCATGGAAAGATTCAGGGATGATCACCATCTGCGGCTGGCCAGGAAACTGCAAGGAGAAAACTGCTTTCAGGTCTCTTCTTTAGTCCGAACTCCTGAGAATATCTGCACCTCATTAGGGAGTCCCTGGCCCAATTTTGATAACTTAAGCTGAGTAATTTTAAATACTCAGAAAAGTTGAACCAAAAATCAAAGAAGAACTGTGAAAAAGAAAACACTAGTCAAGAGAGAGAAATTAACCAGCAGAGTGAATTCACCAACATATTTAGAAGCCTAGACATCAGTAAAAAATTACAAGTCATACTAGGAAACAGAAAGAGATGGCCTAGCCAAAAGAACAAATGAAATATCCTGACAAGATAAGATTAAGTACCTGATAAGATCAGAAACCATGGAGGCGATTGATATGATGTATTTAAGGTACTGAAAGAGAAAAACTGCCAGCCAAGAATTCTGTATCTGGCAAAATGGTCCTTCAAAAATGAGGGTTAGTTTAAAGTCTTCACAGACAAACAAAAACTGAGAGAGTATGTTAGCAAAAGACCAGATTTATAAGAGATACTAAAGGGAGTGTTGCAGCCTGAAAGGTAAAACAAGGGCAAGAGACTTGGATAAGAGTGTAGAAATGAAGATTATTTGAAAGGGTAAATTAAAGGATAAAAAGGCAGACAATAGTAAGATATGACAGCGAAAGCCAAAGGATAAAATGGATGGAGTAAGTAATGGCTTTACAGTAATAACATTGAATATTAATGGCTTGAACTCCCCAATCAAAAGACTGATAAAATGGATTGAAAAATATGACCCAGGGAAGCGGCTGTGGCTCAATCAGTAGGGCTCCCGTTTACCATATGGGAGGCCCCGGGTTTGGTTCCCGGGGCCTCCTGGTGAAGGCAAGCCCGCCCGCATGGCGTGGTTAGCTGACCCAGCGAGCACAAGCAGCAAGGGGGGGATACATGAATAAATAAATAAAATCTTTAAAAATATATATATATATGACCCATCTATATGCTGTTTACAAGAGACACACCTCAGATGTAAGGACACAACCAGGTTGAAAGTGAAAGGTTAGAAAAAGATATTCCATACAAATAGTATCCAAACAAGATCTGGAGTAGCAATACTGATGTCAGATAAAATAGATTTTAAATACAAAATTGTTATAAGGGATGAAGAAGGCCATTATACATTAATAAAATGGGCAATTCACCAAGAAGAAATAACTAAAATATTTATGTATCTAAGCAAGCCAAACACAAAAGGACAAATACTGTATGTTTGTGCTGTTGTGAACTAAATATAATGAGCAAACTCATGGAGTTAATAACAGGATATAGGTCACCAGAAAATAAAATGAAGTTAGAGAATGGAAAGCTGAAGGTTAATCTGTGCAGAATTGGTAAAAAGTTGTTTGCAAATCTCTGGAAATGAATAGAAATGGTGAAAGCATACCACAGCATCTGTAACTAGCAGTGCTATTATATGGATATGACAGTGGGTGAAAGGGAAAGTCTAAGGACATGTGTATTACTAATAGAGAAGCTGAAAAATGTAACATAGGACTGTAAAACATAGTGAAACCTCATGTGAAATATGAATATGGATAACATTGCATATATAAGACTGTTTTTACAAAACATAAATACAAATAAATTAGAGAGACAGAAACAGAATAGCAGCTTTGTAAGGGCGAGGAAGCATAGAGAGATTGAGAGGTGATGGGGTTTTTTTTGTGGGTGTGTCTTTTTTTTTGGTTTATTATTATTATTATTGGAATAAAGAAAATGCTCTAATAATGATTGAAATGATGAATGAACAACTATGTAATTATATCAAATTCCATTGATTGTGCACTTTGGATGGATTATATGCTTTATTAATATGTGTCAATAAAATTTTTTTAAAAATTTATTTTGTACATTTAATAATTGAAAACATAAGCAATTAAAAACTAAAAAGTAAACACAGATGAATAAATATATACATTTCTCAATTAAATGTAATGGATACATGTAAAATTTTTTTTTTTTTTTTTTTGTGAATCAAACAATATATTACACAATATATTTGGTTCATAGTAATGCATTCATACAGTATTTGTCCTTTTGTGTCTGGCTTGTGTCACTCAACATAATGTCCTCCAGGTTCATCCATGTTGCCATATGTTTTATGACTTCATTTCTTCTTACAGATGCATAATATTCCATCGTGTGAATAGACCACAGTTTGTTTATCCACTCATCTGTTGATGGACACCTGGGTTGTTTCCAACTTTTGGCAATGGTGAATAATGTGGCTATGAACATTGGTGTGCAGATGTCTATTCGTGTCACTGCTCTCAGTTCTTCTGGGTATATACCCAGTAGTGGTATTGCAGGGTCACATGGCAAGTCTATATTCAACTTCTTTAGGAACTGCCAAACAGTCCTCCATAGTGGTTGTACCATCCTGCATTCCCACCAACAGTGAAGAAGTGTTCCTATCTCTCCACATCCTCTCCAACACTTGTAGTTCTCTGTCTTTTGAATAGTGGCCATTCTGATAGGTGTGAAATGGTATCTCATTGTAGTTTTGATTTGCATTTCCCTAATCATGAGTGATGTTGAGCATTTCTTCATGTGTTTTTTTGCCATTTGTATTTCTTCTTCGGAGAAATGTCTATTCAAGTCTTTGGCCCATTTTTTAATTGGGTCATTAGTCTTTTAATTGTTGAGTTGTAACATCTCTTTATAAATCCTGGATATTAAACCCTTATCAGATATGTGATTCCCAAATATTTTTTCCCATTGAGTTGGCTGCCTTTTCACCCTTCTGACAAAGTCCTGTGAGGTGCAAAAGTGTTTAATTTTGAGGAGGTCCCATTTATCTACTTTTTCTTTTGTTGCATGTGCTTTGGGTGTGAGGTCCAAGAAACCACCACCTACTACAAGGTCTTGAAGATGTTTCCCTACATTTTCTTCTAGTAGTTTTATGGTCCTGGCTTTTATATTTAGATCTTTGATCCATTTTGAGTTGATTCTTGTATAGGGGGTGAGATAGGGGTCCTCTTTCATTCTTTTGGTTATAGATATCCAGTTCTCCCAAAACCATTTGTTGAAGAGACTGTTTTTTCCCATCAGTGTGGGCTTGATAAGTTTGTCAAAAACCAGTTGACTGTATAGGTGAGGGTTTATTTCTGGATTCTCAATTCTATTCCACTGATCGATATGTCTATCTTTATGCCAGTACCGTGCTGTTTTGACCACTGTAGCTTTGTAATATGTTTCAAGGTCAGACAGTGAAATTCCTCCCACATTGCTCTTCTTTTTTAGAATGCTTTTGGCTATTCGGGTGCACTTACCCTTCCAGATGAATTTGGTAATTGCCTTCTCTAATTCTGTAAAGTAAGCTGTTGGGATTTTGATTGGTCTTGCATTGAATCTATAAATCAGTTTGGGCAAGATTGACATCTTCACGATATTTATTCTTCCAATCCATGAACATGGAATGTCTTTCCATTTGTTTAGGTCTTTTTAAATTTCTTTTAGCATTGTTTTGTAGTTTTCTGCATATAGGTCCTGTACTTCTTTGGTTAAATTAACTCCTAGGTTTTGAGTCTTTTTGTTGCTATTGAAAATGGAATTTTCCTCCTGATTTCCTCCTCAGATTGTTCAGTACTAGTGTGTAAAAACATTACAGATTTTTGCGTGTTGATCTTGTATCCTGCCACTTTGCTGAACTCATTTATTAGTTCAAGTAGCTTTGTTGTGGATACTTCAGGATTTTCTAAATACAGGATCATGTCATCTGCAAACAGTGAGAGTTTTACTTCCTCTTTTCCTATTTGGACGCCTTTAATTTTTTTTTTTGTCTTGTCTAATTGTACAATGTTGAATAACAATGGTGACAGTGGGCATCCTTGTCTTGTTCCTGATCTTAGGGGAAAAGCTTTCAACCTTTCCCCATTGAGTATGATGTTGGCTGTGGGTTTTTCATATATGCCCTTTATCATATTGAGAAATTTTCCTTCTATTCCTATCTTTTGAAGTGTTTTTATCAAAAAAGGATGTTGGATTTTGTCGAATGCCTAATCTGCATCTATTGAGATGATCATGTGGTTTTTTTCCTTCAATTTGTTAATGTGGTGTATTACATTGATTGATTTTCTTATGTTGAACCAGCCTTGCATATCAGGAAAAAATCCCACTTGGTCATGATGTATAAGTCTTTTGATATGCTGTTGGATTCGATTTGCAAGTATTTTTTGAGAATTTTTACATCTATGTTCATGAGAGAGATTGGTCTATAATTTTCATTTCTTGTGGAATCTTTATCTGGCTTTGGTATTAGGGTGATGTTGGCTTCATAAAATGTGTTGGGTCATTTTCCCTCCTCTTCAATTTTTTGGAAGAGTTAAACAGGATTGGTGTTAATTCTTTTAGAAATGCTTGGTAGAACTCACCTGTGAAGCCATCTGGTCCTGGACTTTTCTTTGCTGGGAGATTTTTTACGACAGATTAAATCTCCTTAATTGTGATTGGTTTGTTAAGTTCTTGTATTTCTTGTTGTGTCAGTGTAGGTTGGTTATGAGTTTCTAGAAATTTGTCCGTTTCATCCAGGTTGTCTAGTTTGTTGGCATATAGTTTCTCATAATATCCTCTTATGATTCTTTTTATTTCTGTGAGGTCATTTGTAATTTCCCCCCTTTCATTTCTGATTGTATTTATTTGCATCTTCTCTCTTTTTTTCTTTGTTAGTTTAGCGAGGGGTTTGTCAATTTTATTGATCTTCTCAAGGAACCAGCTTTTGGTTTTGTTGATTTTCTCTATTGCCTTTCTGTTCCCATTTTCATTTATTTCTGCTCTAATCTTTATTATTTCTTTCCTTCTTTTCGCTTGGGATTGGTTTGCTGTTCTTTTTCTAGTTTCTCAAGTTGTTCAGTTAAATCTTTGAGTTTAGCTCTTTCTTGTTTCTTAATATAGGCATTTAGGGCTATAAATTTCCCTCTCAAGACTGCGTTTGCTGTATCTCATAAGTTTTGATATGTTGTGTTCTCATTTTCATTTGTCTCAATATATTTACTGATTTCACTTGCAATTTCTTCTTTGACCCACTGAATATTTAGGAGTGTGTTGTTCAGTCTCCACACATTTGCAAATTTACTTTTTTCCTGTATGTTATTGATTTCTGGTTTCATTCCATTATGATCTGAGAAAGTGCTTTGTATAATTTCAGTCTTTTTATATTTATTGAGAGCTGTGTTGTGACTTAACATGTGGTCTATCCTGGAAAAAGATCCATGGGCACTTGAGAAGAATGTATAATCCACTGAGTTTGGATGCAGTGTCCTGTATATGTCTGTTAGGTCTAACTTGTTTATCATATTGTTCAAGTTCTCTGTTTCCTTGTTGATCTTCTGTCTAGTTGTTCTATGTAATGATGTGAGAGGGGTGTTGAAGTCCCCGACGATTATTGTAGAAATGTCTATTTCTCCCTTCAGTTTTGCCAGAGTTTGTCTCATATATTTTGGGGAACCCTGGTTAGGTGTATAGATATTTATGACTGTTATATCTTCCTGGAGGATCGTCCCTTTTATTAATATATAATGGCCTTCTGCATCTCTTATCACTTTTTTGCATTTGAAGTCTGTTTTGTCTAATATTAGTATAGCTACCCCTCCTCTTTTCTGTTTACTATTCGCATGGAGTATCTTTTTCCAACCTTTTACTTTCAGCCGGCTTGTATCCTTTGGCCTGAGGTGAGATTCTTGTAAGCAGCATATGGATGGCTCATGTTTTTTCATCCATTCTGTCAGCCTGTATCTTTTGATTGGGGAATTTAATCCATTCACATTCAATGATATTACTGAAAATGCACTATTTATTTCCTCCATTTTATTCCTTGGTTTTCATATGTCATCTTATTTTTGTCTCTCTTTTTACTCTTTTGGTTATCCTTTCTGCTATTCTTTCTTCTATACTCTCCTCCAAGCCTCTCTTTCCTGTCTTTTTCTTTCAGGTTCTAAGGCTTCCTTTAATATTTCCTGCAAAGGTGGACTCTTTTGCAAACTCTCTTAGTTTCTGTTTGTTTGTGAATACTTTATATTCACCTTCATATTTGAAGGACAGTTTTGCTGGATAAAGAATTCTCGGCTGGCAGTTTTTCTCTTTCAGTTTCCTAATTGTATCATACCACTGTCTTCTCGCCTCCATGGTTTCTGAAGAGAAATCTGCACTAAGTCTTACTGGACGTCCTTTGTACATGATCATTTGCTTCTCTCTTGCTGCTCTGAGAATTTTCTCTTTATCTTTTACATTTGACATTCTGAATAATATGTGTCTTGGCGTAGTTCTATTTGGATTTATTTTCTTTGGGGTACAGTGTGCTTCTTGGACATTTAAGTTCATTTCTTTCGTGAGAGTTGGGAAATTTTCAGCTATTATTTCCTCAAATACTCTTTCTGCCCCTTTTCCTTTCTCTTCCCCTTCTGGAACTCCCATGACACATATGTTGTTGCATTTTGTGTTGTCATTCAGCTCTCTGAGCCCCTGCTCAATTTTTTCCATTCTTTTCTCTCTCTGTTCTTTTCTCTCTTCAATTTTAGCTGCTCTGTCTTCAGTATCACTCTTTCTTTCTTCTATCATTTCAAGTCTGCTGTTGTATGTCTCAAATGTATTTTTGACTTCACCTATTGTGTCTTTCATTCCCATGAACTCCGTTACTTTTCTGTTCATGATTTCAAATTCTTCTTTACATTCGCGCAATGACTTCTTGATGTCATTGATCTCTTTAACTTTATTCTCTTTCATCTCATTAATTTGATTTTGGAAATGTGTGCTCATCTCACTGATTAGTTCTCTCAAATTCTGCATCTCTTCTGGGACTTTGCTGTATTCCTTCTCTTGGGCCATGTCTTCTATTTTCTTAGTATGGCCCGTAATTTTTTGTTGGTGCTTAGGCATCTGGTTAGTTTTTACTTTACTTAGATGCTCTATCTCTTTTTCTTTTATGGGGTTTTAGTGGCAAGAGGCTGTGAGTTAACACCGCTCTTTGATTTTTGGCTCAACCTTGATTGTTAGGATTGTTCTGCTGGTTGCTCAAAACTGGGCACTGGACCCAGTAATTGGTTGTAGAGTCGTTTCCTAGGGCCTTGGGCAGGGAGGCTATAGAGGCCAGGAAAAGACTCTCTTACTTATTAATTTTCTTATGTGTACTTCCTTGGTCTGCCAGGAGATGGCGCTTGTTGGCTGCTCTCAATTCAATGCCTGGTCAGAGCGTATTTGTTGTGACACAGACCAGATCAATGTGATAGAGCTTCCTGTCTGGGGGCTAGGAGCCCTGTGATTCAAACTTTCTGAGACAGTTCTCCAGACTTCTCTCATAGCGCCCCCCTTTTCCCAGCTAGGAAATATTTCCATTCCCTTCTGAATCCTCAACAATCAGTCCCTATTAGTAGAGGATGAGATTGGGAGGTTTGTATATCTTTAACCCCTTGCAGGCTCCAAGGCAAACAATGGCGCAGCCCCACCCAGCCTGGAAGGGCTCTCTGGACAGGGCAGACCAAACCTGGGAGTCCAAAGCAGGGTCAGCCCCAGGTTCTCTCTCCCCTCTCTCCCGTGGTGTCCTCAACAATTAGTCCAGGCTAGAAGAGAGGGAGATTGCGAGGATCGGATTTCTCCAGTCCTTTCTAGGCTCCCCGGGCAAACTGCTGTGTAGAAGGGTCCGTGGGGCCCAAATTTCAGGTCCGAACCTGAGTCAGCCTAAGGCTGTGTCCCTCTCTCTCCCCTTTCCGGGAGTGGCAGATCCCTGAAGCCCCCTTTGTCTGTGTTCGCAGGCCCAGAGGCCGGAGAGTACTGAAGAGTGTGGGGGAGGGTGCTGGCAGCAGTAGAAGCTGCTACTTGCAACTCACAGTTCTGTAGTCGCGATTTCCCTCTTCTGTCCCTCTCTCCTCTGGGTAGTGTGCAGCCTTCACCTGCTGTCCTAAACCCTAGAAGATCTTTTTCGGGGCTGTTTCAGCTTGTCCTCTAGCTATTTTTCTGGAGAAGAGATTCAATAAAATTGATTTATAAAAAAATAGTAAAATAAAATATTAATTGTATTTCTATACACCAGCAATGAATGTATGTACACCAAAATAAAAATCAATGCCATTTGCAATTGCTCAAAACATCAAATACTTATGTGTAAATCTAACAAAACATATATAGGACTTGTATGCTGTAAACTAGACAACACTGTTGAAAGAAATCAAAGAAGATCTAAATAAATGGAGAGACATGCCATATTCATTGGAATGCCAATTCATTGATTGGAAGACTCAGTATAGTAAAGATGTTGATTCTTCCCAAATCGTCGATTACAGATTTAAAAGGAAAATATAAAGCTATAAAACTTTTAGAAAAAAAAAAAAACATAGGAGAATATCTTTGGGATCTGGGCTATACAAGAGTTCTTAGACTTGACACCAAAAGCATGATCCATAAAATGAAAAACTGATAAATTGCACCTCATCAGAATGAAAAACTTTTGCTCTGAGAAAGACCATCTGGAGGATGAAAAGTCAAGCTCCAGAGTGGGAGAAAATGTTTGCAAACCACATATCCAACAGAAAACCAATATCTAGAATATATGAAGAACTCTCAAAACTTAGCAGTAAAAAATACTCCAATTAGAAAATGGGTAAAAGACGTGAGGAGACATTTCACTAAAGAGAATATACAAACAGCAAGAAAACACATGAAAAGACATTCAACATCATTAGCTACTAGGGAAATGCAAATTAAAACCACAATGAGATATTACTACACACCTCTCAGAATGGCAAAAATAGAAAATAGTAACAATATAAAATGCTGACTAGGATGCAGATCACTTATACATTGCTGGTGGGAGTGTAAAATGGTACAGCCAACTGGAAAACGGTTTGGCAGTTTCTTATAAAACTAAACATGCAACTTCCATACAACCTAGCATTTGCAATCCTGGGCATTTTTTCCAGAGAAATAAGGACATATTTACACAAAAATCTGTATATGAATATTTATAGCAGCACTATTCTTAATATCCCCAAATTGGAAACCCAGGTGCCCTTCAGTGAGTGAACGGTTAAACAAATTGTACAGTCATACTATGGAGCACTCCCTCAGCAAGAAAAAAGAAACTTATTTTACACACAACCACTTCGATGAATCTCCAGAGAAATGTGCTGAGTGAAAAAGAGCCGTTCCCAAAGGTACGTATCTGTATGATTCCATTTATATAAAACTCTTGAAATGACAAAATTATAGAAATGGAGAAAAGATTAGTGGTTGCCAGGGGAGCAGGAGGGAAGTGGGTGCTGCTGTTGAAGGGCAATGTGGGGGACTCTGTTGGTGATTGAACTTTTCTGTCTTGACTGTATCAATGTCAACATCCTGGTTGTGATATTGTACTATAGTTTTACAAGATGTTACCTTTGGGGAAACCGGGTAAAGGGTACCCAGGACCTCTCTTTTATTTCTTACACCTGCATGTAAATCTACAGGTTTTAATTTCTATTTTAATCTCAAAATTAAAAGTTTAATAAAAAAAACAACAACACGTAGTATGGACAGGATGAATGTTCTGAACTCAAATAAAGTCATCATGCCTATCCTCTACTCAAAATGTTTTAAAGCTCCCTTTTCCAATAGGAGATTGGGGTAAGATCACCTATTGAGAAAAACTATTTTTTTGTTTTGGTTTGTCAGAATTGGGTTCACCAAAAAGGAATGAATGGCCTCTTCTACCCTGGGCCTGCCAGCCTCACTGTCTGCCACTTTCAGTTTTCAGACTGAAAACTGTTATATTGCTGCTTATGTGTACCTGTGCTTATATCCAATCCTTGGCACTCAGCCTCCTGGACAGAAATAAAACTGGACTGTTGGGTATATTTTAGAAATCTGCCAGAATTGGTGAATGAAAGAGTCCTCAAGTTGTGGTAAGCTGTATAATGATGGCTTTCAGTATACTATTCTAACAATAGCTTGGAATATGCCAGAATTTAATTGCCTTCAGATTTCAAAATGAAAAAGGACTTATAAGGAGAAAATAATGGAAAGAGTGGTTAACCCTTTTATCTCTGAACATTGAATAAGATAAATTTCCAGCTGCTGTTCTCTACTTTTATGTTATTGGACCGATGTTCTCTATAAATAATTAAGATGTAACCAAACTCAAAGAGATTAATGTCTGTAACAATCAACTCAGTACTGTCACTCCAATGTTACATTCTGCAAATGTCTTCTGTTGCATCAGATAGCAATTTTTAGTGAGCTCTGTCTTAGGCACACAGTAGAAAACACTTGGTAAATTACTCATGTTCCTTTCACTGTGATTTGGAATGATATATCTTTATAGAATGAGACCTTTTATGGACTAACTTTTTTAATGGGGAAAAAAGGGTTCAATTTGGGTTGTTAGGGAGTGCATTTTTATTTAATAATGCTTGCTTTTCCTCTGGCCACACCATTTCGAACATTAACCAGAGTACCTCTACTGTTAGTAGATTCTTGTAGTTTATTACAGATTTTTAAATATTTAAAATAAGGTTATGCAGTTCTTAAGAAGGGAGATAAATGAGATATGACTTAAGAGTATTGTTGGGAAAATGTTCATATTTAACATGAGTGTTTAGACTTGCGAACTGGTATAGTAGTCTCTGAAACTTCTGGCCAAATATAGATAAATGTCTTAAGCAAAAAATTGAAAAAAAAAAAAAAAAGGGAAACGGATGTGGCTCAAGAGGTTCGACGTCCGTCTACCATATGGAGAGACTGGGGTTCGATCCCCGGTACCTCCCGGTAAAAAAAAAAAAAAAAAAAAAAAAATTGACATGACCAGCCTGCTGTCTGTCTCTGAAAAAGACTACATTCTTAGGATGAGAAGAGTGAAATAGAATGATTATAGACTAATAATAATAATAATAATAATAATAAAAAGGATGAACTGCATCCATCCCCTTCGACGACGAGAGCCAGGCCTCTGAGTCCTGAAGATCTGGGTTTTCCTTACCCCCAAGTGGGTAAACAAGTTAAACTGGTTACTGGTTGTCTCAACCCACTGAAGTATGAAGGTCTTGTTTTTTCCAGTAACTGCTTTGCTCAGCCAAATCTCAGCCCCACTAGATAGAGAGGAATTTTATGATCTCTCCATCTTATCCGATAACTTTTCAGTCGTAGGTAGCTGTTAAAGCACTGTAATTTCAAGTTAATATTCAGTTGCTGCAGGTACTATTTCCTGCACAAAGTCCAGTTCAATGCCCTCTCTCCAGGGGCTGGGCAGGGTGCCTCTCAGAGCTGCAGGGAGGCCCTGACAGATGTTGAATGGGGGTGGTGCAGGGAGGTTGCTGCTTGCTTGCTTTGCTCCCTTTTCCTTCTTGCTAGTCCCCCACACCCACACCCAAACCCAGGGGGGAAGGGAGTAGATGGAAAATGGTGGTTGGTGCAGGATCCAGAAGTGTGGCCCTGGGCCTGGACCATGCAATTAGCAGAGCCTCGGGGCTCTCAGAAAGCATGGCTGCCTAGGAGGATTGCGGGGGGACCACCAAAGCTGGTGGCCTCGTAAAGCTCAGTGAAGGCCTCCCAAGACGAAGGCTGATGCTGTGAGTGTGAAGCGTCCAGCAGATTCCCACTTTCAAGTGGCCCCTGCTGGCCTGGGCACAGAGCACTGTAGCACCTCCCCCACAACACACACACACACAGGTTTCTGGGGTTCTTGTTTAATAGTAGGGAGGAGGAGGGAGCTCTTCATCCCAAAAAAGACTGGTATTGTACTTTCTACTAACTTGATGGGTGGGGCTCTATCTGTATTTGATTTGATTTATACAAATACAAAAATAAGGCATAATCTGCACCCTAAGCCCCACGGACACTGACATTTTTATGGAGTGAATAAATGAATGAGTAGCGAAATTCATATTTATTTACTCCTTTGCATTGAATCAAAGTGTAGTGAGTTTTTAAAAAACAGTTTTATTGAGATATTTTCAAATACCATACAATCTATCCAAAGTGTATAATCAATGGCTTTTAGTATAATTATAATGTTGTGCATTCATCACCACAAAAAAGTATTTGAACAATTTCATTACTCCAAAAAGAAAAATTCCACACCTCTTAGCAGCCACCTCTCAATCTCTCTATCCTTCCTAAGCCCTACATAACCACTAATCTAATTCCTTTATAAATTGATTTTTATTTACGTTTAATATAAAGGGAATCATACAATATGTAGGACTTTGTGTCTGGTTTCTTTCAATTAGCATAATTTTTTTTTGTCTGACATTAACATTTCATAACATTAACATACATTTGTTCAGTTTCAAATAAAAAGTCTTATATATGCAATATCACCATATTCATATTTCACATGCGGTTTTACTATCCTATACAGTCCCATGTTACATTTTTTAGCTTTCCTTTTAGTAATATACATGACTATAAGCTTTCCCTTTTAAACACTGTCATACCCATATAATAGCACTGCTAGTTACAAACATTATGTTGTGCTTTCACCTTTTCTATTCATTTCTAAAGATTAACACACATCCTTTTTACCAATTCTGCACAAGTTAACCCTCAGATTTCCACTCTCTAACTTCATACTATTTTCTGGTAACCCATATTCAAGGTATTAATTCCATGAGATTACACAATATATTTAGCTCATAGTAGGGCAATCATTCAGTGTTTGTCCTTTTGTGTCAGGCTTGCTTCACTCAACATAATGTCTTCCAGGTTTATCCACATTGTCATATGCTCATGACTTCATTTCTTCTTATAGCTGAATAATATTCCATCGTATGGATATATCAGTTTGTTTTTCCATTCGTCAGTTGATGGATACCTGGGTTGTTTCCAATGTTTGGCAATTGTGAATAATGCTGCTAAAATATCGAGGTGCAAATGTCTCAGTTCTTCTGGGTATGCACCCAGTAGTGGTATTTCCGAGTCACGTGGCAAATCTATAGTCAACTTCTTTAGGAAGTGCCAAACAGCCCTTCACAGTGGCTGTACCATTCTACATTTCCACCAACAGTGAATAAGTGTTCCTGTCTCTCCACATCCTCTCCAACACTTGTAATTCTCTGTCTTTTTAATAGTGACCTTTCTAATAGGTGTGAAATGATATCTCATTGTAGCTTTGATTTTCATTTTCCTAATCATTAGTGATGTTGAACATTTTTTCATGTGTTTTTTTTTTCGCCATTTGTATTTCTTCTTTGGACAAATATCTGTTCAAGTCTTTTGCCCATTTTTTAACTGGGTTGTTTGTCTTTTCCTTATTGAGTAGTAGCATCTCTTTATATATCATGGATATTAAATCCTTATCGGATATGTGATTGCCAAATATTTTCTCACATTAAGTTGGCTACCTTTTCACCCTTTTGATGAAGTCCTTTGAGGTGCAGGTGTTTAAGTTTGAGGAGGTTCCATTTACCTATTTTTTCTTTTGTTGCTCGTGCTTTGGGTGTAAGGTCCAAGAAACCACCACCTACCACAAGGTCTTTAAGATGTTTCCCTACATTTTCTTCTAGTACTTTCATGGTCCTGGCTTTTATATTTAGGTCTTTGATCCATTTTGATTTGATTCTTGCATAGGGAGTGAGGCAGGGGTCCTCTTTCATTATTTGATTATGGATATCCAGTTCTCCCAGCACCATTTGTTGAAGAGACTGTTTTGTCCTGTCAACATAGACTTGGTAGGTTTATTAAAAACCTGTTGGGGGAAGCGGCTGTGGCTCAATCAGTAGGGCTCCCGTTTACCATATGGGAGGCCCCAGGTTCGGTTCCCGGGGCCTCCTGGTGAAGGCAAGCCCGCCTGCGCGGCATGGTTAGCTGACCCAGCGAGCACAAGCAACAAGGGGGGGATAAATGAATAAATAAATAAAATCTTTAAAAAAAAACAAAAACAAAACAAACAAACAAAAAAAAACCTGTTGGCCGTAGAGGTGAGGGTTTATTTCTGGACTCTCAATTCTATTCCACTGATTGATATGTCTATATGTCTTTATGCCAGTACCATGCTGTTTTGACCACTGTAGCTTTGTTTCAAGATAAGTCAGTGAAAGTCCTCTCACGTTGCTCTTTTTTTTTAGATGCTTTTGGCTATTTGGGTACACTTTCCCTTCCAAATGAATTTGGTAATTGCCTTTTCTGTTTCTGTAAAGTAGGCTGTTGGAATTTTGATTGGTTTTGCATTGAATGTATAAATAAATTTGGGTAGGATTGATATTTTCATGATATTTAGTCTTCCAATCTATGAACAGGAGATGTCTTTCCATTTGTTTAGGTCTTCTTTGATTTTTTTAGCATTGCTTTGTAGTTTTCTGAATATAGGTCCTGTACTTCTTTGGTTAAATTGATTCCTAGGTCTTTGAGTCTGTTTGTTGCTATTGTAAATGGCATTTTTCCCCTGATTTCCTCCTAAGATTGTTCAATACTAGTGTACAGAAACATTACTGATATTTGTGTGTTGATCTTGTATCCTGCCACTTTGCTGAACTTGTTTATTAGGTCAAGTAGCTTTGTCATAGACATTTCAGAATTTTTAAAATATAAGATCATGTCATACATGAATAGGGAGAGTTTTATTTCTTTTACTATTTGGAAGCTTTTTTTTTTTTCTTGTCTAATTGCTTTAACTAGAACTTCTAACACAATGTTGAATAATAGTGGTTTACTTTTGGCATCTACTCATTGTGGCATCTGTGACGTCTGCTCGTTGTGGTGTCTGTTCGTTGCAGCATCTGCTCGTTTTCTTTAGGAGGCACCAGGAACCGAACCTGGGACCTCCTGTGTGGTAGGCGGGCACCCAACTGCTTGAACTACATCTGCTCCATCTGATCTCACCTCTTGTGTCTCTCATTCCCGTGTGTTCTGCTATTCAGATTTTCAAATTCTTCCTTGTGCTTGCCCAGTGTCTTCTTGATGTCCTTTATCTCTTTAGCTTTATTGTCTTTCAACTCATTAACTGATTTTGGAAATTTGTATTAACCTCTTTGATTAGTTGTCTCAAATCCTGTGTCTCATCTAGGGCTTTGATAATTTCCTTTTCATGGGCCATTTCTTCCATTTTTTTAGTAAGGCTTGTAATTTTTTGCTGATATCTAGGCATCTGATTATAATGGTGAGTTTACTCTGATGCTTAATTTCTCTTTTGTAGGGATTTAGTGGTGGGAGGCTGTGTGTAACTGCTGTTCTTTGATTCTTGGTTCAAACTGTTCTGGGTCTTTAGGATTGTCCCTGTTAGTTGCTCAAATCTGGACCCTGGATCCAGGAATGGGTTGCAGACCCACCTTCTAGGGCCTGAGGGAGGGAAGCTGTAAAGGCCTGAAAAAAAGCCTCCCACTTATTTTTTAACTTCCTCACATGCATGTCCTTTGTCGGCCAGCAGATGGCACTCTTTAGTAGCCATCTCAGTTCAAAGCCTGGTGGGAGTGTGTTCGCTGCAACACTGACTGGATCAATGTGATGGAGGATACTGCCTGGAGGCTAAGAGCCTCATAGCTCAAACTTTCTCAGAGGTTATTTGCCAACCTTTGCTGGCAGCCCCCTCTCTTTTCCTAGGTAGGAAATAATTCTACTCCCCTCAACAACCAGTCCTGGTCAGTAGGGAGGGTGATTGAGAAGATCGGGTCTCTTTAGTTCCTTGTGGCCTCCCATGGCAAACAATGGCGTAGCCCAACCCAGGCCTGGAAGGGTTCATGGGACACACCAGACCAAATCTGTGGCTTAAAAAGCTGAGTCAGCATTAGACTGTGTCCCTCTCCTGTTTCCTGGGGAGGTGGATCCCTGTGGCCCCCTTTGTCTGTAGTGTAGTGGATTTTGTCATTCTTTTGGTTCTCTTCAGAACACATTTTATTTACTTGCAGAATTTCTTATAAATTCCACCTCCCTAAGGAATAACAATATTAATACCAAATCCATAGTGCTTTTTCTGTGCCAGGCACAATTCTAAGTGCTTTACACCTAACATCTCATTTAAGCATCATAACAACTCTAAATGTGGATGGTTCAGGGAATCGGCTGTGGCTCAATCAGTAGGGCTCCCGTTTACCATATGGGAGGCCCCAGGTTTGGCTCCCGGGGCCTCCTGGTGAAGGCAAGCTCGCCCGCACGGCGTGGTTAGCTGACCCAGCGAGCAGCAAGGGGGGGATAAATGAATAAATAAATAAAATCTTAAAAAAAAAATGTGGATGGTTCTATTATCATTGCTATTTTATACATGAAGTGATGGAGCTACAGGGAGGTTAAATGATTTGTACAAAGCCTCACAGACAGTAGGTGGTGGTGACAAGATATTTCTTTCCTAATGTCCTTTCACTGGGCAGCCGGCATGTGAAGTAGGTGCCACCAATCAGAGGTGCCCATTTTAGAAGCTGGTGATGCCATTGAAGATGGTGCCTGAGACATCCAGCCCCACTATCCCCAAACTCCCACCCTGGTGGCAGTGGCAGGGGGCCTTATAACACCCATCTGGGCGGCAGGGGTGTCCTACTGCAAACCGGGTGCTGTTCCAGGCAGTTCAGCTGTTCCCAACCCCCCAGCTCTTGGGATCTCCCTAATATTAGACTCCAAGAATCTCTCCTTTACACCTTCTGTCCTAGCATAATTTAAAATAGTGCCCCTTTCCCTCTCAATCAGGTGAAAAAATCTACAGCCACACTACCCAATAGTCTCTAATACATTCCTTTTCTACCTGAATTGGCTAAAATGGTTTTTGTAATTTGCAGCCAAGAATGTGTCTCCAAAAGACCCTTCGGAATCTGGGCCTTTCCTTTCTACCTCCCTCATCTCCCTCTGGCTCACTTGTGATCTTATCTTAGTGAATCATTTCTCAGTTCTCAGAAAACACAAAGCTCCGAAATGCCTGAAGGCCTTCACACAGGCTTGTCTTTCTTCCGGGAATGTTCTCTTCTCCAGCATCCACCTGGCAAACTCCTGCCCCAGGAAATGCTGGACATCCCCTTCCTTCCTCCAACGTATCCCACATATCTCTGCTGTAGCGTTTAGCCCCATGGTACAATTTTATTTTTTAGTTTTTTTTTTTTTTTTTTTTTGAGATCTCTTTCTGCCAATGATTTGTGAGTTCCTTAAGAGTAGACTTTGCTTCATCTGGGTTTAGCCCAGTGTCTGGTACAGGGTAAATTTTTATTGAAAACTTTGAATGAATAAGTTATTTTAACCATTTTTAAGTGTACAATTCAATGGTCTTAAGTATATTCACAATGTTGTACAATCATCACCACTATTTTCAGAACATTAAAAAGTTGTGTGCATATATATATAAAACATAAATTTTGCCATTTTAATCATTTTAAGTATACAATTCAGTGGCATTAACTACATTTACAATGTTGTGCTACCATCACCACCATCCATTACCAAAACTTTTTCACCACCCCAAACAGAAACTCTGTACCTACTAAGCAAAACCTCCTTATCCCCCTTCCCTCCAGCCTCTGATAACCTCTCATCTACTTTCTGGCTCTATAAATTTGCCTATTGTAGAAATTTCATTTAAGTGGAATCATACAATACTTGTCCTTTTGTGTCTGGCTTTTTTCACTTAGCATAATGTGTGCAAGTTTCATCCATGTTGTACATGTATCAGAACGTCATTCCTTTTCATGACTGAATAGCATTCCATTGTGTGTATATACTATACTTTATCTATTCATCTGTTGATGGACACAAGTTATTTCTACCTTTTGGTTATTGTGAATAATGCTTCTATGAACATTAGCATAAAATTATTTATTATGGTTACTGATTTACCTAGTGGCTTTGTAGTCTACTACTAAAGTTTAATTCTCTAATGATTTTCATTTGCAGGTTTTTACTTTTGGCTTGAGAGAATCTAATCAGGGACCTGGAAAATTGAATTCAAGCCAGGAGGGACTCTTTAGAAGTAGTATGTCCTTTCACCACCTTGGGGAGGAGAGCTCACCATTATTAGACTATTATGTGCTGGCTGCCTTGTACATATTATTTCACTTAATAGTACGTATTATCTCCCTTATAAATAAGATAACTGAGGTTAGGAGAAGCTAAGTTGCCCATGGGAATAAAAAGTGGCAGAATCAGGACTTGAGTTTGGGTCTGTTCCAGGGTCTGCTCATTTCCTTGCCTGGCCTCCCTGGGAATTTGTACAAAGTGACTCAGGCAAGGAGGTGTGTGCTCCATGTTAAGATTTTCAGAGGAGGGAATACCAAAACCTCCTACTGTGTAACACTTGTGCGTACTATATTTTCACCCTGTTTTGTTGGTTTTATTTTCAAATGGAGATGAATTAGCCAGTGATATTACTGTAGGATTTCAAAGCTGACAGGGACATTAGATATTATCTGTAACTGTGGTTCTCATGGAATGCATATTTGGAAATGCATGGGCCATCATTTTGGGCTTCAGCACATATTCACATTTTTCAGTTTCTCTTTAATTCTGGAAATTTTCTTACTTTTGAGATTAGTCCTGTGTTTAAAAAAAAAAAAAAGTCTAACTTATCGAGTGTTTGAGTGTTTAGAAATGGTCATTTCCCATGCTACTTTAGTCTGTTGTATTTCCAAAGGCTCTAAAAGAACATGGAAATCTAATCTTTAAGTTGTCTGCATCTTTGAATTTAAATCCTCTTCCATTTTTGTAAATCTTCAGTAAGGTCTGCCAGAGACACAATACCTTAAGATTTCTTTTTATCTTTTTCCTTTTTCAAATCTAGAAAAGAGACCGGTTTCCACATATAGGTTGATGTGTATAAGACAGAGAGTACTTGAGGGTCACTGGGAGGATCCATAAATTCAACCAATTCAGTAGAACCAGGAGAGCTTGGAGCCAGAGGTGACCAGAGATGTTATGGCAGGGGACAGTCTGCGTGCATCCTGCTGCCTTTCTCTGCAACCCAGAAATAAGCCCTGTACTCAGGACTAGCTGTGCTGACCTGATCCTAGGATGATATGGTAAATGTGGACTGACTCCCTTCTCAAGGAGTGCCTGGAGATAAAACTCATCCCTTAGCAGATAGTGGTCTGCCAGCACATTCCTTCCCTTCTTGCCCTGAGCATAGATAAACATTTACAGGAGACTGTTTGGCTAAATATGTGAGTTTTATGGTACCTGGCCCACCCTGACTGCTATATCTGATCTAGACGTGGAGGGAGTGGGGTCCCTGGCCTATGGCATAAACAAGAGAGGGGTAGATGTAGACATCTCCCTGTGTCAGCTCCGGGTGAGAACTGCAGGTCATGGGGGACTGAAGTCTGCTAGTAAAGCTGACGTTGCTTTGTCTCATCTCTGCAAGTGTTGTCATGTCTTTCTTGGTGACACCAACACATGTCTTGGAGTGGATTGACATTTCTTTGTTATCCTCCATGTGGTAGGACTCCTCCCTTGGAGGTGGTAACAGGTGTCTATGACAGTTTGGTGCAGTGAGCAGGGTACTGACAGATGTCACAGGTTGGGTTCATCTGGAAGCATGTGCTGGGACAGAGATTAGTATTAAGAGCTTTATTAAGAAGAGCTCTTGGGATGAACACCCATGGAACACGGGGGGAATAAAGCAAGATTGAGTAGGAGGAGAAGTTGGGCTGCAATTCTGTGTCAATAAAGGCCTCAACAAACTTGTGGGAAGGCTGGAATCTGGAATGGCCCTTCAGATTTATTCAGAGTTGGGGCAATCCTCCTCCTTTGACAGTTGTTGGATGTTGGCTGGCTGGGCAAGGGACTCTCTTCAGTCTAGGCAATTTTCCTAAAGAGCTGATGGCAGATGCTGATGTGAACAGCACTTCTAGGAGTGGGGAAATAAATCCTTCAATCCTGAAGGGGGATCTGAGAAGCACATCACAGCATCTGCCATAAAACATAAGTACCCTGAGAATTTGGAGATATCTTGGAGATGGAAATAGTAAAATGAAAGTTTAAGCCTGTTTTTTTTTTTTTTTTAATCAGTCTTAAGAGATAGACATTGCAGAGGTTAGATATTTCCTAACATTTTAATAATAACTCCTCAACCATTTTCATGTCTTGGTTAGGCTGTGGAACTCTGAATCCCCCCAGATACTTTCTGACCATCTCTATTAACCTGCTGTTGGGTCATGGTAATTGCCCATTCCCCCTCCACCTTTTCCATCTTCAAATGATTCATTTAAATCACTCTTGGGACTTGCTTTCTCCTTGCCACCAGTGGTTTAGGAATGGGTATGTGACAGGAGAGAGGGAGTTTGCTGGGCCTCCCAGAAAAGATTTCCTTTATGCTAAGAAAGAGACATGGGAAGTTATGACTGGATGTGGTAGCTCATCTTGTCTTTGTGTTAAGTGAGATTTTAAATTCTTTGGGATTAGGATTTTCAGTTACTTGAGGTTGAAAGCATAGTAAATGATATACCTTTAAACACACACACAAACACAAAGAGAACTATGCTAAATGAAAAGAAGCCAATCCCAAATGGTTACATTCCATATGATTCCACATATATAACATTCTTGAAATGACAAGATACAGAAGTACAGAACAGATTAGTTCTGGTCCCTGCTCCTGTTGCCACACAGTGTGCCTGGCTCTGGAGGAAGGGGTGCTTTTTCTCATATGCACAAAGAAGCAATATGTGTTCCCAGCAGCTCTGAACCAGTGTACAGACCTAGAACTCATGAACACAATGAGAAAAGTGGTATAATAAAGGTAGATACCAAGAGCTCTGGGAAGAGGAAAGAGCAGGTGAATCTCTCTGGAGGTAGGACTTAAGGAGATGGCAGAAGTGAGTGACATTTCAAAGGGCTTTGGAAGAGAAATGGAAATTTACCCGGTAGAACTGGTGAAAGAGAGGAAAACAAGGCAGGGGAAACCGAGTGAGCAAATATGCAGAGGCATGACAATACAAAGCCTTTTTCTAGAACATGGCTGGGGGAGATGACAAGAAGGTTGGCAAGGCCAGGTGGTGCAGGCTTTGTAAGCCACACTAAGGAATCCCAGCTTTAGCTTTTAGGCTAGTGGTTCTCAAATGATGATGAAATCTAAAACAGTGGAGCACTGGTTACAAGTGTGGTTTTCTTGGCCCAAGCCCCAGAAATGGGTTCTGATTAAGATCTGGGAAGGAGCCCAAAAATGAACATTTTAAATGGGTTTCCCAGGAATTCCAGGGAGAAACAGTGTTGAGCAATAGTCTTCAGAGGGGTTTAAACAGAAGTCTGGTGGGCCCCCTGGGAGCAAATATTACCAGCAAGGTGGAGGGTAGGGACAGCTGGTGTAATTTACTTTGTCAGTGCCCTGCTCTTAGCAAGCTATTGTATAGAAATTAATCCACCCCCAAGTGTGAGGGGCAGATAACAGCTTAAGGCGTGAAGAAAGCGCTAAGTAGGGACAAGAGGTAAGGCCATCTCTATCAACAGTGTAATCATCTCCCACCGGAAGTTCAGTGTCTATATCTCTAAACCAGGGGTTTTTAACAAGGGGTCCATGAGCTTGAATTGAAATTCAAAAAAACCTTATTCTTATGGGGACGTGTTATTGCGGGTGTGATATATTTATTAAATAATACACAGTATAGTGTGGACTTAGTAAGGGGTCTGTGGTTTTCACCTGACTGGCAAAGGGGTCCGTGGAACAAAAAAGGTTAAGAACCCCTGCTTTAAACCAACATGAACTCGGAGGACCCTTCAGCCATATGCTACCAAAATTCTAATCTTCCCAGTGAGAGGTGCATTTTAGAAGAGGATGCTTGATGAAGGAAAAAAATCTTTACCAGTGGAAGTTGGAATAGGCTCAGAATTGTTTGGGGGAGGGAAGTTCTTTCCCTTCTTGATCCTTTCTCTGGGCCTCATAGAATCCAGCACAGTGCTCTGTACCTCTGTACCTGGTGGGTATTCAAGTATTCAATGAATATTTCTTTTTTTTTTTTTAAGATTTATTTTATTTTGTTTATTTTTCCCCACCCTCTCGTTGTTTGCACGTGCTGTATCTGGTTGTTGTGTGCTGGTCTTCTCTTTTCAGGGGGCACTGGGAACTGAACCCAGGATCTCCCATGTGGGAGGGAGGCACCCAATGGCCTGCACCACTTTCACTCCCTGCTTCGCTGAGTCTCTCATTGTGTTTCCTCACTGTGTCTCTTGGTTGTGTCATCTCACTACTTCAGCCCACTGCACTAGCCCGTCTTCTTGAGGAGGTACCAGGAACTGAACCCGGAACTCCCATGTGGTAGGCGGGAGTCCAGCCACCTGAGCCCAATATTTCTTTTTTTTTTTTTTTAACTTTATTTTGTACATTTAATAATTGAAAAGTATAAACAATTAAAAACTAAAAAGTAAACACAGATGAATAAATGTATACATTTCTCAATTAAATGTAATGGATACATATAAATTTTTTTTTTGATCAAACAATATGTTACACAATATATTTGGTTCATAATAGCACATTCATACAGTATTTGTTCTTTTGTGTCTGGCTCGCTTCACTCAACATAATGTCCTTCAGGTTCATCCATGTTGCCATATGCTTTACGACTTCATTTCTTCTTACAGCTGCATAATATTCCTTCGTGTGAATAGACCACAGTTTGTTTATCCATTCATCTGTTGATGGACACCTGGGTTGTTTCCAGCTTTTGGCAATGGTGAATAATGTTGCTACAAACATCGGTGTGCAGATGTCTGTTTGTGTCACTGCTCTCAGATCTTCTGGGTATATACCCAGTAGTGGTATTGCAGGGTCACATGGCAAGTCTATATTCAACTTCTTTAGGAACTGCCAAACAGTCCTCCACAGTGGTTGTACCATCCTGCATTCCCACCAACAGTGAAGAAGTGTTCCTATCTCCCCACATCCTCTCCAACACTTGCAGTACTCTGTCTTTTGAAGAGTGGCCATTCTGATAGGTGTGAAATGATATCTCATTGTAGTTTTGATTTGCATTTCCCTAATCATGAGTGATGTTGAGCATTTCTTCATGTGTTTTTTTGCCATTTGTATTTCTTCTTTGGAGAAGTGTCTATTCAAGTCTTTTGCCCATTTTTTAATTGGGTCGTTTGTCTTTTTATTGTTGTGTTGTAACATCTCTTTATATATCCTGGATATTAAACCCTTATCAGATATGTGATTTCCAAATATTTTTTCCCATTGAGTTGGCTGCCTTTTCACCCTTCTGACAAAGTCCTGTGAGGTGCAAAAGTGTTTAATTTTGAGGAGGTTCCATTTATCTACTTTTTCTTTTGTTGCACGTGCTTTGGGTGTAAGGTCCAAGAAACCACTACCTACTACAAGGTCTTGAAGATGTTTCCCTACATTTTCTTCTAGTTTTATGGTCCTGGCTTTTATATTTAGATCTTTGATCCATTTTGAGTTGATTCTTGTATAGGGGGTGAGATAGGGGTCCTCTTTCATTCTTTTGGTTATAGATATCAAGTTCTCCCAACACCATTTATTGAAGAGACTCTTTTTTCCCATTAGTATGGGCTTGGTAGGTTTGTCAAAAACCAGTTGACTGTATAGGTGAGGGTATATTTCTGGGTTCTCAATTCTATTCCACTGATTGATGTGTCTGTCTTTATGCCAGTACCATGCTGTTTTGACCACTGTAGCTTTGTAATATGTTTCAAGGTCAGGCAGTGAAATTCCTCCCACATTGCTCTTCTTTTTCAGAATGCTTTTGGCTATTCGGGTGCAATTACCCTTCCAGATGAATTTGGTAATTGCCTTCTCTAATTCTGTAAAGTAAGGTGTTGGGATTTTGATTGGTATTGCATTGAATCTATAAATCAGTGTGGGTAAGATTGACATCTTCCAATATTTATTCTTCCAATCCATGAACATGGAATGTCTTTCCATTTGTTTAGGTCTTTTTAAATTTCTTT